>JAOWCC010000019.1:105447763-106047763 GCA_030867875.1 Actinernus sp. WN-2022 | reverse complement strand
TTGGCTCACAGGGAAGCCATTTAAGAGTTACTTGTGATTACTCGCTCCTATGATTGGCTGGCCGTGGGTAGTTTGAGTTTGGCTTTACTACGCTCAATTGAAAACCTCCAGGGGTGGGAGGGACTGGACACAGCTGTTTAGGAGGCCAATGGTCAACTGGATGTTTAACTTTTTCTGTCAGAACATTTTCTCCTTAATGTCACATGCGAGAATACCTTGAACTTAACCTCCACACATGCATAAATCTTTCCATTCTATAAAATGATCCAACCTGGAAACCTTGTGAAAGCCAAATGACCTGTATTTTCTGATTTCCCTGCAGTCAAAACTATTATTACAGGTAGGAAAGTTCTTGTCATCCCTCCTCAAATATTAACATCAGATACTTTTTTGCACAAAAACCTATTTGTTAGCCACTAACAAAGGATATCACTTTTTTTAAGACCAAGACTTTTTGCTTGCCACTCAGCCTACTTAGTCCATGTATTAAACCCTGTTAACTCAAACTAAATAGGTTATATGAAATAGTTATATTCTAAAATTGCAGTAATAGTCTGACCAATGGCATCCAATTTAAATAGGTACAATGTATTGTCCTGGAGACTTTAGCCTCATGTTCACATTGCCAAACAAAAGTGTATACATGAATGTGAGACTAAAGATTCCTAAACAATGGTTATTCGAATTGGATGTCATTTATGCAGGGGTTAGGATATAGGCACATGCCATTTGCACTAAAATCTTGAAGATGGCACCCAAAAGAAGCAATGTTATGTGCCCAACATACAACTGTTTAAAGTTGTTGTTCAGGTGACCAGCAGTTCTTCTCGAGGAATTGATTTAACTTGCTAATTTGAAAGCCGAAGTCTAGGCATATTTTTTTGTTTTTTGGTGGTGTTGCTGATTTTTTTAGAAGGTTCAAAATGTAGAAGAAATGAAAACATTTGCCTTGGCTAAGGGGCTTGGTAGGGATGTTTCATAATAGCGCAGGTAACCCATACAATTTGTTAAAGACCGAGTACCCAGAATGCATTTTGGCGTCTAAACATATGGCAACTACTGTGCAAGCCATGTTTTGATCGTTTTGGGTCACTGTATACCCACTCAATCAAAACAAATAGGCCTCAAAAGCGAATTAAGCTAGACAACTCGCAAAGAAAGCTTTTGCTGATGAAGGTGAGGAAGCAAGCGACTGTGCTCACGATATCGATGATGATGCTTGTGCTGACTCAACATGTTCTGATTTTAGAAGATAACAAGAGCTAATTAACTACAAGGGGGTGTATACTAAACAACTTTATTTCATTATTCAAATGATAACATTTACTGGTACTGAAGTCAGCAATATTGGCAAAGCCACCATGAGTACCAATGGCCCAAAGTTTTGAAAAATGGCCCTTAATTTTTTGTACTACATATGGGGCAATTGTCCCTCGCCTGCTTTGGCTATCCTAACCCCTGTTTATGCAATGGTCTATTAACTTTGGCCGCCTCATCTAACTCTAATGAAATTTTGGATCTCCTTTTAGTGCAGTTGCTCGAACTCAATTAAACCTAGCCTTACTAAAACCTTACTACTTTGTTAAGCTTTTACATATTGCAGTGGCAGAACAATATCTATTCTGACTATTATTAAATTAAAGTTACTTTTAGAAAGTGAAAACAGTATAGTATTTGTAAATATACAGGATGTGCATTTTGATCAAAACACAATGCTATATGATCAAAAGAATGATCTTATCTGAACTCTAAAAGTAGATTAGTAATGTTCAGACTTTTATTTGATGCCCTGGTATAAACTCTCAAACTCTTGCTATTTTGAACAATATATATATTATATTTTGTGTTCAAGATTTGAGTTAGTCTAGCCTAGCCTGGCTATTAGATTCGAACTGGAAAACAATATTTTATTGGGTTCTTTCATTTTTGGTCTCCTTTGGCTTATTAATGTCACTCAACTTTCCAAAGTTTCTTTTGAGAGAAACTCTAGGAATCAAATGCCTGACACAGGAAGAACAATTTAAATAAAATAATGACATTGTCTCTTACTTATATTGTGTTATTCTTAAAAGTTAAATGATATTTGAATGTTGACAATTAAGAGCTAATGGGATTTCAAAGTACTGAAGCAATAAACTAGTTCCAGCCACCCAGGGGCAGTTAGTGGATGATCTTTTTTTTTCCTTCCACTTCGCTCTTTTTTTTACTTGTTGCCCACTCACTGTCCCTGGGTATCCAGGGATACACCTCGGACTAGAACTAATAATATTGCTTGTACTTTGCAATCACCATCAAGTCTGAATTGGAGCCATTTGAATGACTTATCAAAAGAAAGCTGATTACAACCTTTTTATACAACTATGTTAAGTTCATAAGAAGGTAGTGGTGATTTGTAACTATGTTACCCTGGATACCAGAGGTTTTAAGAGTAAAGTATGAAGCGAGCGAGGGAGGAGGGAAGTGACGAGATAAATACAAAATGTAGAGAACATGTCCCTCTCTCCTCTCCTCCTCAGTCTCCCTCCCCTCACAAGGCCTCTGGAACCCAGGGTATAGCCACACCGCAGCAAAACTGTATGCTCTGCAGGCCAAAAGAACGAAGGCTCTGCTATCAAATACAAATTAAACTTTTTTAGTAAATAATTTTATAACTTAGTAAACTCACAGTGAATTACAAATTAAGAAAACTTCAACCTGTTAAAGTCTTAGGCTTATCTTTAAGTAGTTTTCTTATTTTTTGACAAAACAGTTCGCCAATGGATACGTTTAAGCAGAAATTTTAAAATCACTGGTATGTTCCTGTTGTTTCATTTCAGTTTTCGCGGGAAACTGGGGGTGGCCGCGCGGCAACAAGAAATAGCAAATACGCATGCGCGTGACGTTTAGCCGCGGTGTGTGTGTCTTTGGATAAACACATTTCTCATTAGCCTAAATTGAAACAAGAGGCTGTACCAGCCTTTACTCGGGCCATATGGAATTTCAACAAGGAATAGTTGGTATTCTTTGCAGGTTTGATTAAAAAAGTATTTTACACTTGCAATTGTTTTAGCCTTTGGGAGAATAATAAACTATTTTGAATTCTTTTTACAAGAGTTACATATATAAATTCTTTTTAAGAAGAATTGTGATTCTGTCTCCAGAGAAGTCATATAATAAAAATATTATATTAGTTATGTAAAAATAATCCTATTTTAGAGTGCCTGGGATGATAACTGCCATGGAAAACAGAAAGCAAATTGCAGCCATGTTTATAACAGTAGCTACATATGTTTGAGACAATATATACATTGTACGAAGCAACAGAAGACCAGTTATAATATAGTGAACACGAATGGTTAATTCTGTCCTGCTCTGCTGAGACTTCAAACAAGTTTGATTTCACATGGTTTCGCATGGTTTCAGGGAAGAATAGGCGAATCCTTGCTGACGTCATTGTTTACATTTTTGCCTCATTAGCATAAATTAAACTTCAAGCTACAAACAAACAGAGTACATCAGTTGAAAGAGAATTTTAAACTGAGTAATCACCGAAAATGTAAGTTTGATATGTTAAATATTTACAGAGAAATTGACTTTTCAAAACTGTAAAATGGGCTGGGGGCAAAAGTTGCTGACAGCCATACATTCTTTGTAAATTTTGCTATTTTTAAATACTTTTCCTCAAAATAAATTTATTTTATCATTCTAAAATTTTCGGTGATTATCAAGTGTATCAATCTCTTTCGATTTATGGACTGTTTGTTTATATGTATGTTGCTTGAAGTTTGATGTATGCTAATAAGGAAAAAAGTAAACGAGGATTCGCCTATAGATTCAAGAGGCCAATTAGTAAAACCTCAACAACAAGTCTTTAAAATAACACATGCAATGTTCCTTTAAACTTCCTTCCAGTGATTTAGCATTCAGTTTTGCACTGTATCAGTAGCTTTGCATATTTACTGGCAGCTACTACACCAGAGGTCAACCTCCAGGTACCCTGGGGATTTGCACAAATACGCAATCAAACTCGTTGTATCATATCCCCTGGTATGGGGCACAGCAATTAGTAAAAATTCATACAAGGTTCCTGATCTATGAACCAAAGTGAGCTTTTCCCCCTCACCGATGGGCAACAAACAATTAATTCTGACAGGTTCCCATGGATCCACCCCTGGGGGAAGCTGCTAATACATGCATTATTTACCCATCCATATACTACAACAACAAAAGAATTTAAGGCAGCAGTCATGAATATGTATGTAATCTACTAGATTTACCCTGTATATTAATATATAAAATGTACATAGTGGCAACAAGGGAACTAGTACTACTACTACTAACAGAGGAGAATGTCAATGTATTTATTAGCATCATGGTATTGCTAACTGGGGACAAACTCATTTACTCTATGTATACAACTATATCCACTACACTTGAGGGTGGTCACTACCAGAGATTTGGTTGCATTCTCAGTGTTGGCCTACAATTTAAGATTCTGATCCAAGAAGACATGAAGGTCTAACCTAATCTCGTACCCAGATCCCACGCCATGTTTTCCATGTTTTCCTTCCCTGTGACCGTGAGTAGAATGGGAGATCTGGGTACGAGATTAGGTCTAACCATTTGCAGATGTCAGAGCAAAGGCAGTACCAGTTCTCCCACTTACATTGTATTTGAAGGTCCCACCAGGATTTGAACCCACTAGTGACTACCTCCTGCACAACAGACTGACACTTAACCACTGAGCTTACTGGAATGCAGTTTAAGCAAACTGGAGGCTACCATCTTTCTGTTATACAGGCCCAAACTTAGTTCAGATAAAAATAATCCAATTGTAATGAAATTATAAATACATATAGATGATGTAACTTTGAAATTTAGAATAAATTATTATTTCTCAAATAAGGTATAGACGGCATGAGTCCATTTCAGAAATAAACATGCGATTTCCACTCGGTTTTTGGATTATTGGAGTCATCTGTCTTCACACCAAATAATTAATTGCAGTTGTAGATCTTCCGGATCCGTTTTCCTATTTTACCGAAAGAACTGATAAATTGGGCCAATTTCTGGAGCCCATTTTCTAGTCTATTAGAAGCCATTTAAACTTTAAGAGGAAATAATAAATATCAACACTGCAACCTGGTATTAAACATTTGTGTTTACTTACCAAATATGTCAGATACATAAAGTTGGACGCGGACGCAATCTCATTCTCAGACTCCTTTCGTATATAAAAACGTGAGAATTTTCCATGCAGACGGCCCGTAAAACTCCTGTCGGCCCTAGAAAAACTGAACATCTTGGTATTTTAGTCCAAGAAGCCTTTGGTTTCAGCAAAAATGGCCCAATAACTAGGTGATTTGCCATAACAAGGCATAAGTCCTTTGTAGCCGCCATCTTGGATTTTTCAGAAAGAAACCTGTTCCGCGTGTTTATCCCGTGGGGAATCGATTCTGATTGGTTGACGGGCCCGGAAGTCGACACAGAAAATAATAAAAACAAGACGCCCGCTGGGCGTTTACTCGGGCTGTCACTTTTAGGTACGAGGCCAACTGTTTCTAAAATAAATTCTGCCAAAAAAGGACGACTTCGTGAAAATCATTAAAAATTAAAGGCACTTGTAAGAGATTGGTAGTGTTATTAGCAAAACCTGTTTGTAAATGCTATTTTCCACCTTCTTACAATTCTCAACCTCCAAAGGTGGTCACGGTCACTTACAGGAGCTTCTAATTGCAAAGTTTTACTAATAATTAAAACCAGGTTGCATAAGGGTGGTCGCTGAAGGGACTGGTCAGAAATTAGCAGGGGAAGGGGTTGTGAAAGGGGGAGGATCATATTGTTTTGAATCCCCAAAACTGGATGGTCATAAATATTGGGCAACTGAAAAAGGATTGGTTATAGGGGAGAAAGGGTCAACAAATTTCATACTAATACATACTATACATTTTTAGACTTTTTTATCTCCACCCCACCCCCTTTGCACCTCCCCTGCTAATTTTTGACCAGTCCCTAATGTTTAATAAAATATTGTGTGCATTGAAAATTAACTTTATTTAATGAGGGTAACACCAACCAACCACGAGTTAAAAACGAGTGAACACAAGTAGAACACGAGTGACTGCAAGTAAGCTAGGTTACCCTAGGATAACACAGGTAGCTCAAAATGCTCGGATGCAAATACTATTGTTAATCTGTTCTAACTCCACAGTACACCAGTGAACACGAGTGTATAATTGTTCATTATTTAATTTAACACTATAATTAAAAGAACTAAGAGAAACAACCCGAGGAATCAATAGACCTCATTTCCAGTGGTAACGAGTTCCATAAAATAAGAGCAGATACCAAAACATCCGAAGTCCACATGATTTCAAATTATACTTCACGATCTTGAATAAATGCTGACTTGCCGAGCATAGCTTCGGGACTTGTCGAACTTGTAGCTTGTTGAAGAAATTAAATGCTCTTGCAATTGATTGTTTATTTGTTTCATGAAAGAAGTACACGTGCTTTGGGTAACAAATTTCATAATTTCTACCGGATTAAAAACACAATCAAACCCATGAATTTCCCCGGTGCTTCGAATATGATTTGACCTCGGCAGGAAGCCAGTAATATTCGTTTAGGACTTTAGATTCAAATTGGATTTACGAAAGCACAAGCAAACAAATACTCTTGGTCGCTTGAACGCTTGAAATGTACCAGGCATCACAGACACATATTAAATAGAGCGATAATTAGAACAAAAAGCAAATAACAGACAAACTGAGAGGGTTTTTTTCACTCATGAATGCAGTTCGAATTGATGAGTGAAAAAATGTGTCTGTACCAGGCTATGTTTCGATTTCCAAAGTCTTATCCTGTTCAGTTTATACGGTTTCCAATGACAAATCCAACTTCTAGTAGCTTGTCGAAGTAAAATGCTCTCGTTGTTTATTTGTTTCATGAAAGAAGTAGACATGCGCTTTGGGTAACGAATTTCATTATTTCTAGCGGATTAAAAACACAATCGAACCCATGCATTTTCCCCGGATGCTTCGAATATGATTTGACCTCGGCAGGAAGCCAGTGTATTCCTGTACGAGTGGAACTTTTCACAACCACGCTTGGTAGTTTGAAATGTACTCGACATCACAGACACACAGACTTTAAAACAGAGCGATAATTAAAATAAAAGAACGAAAAGCACAATAACAGACTATAGAATCCTCGTAAGTCTTGCAACGATACCGAAACACGATCCCGTAAATTTTGAATGAGTAAGTCTATTGAGTCTTGACAACACAGTGACAAGTCTTGAATAAAATCCCGTTCGTTAAGTCGAGTTTTAATTTAATTGAGGTCTGGCACACAATCTTGGCCCGTAGATAATTCCGATTTCTATCCTTTGTCGTGAAACTGTCAGCAGAGTCCGCTGAAAGTGTGTGGACAATCTTTAGAGAATTCTGAAAATTGTTTTTACAGAAGACCCGGCAAGCAGGCTACTTTGCTTCCCGTTCGCCGAAGTACTAGATTCGGCTACCATGTATATTTATGTCATATACAGATGACTTTAAGCCACCGGTTTTGAAAATCATCCTTATTTTTCAATCGCTCCAAACTTACCAGAGTTGAAATACAGTGTACTTTGTTGAAAGTAATCCCAACGAACACTCTTCTTCCCCGCCGAACCACAGACAATGATGGACTTCGGCCGCAAAGCTAAACAACACGAAACTCGTCCGCTTTGATTTTGTTTCAGTAGAGCCATTTCCTCCGTTTATCAGCTGTAACACAAGCTGCTGGGACGTTTAGGGTTTCGAGTCCTTCATCAGTGCAATTAGGGAAGAGATATAAACTACAATAAATACTTTCCGAGACAAACAGACTTGACTGTATACGCGGCGTGATGGCGATAATTTCACAAGTTCACTTGCGCTCGCGACGAGTTGAGCCATTTGAAAATTCAAGGACCCTGGAACTAACTGAGAAGGCGGCTGTATTTCAGGCTAGTTATCAAACTCAATGCAATGAGGGTTTCTTCAGTTTTCCCCATATTAACAGACATGTAACAGTATATTAATGTCTCTCAATCTAGTAGAAGCTGTGTAGTTGACCTGACAGTTCAGTTACCCATTGACAGACGGTGGTATTGCCTAATTTTACGGCCGGGAATAGATTTCTGACAATGACTCATAGAAATCGATATCTCCTTGTCTCGCCTTGTCTGAGAGCTTTGACCTTTGTTATCTGAGCGCGCCTGACGAAATCTACCCTGAGATTATAATTCGATACCTTTTATATCTAAACGTGTTTAGAAACACTTAAGCTGATCGAACAATGGGCTCCTGTGTAATCTGATTGGTTGCCGGCGCAAATCAGCGACACAAAAAAATAATAAAAAAAATAATAATAATAATAAACGGCTTGCATTTTCTGACTCGTGCCGGCCAAAGGCCTGGCCCGAGTAATAATAAACACTTGCGAAACTTGACTCGGGCCCAGCCTACGCTGGCCCGAGTAATAAACAGCACTGGAAAGTTATTTTGGTGTTTCAAGTTTCATGTGGCCAAATAGCGAGACTGGTTGGCTAATGAATTATTAACAAATTTGAGAATATATATTAGACAATTATAAGTATTGAATAAAGAAAGATAGTCCATGTTTTACTGAACTCTTCATCGTTATTGTAGTTGTTGTCAAGGGAATGGGGGCCACTTGGAGGAGCTACCTGTTATTGTTTAAAATATCCAAAGAAATGACATCCTTACCATTTACAACCGGAGCTTATTAAACCACTGAGCTAACCGGGAGGCGGTCCTTGGATTCCTTTCACTTTTCGCTGTTTTGGGATATGTTCCAAACCCCAAATGTTTTCTTGGCTTCAAATATACATTCGTCGTCAATTACCAAGGATCCAACTTGACTAATATAAATGACGGTTTTAGCGTTTTCTACTGCTTGTTGGAGTCAGTTTCATTATCTTTGATAGTTTTGGAATAATACTTTCTCATGAATTGGAGTTGAATAAGTTAGTAGTTTTCATAATTTATCATATTTTATTGAGCGATTGTATTATAATAATTATTTATTTTAGTAATTTATATCCAACTGATGAATCAATCGTACGCGTGTTTAAATAAAGTTATACATACATACATAGTCTGTAATAAGTGATGTCACTTACAAGCTCTCTAGTCAGACACCGAGGAGTGATCATGCATCATTGCTTTTGTGATGAAAGTATATTTGTTTCATTTAATAATCAGGGGTAGAAGCGGAATATTTTCACTCTAAAAATTCCGTATTCCTCTGCTCTCCTGAGGTAAATATTCCCATTCCCTACTAAAATTTTTTTGGATATTCCTTATTCTTTTTAATTTTCGAAAGTGTCATGCGCTTTATTGAAATATTCCGTATTCAGTATATTTTTCAGGCAAATATTCAATATTCCTCAGTTTTCAACCACGATATTCAATATTCAATATTCCGCTTCTACCCCCGATAATAATGTGCACGAGTAGCACGGAACCTCTCGAGACCTGTATTCTGGCTTGCACCCATCATACTTATAACCTTTATTGTTTTTGTACTGCACTTTCTAAAGGTTAGGGTGTTTTCTATCGTTGGATAGGCCAATCCTCGTTTCGAGTTCCATCCATCCCAGTGCCATCCCAATAGTGTTCTAATTTGGCCAGCTATAGCCAGAGAAGTGCGGCATTGCCGTGTACCTTTTTGGTACACGATTTGGGCGCGTGTTTATCCGCTGTATCTTCATCACTTATTACGGGGAAAAACACCAACTACACTACGCTACACTACATAACAGTACACAACTTCACATAATTAGAAATATAAATAAAGAGATGTCATATTATAACAAAAAAAAACTAGCGGTGGAGAAAAACAATCTAAATAGAAGCTGAAAGCTTATTATATTTAGACTGTATCTGCTTAATTAAAAGTGCAAGTAGCGCCATAAAACAACATGGACTCTTTTTGCCCCAAATTCTATTTCTGATATACTTTAGTTGTCTACCTTAGTTTTCTTTGAGAGACAGGAGCAGGAATTAAACTAGAATAAACGCTAACCGAATTGCGGGATTGATTCATCTTGTGATGTCACAATGAAAACATGATATTTGCACTTTAAGGCTGAAATAATTTCAGTACTTCAACGTTGGCGGGAGGCATGTAAGGGGTGGCGAATGGTGTCAAGAAAAACGGAGGGTCTCGCAAAAAGCCGGTAAAGTCTCGAAATCTCGCATTTTATAGGTCGGGTCTCTGAGTCTCGATTTTTCTTTACTTTGCCCGTCTCGGAGTCTCGGATTTTTTTTGGAGAGAGTCTCGGATTTTGAAAACGCAAGTCTCGGTGTCTCCCAAAGTCTCGGATTTACCATTCGCCACCCCTCCTGTAGATTGTGGAACTTGCTTTCATTTGGGAAAGTTGTTTCTATCCATATCACCATATGGCTTAAAGGTCCTTCGACAGGTATAGAAGTCACTCTAGGCAATGGGGCTTCGAACAGGGAGGCATTTATAACGGCATGATTCGCTTAAAATCGACACGGGCATCTAGATACAAGCTGGGATTTGTATGTTCATGAAAGGAGTTTTTTTTCTTTTCATTTTTACCGGCGTATAAACAGTGTGCATGCTCTTGTTTTAAGCACTGGCTCAAAATGACAGCTGCTTCCTTATTTTTCAAACAATTCAATATGTTTTACATATCATGTTAATGATCTTATTTCAATCTATGGATGGCAGACAGATACAGTTTAATTATTGGAGCCGGCCGAACCTATATATATGCATCTCAAAATACGACCTCAATTTTGGTAAAGTCACATAAATGAAAGGGGTATAGAATGGTAAAATCCGAAACTCGCCGAGACCCTTCTTTCAAAATCCGAGCCCGAGACTTACTTCTCTAAGGGGTATAGAATGGTCCGAGACTCGCCGAGACCCTTGTTTCAAAATCCGAGACTTTTTTGGAACGCCGAGATTTCGACACTTGCTTGAATTTTGCCGAGACCAGCCCTAATGAAAGAGAGCATCTAAAGTATCGCAAAGTATGGTTTATTTAATAGACCATAAGTTGAGATAGCGCATACTATGGTGTATTTAACCATAACAGAAATCCGAGAAACGGCCCGTGAGCATGTTATAAAAACACCACGAATAAATTCGGGTTAAAAAGCTAAAAAACTACAGATGGCAAACCACATAATTGCGTTAACGCAATCTATGGAACAAAACAAAAGCCACAGTTTGAGATATCTCAAAATATGACTTTTTATCTTAAAGTCACATAATGAAACATAAAATATAGCGCAAAATATGGTATATTTACGGACCATGGATTGAGATAACGCATACTAAGGTTTATTTAACCCTAACCGTAAAAGTTGCCATATTTCGCGTCAACTCAAAACATGTCTTAGAATTTGTTGAACATAGTTTGCATCAACTCAAACTGTGATTTAAAGAAAATGGGGCACATGCTTCCAAACGATTCAATATGTTTTACATATCGCGTTGATGATGTTCAGTTTCAATCTATGGATGGCACACAGATACAGTTTAATTGGAGCCGGTCGGAGATCTCAAAAGTACGACCTCAATTTTGGTAAAGTCACGAAAGAGAGCATCTATCGCAAAGTATGGTTTATTTAATAGACCATAAGTTGAGATAGCGCATACTATGGTGAATTTAACCATAACAGAAATCCGAGCATCGGCCCGTCAGCATGTTATAAAAGCACCACAAATAGATTCGGGTTAAAAGCTAAAAAAACTACAGATGGCAAACCACATATTGCGTTAACGCAATCTATGGAACAACACAAAAGCCACAGTTTGAGATATCTCAAAATATGACTTTTTATCTTAAAGTCACATAATGAAACATATTAATATAGCGCAAAATATGGTATATTTACGGACCATGGATTGAGATAACGCATACTAAGGTTTATTTAACCGTAACCCTAAAAGTTGCCATATTTCGCGTCAACTCAAAACATGTCTTAGAATTTATTGACCATAGTTTGCGTCAACTCAAACTGTGGTTTATAGAACGTGGGGTATATACTTCTACTGGAGAACCACAGTTTGCGTCAACTCAAAAATTTATTGACCATAGCAGTGGCGTAGCCAGGTTTTTAAAATTTGTAGGCCCAAACAACCGCTCCGTAAGGGTCGCTTCTTGAGGGGTCCGGGAGCATGCTTCCCCGGGAAATTTTTAACAACAACAACAACAACAACAAATTTTATTTCGTACTGGAATTAATAATAGTTACAGGTTTACTGGAAAAATGAAAAGCTCAATAATTGGTACTGGTAGGCTCAGAATAACTAGAAAGCTAAACTAAGCTGAGCCACCGGGACAAAGTTCAGATTGCAATTTGATATGGCGGTCAGAACGAAAACAATGTACATAATTTGTTAATATGTAATGAATACAAGAAACGGACACACGTAAACATAACAGGGACAACGAATAAAAGACAATCTGCTGAAAATACACATTTTAAATTGAAATTGAAAAGGCAAATTGAAAAGATATTTGATCAATATTTACTTATAAGATCTTTTTCAAACAAGTTTTGAATTTGTATTTAGTCAAGAATTTAAGGTTTTTGTCTAATGAATTCCATATTTTTGGACCTTGAAAACGAATATTAAATTAAGATTTAGACTTTCGCAAATGCCTTCTGCTGCACTTCCAGGTCATGTTTTGTGTATTTCGACAGCTCCTCAAGCCCAGAATTCATTTGTACGTGGGGTATATACTTCTACTGGAGAACCACAGTTTGCGTCAACTCAAAACATGTCTTAGAATTTATTGACCATAGTTTGCGTCAACTCAAACTGTGGTTTATAGAACGTGGGGTATATACTTCTACTGGAGAACCACAGTTTGCGTCAACTCAAAACATGTCTTAGAATTTTTTGACCATAGTTTGCGTCAACTCAAACTGTGGTTTATAGAACGTGGGGTATATACTTCTACTGGAGAACCACAGTTTGCGTCAACTCAAAACATGTCTTAGAATTTATTGACCATAGTTTGCGTCAACTCAAACTGTGGTTTATAGAACGTGGGGTATATACTTCTACTGGAGAACCACAGTTTGCGTCAACTCAAAACATGTCTTAGAATTTTTTGACCATAGTTTGCGTCAACTCAAACTGTGGTTTATAGAACGTGGGGTATATACTTCTACTGGAGAACCACAGTTTGCGTCAACTCAAAACATGTCTTAGAATTTTTTGCCCATAGTTTGCGTCAACTCAAACTGTGGTTTATAGAACGTGCATGGGCTATTTGATTGACTCACCAGCAATCTGGCCAATTTAGTTTCCATCATCGGAAAACGTATGGGCTACTGAAACTTGTTTAATATATTTATACCTTCACCAAGCCAAGTTTCACAAGTGCCATTATGCACTAGTGAATTATTGAAACCATGCACGGCCTCTGGCCCACAGGCATCCCGAAAGAACGTATCTCAACTCCTGCCCAAAGATGTATTTCATCCCATATTTCAATTTTACTTTTGCTACTCGCATGTCATTGAATGCGGTTTATTTTATTTTATTAAAGCTTTTTTACACTCATCTTGTACTTGGTCTTGCAATATAGCTTGGATCCAATTCATCATCACTTAATCCGCGCTTTCACTTTCAAGTAAATTAGCATAAAAATTAAGGAGTCGAAAGCAAGTTATATCAAAACTGCTGTAAAAAAATATGGTAACCTGCAAAAATAAATAAACAGACTAACTTTAACTCGTTTTCGTTATTCCCACTAAAATATATACCTTTTTGTACACTCCCTTTTGACTTGGCCCGGCATAAGCAAAAACAGTAATTACTCAAACTATTGTTCTTTTTTTAAACAAACGATGCAAACACAAATCTTGCTGGATTACACAAAGATTTCATATTATAATGAATTTACTACGCTTTTAAATACATTAAGTTTATACTAATTAAATAATGTACCTCATTTAACTTTATGTACTCTAACCAAGCTAACAATGGAAATGCAAACTAACAAAACCTTTTTTAAATTCACAACTATCTTTGTATACCAAATTAACTTTTGATAAAATGCAATCAGTAATGACGCCATTGTATCAAGAAGTTAGTTGTATTCAACAATGGTAGCTAAGTGGAATATATTTAAATTGAACCAAGATTCTTATTAAGGCACTCAATTATTGTAACTGTAGAAGGTGCAATCATAAAATATATTTTGCCTAAAGTAAATTGAAATATGTTGTTGTAGTCCTTTTAAAATTCTTATTATTTTACAAGCGAGTTGAATCAGCAAGTGAATGTGACGAGTTAAAAAAAACCAGCATTATTTTTATTAACCTAATCAACTTTATTAGTTTTATAAAGCACCAGGGCCCGGTTGTTCGAACTGAGCAAGTGTAGCTTTATTCCTTGGTTTGAGTCGCTGCAATGTTGGTGTTTTAGATCAGTTTAACTATAAAATTAGTTAAATATTTAGTTGGCGTCACCCAAATTAGTGTAACCGCAAGATCAACGCTCACAACGAATTCAAGGGGGGGGGGGGGGGGGGGCATAAACTTCAGGTGAAAATAAAACCATTTCCTGCTAGCAGAACCTTCCATTCCCCCTTTTCTGTACGGGCTGCGCTGACGGGGAAAAGTACTCTCTGCCCGAGTCGCATCATTCGGTGCTGCGCATGCGTTACTACGCGACACGAAAACAAATTAAAATAATCAAATAATTTACATAAACATGCGTACTGTATATTTTTATAATTTATTCGTCCACGTTTGTGGACGGCGGTTAGATAAAAAACGTTGCGACTCGGGGCAGAGCCTACTTTTCCCCGCCAGCCCGATTATAGAAAGGAGGATTAGAAGGTTCTGATAGCAGGGAAATAGAACCACAGATCCCACACAAAAGCATACTAGTCTAGACGATACCGCGAGTCAAT
Organism: Actinernus sp. WN-2022; assembly: GCA_030867875.1. NCBI lineage: Eukaryota > Metazoa > Cnidaria > Anthozoa > Actiniaria > Actinernidae > Actinernus > Actinernus sp. WN-2022. The sequence continues at coordinate 106,032,822 of JAOWCC010000019.1, read as the reverse complement.
ATCTCCCAGCTCCGATCCCCCGGATCTGGACTGTTGGCACAAAAAAATATCAAATTAGGTGTCTCCAACTACATTAGCACTAAATTTAGTTAAAGTAAATCGTCAACACCCCAGGTTACTGCTTAACATTGCTTCAATAATGTTGATAGTCTACGTTTAGTTCTGATGAATAATTAACAAATAAATAAGCCTTGGCCATGTTTTATACTATACATAAAAGCCGAAGGCACGTGCTTTCAACATTTCGAGTATTCTCAATGACCAAGTGTTTTATGATAAAATATAGATTTACACGCGCGATGAAAGGAAACCGCCAGTTGAAAACAATAAAACACGGCAAATCAGAGCGCGCGTACGTGGTTAATGATCAAATCAGAGCGCGCGTACTATCGTATCTATATTATAAACCAAATTAGTATATATAGATGATTGCAGTCAATCCCCAGAGATTCATATGATAAAGGGCATGGTGGCCATGTTGGTGTACCTAACACATCTTCCTATACAATAAAGTTATCAATGTGCTTGTTTAGAGTTCAACAGTTTGTATAGGTTTCCGGGTTTAATTTCATTAAATGCTGCAGCAACAATGTGCTCATCAAAATTATGTCTCTCATAAAATTTATAAATGTATTTTCGTTGTCTATATATTGAAACATTTTTCCCCCTTGTGGACTTGTAGTTCCTCATTAAACAGGTCCAGTCTTTTAAAGTAGGACAGTCTTCGGTTCCTTTCTCCCACACATCCTTCACTTGATGAAGACTGTCCACCTTTCGTGGTATCCACAATGTTTTCAACCATTGAATACAGGTTTGATGTTCCGAACCATATTTTCTAAACATGGCAAGTGTGTGTAGGTCTGTGATGGCTTGCAGGGTGGATGTTGCTGTGCTGGGCTGAAATGATTGTGAAACAAATAAAGCTGATGGCTGGTTGGAAGGAACAAATAAAGCTGATGCTGTGTTGCTGTGCCGGGATGGAATGGTGATAGAACAAATGAAGCTTGTGGCTGTGTTGTTGCGCTTGGATAAGATGATGGTGGAACAAATGGAGCTTGTGGTTGTGGTGCTGTACTGGAATGAAGGCAGAATGTCAAATGAAGCTGGTGGCTCTGTTGCAGTGCTGGGATGTGAGGTTGGTGGAACAAATGAAGTCTGTTGTGTTACTGGGCTGAGATGGAATGAAGGAAGAACGTCAAATGAAGCTTGTGGTTGTGTTGTTGTACTGGTATGTGAGGTTGGAGGCTGTGTTGCAGTGCTGGGATGTGAGGTTGGTGGAACAAATGAAGTCTGTTGTGTTACTGGGCTGGGCTGGAATAAAGGCAGAATGTCAAATGAAGCTGGTGGCTGTGTCGCAGTGCTGGGATGCGAGGTTGGTGGAACAAATGAAGTCTGTTGTGTTACTGGGCTGGGCTGGAATAAAGGCAGAATGTCAAATGAAGCTTGTGGCTGTTTTGCAGTGCTGGGATACGCGATGTGAGGTTGGTGGAACAAATGAAGTCTGTTGTGTTACTGGGCTGGGCTGGAAGGAAGGCAGAATGTCAAATGAAGCTTGTGGCTGTGTTGTTGTACTGGTATGTGAGGTTGGTGGCTGTGTTGCAGTGCTGGGATGTGAGGTTGGTGGAACAAATGAAGTATGTTGTGTTACTGGGCTGGGCTGGAATGAAGGCAGAATGTCAAATGAAGCTTGTGACTGTGTTGTTGTACTGGTATGCGAGGTTGGTGGCTGTGTTGCTGGGATGGGCTGTGAGGATGATGGAACAGCTACAGTGCCTTTTTGATGGGGTACTCTCTCCTGACTCTGCTCACTGCACATCGATACAAAAACAGGTGACCAATATGTAATCTGTCTTGCAGCATTAAGAAGAGAGCCGGGACTAGTGTGGTCAGGTATTACTGGGTCTGCTTGGAAGGCTTCCAGACGAGCATTTATGCTTCTCAGGGCATCCACAATCTCATTACTCTGTGAAGATGTAGACTGTGTGGGTATTACTGGAATTGGGAAACCATCTGATACAAAAGACAGACTGTGGAGAGTGGCTAATCTGCTCAGCATCTTCAATTATGCCAGTCACTGATGGTATGGTGGCTTTCTTAAGGATTTCATCAACCTTTTTTGATGACTTAACTTTGTTTACAGTAGCTGATAGTTCTGTTTCCTGTGAACAAATAAAACGCAAATTACAAATAAGGCACCTATATTTCAATCCACAAAAGCCTATTCTCCCTGTTTTTCTCTCTGCTAAAGATCTACAATGAAAAAACAACATCTATACAAACTAAAAATAATGACAAAATACCACCTACTTAAAAAGTGAATTAAAGGAGGGCTGGAAATAACAGTAACACATAGAGTGGTGGCCTGTGAATTCAGGATTCATTCTCTCATCTCTCCCAAAAATGCAAAAGATCTCCTGGGTGATTAGAGACCATACATTATTTATGCCTGGCAGCAGGGGGCTGGCAAGATTCAGGATCAACTACAAAAACATTTGATATTTAATATATATAAAAAAGAAGAAGCATAAAATACAAAATATAACATCATTTGATAATAATATTACAAACATTACAGTTTTTTATCTTATGGCCTTGATCAATAAAAACCCTGATATTAACTAAAGTTAAAATGGACCCAGCATGCCTTTCAGGTTTGTACTGTAACTGACCCTTTGGAAAAGTGCAGCAGCCAAGCGAAATTCAAAAAAATGCATATAAATAATGAATGGTCCATGATCGATTGAGCAAGTCTTTTGTTCGATACATGTAAGGGTTTATTAAATAAATAATAATAATAGTAATAATGTGTGAACTTCTAGAGCACCATAATCCTAAAAAGTTCTATGGCGCTTTACAATTTATAAGCTTAAAATAATATAAATACAACTTTATGATTTACAATTTATGATATAAAAACCCTACTAATTATTATAAAAAATATGAATAATGTAAAAAGGTTATTAACTTCAGACTAATAGTAGTAGACAATATCAATTAAAAACTCGATTAAATAAAAAAATGTCTTTAAACTAGATTTAAAACTGACTAATGATGAACTTAATCTAATATGAAATGGGAGTTCATTCCACAGTTTGGTGCAGTGACTGAAAAAGCTCTATTGCCATAACGGACTTTCAACGAAATCTTCTAGACAATTTTGAGCTACATATACAGCTTTTGCATTTTTCTATACAAATAAATAAAATGAAAATTACAGAACTGTCTTCTTATCTTAAGAAAAAACACATCCTCTAAACAAAGCTTGGCATAAAAAAATACCTCTTCTTCGCTTTCACTACTAGAACACTTCTCCTACTCAGACTGTGAGGAACTCTGAAAATTAAACAAATTAGACAATTACATGTATGCATTCAATTTAAAGTTCTATAATTAAAACTATATATATACCAGTACTATAATGTAAAGATCTGGGAAATGAGAAAATGACCATTCTGAAAATGAAACATTTGGAAAGACATACAGTCACATGAATAATATGCAAAAGTATGTGGGGTATTTGATGGCAATTGACGAGTTTTGTGACCCCAGGGATCATACTCTATTTGCTTCAGGATGACAACACATTTTCACAATGACATGTTGAGTTACTTTAATATTTTGTTTTGTATTGAATGTATTGCAACCAAAATTTATGTGCTGATTTAAGATTTTGTGTGTTGATCAGGCTCGGGGAAGTCTGGCAGAGTTTATTTGAGTCAACCCTTCAGATCACATAAAACTTTGACAAAGTAACTGGTCAAGACAGTTTTGATGGACTCGTTTTAATAAAACATAATACTGTACATCCTAATAAAAAAAATTAAACGGAAATCATTTTTTTTTTATATTTTCAAAAGAAATATTTAATGTCAATAATTCATCCAAATGTACAGTAACATCCATGATGGTGGAATTGCCCAACTAAGCATTTGGTCATGGAATTAATTATAATAATATAACTGGCGAGGCCTAACTTTTAATTGTAGTAACATTTATCTCATCATCCTGAACATAAAGCTAGAACTACATGTATGTGTAAATGTTTCTACTGCATTAAGTTTATGTTGAATAAATTACCTATTATTACACTGTATAAAATTAAACAAGTTATGTTACAATTTTTCCCAGCACAACCCTGCTCAATTGTATCAGCACAGTTTTCCTTTGCCATTGTGTAATTGAAGTAATACATGGTCTAAATGGGAAACAATTATTTCATTATTCAGTGCCATGATACTTACCCCTAGCTCAGATCCAGATTCGTCAGACTGAACTTAATTACCCTAAAATGATAGAATGTGTGTTATAAGTACATGTGCTAAACAGTTAGCAAGTTTATTCTCAAATTCATGAATGGAGGCCTTTGTTTTGATCAGTTCCAACACTGGTCACAACACTTGAATTTTATGGTATGGCATATAACATGACATGTATCTAAAAATGACAAGTATGTGGCCATCTACAATTAAGTCAATACGTTATGAACCAAGTCCATGCAGTTACAATTTAAAATTTAAAACCACAGTGTGTTTAGTTTAGACTGAGTTACTTGTGACCTATGCCAAAGCTATATGACACAATGGCATTTGCAAAATTCCTAACATGCTGCAAAACAGGGAACTGCGTGGAACAAAAAATTGTGCGAATACAGACTGCTTAGAATTTATCACAATAATTAATATAACCATGAATTAAACATCTAACTTCAGAATCAAATGGTAACGGGCGCTTGTGTTAATCTTAGATTCCATAAAAGCAGTACGAGCTAGCATCAAGGGATAGCATTATAATTTGTTTTATCTTGATCCTGGCACCCATAGATATTTTTGGTTGGCATTATCATAACAACCTAGTGACCAATGGGAAATCATGTCATGCTATGCAAAATCAAAATCCCAGATTTCCAACCCATAGGCAGCTCAAATGTGATTAGTCCTGACCTGGCCTCTCTTTATATATATATATATTATCCTTGTACCACACCTAAACCAAGTTGGTGGTATGTTGCCTGGTTACTAAGCAGATGCAAAAAAATACATGATATACATGTACATGCATCCTGGGAGACAACATTTATAAAATTAACTTTAATTTAGGAATAATTAAGAACAAAGTTGTGTGGAAAGGTAGAAGGTAAGGGTACACCACCAATTAATGCTACAGTGAATGTTGTTACATGTAGGTAATACTGAACTCTGTTCTAACTTTGCTTGATGGGGATCCAGGGTAAGAAATGTATGTCTGTTTTTCTTCATTCAAATTTATAGTGTCCATGCAAGACGACAAATCACAAAAATTTTACACAATTCCACTTTTTTACCACCCTGTCCAGGCATTGGATACTGAGTTTAAAAACATGAGTTTCATATGACAGCAGTGGTGGCATGCAGGCATGACCGTTATATGATGGAATAAACCTGAACCACGTACCACCAAGATAAATGGACTAGGAGGAGTGAAATGAAACCAAACTTTTTTCCATGATTTTTGTTCTACCATGACAGTGCCTCGATCTGTCAACTTTTGCAGCTGAAATGGTTTATCAAGTGATCAAACTCAAAGGGTGAAAGCATAGTAAAAGTAAAAAAAGCTACAAAGTTTTCAAAATTTACTAAGCATTTGGTATTTTCAAAATTAAGGAACTTTTAGCACATTATTTCCTTCTCTTCAATTAACTGATAACAGACACATGCATATATGCAGGAGGTGGTCCTGATGAATTGCGGTCGTTTCGCCAACGAGTCGATTCGCCAACGGTCAGTTCGCCAACGTCTTAAGTCGATTCACCAACGTCTTAAGTCGATTCTCCAACGGTTTATTTAACAAGAATTGGTGTACGCTTCTTACTCTTAGTTTTAAAGGGATATAGAGTGCCAATGACAGTTTCATCACGCCTTTCTAGGCATTTTAAAATGATCCAATAATTTCTTTATTTGAGATAAAACACCATTTTAGGGGGTGGGGGAGGGAGTTACGCATTAGTTAAGATACAAGGATACAAACTCAATGATATATTAACACATCACCTTTATTAGAAAATTTTAAAAATATTTTTATAAGTTACGGGGTCAGTTAGGTATTTCGTAGTGTAGAATCAATCACAGTACTCATATATGAAGTCGTTGTAGTCTTTATTATATAAATATACCATACATGAATGTAACCTACTACGTTGGCGAATCGACTTAAGACGTTGGCGAATCGACTTAAGACGTTGGCGAACTGACCGTTGGCGAATCGACTCGTTGGCGAAACGACCGGATACCGTCCTGACAGTTAACCGCACACACAATTTATTGTAAAATATACTTATGCTGTACATCAATCTACACACGTTATGTAACATAGATGCAACTACACACTGTGCTGTCTAGTGTTGATGGCTGACCTGGTGTTTCAATATTAAGTACCAGAAAGGCAGAGAGATGAGAAACCTCTGCTCGCAAGGTAGGATCATGTCAAGTCGAAAACTTCTTTGACTTAGATAATCATATATGTATACATGTACCTTCAATAAATTTCACAACATTTGAGAATGACAAAAGTTTCGGGATCGTTCTAAAACGTTTGATTTTCGAGTGATTAAACTAGACATGATCCTAGGAAGATATCTAGTAGGAGTTATATATCGCAAATCCGATATATAATAGCCCGATAAGCTTTTCTGGTGGCTTTTTCTAATATTTCTGGGACCGCTTTTCTGTAGTCTCACTTCAGACTAGAAATTAAAATATAAACAACACGTGTCAACTCACGAGACCGAACAGTTTCAACAGCACTCCCGCATAAGCAACATTAATCGGAATTATACATTGATAAAACCGAAACTATATTAATAATAATAGTACTCAGTATGGGCAGAATTCTTAAAAATTCCTACATTATGCAAGCAAGCAAGGTACTTACAATCGAACTGGTACCGGCAGTAGATGAAACATCCATCTTGATTCTTGTCTTGATGCGCTCCTATGAGTTTAGTAGGAGTTTAGTGCTACTGCTTGTAATCTGCTCGTAGTGGTTGTAAAAAAGTAACGGTGGCGCTTCACCCTTCTTCTCGTTTCGTAAAACTTCCTTTCTCTGCACAAACTAGCTCTCGATCTATCACCTAAATTCCTATGCTTAGCAACCAGGTAAATGCTTGGTAGGAATATGACGTCATTGGTAGGAATCCCGTAGGATTCCTACGCCCATATATGGCAAAGAAAGAAAAGCAGTAATTATTTTATTTATTTCAAGGTAGGTCCGATAACGGCAATTCTTCCATTATTTATTATTTCGGTACTGAATTTACCATCCTTTCCCCTATCTTTATAGGACATAAAAAAAAATTGTAAAATTCATATTTTTGGTCTGCGTACGGACACGTTGAATACACTACCATCGGGTACTCGTGGTCAAGATGAAATTAGGGCCGATTTCAGATGGCTCTGTTTCCTCTGGTATATGCATTTTTCAACAAAAAAGATGTCTCCTTAAAGCTGAACTATTCTAATTTTCTGTCTTCAAATATTTATTTTGGCCTGCAAAAAGCCTGCCGTCCACAATCAAAACTGGGCTGCCTGTGATGTAGTTCTCTTATCCACTTTAGCGGGTAACGGGTAAAAATGAGGCACCAACAAAACCTGGATCGGACCGGATCGGACCGGTCGGACCGGATCGGACCGGAGTATATAGGATTCGCTGAAACTGCATACAGACACAGCCAAGACACAGACCATAGGCACCAGGTAAGTTTTATTCATTTTATTACAGTATATTTATCGAAAAGCTAGATTTAAAAATTCCCATACAAACCCTTACAAAATTGACATAAGCAGAGCTAAACTGTAGTGACAGAGCTTGGCCTGCCTTGCAACCATGGGGTGCAACCAGCCATGTCATTCTTGCGTCGACTCCTTGGTAGTATCGTCGTGTACCGTTGAGATCCGTGGGGAATCACCTTGCGCGCTCGAGGGGTTCTTGTACCGCTATTATAGTATATATTATACTATTTTATGAACATGCTAATGAAGTTGATATAAATCTGGTAAAAAAACGACTGCAATCAGCGAATTCTCTCGTGGTCTAATGGTTAGGGTTTGTGTTGGTGGTGGGTAAGCCATTGCATCAGTGATTCTTAACCGGTCGATTCGGATGTTCGTATAAAATTTCCGAGTCTCAAATTATTCATAACGAACGTGGGTAACGAAGGGAATTTTATGACGCAGTTGGTTAAACGGTACACGACGATACTACCGACTCCTCCTTTACCGTGCCCGGGGGACCCTGGGAATGAGGTTCCCGATGCCTCTGGCGCAGTTATTCTCTATACGGACCTCCAGCCAGTAGATACCTCTTGTATATATCTCGAAAAATTGATACAGGTATTGGGCCGCGGTTTAATAATAGCCCACTTCACTTGTCTTTTTCTCGGTGAGTAGAATAGATTAACATCTTGTTTTGTTGTAGTATTACCGTTGTACTGTATCATGAGCGCCCGCTCAGTCGGTGAAGCCATGCCGACACCGCACGCGCGAGGCACGAAGTAGATTCATTCTCGTTCCCAGTGCCTCCCCAACTAACCATTGAGGAGGCACTGGGAACGAGAAGCCCAACCATCGTTCCCAGAGGTCTTTATGCGACCAATCCAAGGTGGTGTAAAATATGCCCACTACATCACAGGCAGCCCAAGCTCACGATTTGTGGATCTTACACATCCTACATCCTACGTAGATTACGTGATTGTTAGAGTCACCGTTTTCTCCAGAAATCACTAATAGAGTTTGTATGTGTTGATTTCTTATCGTGGTAAAAATAAAGCATTAAAGGTAATGAAATAACATTTTGCAATAAATGTACCTCGAGTGTCCTGCTGCTATTTTGGGCTAGTTTGGATCGGTTTTAGAGAGAGTTTGATTTTTGAGATCTCTATATAATGAATAATGTCCGTTTCATTATAGAGAGAAGTCAAAAATCAAAAACTCTCTAAAACCGATCCAAACTAGCCCAAAATAGCAGAGAATACCCAATAATAATAATAATAATAATAATAATAATAATAAGACTTTATTTAATGAGGCCCGAGTGACACTAAACAGAGGGGCTGAATGGGGTTAACTGATAACTGAGAAACGGCCAAAAAATATTACTGTTAACTGAGAATTTTACCTTTTTTTAGCGGTTAGCTGATATTTGTGAGATAGCTGTTACCTGATATTTCATATTTTTTTATTAAAATGACGTAACGTCACATGCTATTATTGGCTTTTCGGATGGTTTTCGACAAATTTGATCCAGTTGATAATAGTCAAATATTAAACATGACACATCAGAGTTATCTGATACTAGAAAAATCTATTGAATAGACAAAATGTAGTGTTTGATGTTGAATTAGCGGTTATTATTCATTTCATACCAGCAAATATGTATTCAAATCAGGTTAGGGTAGTCTTTTTATATAACTTAACTGATAACAGCAAAATTTAACTGATAACTGATAAATAGCTAAAAATTTAGCTGTTAACTGATATTGGTACCCCCCCCCCCCAATTCAGCCCCTCTAAACAGTTACAAACTGATAAACTTGCACAGGGAGTCCCTAACCGATACTAGAATATTGGAAGATTGGATCGAAACATTAGTTTTGATGCGTGTGGGTTACCTGTGGTTTCTTTGCCGCGCGAGAGCGGTTGTGAATTTATCGTAGTCTGTTTTTATCCCAAAATTGTTCATTCGCAGCCTAAAATTCGGACAATAAAGTTATCTAGCTGTAAAACAAACCCGCTGAATGTGTAGCTCATTTATTATTCTGTAGTCTGTATTAGTGTGAAGACATTGGAGAACGTTTTAAACGAGATTTAAGCGTTTTAGTTCACGGACACCTGTTCGCTCATTTTCACTACTGTATAAGCACAGGCAGCCCACCCGCGCGTGGGCTTCCTGTGGCAGTGTGAATTTTTTAGTAGCTGAAGCTAGCGAGCGCTTCAAAACATCGAGAAACAAACGCCTGGTACTCCCTCATATCGCCCAAAAAAGCACATTAGACCACATCAAAGTGTAAATAGTTTATTTCACTACGAGTTTTAAGGTATTTGGGGATCATTCGACCAAATATGAAGATTTTTCGAGCCATTTAGCGAACTGTTTCGGTCATTTTACAGAAAACCGATGTAAACACGATGACGTCACATGATTCACGCTGCCACAGGGAACCCACGCGCGGGTGGGCTGCCTGTGCTTTATAGCAAGGCGATCGGCATCGAAAATCAGCGAACAGGTATCGGTGAACTCAAACGCTTAAATCTCGCTCAAAACATTATCCGGTGTCTTAAAACTAATGCAGACTACAGAATAATAAATAGGCTACACATTTAGCTGGTTTATGTTACAGCCAGATAACTTTATTGTCCGAATTTTAGGCTGCGAATGAACAATTTTGGGATAAAAACAAACAGACTACGATAAATTCACAACCTCTCGCGCGGCAAAGAAATCACAGGTAACCCACACGCATCAAATCCAATCTTCCAATATTCTCTATAGATCTAGTATCGGTTAGGGACTCCCTGTGTAAACTTGTGGCCCTCTGAAGCTTTAACTAAGTATAAATATATCAAATATTAAAATATGGATAAAAGTATACATTAAAGTTCTACTAACCGTTGAGCCTAGAATTCTAAACACTACAATAATTTGATTTGCTTAATATGCAATGATCTAATTGCCCTATATCATTATGACGTCAAATCAAAACAATCTATTGTTTAAACGCTAAGGATCACGGTCGTGGGAGGGGGACAAAACAGCAACAACACAAAGGAAATCGCTATCAAATGCATTTTGTAGAACGTAGAATAGCGGTGACAGCCACCAAATACGGTAAATAGTGTGGGATAAACATTGATACAGCTGATATCTGGAAACCAGACAATTCGAAGTTAAATTTTCCTCAGCAGAGTAGATTTAGTTCAAAATTCTATTGTTCAAGTCGATTCTGTCCCCTCATAAACAAGCCGTGACGTCATAATGATATAGGCTTAAGCCGGAAGCTACACATATAGATATAAGCTACAATAATGATAATATACAAGGATTAAAAATGGTCTAGCCGAGACTGGTCTTCTAAAGCTTTTTTAAAAGAGCAGATTTGAGAGAGTTGACGGATGGCAATTTTCTAACTTCTAAAGGCAGGGAGTTCCATTCTTTTATGCTTCGTACTGTGAAAGATCGACCAGCTTCTGTTTCAAACTTGTACCAAGGTCATATAAAATTGACTTCGTTATATCGAGTAGTTCGTTGATGAATATCACTATTTCTGACTAATATCTCGGCCATATATTCAGGCAGATTTCCGTAGTCTCTTGAGTAAAATACAGCTTCCTCGTAAAACGGAAGCCATTTAAGTTTATTGAAAAGAGGAACGGATCGTGCGCGGTTATCTGCATTCAAAATTACTCTTGCAATCCAAGGACATAAGAAAAGGACACTCGAGGTACATTTATTGCAAAATGTTATTTCATTATAGTCAGGGGGCCAAGGCCAAAAAATTTGAAAAAAATTGCCCACCCTGATATAAAATTTCCATGCAGAGCAATGCCCTAGCGATAAGAAAACCGATGTTGGACTTCTTGAAACTCTTGCACAACAATACAGCTAACGAATTTACGAACCCTATCAGTAGTTAGCATTGTTGCATTGTTGCGCAATTAACTGAACTTCTTAGTATAAGACAACAACACTTTCCTTTACTTCCTCTACAGAAATGTTATTTTGACCGTTAATGGCCATACATTATTCACTTTCTTGAATCGAAAAAGTAAAAAAAAAAAACTTAAACTAGGGTCGAGGTCTTAGTAGGTCTAGGCACGTATAATCAGCTGATTTTCTTATTTTACAATGCGCAATTTTACTGCGCATGTTGACAAAATCTTATATTACAGGTAGAAAGCCTGTGTTTGCAAACATGTCGAATCTTACATATTTCAATACGTATTTAACCTTAACGATAAAAAGTGCATTTAGATTTGAGGCGACTTTTACGAAACTCGCCCCAGTCTTTCTCGGGATATGTCTGTTTGGAAGCTAGCTCATGAATGAAAATGGTGATGTTTTTCTTCCAAATATTTAATTACAATATAAGGTTAGGCAAGATATTTCAAAGTATTCTTATAAAATACCATGTTTGTGTTCCATCAAAAATATTTTTGTAGTATTCTGCTATGCTGTCAACTTGTAGTATTCAGGGGGACAAATCCAAAAATTGCCCTCTGATATAGAATGTTGGTATTTATTCCAAAACATAGTGATACATTAGCAAGGTATAAGAAAACTAATGTTGGACAACATTAGTAAAACACAGCCTTCGTTCAAGATACATGTATATAGACTTCACTTGAATGTAACTTATAACACCAAAAGTTCTTTTTTTCTGAAACGGAATGCACATTACTAATACGTTTCCAACAGCCAGTTTGAGTGATCGAAACAATTAGTCTTCATCAGATGACGATGACGAGTCGTCCTCAGTGGCTCTGCCGCACGTCTCTTTCTTTCCAAGGCAGGCACACCTTACACAGCACGAGACAGCTGATTTGGCACACGAGCACCCTCTCAAACATCTGGACTTTTTGCATTTGCAGCACACGGATTGCTGGATATCTGGCTTGGCTGGTACCGGGATGAGTTTACCATTTAGCACAATACGGCCAAATTCTGTAGGTGGCGGAAGTGCTGGTTGACCCATGTGTGCTCGAATGTACAGAGCTATCTGATACAAGGCCCTCAACAGATGAAAATAAAAAGCATCTTCCGTTGGTGGCAGCATCCTGAGATCTGACTTGGTTGATGCAAACATGTGTTGGCGAAGCGTATCAAGACTAGGAACGCCATTCTTTCCATAGAGAGCAGTGAAAAAGTATCTGGCTTCATTTGTGATAGCTGCTGTAACTTCAAAAATGTCATCATTTCCGAATGCTGCGAGGTGGGGCAAGTGTCCTACCATGCCCAAAGCAACCTTTGCTGCTCTCCGCTTTCCTCGCCTAAATGGGTAGCTTACAGTGTCGCAGCCACTTAGGACATATGCACAGAGAAGGGTGGCCGTGAGTTCTTGTTGCTCCTTTTCATGTTTGTCACTCAAACGTGTAACAAGTTCATGGACCGGGAGATATTTATCATTTCTCTGAATCCATAGCTCTTGGAGTGTGCCAAGACAACAAAAATGATACATGCAGAGTATTATGATATCTGTATCTGTTGCATGTACAATAGCTCGTGTATGCCCTAAATGCTCTACACAGTAAGCCAGGTGAGCAGTAGTATAATTCAGAAATTCACCCGAATCCACTTTCTGACGTCCTTGTGCAAGAAAAAAGTGGTATCATTTTGACTCCGACTATACTACTAGGGTACTAAGGGTCATCCAAATTGTCACTAGACATTCTTGCACCTAAAAATCCAAACTTGAGTATCTGTTAGAGATATCCTAGCATATAGTTATATCGACGTTCTTCGCCCCGCAACATCCTTACACCTAAAAATCCAAACTTGAGTATCTGTTAGAGATATCCTAACGTATAGTTATACCGAAGAGAGAATGGCGAGTTCAAAGCTTTTCAACGTAGGCGATGTGGTCGAAGCATTCGAAAAGGCCAAAGAAGATGGGCAATCCTATGGATCCGTCATATCGTTCGACTGGACACATCCTAGAAACGGACCGAACGGATGCAAGTACGTTTCCGTATTCTTCGACATTGGCGATGGACCTCATCCAGCGGTCTTTCGGTTCGAAGGGGAAAAGCACGTGGGACGGATAGCACCACACAACGAAGAAGACGTAGGCAAAAAACGCGATAGACATCCTTGTCTACAATTTCAAAAATGGAACGACTTTGTACGTACGGAGGTCGATGGAATCACGATTAAGAAAAATGACAATGGAGAATTGGATCTTCCTTCCGACGACAAGCTAAGTCCTACTTTCAAACTAGTCGAACACCTAGATTGGGCTTTCGATTGCGAAGTAAGTAAACTTATCGAAGACAAAAAGATCTGCATGCGCAATCCACGTAAACGCAGTCCACCTGGAAAGGACGACACCATTATCGTCCCCAACACCAAGGTGGTTCCGATGATCCAAAGGTTTATTTCCACGAACTCCACTACCAATGCTGGATGTCGATTGCCCAACCCTATAATGAGGATGAGAGCGAAATGCGACTACAAGACTGGAACACCTAACGGTCAATTCTTTGACAAAAGTAAGTCGTACTCCGATGGGGACAACACTACGTACGAACCTCTCGTCGATGAGAACTCTAGCGGTCTTAACATCGACAACATAAGCAAACTCATCCTACCAGGTTCTATTCACGATGGTATTTGCAACGCCTCAAGTATTTGTGCAAGTAGTATGGGACTTTCATACCCACTAGATGTTGAGATCGACATAGTACGACAACCATCGAAGAAGAATAGATACGACCAACGAGACGTTTATGCCGCCAATACTAAGCATAGTGCCAGTGTGGACGCAGCCGCAGAAGATGAGTGAACGTAGGTAATGGAGAGCAAAAAAAAAAAAATGAAGAAAAGTCGTTGCATGACCCTTCTTCATTTTTTTTTTTTTTTTTTTTTTCTTTTCTATGTCCAAATTGTCACTAGACACCTAATAATCCAAACTTGATAACCTATTAGAGATATGATTACTATACTGCATATCGATCTCTTCCACTATGGATAATATATCGTGCCTCCCTCTAGAAATCTTGACTAAGATCGTAGAGCATGCAGGTCCTACGTCATTCGCAAGCATCGCAAGGGTATCAAAACGCCTAAACGGTGCCGCATCTCTCGCGCGCTACAAAGACGTAGACCAAGAGTTCCGTAGACAAGTACTATGTTTTGGTCTTAGGTCTACTAACGACGACAACGATCGAGACAAATTGGCTAGGACTTTCGGTATTTCCGCAAGCCACATCGACGATAGCCTTCCTCTTATCTACGCCAGCGATCATGGTAATCTTAATATTGTTAAGTGGCTCACCAAGCACTTACGTTTCGATAAAATGGATAGATATACCAATCATACTCTATGCGCTGCCTTAACGTATGGTCATCTTGGTATCGCTAAGTGGCTCACTAAGCACTTCCAGTTCACCAAAGAGGGTAAAGCCGTCACGTTTGCTATACTAAATGCCAGTACGAATGGTCAGCTTAATATCATCAAGTGGCTCATTCAACGTTTTCAGATAACCATAGAGTGTGAATACGTTCGTCATGCTCTACTATGCGCCTGTAGCAATGGTCATCTTGATACCGCTAAATGGCTCGTTAAGTGGCTCATTAAGAACTCCCATCTCACCATAGAGGACGAAAATGCCCTACTAGATTACTATGTGAATGCTTATGCTGCCATATAGGAAGAAGAAGAATCCGATTGAATTTAACTGCACCTAAAAAGTCCAAACTTGAGTATCTGTTAAAGGAATGATTATTATACTGTATATCGATACCGAATGGTATTAGTATATGTTCTTTATTCCACGATACTAGCTTACGTTGTCATCTTAGTACGCATTAACACCATAAAGATCGAACATGTCGAAGAAGAACTCGAACGTAGACGCCGCAATGCCTGAGACGACTTGTGATTGGTTGATGAGAGGGAAGGACTCGAAATGCCCAAAGAAGATTTCGAAGACATCGAAGTTCTGTGCCCAGCACAACTGCCAAATCTCAAAAGGCTGTGCCCAATTCGTGCCATGCTCGAAGTGTGGTAAAGGATGTCGTACTAGTTACGGGCTTTGCTCAGGATGCGACCGTCTCGCCATCAAGAAGAGTTCCCATATAAGACGCGCTAAGAAGTCCAGCAAGACGCTAGAGGAAACTCCACAGCCAAGAAAGGAGGAACTTGCAGAGCCAAACGTGGTGGAACCGGAGGAAGAGCCAAACGTGGATCCAAATGAGACAGCGAAGACCGACTACTTCCGTGAGTTCGATACGTTTGCAGATTCAACCGTGGTAGAAGCGGAGGAAGGTTTCGACGAGGCTCTCACCCGTGCGTTCGACAGGAATGCTTCGATGAGGCTCTTAGCCATGCGTCCGACGGTAGCATTGCCCGCGGAACCAAGAGTGTTGGAACCAGAGGAAGGTCTCGGAGAGTCTCTCAACCATGCGCTCGACGAGGTGTTGGCTGCCTTGAGGAGCGAGAAGGACGATTAGGAATAGCCACGAAAAAAAAAAAAAGAATGAAGAAAGTCGTTGCGTGACCCTCTTCATTCTTTTTTTCTTTTTTTTTTCTATTAAACGTATGACATCTACAGCGTATCATGGACGAGCTAATCAGATTGTTTGGTCCTGGAATTCGTAGAAGCCTGAATATCAAACCACAAGTGGAACATATTAACACCAGTGAAACATGTTCTGATTGTCTCTGCCCCTTGGAAATACAAGGAACGGAATTCGTGTGTCCCACATGTGGTCTTGTTTCCGAGGTCGAACCATGTGAAGAAACTAAGATCGATATTACTACTACTCGACTGCGTATAGTAGGTCCGGACGGGTTTCAGTATCAAAGTGATCTAGACCGCGCAAAACCAAAGCAAAGCGATAACACGGAACTGCAACGACGAACGCTCCTACAAGAACTACGAGCATACAACACTATTTACAAACAAAGTTATGACCTATCGTTCCCTATGAACACGTTAGGAATCGTAGCCGACGCATTTATCCAAGTAATGAAAGTTCATCCCAAGCGTAGCGATGCTAAGAGAAATATTTTAGCTGCTCTACTCTACCATGCGTGCATACAATGTGGGTTCGTACGAACTAAAGGTGAGGTTGCTCGCTTCATGCAACTAAGCAATAAAGGCATCCATAGTGGAGAGGTCTTTATACGTTCTCTGTGTGACGACGATAAGATCGATGTAGACTTGGATGCCGAGCGCATAGTTCCTCACATTGCAACGACTTTCCTTAAACTCGAGCCTCAAGGAGTACCTATAGATGTTCAACAAATAGTCCACGAGGTTGTTACTACAGCGATAGAAAGCAATATAGGCAGATCGGTAATTAAGACGAAAGTTGTTGGAGCAAGTTACGAGGTGCTACGTCGTGTAGGATCGTCTATGTCTCTTAACGAGGTCATTGGGCGATGTGACGTATTTGGAAGTTCAGTCAAGCGTTTTGTCAAGGAGTTGTCTTCTTACCATTCCCACTTCGAACCAATCTACACTAGGCATGGGCTAACTAGCGATAGGACTTAGCGAAGTGAAAGTGAGAACCATGTTCGTTCCTTTCATAGGAAACGTCGATCCTTACCCTACTAAGCTGCCAAGTTTTTCTCGCATTTCCTTTTGCACTTCTTGTTTGAGTTCGGCTCGAACCCGATCCGGACTTTTTTCACCTATGGAAGTCTCACGACGAATTTCAGACCTCATGATCTCA
This sequence comes from Actinernus sp. WN-2022, assembly GCA_030867875.1. Lineage (NCBI taxonomy): Eukaryota > Metazoa > Cnidaria > Anthozoa > Actiniaria > Actinernidae > Actinernus > Actinernus sp. WN-2022. Next base: position 106,015,398 of record JAOWCC010000019.1, on the reverse strand, counting down.
TATTTATTTGCTTCGTTCAGGATGAGACTGTATTCAGAGTCGGATATGTTTTCATCGCGTAAGGCCTTCGATACTAGATCGCGAATCGTATTGATTTTCGCCTTTGCCAACATAGTTGTCCTTTCATGCTTAGAAACCTTCATTCCTAACTTCTTAGCTCCAAGGGTCGTAGATGCTGAAATTAATCCACATAGCCCACCAATAACTCCAAGTGGTAGACCAATCACTATTCCAACCCCAGTCAACGCTACGCCCAATCCAGATCCAGATAAGATCACAGATAGACCTCCAGTTACCACTGCGACACCATGAACTATTCCTTGAGAACGTGCATATTTCTTGCGCACACCTTCGTAGTGCCTTTCTTGAACTTCGATGTCCGAAAGCGTGTCTCGGATCGTTTGCAGTCTGAAGTTCTTTCCAGTGTCACTAGCAATCTGTGGATAGATACTTGGTGCTGAGGGAAACGGTTGAATCGAGTCGCCTTCCATTGTACGTTATACATATAACTTACTCAAGCTTCAACACGTATCGTATAGGTCGACCACGGAAGTCTACCACGTTGCCTTTCCCATCACGAATTGTCAGACGAAGGCTGTTTAGCGTTGTACCTAGAGCTTGCAGGGCTTGGGGATTCGTTATAGGATAGGTTGTCCTTGAAAACCAAGGACCTCGGACCTCTATGCTAGCCAAGACTTTCGATCGTTTTCCCTCTAGGAGTGAGAAACCGGAATCCACCGCATCGCAATAGACATACATTGTGTAGATATCTTTGATCTTAATAGGGTAATTACCAACTTTTAGCAGAAACTCGTTATTCTCTTCTTCTCCACCTTCGACACCTAATAGTGTGTAGAAATTCTTATCGAACTTGATTGGTTTCTTAACTACTATGACGTGGTCCCTAAAGAGGGTATTGCTCTTAAATTCCACGATACCAGCACTACTTGCAGGCTTTAAGGCATTCTTGATTTTCTTAAAATTGTAAGACCCTGGTTCGATTTCGTGTGGGAACCCAATACCCTTGACTTCCCACCTGAACGAGCCCGCCTCCGTTAGGTTCCACCAACTGTTCTCAAAAGCGATCTCGAGTAGCGAAACGTTCTGTATAAGAATAGGGTCGTCGAAGTAGAGAGTATGGTCGGCAAATGTTGTGGTGACATTAAGGATCGCCATTACGTATTAAAGGTATAACTATATGTATGTATAGCTTCAACATGACAGACGCATGGCGGCAGTTCAAGTACCTATTTCCTAATGCCGTACTTAGTTGGTTCGAATCTGCTTCCGATAATGTTAATTTCATCGATCGGGGAATGTCTCATCGCGTGTTCACGGAGGAAGGGCTTCCTACTAAGACGGGAGGTGGTAAATTGATGGGGTGGCTTGGTCGCACTGGTAAGGCTCTAGATGTAGCACTTGGTGGTAAGTCAGTTTACGAGAGCGTACTATTCGCGCGGGAACACGAAGGTCTTTCCAAACGCGATTGGATAGAAGAAAACGATAAGATCGCAACGTTGAATGCAGATCTATTAGCGAAGTTCGAGAAACGATACCCACATACGGATCTTCACAAGTTCTATGCCTCTACGGAAGTGAACGGTCCAGGCAAATATTCGACGAGTATTTGGTTTCGAGATGGAGATTCTAGCTATGTCGTTTACGGCGATGATGTCTCAAAGTTATCTGCAGTCACTCAAAGACGCATCGACAATGCATTGCAGGGAATGGTTGATGGTTTCCCATCTACGTTGACACTAGATAAGAGTGCAAAATATCCTATTCGAGCAGTTCCTTTTACCGAACCGGCACAAGATATTGATCTCACCAAGTTATGGATATACGTCACACCTACGAAGAAGTTCGAAGCAGGCGTTCCAAATATATTCAAGGAGATCGTTGTAAAGCATACGACAGCAAAGGAGTCTCGTAGATGGTTATCAGGTCCGGATTTCAAATACTGGCCTCAACAACTTAATTTTGCAACGTGGTGTGCAACTTCTGGATGCGGAGTGTCGTTGTTTGACCCCACTTTCAAAACATATCCACCAGTTGTCCAAGGGTTCCTACGATTCCACGTATATTTCACGATACGAAGAATTCTACATGAACTTGGAGCTCCTCTACCTGGTAACCGTGCTTTCAAGCAACTCGACAATCTCTATAGCAAATCAGTCCTTGAGAAATTGTGCATCGAATTCGGTATATCTCGAACGCCAGACTTTCGGTGGGATGGCTTAGGAGACGTCTACGTAAACTCTCATGGAAGAATGGTGAACTATACGGAGAAGTACGCACATAATACTTCGTACTCTGCGAAGTGGCCTGGTGGTGACTTTAAGTTTCCTGAGGAGAGTCGTACAGACTATCAGTTTCCTTTATCGTACATTAGCAATAACAACGGTAAACAATACAATTGGTTTACGCCACCAATCGGCAGAGGTTTGACGAATGCTGGATTAGGTAGATTGAATCGATCTGTCGAAGCTTTTGGATATTGTATTCTAGGAGCTCAAAACGATCTTAACGAATCCATCGTAGATAGTTTCAACGTCAAAGAAAAGTTTAAGAGCTTAGTCGAAGGCGCTATTCTCGAAAACGATTTAGTGGTGAGCTACAAAAACTATCTTACCGCTATAACGACAACGCATAAGAGGCTCGATCTAGCAATAGCTATAGGTGTGCGATTATTGCCAAGCAATCTAGTGTACTATCTTGGTAAGAAAGATGGCTATAGGAATCCAACCCCGAAAGCCACGAAAGATATGATGCTAGGCACTAACGACATCAATGCAGAAGTCAAAGGACGCCCGCTTCCTATGGAAGGCCCACCAGATAAGAAATTGGTGCCGCCTCTCGAGACGCACGAGAAACTAGTTCCTGTACCAAAGGCTGTCCCACAACATGAGATTAATCTCGCAGTGACATCCATTGCCGCAGCTGGAATTGCATGGACGTTGTTTCGTTAACGTCGTTTGTATTGCTCCACTACGAAGACCACTGCTGCTACGATTAACAACCAAATGTTGTTTGCTAAGACTCCAACGACGTCAGCAGCCATACTGAATATGAAACTCGCAATTGGCCCAATCATCTTAGGTAGAATCTCTTCTAACTTTTTACCTATTGCTTTTAAGGCTTTGGCAGTTGTTTTAGCAGCTGCTTTGGCAGCATCTCCAACTCCCGGTACTATCTCGGAAACTGCCTTTGTCAGATTGGAAACTATTACGCCGATCACAGTACTTACCGCAGCTACCACGCTAATTATACTGACTCCATACTTCTTGAAGATGATTCTTATACGATCCCTAAGTGGCATCCGTTCTGCCAGGGCTTCTTCTATTCGTTCTAGGTCTGCTTGCTCCTCCTGATCGGTCCTTATTTCGTTAGTAGCATTCTCTTTCTGAGTTTCAGTAGACGTAGGGTCTTTGAGTATTTCTTCATTTCGTTCGATCCTCTCACTCAATTGGTCTTCAGCTTCTATGACTTCTTCTACCATTTTTCCCCTCAGAGTTCCTAGGACTCTTTTGAGACCTTTCCCAATCCTCGTATATAACTCGCCCTTCTTGGTGGTCAAAGGGATAGGTTTATTCGTACTTCCATACTCGTGGATAGCGACTCTACCATCAGACATGGTTGCCATCTCGAGAACACCTCGAATTCCCACATCTGGATATTGTTCCCAGACGGTCTCGAACATATCCTGTCTTACATCGTCTGATAAGCCTTGTTTGAAGATCACATCTCTAGCGCTGAATTTAGGAGGTTTCTCATCTTTCAGATTTTCCAGGATTCTTTCGTATCTAGAAACGTTCGAGTCTTTCGGGTCGACGAGTTCATCCAGCCATTCATCGTCTATAGAAAACGAGGTTTCCTGATCCTTTGGTCGAGCGCCTTCTCTAGGGTAATCGCGTATGGTTTTCATGTTGAGCGATTCTCTAGGCTCCACACTTGTCGAGTCTGGAAAGCGATGTTTCCACTCCTCCACATCGATAGCATCGTCATCGTAATCTTTTCCTCTTTCAGCTTCATCAGTTCTTTCCTCATACCTCCCATCAAAGGCCATGTTAGACATAACTATATATATAGTTATATTCAACATGATCTCATCAAAGTTGGATCCCACACAAGCACGAAGAGAGCCTCATGCACTCAAAGCTCCGCGAGACTTGTATAGGAAAACTTTCACTCGATCATCTGCCAATCCAGGTGAGACTCTATATGTAGAAGTCCCAAAGCTAGCAGAAGGTGTAGTACTAGTACCTGGCAGCTTAGCGCTATTGGGCGACATCGTACTATCTGGTGGACATGCGAATAACAGAGTCGTTTCGAACATTGGACGCTGCTTGGTCATACGTAGAATCTGTAGGATGGGAGCTGAAACAGTAGAAGACCTTGGCAGGCCAGACCTCCTACAAACGTACTCCGATGTATACCTATCTACGCAGGAGAGAGAGTCGAGAGTACAACAAGGCATTCAATCAGAGAACACGAACAAGCTACGATCGAAAGCTGGTGACGCAAGTACTTCGTCTGCTGCAGACAACGCGCTCCTAGCTGCATGTGGTTCCAAGTATAGGATTCCATTAGATGTTGACATTCTGACACAACATGGAGTTCTATATCCATATGCCTTAGAAAATACCATTACATTCGAGTTGACTCTAGCGCCTGCCAACGAGGTCGTAATTGGATCGGATACGACGAAGATAGGTACGTACCAACTTACCAACATCCAACTAGAATACGAAGCAATCAGGGACGGAACGCTGGCTAGTAGTGCATTTCACAAATACGAAATAGGTACTGCATTCCTATACAACTACGCTGTTCACTTCAAGACAGTAGATATCGCTAAAACATCCGATACTTTGATATCTCAAAACGTCAACGTTCCACGACGATCCTTTGCTGGACTACTTCTACTATTCATAGATCCACCTACCATTGGCACGCGAGATAGCGAATCATTCTCGAATCCAGATATTTTGAAGGTAGAAGTAGATGTCAACGGGATTCCCAACAGACTCTTTCCAAGCGGCATGCTTCCCCTAGATTTCTGGGAGGCTGCAAGAGGATGGTTTGGTACACCCAATACTTCCATGACTCCAAAGAAGTTCTTTGAAAATAGATTCGCTATCCTAATCGATTGTCGCACAGCAAAAGATTCCACCGTTCATGGTGATGGCTTGGCACAAACCGGCAGTGGAAAGGACATCGACATTCGCATACATAGAACTGCGAAGGGAAGTGGAAATGTGAAAATGCACATCTACGTCCTTGCGGATGCTCAGGTCATGATATTGAACAGATCTTTACATAGTATAGTATACTGATGGATTCTCTCGTAGAGCACGTGCCGTTCAACGCACTCATAGTCGGTCCGACGAATTGTGGGAAGACTGCGTTTCTCATAGAACAACTTCGTGGATCATTTCGTGGTAAGTTCGATTACATAGTACTGATTTGTCCTACGTATGCCCACAACAAAACCTATCGAGGATTTGCAAATCGAGATCCTCGTTTCTTCGTCATGTCACCACCGCAGGATGCCATCGATGCTACTTTGAGTATTTGCGCAACATTTTGGTCAGGTACCAATACTCTATTGATTCTCGACGATTGCGCCGCATCGAAGGACGTCAAGAAACGAACTGAAAAGCTAGTGGACTTAGCCTTTTCTGCACGACATATAGGGCTTTCCATTTGGGTGCTGTCCCAACAACTAACGAGCATATGTAAACCCTTCCGCGAGAACGTAGCTATCGTAGTAGCATTTCATACAGCATCGGCCGTAGATGGTAAAAGGATATTTGAGGATTATGGAGGCTCGCAAGAATGTAAAGAGTTACGAACGATACTTGGATCCCATAAGTTCGCTCGCATGTGCTTCTGTCTACGCCATCCTTTCGAGGTAGTGTTAGAGCTCCCAGCACCTATAACATATTATGACTGATAAGGAAATACTCGAGATATTCGGTGAGGACGTAACAGGCCCACCACCAACCGACCTAGACGTTACGTCAGACAATCGCGAATCACTTTCGATCTTAGCCGCAACAGGCGTAACGAAAGAATACCTAGGTAAGAACTTTTCCCTAGGAGACGTCTCTAGACTTCCTGAGAAAGAAGTAGACAAGTTGTATAGGAGGTACCAGGCCGTCCTAGCTCAGCAAGTAACGAAAGGCTTAGTCGACGGCGTGACGCGTCTAGCTACCCGCCTAGTTGCCTACCTAGTACCAATAGATTCTCAAGAAGCCCTGATCAAGGACCTACAAGAAGACCCTCTAGTCCGCAACGAGATCAGTGCTGCGACTGGCCTACTATCGCTCAAAGCAGGTCGCCTTGTAGCTCTAGCTAGCGTCCTATTTCACATATCTGGCCACGTAGTCATTCCTGGTACAACTGTTGAACCTTCACAAATACCTACTATATCGAAGCAAGATGGAAGGACAGACGGATCAGATAACTGCGAATCCTCCGACGACTGCACCAACTAAGGTAAAAAACCCAAAGCGCGTTGCAGCAGGAAAATTAGCTTGGGAGAAGGTCACTGCTCGTGCAAAAGAAGCTCAAAGGGTGGAGATAGAACGTGAGAATGAACCGTCCAAAGAAACTAACGTAGAGAAAGGTCGGTTCGAAAACCTGACTATCCTCGCAGTCATCGGTACTGGCGCTACATTGTTTGGTACGTACTTTGCGTACAAGAAGTATGTAGATGGCAACACGCGAGCTGCCGCCGTTAGCACGACACGACCTGCAGCTCCGGCAAAGCTTACGATACTAGACATGGAGTAACACTTAAAGACTCGAGACCATACTTATATATGTCGAGATGGATAAAGAATTTATGAAGACGGCAACCGATGCAGCCATAATTGTTGGACTTGCTTCTGGTATTGGGTGGATCGTAAAGAAGACTATCAAGGAATCTATGCTTAGCGATCCTTCTTCTTCCCTAGTAAATTTCGCAAAGTGGAACGCCGTGATACTTGGTAGCTTATACGCGAAACAATATCTTGAGAAACAAAAGATCATACCATAATGGCGGCAGCAATTGCTATGACAGTTTTCGGCGCTGTTTTGAATGCGACGGCATTTACTGGTGGTGGCATACTAGCTAGAATGATTGGAAAGGGTGATACAGATACGGAACGAGAGAGACACGATAGGGCCATCGAAAGACAAGAATCTGAAATGACAGCGTATAGAACCGAACGTCAAAGATTATACGACTTTGCACAAAATCAGGAAGGTCTTGAACGCGACGCATACAACGTTCAAAGAGATACCAACAAAGCCTTCGTGCAATCCGATAATATACGTAAGGCGCTAGAACGGCTCGAAGGGATGAAAGAACCCCGCTTATCTGACTACTACCGACCCTCAAACAATCAGAAGACTGGCGAGTTGCTCTACGTTGGTGGTGGAATGCTAGGCGCTGGATACGCCATTAGTAGATGGTTATAGAAACGTACTAGGTACTACTACTAAGCTACTACTAAGCTACTACTAAGCTACTACTAAGCTACTACTAAGCTACTACTAAGCTACTACTAAGCTACTACTAAGCTACTACTAAGCTACTACTAGCTACTACTAAGTTACTACTAAGCTACTACTAAGTTACTACTAAGCTACTACTAAGTTACTACTAAGCTACTACTAAGTTACTACTAAGCTACTACTAAGTTACTACTAGGTTACTACTAAGCTACTACTAGGTTACTACTAAGCTACTACTAAAAAATACTAAAAAAAAAAAAAAAAAAAAAAAAGGAATGAGGCCTGGTTCTTATTCTTTTTTTTTTTTTTTTTTCATCTGTTGAAGGTTAGAATGTATAGATGTATGATGGATTCTAAACTTGCGAATATCTTCTATGGTCCTATGGGCTATTGGAAAGGTCACTCTGCAATTGGTAAGCTATCGGTAGCAGCGAAAGCATCAGAAGACGTAGCTAGGAGTTGGTTGGAAAAGCAATCTATATGGCAAGTATATCTACCACCACCAAAACACATTCCACGACCGCATTGGACTGTATCGAAACCAAATGAAGTCCACCAAGCTGATTTGATATTTCTACCACACGATCGACCTGGGCGTGGACGAAAGCTATACAAGTACGCTTTAGTAGTAATCGATGTAGCTTCTCGATACAAAGAAGCCGAACCTTTAGCATCTAAAGATAGTGGCGAAGTTGCTGCGGCATTCGAACGAATCTACAAACGTAGTCCACTCGAATGGCCAAAGACGTTGCAAGTAGACCCTGGTAGAGAATTCATGGGACGTATGTCTGAAACTCTAGAACTACATGGTACGAAAGTTCAACGAGGTGAGGCTGGTAATCATAGAGCGCAAGGCTTCGTCGAACGAGCAAATAGGACATTAGCTGAGAGATTGTTTGGGTATCAATATGCACAAGAGATGGTACTTACTTCGGAAGGGTCGGATGCACGTAGTAGAGAATGGGTAGTTCGGCTTCCAGAAGTTATCAAAGCCCTGAACAGTGAGGTGACTCGACTTACAGGAAAAGAGCCTTCGAATTCCGTAGTGACGCAGCAAGTAGACCTAAAGACTCCTACATATTCGCGCACTGTTGGATTGAGAGAAGAGCGCCTACCATTCGACGTTCTAGTTCGATATCTTTACGCACCAGGAGAATTGGAAGGGGGTGAAAAACGTAGAGCTACTGATCCTGTGTGGAGTTTGCAGATATACACCATTTCGCGAAGTGTAGTATCTTCGGGACAGCCTGTGCTGTACTACCTTGCGAAGCGAGAAGGGGAGAAGGACGCACCCAAACGTGGATTCGTTCGTGAAGAGCTACAAGTCGTTCCTAGGGATACGGAACTACCACCAAAAGGAATTCTGTTTGTACCCAGACGCTAGACAGCGTACTCTATTGGCTCGGTGTGGATTCCATCTGGAAGAACGCGTCTTTTGTCGTAGTAAGCCGATAGCCCAAGCTTCCGTTGTTCGTAGGTTGCCATACCTTCTGGCAATAGTCGGAAGCCTCGGTTCTTCGCCATGTCGATACTACCCTGGAGGGCTGCTTCGAATCGATCCCACGAAATGTCGTTGTGCCGCCTAGACATACCTTTGACGGAATACTTCTTGCTGCCACCCGTATCGACGTAGTAAGCTTTCGAGCATAGGGCAATGGCGCGCTGTCCTTCGAATTCGAGTTTGAAGAGTCCTGGGGTACGACTGCTCCACTTGTCCCAAGCTAGCCATTCCTTCCTATTGGCTTCGAAATCCTCTCGCAGTTCCGATCGTACGACTTCATCGATGCTATTTCCAGAGATGGCAATGTAGGCGCTGTCTGTGTCCATCTGTATGTACTCGAAGTCCTCGCGGTCGATGTACTTATCGAGGAAGTCGTAGTAGAACTCGAGCATACGCAGTTTTGCGAGCTGGTACACAGCGATGCCTACTTGGAAAGGGCGTTTGATTCGGATCTGGTCCTTCCTACTCTCGAGTTCGTATGCCTCGCCAATCTCTTCCAGGTCTTCGAACCAAACACTTCGCAAAGCTTTGTCCACAATCTTCTCGTCTTTTGTATAGACGACCTTCGTTTGGCGTCCCAAGTCTTCGAGCAACTTTCCATAGGCGCTGTTTCCTAGTAGCTTGAACACATCTGCCAGCAAAGCTTTACTTTTGTCTACGTCTCCCATGCGTCGCGCCTCGGTGACTTGGTCCACGAACCATCCGAAGATTTCTTTGGGTTCGTAGTCTATCGTGCGGTAGACAGCAGTGATCACTGCGCCATGGTCTAGATACCAAAGTAGAAGGGGAGCATAGAGTAGCAACTTCTTTCCAGAGAGACTCCCAACTAGCTTCGTTTCCTCACTGCGCTTTCTACCCGTCTTCTCAAGGTAGGCCAACATTTGTGGAGGAATTGCTTCCTTGGGGATTTTCTTGTTGTAGAAGAAGGGGGACATCTCCTCAAATTTCTTCCACAATTCTTTTGGTATCTCGATGTCTACCTCCGCATATCCAAACCACGCATCGTTTCGTAGACATTCGACAAATCCTTCGGCTTCTAGACCTGGCTCGTCGTAGTGCACAACCTCTTCTTTTCCACAAGGCATTTCTAATTCCATGGTAGAAAGATATAGGGCGTTGGCATCGTATCCAAGAACCTTGCGACACACCTTGGTTCCACCCTGATGACTACGAATCTTAGTCACTCCTGCTTCGTGGCGTCTGGTGAACACTATGCTTGGACCTCCCACGACAGCGTCTTTCAGCATGTGGTAGGCTTCCTTACTTGGAGCGTGCATCTCAGCTCCCCTTTCTACACTACCTCGAAGCAGGAACTGTAGCGAGACTCCTGGGATGGACACTGCGTCTTTCAGCATGTCTACTCCCTTCTCATGATAGAAATCTCGCATCTTTTCGAGTGCCTCTAGGAATGGAACTACGTCTAGGTTGTTGTAGTATCGTAGCCAGTCTGCAAAGGTCTCCATTCCCTTGTCGAGAAAGGTGCGCTTGCAGTCTTCGAACTCTGACCTAGATAGTAGGTGTTCTCTTTTCAACTTCGAACCCCACTCTGGATAGTCTGGTAATCCAACGTGATCCAACTTGTCGGGAGAGTCGAACCACTCATATGGAAAGAAACTCTTTTGCAACTCGCATCCATAGGCAGTGATCCAACGTTCGTAGGAAGTTCCAGGTCCAAGGTAGTTCATCACATCGAGGAAACGGAAATCGGGAGTCAAGAGAAACATAGTGGTGTTGGCTTTCTTTGCTACTCTGACTTTCTCGCATGTGTCGGCAATAGATTCTACGAAATAGTTTCTGATCAGGTTGAGGTCATACCTGCCAGAGTTGAATCCCAATACGGGAACTTGGCTGATCCATTCGTCGATTCTCATCCGTTGTGCCTTCGATAGGGTGTCAAAGGAGAATTCAGGTGTCTTGGGGCAGAACCGTTCCGCAACGACTTCTCGGATTGCTTTCGCTCTTCGTTGGAGTTCTTCGACAAAGGCGGCTACAAGTTCTTTTGGCTCGCGTCGACAGAGGTGGGTTGGCGTTCGATCGTACGTGTCGGCAATTGATACTGATATTGGGACATGGACGTTTTCGATGGTCAATCGGTCCGTTGGTTGTCTTCCTTTCGTTGTATCGAGATAGGCTTCGAAATCGTAAACTATGGCATGTGGATAGGCGGTTTGCGTTGGAGTTGGAACCGGCTTGTTTTTCTTCTTTGTAGAGCAACCCCAAGCCTCCACTACTACATAACCTGCCTCACGTAGACTCTCCGTTCTTTCGCAGGTCTTGCGATAGAGCCTCCTTTCCCTAGGGAAGCATTTCGGGCAGCCATGGAAATAGCATCCATGAAATTGGAAGATGGTTTTCGAAAGAGGTTCGTAGCCGTCGACCGGCGCTCCTTCGATCCAATGCTCTCCACCATGCCCACAAGCTGCGTGATGAATGTGTTGCCCAATCCTTTCGGCTTCGCGTTTCAACCAGCATAGAGCGACTTTGCTGGCTTTGTTAGAATCGCTCTCTGGCCAGAAGGCTTTTTCGTATGCCGACTGGGGTACTGTGATTACTTTTCCGGGGCAAACAATCTTCGTTTCGCCACGACTGCAACGATCTGCGTGGCGTTGAAGGTTCGAGGCTTTTGTGAACCGTTGCTTACAATCGTTGCATACGTAGATGCTGCCTATCTTGTCGATGTTCTTGATGTAGAAGGCATGTCCATCGTATATCCCAATCGTCATCGTACGCTTGTAGTGGGCTGCATGCCGCGTCAGATGCCAAGCGCCATCCTCTGTAGGTTCGTACACCCGAATACCGATTCCAAAGTGTAACTCGACTTCCTCCAGCTGGTCTAAGGAAGTTCTGGGAACGTCTTGCGTGGGCGCTGTCAGGCGATAGAAGTTCTGGGCAAGTCTTCGAGCTGTGACGCAACACCTATCTGATCGTGCTCCTTCATGCATGGCAAGGCAGCGCCACAGACATAGGTTGTCACCGTATCGATCAAGGGCAAGCATTCCTTTTTTCTGGCGAAGCCATTGGGGCAGTGGGCCTGTTCCCAACAGAGGCTGACGATCGATCACAACTTTGACATCCACGTAGATCCAACGCACGAAGGCCCATTGGGTATTTGGCCGATTGATGTTGTCGGGATTCAATCGAGATAGCTCTTTGCTATTGATCCACTCTTCTGCATCTCCTAGGATGTTCACCCATGGAGAGCCGGGGACAGTCTTGGAGAATAGCATCACACGCCCGTCGTTGACATTGCGAATGCGATAGGTGTAGCTGTAGCGCAGGTAGAAGCTGGTGGTTACCTTTGCAACTAACTTTTCCATGATCCTAGGGGTCAAATCTCCTGCCACACCTTGGAAGAAGCGCCATCGAATAGTACGGCGGCCTATCTCCACTCCCTCGAGCATTCCATCTCTCTCATCGAGAATAGCACCTGCCTCTCGAGCTAGACTCCGTGGAAGTGGCTCACTACGCGGTCTCGCCATTCTCTCTTCGGTATAACTATATGTTAGGATATCTCTAACAGTTACTCAAGTTTGGATTTTTAGGTGCAAGAATGTTGCGGGGCGAAGAACGTCGATATAACTATATGCTAATCATATCTCTAATAGGTTATCAAGTTTGGATTTTTAGGTGCAAGAATGTCTAGTGACAATTTGGATGACCCTTAGTACCCTAGTAGTATAGTCGGAGTCAAAATGATACCACATTTTTCTTGCACAAGGACGTCAGAAAGTGGATTCGGGTGAATTTCTGAGCCATAATCCTTGTATCCGCTTCTTCATGCTCGCAGCATACAAGATCCAAAACAGAACTAGACACGTTTGAAACTGTCATAGTGCGACCTTTTTCTCTTGCCATTCCACCTAGAATGACATGCTAGTCACATCATCTGGAAGGACACCGGGATTATCACACAATGAGGTGGCAATAAACTCAAGAAGATTTGCTTTGTTCTTGGGGTTCTTCGTGAAAAGTTTCCAATCGGGGATTCGTAGACTGTTCGATAAGCAAAACTCCCTGGATTAGTCAGACTGATCTCTCATCTGCCTCTCGTCACCTTTCAGAGTGTTAGCATCACCGAAATCATAACGATCACCCACAATGTTGACACAAGTACAACTTCTGGGTTTCAAGTTGAGAATTTGATGAACATACCGTTCTGTAAGATCACCAAAAGTTCTTGCTCCAAGGGTTTGGAATCTGTTGACAAAGGCCATTGCATCTATTAGATAGACTGTGGGCAGGTTGGAAGCTGGTAAAGAAGATGGCTGTAGGAATTCAGGCGTAACCTCTGCTGTCAGACTTGCCAGGAAATCCGACTTGCTACCCTTGCGCATCGAAAATCCTTGTTCAATCCTTGAATCAACCTCAAACTGTGATGATGGGTAGTTTGTCCATTCATGCGAAAAAACAATCTCCCTGGTTGCATCATCAGCACTTTGAAAGAAACATAGTGCTCGTGTGACAGCACTTTCATCCTGATAAATCTTGATCAGCGTCTGTTGCTTTGAAGGTTTCTGTTTCTTCTGGGAACCAAATGTCACCAACTTGGGCGTTTCTATTTTTCCAGAGCCATGTTCCTCTGCTTTTTTCATAGCTTCTATGCCCTTTGCTCGAGCTTCGATTAATTCAGTGGAAGAAGCTTTCTCCCCAGTTGCTATATTCAGCAGGTCAGTGTGGTTGGTGGAAGTGAAGAGGTTTATCATTTTCTCTGTGATGACCGTCTTCATCTTTTCAACCAACTCCTGCTCTTCCAGTGCCTGTTTGTGCGATTCACCATGATGACGAGAATGCTGTTGCTTCACATTTGCCATTAACTTCACACTCTCCGACACCTTGGTTAGAAATGGTGCAGTTTTCACATATTTGTCTCGAGCGTCTGGAGCTTAAGATATTCCCTTGAAAAGGGATGTCTTTCCTTCATTATTATAGGTTTGCTCGAGGGCCATGTCAGTCCAGACACCGTTGAATTTACCTGCTGTACGACGAACTGTGAAATGACCTTCCACAAAGCTATCGTAAACTTTGGGGTGTTTGTCAGGGAGATGTCTCGTGTCCTTGAGATAGAGGGGAAGACATACCATGTACTTGGTATGTTTCGCAGAGACAATATAAGGAAGCATATTTTGCACCTCTTTAATATGATCTTGCCATTGTCCCGTTCTCTCTGCCTGGGTGTACCGTTTCAAGATTTCTACCATGTCAATGTACATCAACCAGTACTTTGCGGTCACTCCCAAGGTTTCAAGGAAATTGTCCCAAATTGGTACCATTGCTTCTAAGTCTGTCTTTACTTCTGTAAAGTATGCCTTCGTTGCCTGTGAATCTTTGTCTTGTAAGGCATCATAGAGGAGATTCAGGTGGCCATTGAATTCCGAAATGTCAACTTGCTGCCCCATTACAAGCCAGTCTTCAAATGCATTCCAAAGTAGGCCAACCATTGCTTCACTCACCAGTGAATGACATCTCAACATTTTGTAATAATCCTTTCCACCTATAACCTTGTTTGCAGTTCCTCGTTTACAAACACCGCTTTCAGCAAGCACATCTTCGATTCCACTATCTTTTATGAGATATCCAATGCTCCCCATAACGTTTTCTGCTATATGGAAACCACCCAGTCTGACCACTAAGTTAGAATACTTCTGTGGATACCTCTTCGTAATGCCTATGAATTAAATAAGGTTGATCAGTAAAAATAAAATAAACACGAACCACTAGTGTTTACAGGCCTGTTCTGGGTCCTCGCCGCGATGGATGGCGATTTTAGGCAACATAAGGAAATGTTGACAAAAATGGGTGAAACATTTGGCGAAACAGCATGGGCATTATATGTTTATGAAGCATTTGTCTTTTAGACGATCTTATTGGCTCATACTGTGACTTCTGTTTTAATTGCATGTGAATAATAGTTCAAAAATCAATTATATCTAGGCTTCGTACATTTTTGACTTATATGAAACACTGAGAAGAAACTAGACTATAAAGAAATCCGAAAGAAAACGGAGACGAAGACGGAAAACGGGCTTCCCCTATTCGTACCGCAGGAAGCCCGTTTTTTTAGGTTTCCTTTCTCCAGCCTTTCTACTCTGGGGTTGCTTTGCAGAGGAGAAAAAGAACAAACAATACATCAAATAAATACTGTGATTAATATTTCAAACACAACTTTCGCCAGTTTTTGCAAAATATCAGGTTTTGGTTATTTGCTGATGCCAATTTGCTAACCTTAATATGTAAAATACTAAAATAGGTCACGTGACTGCACATTTCACACTTTAATTTACCTCGCTTTTCAATGGCTGAACATAATTCCAATGCTGAATCATGAAGATACTACATTTGGATAGCCTGGTGAAATGCATTTACCATTACTGTATAGTATTTGGTATTTTCATTTTTCAAAAAGCAGAAATGCCGTAAATATTTTCATTGCCCTGTGGATCACGTGACCCAAGTAGAAACTTTATTATACGGTTAAAATTCTAAATGTCCAAGGTTTTTATTCAATTACAAAAACTGCAAGTGTTTGAATGCAGTTAGAGATTTAAGATAGAATAACAAACAAAATACCTAATTCTTCGTGGGGGGTCTTGCGGAGCCCAGGTAGTATGCTACAAATCCTTCCTACTAGCTATTGCAAGAGTTTCAAAATGTCCAACATCGCATTTCATATACTACAGAACATCCTTTATATCTGAGCCTGTAAGGTTCAACCCTTTTTAAGCACACTACAGATTTTGGCCACCTGACTATTACCTTTATTTTTTCCACGATAAGAAATCAACACATACAAACTCTATTAGTGAGATGACAAGGACAATTTCTGGAGAAAACGGTGACTCTAGCGCGCTATCACGCAATCGATCTTGCGCGAGCAATCACGTAATTTACGTAGGATTTGTAAGAGCCACAAATCGTGAGCTTGGGCTGCCTGTGACTATATGGGCATATTTTGAAGAATCGCCATCTTGGATTCATCATCGCTGAAGAACTTAACGGTTAGCGGTTGAAGTGTGATCCCAATGAATTCCAACCGGTACATTATTCTTCCTTTTGCTCTGACGAAGGGCTAGCGCTCGAAACGTCAGCTGCTACTCGCTTTCTACGGCGGTTAGCATACCGCAATCGACTTTAGTTGATTACATACCAGTGTTTATTCTACTTGTACCCAGTTGCGAAGTGAGTATTAAAAAAGGCAAAAACGCTAAGTTCTGGTGAATTTGAAGTTGTTTTCAACGAATTTTGAATGCGCAATGCGAAAGACGACATCACCAGTTTATTTTCAAATCAAAATGCACACGCTATTCGAAATTCTCCAATCAGCGCGCGTAAAACGTCTAGCCAATCAGTGGCCGAATCCCACCTGGACCAGCCTGTACCAGGGGTACTTTCGGCGCGTAAAGACCCCTGGGAACGAGGTTGCGCGCTGCCAGCACTTGGTCTCGTGCTGGCTTCGTAGGGTGAGCGCTCATCAGATTGCAGAAAAGCGGTATAATATATTTATAAGTTATACCATGGCATGAGGGGTATTAGTGATTTAAATTGCCCCGAGAGCCGAGGGAAGATTTGTAAAAGTCCCGAGGCCGCTTCGGCCGATGTAATTATGTAATGTAATTATGCGGTTGACTAAATATTCAAAGAGCATGAATGGATTTTAATTACGTCACGTTTATGGTTTTAAGTATCCCACATGGAAGAAGCGGGTTTGAGAAATTAAGAGAAGAATATGCAGATTGCAATAGGTCATCCCACATGGATTACATTGAAGGTTATGATGAAGACAGGTCAGTTTGGATTCAGTATTTTTCATCCGGGAGCGCAGGGCTAGTTGTGCCAGAGGGGAGCAGGAGTTGATGCTTTTGACCTTCTCACTTCCAGCCTGCCATCTCTTCTAATTTTCCCTCATTACGCATGCAGGGGAAATTTAGAAATATGCATTGTCACGAAATTTCCCGGCGGGAAATTTCGAAATAATGCATATTTCTAAATATCCCTGCCATCAGGGAAAATTAGTGGTTTAAATGTGCCTCGGAGAACAAAAGAATCCGAGGCTACCATGGTATAAATATATATATATACAGTGGAACTTCGATATAACGATACACCAAGGGACCGGCCAAATCGTATCGTTATATCGAATTATCGTTATAAACGAAGTCTCGATTTAACGATAATGCAGGAAAAACTAAAAAAATTCGTTATATCGGGAGTAGTGTCCGTATTGTATTTTGTTCAATTCTAACAACTTCCATACAATTTGTTAATGTACTTACTACAGTAGTACTGACTGTCTGTACAAGTGTTTCATTATGTACTCGATAAACGTTCTGCAAATTACGGCCTCGTACATTTGTTCTAGGGCGGTTTAATGCGCAACAAAACTAAAAAAATATAGAATCAGAACAATTCGAGTTCATTTTCTCACTTGAAGTACTCATCAAGGTTTGACTGCCTCTGTCCGTTGCATCGAACTCTTACAAAGGTGTCCTCCATTGTAGAGAGAGCGCGCAGAAATTCTCTTTCCCTTGCTCCTAATTCGTTAAATGTCATAACGAAATTGCGCAAAGTCTGCACCGCTTCATTGGCTTCGAGGGGAGTTAGAGGCGTTGGCTCTAGTTCTACACAATCGTCGTCTGAATCTGATTTTTCTACTTCGTCGCCATCCTTTAGTTGAACTGCCTCTAGAGCTTCTCTGGTCGCATCAGCTTCAGTTGGCCGGTATACGGTGTTAAGATACTGATCTACTGTTGCGAAATGGCTGAATGGTACTTCCCCCAATGAGGGATGTTGTTGGAGAACCCTTTCCCATAGGCCTCGTTCTTCCGCGGTTCCTTCATCTTCATCATCTGATTCAAAAGGATCATCAGTGGGCTCTGACACGTCACCTGGAAAACCCGCCTTTTTCCAACAGTTCTTGATGGTTGTCAGGCTCACGTTCTCCCACGCTTTGGCTACCATGAAGACAGCGTCTTTCAAATCTATCGCTTTGACGGGCTTGCCCTCGTCGATATATCATCTTTCTGACCATCATCTGACGGTAATGGACTTTGACTTTAAGTGAATACAGTATCACATCCGTTGAAATGCTTGGCATTCCATTTTAGTAGCACCATAATTGCTTTTATCGTTATATCGAGTTCATTTTCACGTTTGGGCCGCTAGATTATGATCGTTATATCGAGAATATCGTTATATCCGATATCGTTAAATCGGGTGAATGTCACATACATTTACTGTAACGTTTGCCGGGCTGAAAAATGTTGATCGTTAAATCGGGATTATCGTTACATCGGGTATCGTTATATCGAGGTTCCACTGTATAATATAACTATTTAGGCAAGCGTAAAAGCGGAGCTCCCAATTATCATAACTGAAGTAACGACCCGATAATAACGATAAATTATATTTTTTTAAATAAAGGAATATCAGCGCAAAGGTTCATCAGAAGAGAAGAAACGAACAAAAAAAAAACATCGAAACTTTGAGCGCGCGCGCTGACGTTCGAAATGACAACTTTTCACCCAAATCACAGATAATGGTCTTCATTTTCTCAATTTTCTTATAAGGCTTTCATTATAAAATATTAGCCAGAAATACAGGGAGGTCAAAGCTAGCGTATATTACGTCAAAATCCCTGAAAAACTTTGCTGCCGAGGTTCGATCTCCAAGATATTCAACGTAAAATCAGGCTGACGCAAAATGATCTGGTCAATTAATTGACAGTTTGGAAAGGCCTTCCAATCCAAGGAGGATTGGTAGGCCTTCCCATGAACACTTGCGCTTGAAAATTCCCACGAGGTTTGGCATTTCCAACTAAATTTCTCCTTGAAGTTTTTTAATTCTAGAAACTACAGATGGATTCAACAAGGTCAGAAATATACATTCTCTAACTTTAATACTCGCTAAACATCTTCAATTTTTGTGCTTTTCATACAATCCGAGGATATTGATCGGCACTTTTCTCTCGAGTTTGTTTGGAAAAAAATTCCCGCAAACTGAAGTCGTAAATCTTACTACAAACCTTTTAGACAACTAACCTTACCTAGAAATTAGGATTAGCAGTTTTTTTATTGTTTTCAACTGGCGGTTCCTTTCATCGCGCTTGTAAATCTATATTATAAAACAGATGAAGAAGCCTTAAACCATGTTTTATACTATCATAAAACACTCTGGTCATTTGAGAACACTCGAGAAATGTTACAAATTTCTCTCGTTTTCAAATGCCCATCGTGTTTTATGATAGTATAAAACATGGCTAAGGCTTCTTTATTTGTTAAATTATTTACTGCACACCAGTTTTATCTTATTAGTTATTATATCACACTATACTACTTGCATGACCGATGTCCACCCCATTGCCGGATTAGCTCGCTGCTAGGCAATTATTACAATTAAAGAACGGTAACGGTGTCGTATAAAGTTGTTGCCGCAACTTGCACCACTCATACGAAATCCACTCTATATCGAACGTAGGCTATCGCAAAACAACCATGCACGCAGCTGTATCACAAATCGAAAAATATACTTTGCAAAATGTTTTTGTTCAATTCTACTTTGCAAACATCATTCATCATTGCAAACGATGTCGATAAATAAATTGCGCATTGATTACATGTTCTTGCATGTTTTTATTAAACCTATAATCTGCTATTTCAAAAAGCTTGTCCAGGACAAGCGACATACCCAGACCGAAATGCATTATGGTTCTAACTGTGCAGCTGTGCAAAACGGATACACTACAGTGTAAATCGCAGGAGACCATTAATATTCGTCTTTAATTTGTGACCAAGAAACAAACGAATTCACCAGATTTTCAGCTACACCCACAATCCATTTCGGTCTGGGAATGTCGCTTTGTGAAAACAAACTCATCTCAATGCAGGATTAAAAAAAATCATGAGCTCTTTGAATTATGATTGGCTAATACGGTTTTGGTATATCATGAAGTTCAAAAATAATACAGATTTGATAGGACATTTTCATTATGGCGTCATTTTACTGCAACTACCAGAATCTTTTTCAAATTCCTTTTCTCGTTCAGATGAATTCCAAGACAATGGTCCACATTAGAGGAACAAAAGAATCCGCGCAAAGAGTTCTGGTAGTTGTAGTATGTGACGTCACCATGCAAATGTCCTATTGAGAAACACAGGAAATCACAAGACAATAGAGAATGTGATTTTGCTATTTCTTTACTTACACTGATTTGGTTATTTACACTATTTATTGTGTCACACGACTCTGTATTTAATAGCACAATCGAAAAAGAAAAAAAACCTTGTCGAAGCTCAGGTAATAATTTGATACAGTTCTTGTTATTCTTCTGAACCTCAGCATTGACGTTTTTTTCCCCGCAGAGCAGCGGAGTAATGAAGTAGCTGAATCTATTGTTAGCTAAAGCACGGTGTACACGATAAGCATCTTGGGCACGGTACTCCTAACTTGGGCACGGTACTCCTAACTTGGGCCCAGCACTCCTAACTTGGGCACGGTACTCCTAACTACGACAAAAATAAGGGGTGTAGTGCCGAAACTGACGTTTGGCTGCTTGTGTACACCTAGCCTGATTTACAGACGGTACGAGGTCGTCCGCTCACTTCCTCCCCCTCCCCGTCTGATGGACTTCATAGACTTTCGTGTTCCTGACGTCATAATGTCAACCAATCAGAGCGAACTTTACACTTTTGGCAAAGTCTGGAATTTAAGGAATGTGCTCGCATATTTTTCTGAATGGCGTCGAGGAAGAACTGGAGCATTGTGTCGACCGAAGTTGTAAAGTTTTCAGGATTTCGAAGCTATATCCAGAGCAGAAGAAAGCATTGGAATCGTTCATTCATCGAAACGATGTGTTTGTGAATCTACGTACGGGCTTTGGTAAATCACTAATCTTCCTCCGCTTATAAATCTCATGCATTCAATAGATCTCAAACATTCTCCTAGGTTTTTGGCTTTTAGAAGACCAAATCTTTCATGGAATATTATGATTTTTCTGCACGAGTGAACACACATACTGAGTATGTTATGGAAACAGTTTCATGGCACTTGGGAGAATATTTATGTTTTCAGAATTATGAACACACTTCTGTAAGTTCATCCCGGGTTCATGTACGGCAATGGCATTTAAACTTTGCACAAAAAGTCCGTTTAAAACAATCTCTGATACCCAAAAACCTACACTAGGACAACTTTAGGGTCTTGTGTGACTAATCGGCATACATATCAAGTTTCAAAACGTTTTAAAAATAAAAGTAAAAGCGTAAAAGTTCTAAGATTACACTAACAAACTTTACGGCATAGAATCGAGGCTGATATTTCTTGTATACATTTTCATACACTGTCCTGAAAATACTGCACGCAAACTTCCGTTTAAAAAGTTCCTGCTCTCCAAAGAACCACAGCAGCTCAAACACAATACCATTCTGAGAAATCGAGAGAAGTTTGAAGCTGTAGAATGTTTTTTCCAGTGCATGAAGGCTGATAGTTCCAACTAGTAAAAGCCGCTACTGCACGATTGTTCTACACTTCACGCTTCAATTCTTACGCGTGTTCGTATTGGCTTATTGTAAAAACAAAGGTTGATGACGTCAGGAACATGAAAGTCTATGAAGTCCATCAGACGGGGAGGGGGAGGAAGTGAGCGGACGACCTCGTACCGTCTGAAAATCAGGCTAGTGTGCACCGGGCGTCAATCCTTTAGAAATCAGCTGACAAGTTTGTCGTGTGAAACGTGTCTTTGTTCAATTCGTGGGATCATGCAAGCAACTATGTCTTCTGTCACCTTTTTCAGGATCACCTCACCATGTTCATGTTCGGCGCATTTGATCCCAAAAAACAAGTATGCTCAGCGAAGTTCAGCAAGCATGCATTTCAGATGAATTTTATTGTGCATGTTTCTAATGTTAATTTAGCTCCACTGCCTGTCTTCGACATACCTTTGCGTATCAGAATCAAAAATACCCCAAAAATAATGGAAGCTGTAGCACTTTCGATTAGAAGACATCAACTACTCAAACTCCACATTAATTCCATCATCAATATTGAACGTAGTAAGAAGTGTGTGGAGAATGCTAGGATCATTAGCAGGATCTGCTAGAGGCCTAATAAGCCTCGATATCCAAGGGTAAACAAAATGTGATTTATTTTTATTTTGACGAGTAAACTGACGAATTCTCGCTTCTATTTTATCATAATCAATAGTCGAAATCTTCAACGTCATCATCTATAAGCCTACTAGCTTACTCATGCATTCGTCATCCCTACTGAACACCATTACGGCCTAACACATTCTAGCGTTATATCTCTGTTTCATCAGAATCATCTTGTTGTGTACGATATATCCTCACCTTTAAAACTGGCCAACTGTAAGTAACTACTTCAAAACTTGTACGTAATTTTGAAATTCAATAGTAGCTTTCTCGCATCTTAACTACCAAGAAACAAAAGCGCGAAATAACTTGAAAGTCTCAGATTATACTGGTTTGCTCTTGAAAGAGATTAGAAAAGTGTTTAACTTCTTCAGTTTAGAGACGCGCTGGTGTATAACGCCTCCACAGACGACAACTATCACGTCACGTGATAAATTTCATCCTGAACTATAATGTTTAATAGTGGTCACCTATCAAACTGTCTCCCGACCCTTCATCATCGGGAAACTCCTCCTCAGACTCAATATCGGAGTCCAAGAAAAGATCACCGTTTTCAACGACGTCGTCGTTTTGTCTGATAATTCCTCTTGCTCCTTCTTCTTCTTCTCCTATTAGTAGAGGCTGGGCATGCACCTGAGCGTACTGCTGCGGTTCCTCTATATCAAGGACTCGCTTCCTCGGTGGTTTCTTTGGTAACGGAAGCTGTGCATTCACCAACTGGAAAATGTAGATAAATAGAGGAACCATTGGTATATAATTCGCAAGTTGTTTCGTTGTTAGTTAGATCATATAGCACTTAACCTGAAGGCGTCCAGTACAGTCATATAATGCAACACTAATCACAAGACTATAATAGACACTTAATGACTGGACCCGAGGGACCAGTCATTAAGTATTTTGTTATATAGACATAAGTTTTACTACCTGATACATTTTTAGTAGCATTTTGTGTCTTCCTTGCATCTTTCTTTAGCTTACCAATTTCACTATCTCACGCTTGATAAATATGTAAATTGTTTCTTTGGAGTTGGTTCCATTTTAAACGCTTTCTTTCGACGAAAAAGGTAAGCTTTTGATGAAGATCTAGATGTTTTGGTAAACAAATATTTCCCGCCTTTAGCTAGCCAGTGGCGCACGCGACACCAGCGGCCAACAATTGATGCATTGTTACCCAGCTCTGACGTCATAGTTTTCAAAATTATTGCCCGCGCGCGTAACAGGTTGTTTGTTACTTGTCAGGTGACCATAAACCAACCAATGAGGACGCACGTTATATCTGGCAAACCTATGGCTATACAACAATGCAGGATGTCTTCACTACATTTTGAATAAGAAATGTTGAAGATTTGTTGAGAGCTGTCTGGTATGTTTGGATACACTTTATTAGTGTTCTGTCTACCTCATACACAATCCCATCTGTAAGACAAGTGTTTAGTACCTCGAACGTTGTTACATTCTCATTGGATAAAACACAGGCTTCCCACTCTCCGAATTCGATTATGGTTTCGATTTATGTAGTTGGGTTCCCTGTGGTTCCGATTTCTACCCGTTTACTAAGTGAATCTATTCCTTATTGATCTTTTTTCTCTCGTAATGTGTTATACATATTTGCTGTGAATAAAGAATGATTACTTACTAAAGGTTTGATTTGATTTTCTTGAGTGTTTTGGGTCTATTTACCGAGTTTAGGAACTGTTAGCGAGCGGGTCATTTTTTTTTCTGTATCCCATGAGGCAATGCATAAATTACTAGACTTTGGAAACAAAGCACTGAATCCTCTGGAGAGCTATCACATGATCTGTAATAGGTCAACAAATGAGAACAACACAAATAATTCGTCAGACAGTTATGAAACATGTTTACGACAACTGCCCATTTTCTCGCTCTTTGATTGGCTAACTTTCATCGTCAAAAAGAAGACCGGCAACAATGCTGACGTGAGGTGCGCGCGCAACCGTATAAACGTTGTAAAAAGCCGAAATCGCTTACATTTTCATTTGTCCGTTGTTGCAAAAAAAAAAAACAGATAAAGTTTTTTTTTTTATGTGTCTGTCCAAATATTGACGACGACGCCTCGTGGATCCACAGCTATTCCCATATTTGGGCCTGCAGTAACTGGCGACAGCTGTTGCGGTGTCGACGCCTCGTGGATCCACAGCTATTACCATATTTGGGCCTGCAGTAACTGGCGACAGCTATTACCATATTTGGGCCTGCAGTAACTGGCGACAGCTATTACCATATTTGGGCCTGCAGTAACTGGCGACAGCTATTACCATATTTGGGCCTGCAGTAACTGGCGACAGCTATTACCATATTTGGGCCTGCAGTAACTGGCGACAGCTATTACCATATTTGGGCCTGCAGTAACTGGCGACAGCTATTACCATATTTGGGCCTGCAGTAACTGGCGACAGCTGTTGCGGTGTCCCTGCCTGTTATATTTTTTAAGACGAAGTTAAATAACTGATAAAAACGAACTACAATTTGTTGAGTCGAGTGACGTCACCAGCCAGACTGCCAGGAGAAATGACGTCATTGGTCACGTGCATATGTTACGTGCTGTAATACCTGTAGTATACGGTCATGGTAGTCGTTATCACTCTCCACGTTGCCCTTTTCTGGGACGTCTTTGTCTTCCCGCTTCAAGACAATTTCCAGATCTTGTGTGGAGAGTATTCCCACGGGGTCGACGAGGTTCGCGTTCACACGTTCAACCAAGTACTCAGTGAAATGAAGTCTGTGAAAAGGAGCGTTGATATATAGAGGCCATTACACGAAAAGTTCTGTAATACGGTTCTGTATCTTTCACTTTTATTTTTAAAGTTAGTCTTATTTTCTCGAGCCTGAAAAACGATTTAAAAACTAAACAAATTGATGAATAAATATCCCCAATGGTATTACTGTAATATTTTTTGCACTACAAACAATACAATACAAGACAACGTTTTGTTTTCGCTTACAGCTCTAAAGAGGCTTTGATCAAGTTTTCAAGAAACTGTCTAGCACACATCTCAGATCGTAACTTCAAAACTACTGGAAGACTGGTTGCTGCGACTTACTATATTTCACCCTTTAAAGTTGGAAACTGAATTTTAGATTGATAAGGTGTTGATGTACCTGCAAAGCCCAGCATACCCTGCAGGAGTAGGGCGACCACACTCCTTATCCTCCAGTTTAGACTCGACCTCTATCTGCTCACTCACTCTACAGTGACCAGGAGCTGCTGCAGCACCTTGGAGCTCCTCAGCTTCATTATCAAACCCTGCATTTGTAGCACCTTGCTCTATAGAAAGAAGGTAAGCACAGTCAATCTTTAATCTGTAGCTCCTCAGCTACATCATCAAATCCTGCATTTGTAGCACCTTGCTCTACAGCCAGAAGGTAAACATAATCAAGAAATACACTATCCGAGCACCATATCGGGGACATTGTTAAAGAGCAACTCTCAACCGTGATCCTTCACGCGCCTAATACGCCATTTTCTTCATTCAAGCCAGCAGTCCCACAGAACAATGGCAGCGCAACGAGCAGGGTCACAGAAGAATGGCGCGGAAAACAATGGTGGTAAAACGAGAAGGCCCACAGAAGAATGGCACGGTAACGAGAAGGCCCACAGAGCAATGGTGGTGTAACGAGAAGGCCCACAGAACAATGGTGGTGTAACGAGAAGGCCCACAGAACAATGGTGGTGAACCGAGAAGGTCAACAGAACAATGGTGGTGTAACGAGAAGGCCTACAGTGCAATGGTGGTGTAACGAGCAGGCCCACAGAACAATGGTGGCGTAACAAGAAGGCCCACAGAGCAATGGTGGTGTAACGAGAAGGTACACAGAGCAATGGTGATGTGACGAGAAGGTACACAGAGCAATGGTGATGTGACGAGCAGGCCCACAGAACAATGGTGGCGTAACGAGAAGGCCCACAGAGCAATGGTGGTGCAACGAGAAGGCCCACAGAGCAATGGTGGTGTAACGAGAAGGTCCACAGAACAATGGTGGTGTAACGAGAAGGCACACAGAACAATGGTGGTGTAACGAGAAGGTACACAGAACAATGGTGGTGTAACGAGCAGGCCCACAGAGCAATGGTGGTGTAACGAGAAGGTACACAGAGCAATGGTGGTGTAACGAGAAGGTACACAGAACAATGGTGGTGTAACGAGAAGGTCCACAGAACAATGGTGGTGTAATGAGAAGGCCCACAGAGCAATGGTGGTGTAACGAGAAGGTACACAGAACAATGGTGGTATAACGAGCAGGCCCACAGAGCAATGGTGGTGTAACGAGCAGGCCCACAGAACAATGGTGGTGTAACGAGAAGGTCCACAGAACAATGGTGGTGTAACGAGAAGGTATAACGAGCAGGCCCACAGAACAATGGTGGTGTAATGAGCAGGCCCACAGAACAATGGTGGTGTAACGAGAAGGTCCACAGAACAATGGTGGTGTAACGAGAAGGTACACAGAACAATGGTGGTATAACGAGCAGGCCCACAGAGCAATGGTGGTGTAACGAGCAGGCCCACAGAGCAATGGTGGTGTAACGAGAAGGTCCACAGAACAATGGTGGTGTAACGAGAAGGCACACAGAACAATGGTGGTGTAACGAGCAGGCCCACACAACAATGGTGGCGTAACGAGAAGGCACACAGATCAATGGTGGTGTAACGAGAAGGTACACAGAGCAATGGTGGTGTAACGAGCAGGCCCACAGAACAATGGTGGTGTAACGAGAAGGTCCACAGAACAATGGTGGTGTAATGAGAAGGTCCACAGAACAATGGTGGTGTAACGAGCAGGCCCACAGAACAATGGTGGTGTAACGAGAAGGTCCACAGAACAATGGTGGTGTAATGAGAAGGTCCACAGAACAATGGTGGTGTAACGAGCAGGCCCACAGAACAATGGTGGTGTAACGAGAAGGCACACAGAACAATGGTGGTGTAACGAGCAGGCCCACACAACAATGGTGGCGTAACGAGAAGGCACACAGATCAATGGTGGTGTAACGAGAAGGTACACAGAGCAATGGTGGTGTAACGAGCAGGCCCACAGAACAATGGTGGTGTAACGAGAAGGTCCACAGAACAATGGTGGTGTAATGAGAAGGTCCACAGAACAATGGTGGTGTAACGAGAAGGTCCACAGAACAATGGTGGTGTAACGAGCAGGCCCACAGAGCAATGGTGGCGTAACGAGAAGGTACACAGAGCAATGGTGGTGTAACGAGAAGGTACACAGAACAATGGTGGTGTAACGAGAAGGTCCACAGAACAATGGTGGTGTAATGAGAAGGCCCACAGAGCAATGGTGGTGTAACGAGAAGGTACACAGAACAATGGTGGTATAACGAGCAGGCCCACAGAGCAATGGTGGTGTAACGAGCAGGCCCACAGAACAATGGTGGTGTAACGAGAAGGTCCACAGAACAATGGTGGTGTAACGAGAAGGTATAACGAGCAGGCCCACAGAACAATGGTGGTGTAATGAGCAGGCCCACAGAACAATGGTGGTGTAACGAGAAGGTCCACAGAACAATGGTGGTGTAACGAGAAGGTACACAGAACAATGGTGGTATAACGAGCAGGCCCACAGAGCAATGGTGGTGTAACGAGCAGGCCCACAGAGCAATGGTGGTGTAACGAGAAGGTCCACAGAACAATGGTGGTGTAACGAGAAGGCACACAGAACAATGGTGGTGTAACGAGCAGGCCCACACAACAATGGTGGCGTAACGAGAAGGCACACAGATCAATGGTGGTGTAACGAGAAGGTACACAGAGCAATGGTGGTGTAACGAGCAGGCCCACAGAACAATGGTGGTGTAACGAGAAGGTCCACAGAACAATGGTGGTGTAATGAGAAGGTCCACAGAACAATGGTGGTGTAACGAGCAGGCCCACAGAACAATGGTGGTGTAACGAGAAGGTCCACAGAACAATGGTGGTGTAATGAGAAGGTCCACAGAACAATGGTGGTGTAACGAGCAGGCCCACAGAACAATGGTGGTGTAACGAGAAGGCACACAGAACAATGGTGGTGTAACGAGCAGGCCCACACAACAATGGTGGCGTAACGAGAAGGCACACAGATCAATGGTGGTGTAACGAGAAGGTACACAGAGCAATGGTGGTGTAACGAGCAGGCCCACAGAACAATGGTGGTGTAACGAGAAGGTCCACAGAACAATGGTGGTGTAATGAGAAGGTCCACAGAACAATGGTGGTGTAACGAGAAGGTCCACAGAACAATGGTGGTGTAATGAGAAGGTCCACAGAACAATGGTGGTGTAACGAGCAGGCCCACAGAACAATGGTGGTGTAACGAGAAGGTCCACAGAACAATGGTGGTGTAACGAGAAGGTCCACAGAACAATGGTGGTGTAACGAGAAGGTACACAGAACAATGGTGGTGTAACGAGAAGGTCCACAGAACAATGGTGGTGTAATGAGAAGGTCCACAGAACAATGGTGGTATAACGAAAGGCCCACAGAACAATGGCGGAGTAACGAAATCGCAGATTTACACAATAACAGAAGCGCGCTAAGGATTACGGTTGAGAGGTAGATGAGCCAAGTTCAAAACATCTCTGTTTCGATGAACATACAAGGTTCAAGTACAAAGCAATACGCCAAAAAAGCACCACGAAGGGCAAGCTTTTTACGACAAATAGATTCGTTCTATTAAAGTGCTTGAATGAGTGTTTTGAAATGGGCTCTCTTACCACTTCACAAAAGCAAGCAGTGATAACTTTATTGAAAAACCAGATAACGATGTTAGATTCCTAAATTCATCGAGACAAATCCGGGGGGACCTTGGGGCGGACGGCGGGTGGGTGTGCCACCTGGGCCTCAAAACCCTGACCCTATTTCAGACCAAAATAGACAACTTTCTCACACTTCCCTGTCAAGATCATATCCTATTCCAGACTACAAATGCGAACTATTTCAGACAAAAACAACTCGGAAAACCATACCCTTTGGGGCGGCACATAGACATACACTGTAGCTATACCTGTACACCACATACTCCCATACATTTTGATCTTTCTCCTGGCGTCATATAAAAGCGTCCATACGTCTTTGGGGCGGCACATAGACATACACTGTAGCTATACCTGTACACCACATACTCCCATACATTTTGATCTTTCTCCTGGCGTCATATAAAAGCGTCCATACCCTTTGGGGCGGCACATAGACATACACTGTAGCTATACCTGTACACCACATACTCCCATACATTTTGATCTTTCTCCTGGCGTCATATAAAAGCGTCCATACGTCTTTGGGGCGGCACATAGACATACACTGTAGCTATACCTGTACACCACATACTCCCATACATTTTGATCTTTCTCCTGGCGTCATATAAAAGCGTCCATACCCTTTGGGGCGGCACATAGACATACACTGTAGCTATACCTGTACACCACATACTCCCATACATTTTGATCTTTCTCCTGGCGTCATATAAAAGCGTCCATACGTCTTTGGGGCGGCACATAGACATACACTGTAGCTATACCTGTACACCACATACTCCCATACATTTTGATCTTTCTCCTGGCGTCATATAAAAGCGTCCATACCCTTTGGGGCGGCACATAGACATACACTGTAGCTATACCTGTACTCCACATACTCCCATACATTTTGATCTTTCTCCTGGCGTCATATAAAAGCGTCCATACGTCTTTGGGGCGGCACATAGACATACACTGTAGCTATACCTGTACACCACATACTCCCATACATTTTGATCTTTCTCCTGGCGTCATATAAAAGCGTCCATACCCTTTGGGGCGGCACATAGACATACACTGTAGCTATACCTGTACACCACATACTCCCATACATTTTGATCTTTCTCCTGGCGTCATATAAAAGCGTCCATACCCTTTGGGGCGGCACATAGACATACACTGTAGCTATACCTGTACACCACATACTCCCATACATTTTGATCTTTCTCCTGGCGTCATATAAAAGCGTCCATACGTCTTTGGGGCGGCACATAGACATACACTGTAGCTATACCTGTACACCACATACTCCCATACATTTTGATCTTTCTCCTGGCGTCATATAAAAGCGTCCATACCCTTTGGGGCGGCACATAGACATACACTGTAGCTATACCTGTACACCACATACTCCCATACATTTTGATCTTTCTCCTGGCGTCATATAAAAGCGTCCATACCCTTTGGGGCGGCACATAGACATACACTGTAGCTATACCTGTACACCACATACTCCCATACATTTTGATCTTTCTCCTGGCGTCATATAAAAGCGTCCATACGTCTTTGGGGCGGCACATAGACATACACTGTAGCTATACCTGTACACCACATACTCCCATACATTTTGATCTTTCTCCTGGCGTCATATAAAAGCGTCCATACCCTTTGGGGCGGCACATAGACATACACTGTAGCTATACCTGTACACCACATACTCCCATACATTTTGATCTTTCTCCTGGCGTCATATAAAAGCGTCCATACGTCTTTGGGGCGGCACATAGACATACACTGTAGCTATACCTGTACACCACATACTCCCATACATTTTGATCTTTCTCCTGGCGTCATATAAAAGCGTCCATACCCTTTGGGGCGGCACATAGACATACACTGTAGCTATACCTGTACTCCACATACTCCCATACATTTTGATCTTTCTCCTGGCGTCATATAAAAGCGTCCATACGTCTTTGGGGCGGCACATAGACATACACTGTAGCTATACCTGTACACCACATACTCCCATACATTTTGATCTTTCTCCTGGCGTCATATAAAAGCGTCCATACGTCTTTGGGGCGGCACATAGACATACACTGTAGCTATACCTGTACACCACATACTCCCATACATTTTGATCTTTCTCCTGGCGTCATATAAAAGCGTCCATACGTCTTTGTGTAGTAATCTTTGTGCGTCATTATAGTGTGACACTAACCTCTGATCTGTCCTCGCGGTGGCTCCGTATCATATGCAATGTTATGACTTCTCAGTAGTTCTTGTAGTTCTTCTGGTTCTCTGTCCCTCAGATAAAACAAGCAGTCTCTTGGATGGTGAGCATGCAGACCACGTGACACACAGTTAGGCAATACTGGACAATGCTGTGTGGAAAGACAGACAACCAAGCCTGTTAATCTCTCTCCTGCTTCGAGTTCAAAACATTTGTGTCGTAATAAGGATGCACTTAATATCTTATTTTTCTGTAATGGTGATCGTTTAAAAGATTCTACGCAAAATGCGAAAACTAAATATTTTATTGGATATTTAAACGACAACATATGAAATTTAAGATGAGCTTACCAGAAACAAAGCTTCACAAAACTATTATTGTTAGTACATGGTTTGTACTGTCATAAAATCTTGGCATTTCTAAGTTGTCTGAATATTTAAAACATTCTTATTTACTGGTTTCTTGTTTTCATAACCTTCAACGTTTCAGCACCGTGGCATTCTTGTCAATAACAGTTGGGTTTGTATTCACTGAAATAACTTGGGTTATTCTGATGTTTCTGGAACTCCAGCAGTTCTCTTGGGTTGTTCTAAACCCTCAGACATTCAAGTGACAAATACTTGACGGCATAACGTAAAATGTACTAATACTTACACCTCCGTGTCTAAACTTTTCGTAGCACCCACTGCAGAACTCATGGCTGCACTGGACACACTTGAAATGCATACATCCTCCCTTGGCGAGATCGTAACGGAATTTACAGTTGGGACACTCTGGAGAAAAAAAAAGAAATACGCAACGTCAGCGGCGCAGAAACAATACTGGAATGGGGAAATCATGCCACTCACTCACTAAGGTGTTAGCAAATCGTTACATCTTCATATGTGAGGTATTCAGTGTTCAAGTTACATTCGTGTATAACCACATCAAACTGATATAGAACTGCCATACCTAACAAAACTTGTTGCAAGACAAAGTCGATGTTTAGTGTAAAGCGTAAACGTGCTTTGGATTCAGTTTCACATTTTACAACCACCATAACATAAAAAAATAAAAACAGCATTTTTTCCCCTCAAAAACACCCTCAAAACAAAATCCAGGGGGGAGGGGTACTTTGTCTTACCAAAAATACTCCATGGAGGATATGATTATTTATCCACGCAATCCTTCTGGGCTTGGTTATTAACCTCTCCCGGGGTTACATCGCTAACCCGAGGGTAAACTATACAGAGTACAATTTCAGATTTAGCGCTATCCTAGGGATAAAGTCATCCTCGCTTCGAACAACAGGACCCAGAATTGCATCCTATTCTAAAATGGCGATTCTTGTTTGAATAGTATAGAGAGCAGTAAAGAACAGTTGAATACTACATGTTAAAGAGGATGCCAAGATGAGCAATACTCCGGTTTGCTCTTCAGTGTACTACTAAACTTCAGAGTATTGCTCATCTTGGCATACTCTTTAACATGTAGTATCCAACTGTTCTTTACTGCTCTCTATACTATTCAAACAAGAATCGCCATTTTAGACTAGGGTAAACCCACCGATGCCGTTTTGCTTGAGGTGCACAGCAAGTCCAGTGGCTTGTGCCTCTGGGTCATTGGCTTCTTTCCATGCAGTAAACTGTTCACAGGATATTCCCTCATGCTGATCTTCCCACTACAGAATGGAAATGGGATGATAAAACATACCATTAGAAAGAATATCACATTTTAAACATGCACTTACACTGAACCATTAGTAAAGAGCTTGAAACTTCACATATCCAGGGCAGGACATTAGGCTCGTGCACTCGCCAAATCTAAAACTTCTACTTTTAGAGATTCCTATTTCAATCATATCGTGCTTCTATGGAACTCCCAGCTTCTTTCGAGAAATTGCTTCGCGCGCACTACCGTTTGCTTCTGCTATCAACGTTTGACCCAGACCGCGTCAGAACATATAAGACTGTCTGTTCCAAATGTCGTTCTACAGACATAAGGTCTGTCTGCTGCCGCTAACTTCTATAACTTCCTTCGCCGGTAAGGCTCGGCCGCCCATATACTATATCTTATAGCTGATTTATATTTACATTACATTTACATATACATGTACTTATAATATTTTTCTGATATATTTTTAATGTGTTGTAAGTAACAGGCTTAGCTTGTTTGGACTTCGAGTCTTTGTCTCTGCCTGTAAAGCGATAAAAAAAAAAAAAGGCGAGTAGATTTTTAGCCGAAACACAAGTAAAATCTCATGACAAATCGCAATTGTTGCTAGTAGAATCTTGCTGAGCTATTTGTTGTTTTATGGCTTCACTATTAATGGCTGAAATAGCTAAAATTCTATCATGGCTAAATCGTAAAACGTTGAAGGCGAAACAATTGTGTTTAAGTTAGATGTGGCCGCCGCACATGAAATGTACGTACATAGTATCTTTTCTTCATCTGCCAAGTAATTTGAGTTACTTTAAAAAAATACACTTCTCTCCATCTTTTTTGTTGTTGTTGCTAGTGGATCAGACCATATTGCTAGTAAACATTAATGACAACTATCAACAGTTGCTTGTAGAATCTTGCTAAACTATTTGTTTGTTGTTACTAGTGGATCAGACCATATTGAGCACTAGTAAACATTAATGACAACTATCAACAGTTGCTAGTAGAATCTTGCTGAACTATTTGTTTGTTGTTACTAGTGGATCAGACCATATTGCTAGTAAACATTAATGACAACTATCAACAGTTGCTTGTAAAATCTTGCTGAACTATTGGTTGTTACTAGTGGATCAGAACATATTGCTAGTAAACATTAATGACAACTACATGTATCAACAGTTGCTTGTAGAATCTTGCTGAACTATTTGTTTGTTGTTACTAGTGGATCAGACCATATTGAGCACTAGTAAACATTAATGACAACTATCAACAGTTGCTAGTAGAATCTTGCTGAACTATTTGTGTGTTGTTACTAGTGGATCAGACCATATTGCTAGTAAACATTAATGACAACTATCAACAGTTGCTTGTAAAATCTTGCTGAACTATTGGTTGTTACTAGTGGATCAGAACATATTGCTAGTAAACATTAATGACAACTATCAACAGTTGCTAGTAGAATCTTGCTGAACTATTTGTTTGTTGTTACTAGTGGATCAGACCATATTGCTAGTAAACATTAATGACAACTATCAACAGTTGCTTGTAAAATCTTGCTGAACTATTGGTTGTTACTAGTGAATCAGAACATATTGCTAGTAAACATTAATGACAACTATCAACAGTTGCTAGTAGAATCTTGCTGAACTATTTGTTTGTTGTTACTAGTGGATCAGACCATATTGCTAGTAAACATTAATGACAACTATCAACAGTTGCTTGTAAAATCTTGCTGAACTATTGGTTGTTACTAGTGGATCAGAACATATTGCTAGTAATAGTTGCAAGTGTTATTTTCTGCTAATTTCAAGCCCTGATTTTTCTTTTTGTAAACCTGTTTTTAAATCATGCACTAACCTGTTTCTTGCACATGAAGCATGTAAACTTGTTGCAATTTGGACACGCCATCTTGATGACATTTGGTTGTTCGTTGATGAATCCTGATGAACACTGTATAGGGAATATTTATCAAATGAATAAAATACTCATCAGTTCAGTCAGAACCAACGACAATATATGTACGATTTCTCAGGATGCACTGAGCATCTCATTGACTATTTACGAACAGAAGTTCTTAAGCCTCGGTCAAACGGTTTCAACATCGGTACAACATCGGTACAACATCGGTACAACATCGGTACAACATCGGTACAGCATCGGTACAGCATTTGTTGAAATGGATCTTGAAACCGTTTGAAATGATCCTTAAACGAAGTCAATCTCTCCCACATGCTTTCCGCGACATCTTCCAACACCTTTCAACAACGTATTCAGGCCATTTCAAACAGTTTTAAGATCGGCTTCAACTAATTTTGTACAGATGTTGAAGAACTATTTCAAACACGAATTGGAGTCTTTTATCAGGAGTTCCAAATATTGAGAAAACAAATGAAACCCAAGATGCATATGGCCTTAATGGTTTTGTTGTTTTCGAGATATTTGGAATCCCGATGAAAGACGAACGATGAGTGTTTGAAATGTCTTCTTATGCGAATGGCTAATCCAAAAACTTGCATACGCTTCTTTTCAAACATCATTAGCAAGTATTTTTTACCGTTTGACTGTTGTATATAATTATCCCATAGATGGCTTATTACTCTTTTTTTTTTTTGCTGGCAGTGAAGAGTTAGTACAAACTTCTTTACTCCTTACTTGTAGTTTATCAGTACATAAGAAGTTAGTGGTTCGTGAATATGATGATTAGTAAATATTTAGTCCTAGGGTTGGAAATAGACCACCTCGAAGTTTTCGACGCCATTTTGTAAGGTCCCCATACAAGCTTCGTCAAAGTGCTCTGAAGAAAATTGTAATTACGGCAAGGTGACCTAATCATTCTAGAAGAACCGACAACAGAATCAAAGGTAAGTTAGAACAAATATCATATGTGAATTTGAACCCAGTAGGGTGACTTTTCCCGGATGATTTTTGATCGGACTTCTGCTCGGCACTCCGAATACGGTGCAAACTGTTCAAAAACATGGCGTCGTCGTCATAAGCACGTGGTGTGAGAGCAAAATAGTTTTTTCTTTCTCTCAAAATCAATTTAAACCAGAAAGTTTTATTCCCACATATAATGTTTACTTTAACCCCAATTTTAATATTCAGTTCGATATTTCAATACATTTGTGATCCGTGATTTCTCTTCTTTCCCGGTTCTTTGCATCAAAAATCATCTGGCAAAAGTCATCCTACTGGGTTTAAATTCACAAATGATCTTCGTTATTATCTTACCTTTGATTCTGTTGTCGGTTCTTGTAGAATTATTAGGTCAGCTTGTCGTAATTAAAAATTTCGTCAGAGTGCTTTGACGAAGCATGTCCTAATTACAAAGGCTTGTATGGGGACCGAGTAACCACGCCAGGAAATGTTGCATACCTTTCAAAATGGCGTCGAGAACTTCGAAATGGTCTGTTGCATCAAACACTAGTGCGTTTGGAACTGGTATTTCATTGGATGTCAAGATGCATCCACCTGACGAAGCATGTGACCAAATATAGTCCCTCGATTGGATGAATATCTCATGAATTATTAATGAGTTTAAGACCCGACTTTGAACCGTTTGACTAGAGCTCTACAAAACATGATGGGTGACTAATTCCTGTAAAAACTAGTGTTGATCTGCGTTGGCGGGGAAGATAAACACTGGTATGATCAACTGAAAGTCGATTAAGGTATGCTAACTGTATGCTAACTGCAGCTGACGTTTCGAGTGCTAGCCCTTCGTCAGAGTAAAACATGCAAAGCCGACAGTGTTGAATAGCAATCTCGTACCGACCCCATTCACTAAATAACGTGATGCGCGTAGACTAGGTACGACTGCAGTGTATATTAAAATTTTAAAATTTAGCGAGTATCTTCATGTTTTTTTTGTGAAGAATAAAAGTTTTGCTGGAAGGATAAGATTCAAATACTTAGACCATTTCCTCCAGACTCTGAGAAACAACATGTTTTTGACAGTGTAGTTTAAGGGCGCTTTCCATTTACACAAACTGACTGGTCTGACCGGCCAGTTCTTAAATGGGACGTGTCAGTTCTGATAACTGGTCCAGTCAGTTCCTAGAACTGACGCGTTCCATTTGTGAACTGGTAGGTCAGACCACTCAGATTTTGTAATATACCATACAGTGGTGTCGCCAGCATACAGGCACATGAATGCAAGGCACATTTGATCTATTATTACTAGTCGTTTTTAACCTCAAATCACTAGTTTGAGCATGAGTTATCAAATCAAACAAAAGATTGCCTTTAATTCTGGATTACGCTTAATTGGGCTACGAACTGTTGGGACCTGGAGTGATAAAGAGGCCACTGCAATAATGTACAAACATACATGTGAACACCAGCGGAAGTTTGGCTCCTTCATCAGGGTTCGATCTCTTAACTTCTGCTGGAACAAGTCGTGTGTTGTTGAATCCACAAGAGGACGAATCTGAAATTCAACAACCATCAATATAACTCATAACTTGAAGATCAATTGACCATATTTCTAAATTTAGGGAGTAGAACATTATAGTTTGCCTGGTAGAACAAATGCCCTGCCGATCCCCAATAGTCTGAACTTTTCAAGGACACTTCGCACTTTTCGAGGGCAATCCGCACTTTTCGAGGACACTCCGCACTTTTCGAGGACACTCCGCACTTTTCGAGGACACTCCGCACTTTTCGAGGACACTCCGCACTTTTCGAGGACACTCCGCACTTTTCGAGGACACTCCGCACTTTTCGAGGACACTCCGCACTTTTCGAGGACACTCCGCACTTTTCGAGGACACTCCGCACTTTTCGAGGACACTCCGCACTTTTCAAGGACACTCCGCACTTTTCAAGGACACTTCGCACTTTTCAAGGACACTTCGCACTTTTCAAGGACACTTCGCACTTTTCAAGGACACTTCGCACTTTTCAAGGACACTTCGCACTTTTCAAGGACACTTCGCACTTTTCAAGGACACTTCGCACTTTTCAAGGACACTTCGCACTTTTCAAGGACATCCACACTTTTCAAGGACACTTCGCACTTTTCAAGGACATCCACACTTTTCAAGGACATCCACACTTTTCAAGGACAATCCGTACGTTTCAAGGACTTGTTTTCCACAGGTTCACACACTTCATGACCTCAAAAGTCTACGCAATTTACAGCCGATAGTAGACCCTTTCTTTGACTTGTTTACACCGCTGAATCTAATGATCTTTTGGAGGTTAAACTGAGGATGTTCTATTGTCTTCTCAAACATCCAAGGAGGTTTCAACAAAATTCTCGGAGTTTTGGTAAAAATTCAAGACTTTTTTTCCAATCTGTGAAAATGCAAGGCCTTTTCAAGGACCTGGTACCATTAAGACGTCAAAGTTGTTGCATACCATGATATCTAGATGATTGAAGTAGCTGGTGGCGACGTTGTCATCCTCCAGGTTTTGGGGTTCACTGCACTGTGGACACACCAACTGCATCACATTCCTCTCGTGAATGATGAGCTTGACGTATGTGGCCACACAATCACGGCAGAAACGACACTGACAGTTTAGCATCGTCACCATCTAGATAGATAACACTTTATTTAAAGTGGGTGCACAATATTTATTACACTATAAAATACCGTATTGTCCCTTATGGCCCTATTAAACGAAACTAGAAGGAAACTATCAAAATGAAACCTTAACGTGACTTTCTATATACTCCTTTATCTTACGTTCAAATGATTGTGCAACTGTTATTGAAAGTTTCCCGGCAAGACAGGCTTGACGTGCGCATTCGTGCTCGCTTTGCTGTTTCTGAAAGAAATGGCAGCTTCAACTAGTTCAGGTTTGTAGTCGTTTCTGAAGAAAAAATCACATCGTTTCTTCAACAAAATGAAAACAAAAACACTGCCAGGAAGACTAACCAAGACTTGGTGTTATTCAAGACATTTTTAATCCAAAAGACAACAAGGAACCTGAATAATTACTGCTACAACAATTGGATGCTTCTAACAATTCATACTTGGCGTGCGTAAACAAGGGGTTGAGGTGAGCCTTTATTGTGCTGTAAATGTTGTATCGACTGATATCGACCCTAAATATCGACCTTCACTCGCTCATTCGCAATATGGCATTAAACATTAGTGAATAAAAAACGATATCAAGCTCTTAACATGTAATAATCTCAATTTATCATTATAATACAGCGTTCTCTGCTTCAAGGAGAGGCCTTGATCTTGTTCAACATCCGAGTTCCCGCGCAACTACTCGACCATCACACACACACACACCTGGCACTATGCAAATAATGTAATTATACCTTACGTTGGGCAGGCGTCGAACAATCATTTGACATGCATGGGATATCATTCCCCTCCATTCTTTATACGTATATAGAGCTTCGCTAATGCAATCATAGTAGGTTTCAAAGAATAGTGGGTACGTCATAGGGTAAAACAACGAAAACCCTAACTAAAACTACCACAATCCTTTTCGAATTATTTATCTTATTCAGATTTGTAAACTCATTTGAGAATACCGAAACAATGGTCTAAATTAAAGGAACAAAAGTATCTCACGTCATCATAATATTGCTTCTGACAACTGGTATTACCAATAACTCTTTATTATCCAAGATACTGCCGGTCGTTGGAGTGGCCATTTACTCACATGATTCTCTGGTTTATTCCCAGCGCACAAGATACACTCTCGCTGAAGATACTGTAAGGATCTCTCCAGATCCCCGTTTGCATTAGCAGCTTCTATCGAGTCTTCCACTGGGAAATTCCTGTCAATCAATTTAATGGCAGTTTCTGCTCGACCCCATGATAAAAAGTTATACTCAGCAAAAATAACACGGGTGCGACGCTGTGGAAGACAATGAACAAGATGACATTTTTATCTTTTCAGAACAACCAACTTTTCTGGAGCGGTGTGGTGGTGGTGATAGGGAGGGAAATCTGCATTTTTCATTGTTGTTTAAATCACAAATTTTGGAAACTTTATTAGCCATGACACTGAAACCATTTGACATTTTCAGTTTTTATTAGGCTGTCGGATTGCTCTTGGCATAAGCTATTTAACTTACCATTGTATAATGTGTAAAACAGTGTCTATTAAGAAAACTACAAAAGAAACTTTCCAAAAACAGATTCAAGTTGAAACCAGTATCACACAAAACAACAGGATTAGAAGACAACTCGCACAAACCGACTTTTCAACTAGGACAAAATGGCCACCATAGCGCGCAAAACATGACGGTTGGTCTTTAAAGGGTGGGTGGGTGGGGTGCGGGGGGGGGTGGGGGGGGGGGGGGGGGGGAGGGGGCTGGAATTGTTATCATAACGGTGAGAATCAGCTAGGTAAGATTTCCCTAAGGAAGGTTGGCGAAATATCGGTAATAATTATACATTTTCCCTAAACCGCACAATCAGCCTTTCATTTTGTATTGGTATTCGAATATATTTGCTGATTAGATCCCATCCAAGGTGATCCGGTTCTTGCACTCCGTCCCAATTGGCCCTTGCATCTAGTAGTTTACATTAAGATTCCCCCCCCCCCCCCCCGAAAATAACTGATTTGCTTCCTTGCTTAGATTTTCAATCTTTTTTCTTTTTGTATTGCTTTGTGAGAATTATTGTTAGTACAAAACTTACAGGATTTTGTTCTAAACCCCACCACCCCCCCCCACCCCCCCCCCACAAAAAAAAACCATACACACATACATGTACACACACATCCTCATTCCCAATCCCTGTATCAACTTGTATCACAGGTAACCCAAATAAAATCTTGCCTTTAAAAACACCCAGCAAAGCGTCTAACAGGCCCAGGCCCCTTACATAAAAATCTATATTTTATTTGTTATAGCAGGCTGATTACATAGCAGCTTACAACTGATGTGGACCTGCTTCTACCCCTCGCACACTTCTCACTACATAAACTTTTTTGAACAAACAACACTCGACTCACATGTTGATTTGTATGGAGGGAGGAAAACCGGAGAATACAGATCAACAACGAACCTAACTCACATACGGTGCCCAAACCGGTAATCGAACCCAGGACTGTAGCAGTACGAGAGCGTTTTACCACTACACCAACCAGTTGACATCCCTTTAACAGTTGACAGCTCAAAGCAAGTACTATGAACATTAATATGATATATGTACAGTAACTGTTGTAATATGTTATTGTTATCTACCTCAAAGTCAACCTCTCTGTTGGAGACGATTGCTTCAAATATTTCC
The DNA here is from genome assembly GCA_030867875.1 of Actinernus sp. WN-2022. Lineage (NCBI taxonomy): Eukaryota > Metazoa > Cnidaria > Anthozoa > Actiniaria > Actinernidae > Actinernus > Actinernus sp. WN-2022. The sequence continues at coordinate 105,974,417 of JAOWCC010000019.1, read as the reverse complement.
TTCTCCTGTATAGCGCTTATCTGTCTGTTAGGAGGCAGACCCTGCTGTTCAATCACTGTATCCGCTAGTACACAGCGATCTAGTACTCGCTGGCGCATCGGCTCAAAGGTCATTTTCTCCAGTTCTCTGATGGCTTCTTCAACCTTACCGTCACGTGAATCAAGAGCCTTTATACAGTCCGTTCTGACATAGATACCCGAGTCCATGACTTCTTTAAGCTGAAATAGATAAAGGTGGTGGTTATAAAAAGTCTGCATTCTAAATATTGTTGATTTTAAAATTAGAATCCTTTATTTCATAAATTATACTGCACCAAAGAGGGAATCACCGAATAGCATGCTAGAAAGAACTCAGTGCCAATATCTGTCATTGTATTTGCGGCTATATACACCTATAAAATATTCCAATCAAAAGCAATGAGATGTGCAGTGGCATACTGGTTAGTGCATCTGCCTTTCATGCTGGACAAGGCAGTGATTCTTCTCAAGGTGTAAAAACATTGAGGACTGTAAGTCCCGCATGGCTCAGATGATGATGTAAATAGTGGTCTCGTCTCCATTAATGGGGACATAAAATAAACTCCCTGCCTGTACAACAACAACACATATTTATTAACACCTTGTACGACAAACGATGCATCGGTTTGTCACTAATAACCGTACATAGAGCGGATTTCAATTGACTGTCGGAAGTGTTTTGGTTTTGCGTTTACTAAGCTCTCCTATTGGCTGAGAAAGTAAACCAACCAATCAGAATCCAAAGTAAAACCAAACGCAAATTGGTTTTGGTTCTGCTTTGGTTTGTCATTGGCTCACAGGGAAGCTATTTATGAGTTACTTGTGATTACTCGCTCCTGTGATTGGCTGGCTGTGGGTAATTTGCGTTTGGTTTTACTACACTCAACTGAAAACCGCTCTAATATAACTAACCAAATACAGTAACAGCTAGCCAGTCTTAAGAATAGATTGAGAATAGATTGAGAATAGTTATTAATCGCAAACATCACGACTATTCTGACAATACATATGGAGATCAATTCGAAATCTTTGTATTTCTTAGGGTCATGCAGTCATAAATATACTTTGCTGCAAAATGAGCTACTTCCATGGGCGGATTAATGATCAAGTTAAACAATTTTTCATTGGACATACATCTTGTGCTGCATTGTGGTTTCAAGGATGCGACAATATCCACAATACCAAGCACAGCTAGTCAGTTAATAGAATGTGATCAAGTGCCCAAAAAACAGAACCGGAAGCTAAGAATAACTATATCATTCCAATCCGTATTTCATAACATAATCATAGCCGCATAATGAAGTAATGCCAGCACGTTACAGTAGATCTTCAGTGACATGCTATTTGGCATGTAGAATGTTTGGGCAAAAAGTCACAATATCCTTTTTTGGTCTTAGCTTGTTGCTTTTGCTCAGCAACCTTTTTGAATAAGTACCTTTTTAGTTCTGTCCTCCACACAGAGCTTGCTAGCATCTGGTACATCACCAGTGTGTTCAATGAGTGCCTGCCGCACCTCCTCTGGGCTGATGTTACCTATGTCCTGATGCTTTGACTTTTCGGTGACATCCAACATAACTTGATGTATTTTATCATACCACACGGTCTGTAGCCAGTGAATAGGGCCATGAGGATCACCATAGCCAAGGTCAATGGCAATGTTTAACTCCTCTGGCAAAAAGTGAAGTGTTTCCGCTATCTGTGGATAATTATAAACAAAGCCTGAATATATCATTCAATTATTACCCAAGCGAAGAATACGTAATTGAGTCAAAACGTCAGCAAGTAAAAAAATATTTTAAATACTATTAATTTTTGTTGTTACCAATAATTATATGTATTACCGACTTAACTGGACGTACATGGTAGTACTCATGAGGTGACTGGGGAAGGAAATTATTATGTCCTACACGTCTATTTAAGTGATTAGGAAGAACACGTTAGCAATGGGACTATGGCCCCGTGTTCACCCAGAATAATGGGTAATTTGCTTAGAAATGGTCATTTTCAAATCCCATGGCCCATGAGTATCCAGGCATGTTGCATCACGTTGAACCATGCAGGAGGACCTAAACGGCATGTATCTTGTAGTAAACGAGTTATTTTTACCATTTTTTATGCACACCTTACAGTACATTTTGCCATTCTCGTAATATAACCATGAACACATTTTACACCATTTCTCGTGGCATTTCCTTGTGTCTTTTCAACCCTCTGTCAGATTTTGGTCATTATTCACCTCGAAATCTAGTTTCGAATTTTCTGCCGTTGTATCAGAGTTTTACTGCTCTGTTTTCCGTCAAAATTTGAAGTTATTTTTACCTGCCCCGTTTGGTCTGAACTTTTTCCTTGGAGGCATTTTTAGCGATTTGGGCATGAGAAACACATGACTTTGTAGCAAAAAATATGTACTTGCAGCGATTAGTTAAAGGTAATCCGATTATACACCATGTTTTATTTGCTATCAGTTAGATCTAGCCTCTCTCGTTAACCCACCACAGGGAAACCAAAACCAAAACGGTGCACATTTCCAGTCTTACGAGAAGTCGTTCATTGCATGCAATGTCTTTTTATTTAAATTGATAAAAACAACAAGCAGCATAGCAAAAGCAACTTTATTGGCAAGTACAAAGGTGGTAGCTGAAATTAATGTTAGAGACTTCAGGCAAAAAACAACACAGAATAAAGTCAACTTAATACGTGGGGTTGTTGTTGGGGGTGGGGGGGGGGGGACTCCACTACACATAGTTCTACTGACCTGACAGGGGTGCTCAGCTGTGACCATAAAAATGAACCCTAAAAGGGACCCAACAATTTAAATAATAAATGTTTTTTTATTTTGAACCTTAAAAGGGACCACCATATATAGTCTTATAAACAAGAAATATTTAATACTTTAATCACAAGTACAGTAAAAAAAAAACATCTTAACTACATCATTGTTAGGGCTAAAGTGAACAAGTTGCACCGTAAATACGTTGTCGGTAAGTGGTTGGTAAGCTGTTGGTAAGCTGTCGGTAAGTGGTTGGTAAGCTGTCGGTAAGTAGTTGACTCATTTGAACCAAAATATGCTTTATACCTTCTTAAGTTTCCAACGTTCTGGCAACGATAAACCGCTTCGATAACAGATAACAAATTAAAATATCCGCGGCACTCACTGTTGGGCCTCTCCTGTTGTGTCAATCTCACAGCAAATTAACAGATAACTACAGTATTGTGCTAAAGTCATGCAAACATATTTCGATGAATTTCGCTCTTATTGTTCCTACGAATGTCGCCGAAATTTCGGGTAACTTTTCGAATGCCAAGGCGAATTCGAATTCATGACAAACAGTTTTACAAATGTACAGTTAGATGGTTTTGGTAAATACCCTGCGTGCCAGAGGCGTCAAAAAGTCAAGATTCTAAAATAATAGATTTGCTGCAGTTTGCCACAGTTTACTTGTGTTGTTAAAGAACACGTGATATCAGATACATGTAGATAGGAATCCAAGATGGTGCGGGTTCACTAAGGCCCTGTTTATATGAAGGACAGTTGGCTCATTTCCAACTATCTACAACTGGGAGCTAATAATGTTTACTGACCGGTTGGGGTACATGTATGTTTTATGGTTCGAGTTAGACTTTTAGTTAATATTGTGAGAGGTTGGAGCCATTCCTGTTGATGTACAAAGTGGTGAAGCCATCTTGACAAGTTGTTTGTGGCTCATGCTATTTCTGCAGATATTCTCCACATTTGCATACTAATTCGAAAACAGCAGCTGGAGGCGTTGGTCTTTATATTTCAAATGAATTACAGTTTACCAGAAGGCGTAACCTCGAGTTTTGCTTGGACGGCGTGGAATCTTGTTGGATTGAAATTGAACGGAAGAGACAAAAGAATATCACAATTGGTTGTATTTACCGACATCCCTCAAATGACCGTGACGCGTTCTTTGAAAAACTAGAAACTCAATTAGAAAACCTAAACAACAAGGGCCAAGAGGTAATTGTTCTAGGAGATATAAATATAAACTTCTTAAAATATAATATTGATAATCACACCTCCGAATTCCTCGACATGTTGCTTAACTTAGGCTTCATGCCACTGATTACCAAGGCTACGAGAATCACTGATCATACATCCACCTTAATAGATCATATTTATACCAACATGCCTCAAAAGGTTATTAAAGCAGGTGTTAGTTTAGCCGATGTCTCCGATCACCTGCCTATCTTCTCCACATTTGCAAACAAACTTCCAGTGATCAATGAAAATAAATACTTTAGAGATTTTTCACACTTCAACAATGACGATTTTTTAAACGACCTACGGAATGTTGATTTCAATGGCTTAATTGTTGAAGATGTGAATGAAAGTATGAACAACATAGTAGATACGCTTAAACAGATATCCGACACACATGTGCCGATACGGAAAGCATCACACCGAAAAAGAAAACACATGAAGAAGCCTTGGATCACAAATGCGATTCTTGTCTCAATTAAGAGAAAACAAAAGCTATTCAGAACACATTTTTTAAGCAACGAACCGAGAAAGATTAAAGAATATAAAATATACAACAATAAATTAAACAAAATTAAGGAGGCTGCAAGGAAGAGCTATTTTAGAGCACAATTTGACTTGCACAAAGAAAACTTAAAAACCACGTGGAAGCTAATTGGAATGGTTGTAAACAGAAACAGAAATTTTTCACCTGGTATTAAGAAACTTCTATACAACAATAAATGCTATACGAATAAGGCTAGTATTTGCCATCAACTCAACACACACTATATAAACGTTGGCCCTAAATTAGCAGAGAATATTCCCATAAATGACATAAGCCCAACTAGTTACATTAAGAAATCATTTCCAAATAGCTTTATGTTCAGAAGTATCTGCATTCATGAAGTTTATGATGCTATTATGGGGCTTAAATTGAATAAGTCCTGTATTGGTATTCCACAGAGATGCATACAATTAGCAGGTGGTCATATAAGTGAATCCCTCACAACAATATTTAACCAATCCTTACTTCAAGGCATAGTCCCGGATGTACTAAAAATGTCTAAGGTAACGCCTGTTGATAAAGGAGGGGAAGTTATGGACCCATGCAATTATCGCCCTATCTCCACTTTGTCAGCCCTAACGCAAATCTTTGAAAAACTAGTATACAAACAGCTCATAAATTATATTGAAAAACACGATATTTTATTCCAATTCCAATTCGGTTTTAGAAAAGGCCGCTCAACAGCACAGGCTGTAACTGAAATTGTAGACAGTCTTCGAAGAGCTATAGACAATAATATGTATACTTGTGGAGTATTCTTAGATTTTTCAAAGGCTTTCGACACGGTCAACCACCAAATACTATTAAAAAAACTAGAGGCTTATGGAGTAAGGGGGGGCCCCCTAAACTGGTTTACAAACTACCTAACGAACAGACAACAATATGTTGCGCTAGGAAACACTGAATCCACGAAGCAAACAATGATCTGTGGTATACCACAAGGCAGTACCCTAGGACCACTCTTATTCTTAATCTACATTAACGACCTTCCAAACTGTTCAGACACTTTAACATTTAGAATTTTTGCAGATGATACCAATGTATTCGCATCAGCACGAGAACTAAAAAGCCTAGAAGCATTGATAAACTCTGAACTGGACCGAGTCAAGGAATGGTGCGATACGAATAAGCTTTCAATAAACTTTTCTAAAACAAATTATATGATCGTTAAATCTTCGCGGAAAAAGGACGGAGAAATTGATATAAAATTACAAACCAAAGATGGATCGTGCCACTTGGAAAGAAAAGACCATATAAAATATTTAGGTGTTCTGATTGACGATTCAATGTCTTGGAAATATCATGTTTCATATGTTTGCTCTAGAATTTCAAGAAATATTGGTATCATATCCAAGCTTAGGCACTATCTATCTATTCACCAACTAAAACAAATATATTACAACCTTATTTACCCCTACATTTCTTATGCTATTCTAGCCTGGGGGAGTGCTTACCAATCACACTTGAAAAAGATACAAACTAAGCAAAATGTTGTAGCAAGGTTAATATTTTTCTCTGTTATGTTTGGCAAAAATACGGAAAGCGCTCTCCCCTTACTAAATCTCTTAGATATTCAAACTGTAGAAAATGTTTATCGCCTTCATGCCATAAAGTTTGTTCATTTGTGGCATAAAGGTCTCCTTCCAAGCTTGTTTAATGATTTTTTTCAATATGCCAGTGGCAAACACACATACAACACAAGATACTCAACCCAAAAGAATTTATACAAATCACGTGTCCGAACAAATACTGGCAAACAAATGCTTTCATATCAGGCAATTGATCTCTGGCAGGATATTCCTAGCCACCTAAAAGACCTTAGTGTTTTTGTCTTCGCAAAAAAAATAAAACACTATCTACTGTCAGAACAACATATTAAGTAAAAAAAAAAAAAAAAAAAAAAAAAAAAAAAAAAAAAAAACATTCTAGATAAATAACTTATTGTAAATATTTAAATTGTCCAGTAGTCTCAAATATCATGATAATCTTTAGCTATTCTTGTTTTACTATAAACCTTCATTCCTTATTGTCCTTTTTCTCTGTTTGTAAAATACTTTCAAAGGCTGGGGGCTAACTCGAAAACCTCACGGTTCACTTAGCTCCCAGGCTCAAACTTCTCAAACTCAAAATATTGCCTAACAATTTTATCTACCTTTATATGTTTGTCCACTTCTGTATATTTTTAGTATTTCCCATTTGAGTAAATAAAGATTGTATTGTATTGTATTGTATTGTATTCGAATTTGCATTCTGCAAAACACCCCAGTGGAACCTCTGATACATGTACCTATTTGTACTATCAGCTGGATTTTACTTTGAGACAAAAATTCCCTGTGGAAACCATTCTCAAGTACTGTGGGTAAGCTGTCGGTAAGTGGTTGGTAAGCTGTCGGTAAGCTGTTGTTAAGTGATTGGCCGACCACTTACCGACAACGAATTTACGGTGCAACTTGTTCACTTTAGCCCATTGTTAGCCATGATAAAGCTGACTGATAACCCAAGATTTATTGGAAAGCTGATGGGATTAATCCCCGGATTAAGCAGTATGTCTGTAATCTCCTATGCCTGTAATCTCCTTTATCTGTAATCTCCTAGCAAATAAACAGACGACCCTAAAAGGTACCGCATTTTGTTACGTAATTGCCTTTTGTCAAAAGACCCCTCTAAATGGGACCATCACTGAAATTTTACATCCTAAAAGGGACAGCTGAGCACCCATGTCAGGTCGGTAGGGGAGTCCCCCGTCCCCCCCCCCCCCCCCCCCAGAAGCGCCTCTAGCGGCATCATATGTGAATTGAGTTTATTGCCATTTCGATTGCCGTTGTTCTCAGGTTCTCCGGTTTTCCTCCCTCCACAAAACCCAACATGCTAAATTCCTATTCGACCTGACTTTGATCAACCTCTATGGTTGTTTCAGGTCCAGTTAAAAATTCAGAGGTTTTTGTGGAAATCCTACCTTCATTAGATCTACGTATTCTTTTCCATCAATTCGCATCTGCTCCACCTCTCTCCAGACATCATTCCTGCCTTGGTTTATCACTGGTTCCTCTCTCCCGTGCCAGGGAGCGTCAGGGGGATAAGTAAGTGGTACCAGTGGCTGGGGAAGCTGTGGTCGAAAAGTTGTGTTTCCTGGCAAAGGTGATGGGATCTGAATTATACCAAAGTAAAATAATAAAGCGTACAGATGAGTTTCATCTTAGACTTATGGATTACAGTGTAACTACTGAAACCAGGGCCATGCACTTAGACAACAAGAACCAATCACATTGCACTTAGACAACAAGAACCAATCACATTGCACTTAGACAACAAGAACCAATCACATTGCACTTAGACAACAAGAACCAATCACACTGCACTTAGACAACGAGAACCAATCACACTGCACTTAGACAACAAGAACCAATCACAGGGCCACTTAGACAACAAGAACCAATCACATTGCAGAACGAAAACAAAGCATTCCAACTTATGGTTATTTCATCCAATCAGTGTCAAGTACAAGACAGTAGTATTTCAACTTGCTCAGCTTTGATAAAGGAAAAGACAATTTTTGTGGACTAGTTGTGAAGTTGAAGTCTTTTGAATGAAGAACATCACATGGATCTGCTAGGATTTGTATTTGGGAATGCTTTATTTTCGTTTTGCAATGTATTTAGTTCTCATTGTCTAAGTGGTATCTTAATTGGAGATCGATTATGGTAAGGATCCTGGTTTCAGTTGTCACACTGTAAAGGAGCTGTCAAATAAAAGCTTCAACTCTGCTCTGTATTCACACAAGGATGAAGGATAACATGAGAGATGTTGGAGCAATCAATCACAAGCCAAAAGCTGTTGTCATGTTCTTCAACTTTTATAAAGATCAATCTAGTAAGCATTTTGTAAAAGTACTGAACATAACTGAGACTTTTATATGTGCACAATTTGATAAACGACGTAACAGTCTTGAAAGACTGATACGGTAAACTTCAAGCCAATGGGAAACCTACAATTTAACGTCCTTATCCAAAAAGACATGAAAGTCTAACCATTCGCAGTTTGTGAAGGAGATTGTTTCACAAAGGCAGCACCTTATATTCACTTATTTTAAGACCCTGAGTGTTGGCCCGGCTGGGGTTTGAACCCGTGACCTCCTGCACAATAGACTGGAGCTTAACCACTGAGCTAACCGGGAGGTGGTTAGCTCAATCAGAAGCCACAATAGATTCACCCTGGATAGAAGTGAGGTTACATGGGAACGAGGTTAGTAAAATCCAACAAGGTGGAACCTTTTCAATCTCGTTTTCTTTGAGCAATTATTTATCATGTGGTCGAACTGTAGGTTTGGCCTCTTTAAAGCAGAAAGTTTTTGCATGTACATGTACATATAGAATACTAGTATGTGTCTACTAAAACAATATTATGCTCCGAGTCAACTATCAGCAATAGAAACTGAGATTGAGTAGTCTAATTGTACCTGGTCGTTACGTTGTAAAGTTGAAGACATCACATCGCTTTGATAATGCATCCCCTGAGGTCCAGACGAGAAGACTGGTAGTGTTGCAGGTCCAGACATCAATGTTTGGGGCATCCCTTGCCGTTCCTGGCCCGTGTTCCTGTTTCTTTCATAAAGTAGTTCCTCTTGCTGCTGTAATCTTATTATACTGGTAAGAGGGTCTGTTACTGAGCTTGCTAGAAGTTGAGTATGAAGCAGTTCCTCTTGTTGTTGTAATCGTATTATACTGGGAGAAGGGTCTGTTAGTGAACTTTCTGGATGTTGTGTATGAAGAGTAGAAGTTTTCTGAAAATAAAACGTATTTATATATGTACATTTTCAATGATTTTTTTCTGTTATACCCATATAAAACTAAAAGATGGGATCCCGCCAATCCTACCCAGGATCTGAGTAATGATTTTCTAAAAATACAGTACAATCTACTTTGGTGGTCGCTTATCGGAAACAAAAAACGATAGAAAATGTGTTGAGACTAAAAAGTGGTCGCGGTCGCTTAACAATTTTTGCGTTGGTCGCGTACGAGAGAGTTTTTACAACAGAATTTGACTGTGAAAAAAATGGTTCCTTGGTAAAGTGGTCGCTTATGGGAGGTGGTCGCTTACGGGAAGTGGTCGCAGGAGAGAGTTGACTGTAACAGCTTTAATTTATTATATGGCTAAGTTATTTTGCAAGCTATGACTGGTCAATTTGCAGTCCATAACTCAATATGGACCTGATAATGAGACAATGCTGGCTGTGTACACAGAAGTCATATAATCAATATGGACCTGATAATGAAACAATGCTGGCTGTGTGCACAGAAGTCATATAATCAACATTGTATTAACCTTCTTTGCTTGGTCCATACCGTAAGTTATGGACCGTCGTCCATCCCCCCCCCAAAAAAAAGAAATTATGGCCTGCGGCTTCTCACTTGGGCCATAACAAAATGGGAGGGGAAACTTGGTCCATATAAGCAAACAAGGTTAATGTTAATAAGAGGCATAAATAGGCCTGTATAAATATGCCCATGGCAGTACTTACAAAAAAAGTCAACAAATAAACAAACCTGGAACACTGGTGAAGTGGACACTGGGTCATTGCTCAGAACTCTAGCTTGTTCTGTCCTCGTCTTGTGGCACATTTCACAAATTTTTATACTCTCTGAATTGTGCAAAGTACAGAACTCGCATTGCCACTGCGGCTTCTCATCCTGTTTTGTTAGCTGTAACTTTGAGAGTGGTACATGTACCTCATATGAACCTGCTGTTGGTATGTCCTGAAATACCTGCAATTGGGTAATGCTGGCTGAAGTTGAAGTCTGAGAATTGATGAGACTTCCTGGAAATGTTGAACTTCTCAATATATTCGAAACTGGAGGCACAGTGCCTTGGATCACTGAAGCATGCTGATAGCCAGGAACTGTAGCATTTCCTGTGAACAACTGTTGTCCTGAGATGAACTGGGAAACAGGAATGTTGCTCTGGACACCCAAAGACATGTTCTGAGTTCTTCTTATTCCTTCCAGTACAGATTTGCTTGCACCAGATATCTCTCCCTGTAATGGTCTCTCCCCTAACTGATGAACAGGAGGTATGTTGCTAGTCCATGCATTCTGGTTAGGCAATATCTGAGAATGCTGTATTACATCTTGTCTTGCTCCAACACCTGACAATACCGGCACTGCTCTCATGTCTCTGCTGGAACTCTGTACTCCAGTTGACACTTGTGGTAACTTTCCAGGTGTAAGTGTATGGGAAAGAGACTTTGTTTGAGCTCTTGTTGTTTCCATGGGAAGTTTTCCTTCCTTTTTGGGTAAAGGCCTGTGACAGACAATGCATGTTTTGGCATCTCCAGCATTCAAGCAGTAACAACTGGGACAGGAAAGGGCACCTGTACCTGGCTCTTTTATTAATTTTCCAACTTTGACTTGTCTAGCAATGGGTCTTGGTGGGACAGGTGGAGGTGCTTCATCTTCTATCAGAAAGAAATGGAATCATTTAAGACACTCTCAACTGTAAGATCTAAGTGCAAGGTCCATTGATCAGATCTCTTCCCTCTTTTCATTGTTTTTATTTCTTATTACCATTATCAAGTGTTACTTTTAACTTGTTGTCTTTCTCCTTTAAATTAAGTGTTTATGAAACCAAATTTTGCATCTTTATTTTATTGCAGAATAATAATGTTCATTCTTTTCTGATTATCAATAATATATTTATTTTTCAGTTCCGCCTTCGGAAAGGTCTCTTTTTCGCCATTCAAATTGACTACTTTATGTTAAAAACGTACTGTCTGGTTTGCCGCGCGGCCAAATGAGCTGCGTGACGTATATCACTGTGAGGACTCGTTGTTACAAACATGGCGGACTCCAGCGAGAAAGTTTCAGAGAAATGTCATTTCTCTTTGGATGAGTAAACAAGCATAGCGAAGTGCACGAAGTTAAAGAGAAATTAGTTCCTAATCGAAAGGAAACACTGTCTATTGTTGTGCTGTCAAGTGCCAGCCAATCAGATTTCGCTAGATTAGTTGAATATGTAATGAGCGTCTTGTTTATAAGTGAATGTGTCAAGATTATTCAGTATCGTGGTTCTGATCTGACTCAAAAATAATGTCTAGTTTTATTAAGCTGGATGTAAAGTAAATAAAGAAGACTGGAGCTAGCTGATTAGAACCATTCCACCGCATATGTGCTTGTGTATTGATCTTAAAGGGATACCCGAGTGAAAAACACATTTGGGCTCAAAAGCACCTTTCAGATGTACTTTGTTCAGAAAATGTATTAAAATTTGGTTAAACTTTTTCAGAGTTGAGAACGAGCCCCTCAAAGTTGGCCCTGCGAAGACCTGGGCGCCACCATTTTGTTTACATTAATTCCTGTGACGTTTTTTACGTCACTTCGTCCCACTGGAGTCTTGCGGCTAACTTGTAGCGACTTGTTTTCTTTGTAGAATCTTCACACTCTCGGAATTAGAGTAGATTTTCATCAATATGGCAGAGCAATTTCGTACTAGAACAAAACTATGATGAAGACGATATTGTGAGAGAAGTTCAGAAGACTCGGAGGACGAGGAAAAGCATGTGGAAGGCGAAAATATCAGACGAACAACAAAAGGCGACTACCCGGTACCGAGCTAGTTGCAGACACCCTTGGACACCCCAATGAAAATCACAGACAATCTACTGACACTCCTATATCTACCTTTTACTTCATCCAATCGTTGTGGAGTTGCTTGATAGGTTTCATCATTTGGCCATTTCAATGACTCATACAAGTGTTCATCATCATTAATGTCACCTGCTCTCCTTGATGCTGATTCAGAAGGATTGTTATAAGCAGGTGGATGTAGTACTTGCCGACCCTGGGCTTCCCTTGTTGCTGGCAATTGAACTTAGAATTCAATAAACATTTGTCGGTGAGGCACAATAATTAAAGTGCCACTACGACGAAAATTTACCATTTTGATTTGCCACTTTTTCAGTGTCTATAGGTCAATCAGTATTAGAAATATCCGAAATAGTAAAAAAATATTCCCAAATGGGCATCTTAAACCACAAATTTTAGGAGAGTTTACCGGTAAAATCCTGTCCGCCATTGCTGGAAGCCGTGCCCTTTGTTCAGCTTTAAACAAAGGTTTATTCACCGGAAGTGATGTCATACACTTAACACGACAACCTCGTGGCGCGAAATAGCGTGCATAAAAAAGTAGCCAACCTCGCAAAGATAAATATAACTTTCTTCTTATGTACGTGAAGACGTTTTTAGTAGAAATATGCCTCCAGGCGTTGTGTTCTGCAGGCGAGCGTTAAGTGCATGACATCATTTCCGGTGAATAAACCTTTGTTTAAAGCTGAACAAAGGGCACGGCTTCCAGTAATGGCGGACGTGTAGATTCAATATTCGGAGCTAAAAAAATAAGACTTCCTGTCGTTGTATCGAAAAACAATTTGAACTGGTAATAATATATGAACTCTACTTTATGAATATGCAAAAACATTGATATGTCAAAATTTGATCGTAGGGGCACTTTAACAAAAACAGCATTAAGATGTGCTAAATAAAGGTTTTAAAGTGGGATTATTACTTAGTTGTGCAACAAATTACCAAATCAGTAAGTGAGTAACACAATTGTGATGTTCTATTAATACTGAATTGCCATTCTGATCTCCAAAGATTCTAGTTTAATTATTACCTCTTTGTATTGCAGTGGATCTTGGAGATGGCAATAAGTTCTCATTTTGGGAGATATAAGGTAATTGGCTGGGTTCAGAGACCGCTGGTCTTGGCTGCAATTTTGGCTGGTATGATTGATATGAAATATTGTCTTCACTTTTCTGTGACAACAGCCTTGTGGTATTTGTTATGGCACCTGCAGCCGAGTCTCTACTCTGAGACGTCTTGATATTTCTGCTGCGAGGTAGTGGTACAGGCCTATTGACTCTGTAAAAACAATATTATTATTGATGTTGGCAGAAAGTATCAATCATTTTGGTAGATAGATGAACTTTATTTTAACAGGGTGGCCCATTCAGCAACGTGGCTGGTGTCCAATAAAATCTACATACAATACTATGTAAAATGTAAATATCCTAAAAACTACAATTTTATCTATAACATTTAAGAAATAGAAAATAGAACGAGAAATGGCAGTGGAAACACGAGTCCGAAGGACAAGTGTTTCCACAGCTATTTCGAGTTCTTCCAAACTTCCACAAGTGTTTCTATAACTCTATAGAAACAAGGGGGAAATGATTTCTGTTTCCTTTATAAAATAAACAAATAAAAATATGGAAACACTCACTTAATTTGATAACCAAAATGTAAATTCTCACAACTAGCTCAAGCACGCACTCAACTGTCTATGTTTCTATAGAGTTATAGAAACACGGCTTACAGTCAAGTGTTTTCTTTGTGCTGCAGGTGTGATTGCTTTTTCTTGGTATGTGTGACGTACGATATGGGGAAATTTGTACTTATCTGAATTGAGCCACCACACAATCTAGATTTATTAGCGGAGAATCAAACTTGAAAATTAATTTTCTTTTCATAGATGTGCAACACAGAAAAATAAAATAGCAGAACTTATTTCTTTCAAATACATCTTTGTATCTATAGACGGGTTGGGTTGATTTAGGGTTCAGTTCCCCTTTAAGGGTTAGAAACTAGTGTGTGTTTTATTGACAAATACAGGCACATCCTGACTGTATGATGAATGAAAAATAATCAATACTGCATGAGGCTGAATGCAATATGAATGTATTTTAAATGAAGAGTTCATTGTACAGTCAGCAAGTGCATGTCTATATATATTTGTCAATAAAATACAAAGTAACAAACACTGTGCATGTGTCAGTCTCTAACTCTTTTAATATTCCAACTGAGCATACTGTGGTCACCAATAAAGCATGTCTGTCATTAGCCAATAAAGCACTGTCATTAGCCAATAAAGCACTGTCATTAGTCAATAAAGCACTGTCATTAGTCAATAAAGCACTGTCATTAGTCAATAAAGCATGTCTGTCATTAGCCAATAAAGCACTGTCATTAGTCAATAAAGCACTGTCATTAGCCAATAAAGCACTGTCATTAGTCAATAAAGCACTGTCATTAGTCAATAAAGCACTGTCATTAGTCAATAAAGCACTGTCGTTAGTCAATAAAGCACTGTCGTCAGCCAATAAAGCACTGTCGTCAGCCAATAAAGCACTGTCATTAGTCAATAAAGCACTGTCATTAGCCAATAAAGCACTGTCATTAGCCAATAAAGCACTGTCATTAGTCAATAAAGCACTGTCATTAGTCAATAAAGCACTGTCATTAGCCAATAAAGCACTGTCATTAGTCAATAAAGCATGTCTGTCATTAGCCAATAAAGCACTGTCATTAGTCAATAAAGCACTGTCATTAGCCAATAAAGCACTGTCATTAGTCAATAAAGCACTGTCATTAGTCAATAAAGCACTGTCATTAGCCAATAAAGCACTGTCATTAGTCAATAAAGCAGTCATTAGTCAATAAAGCACTGTCATTAGCCAATAAAGCACTGTCATTAGTCAATAAAGCACTGTCATTAGTCAATAAAGCATGTCTATCATTAGCCAATAAAGCACTGTCATTAGTCAATAAAGCACTGTCATTAGTCAATAAAGCATGTCTGTCATTAGCCAATAAAGCACTGTCATTAGTCAATAAAGCACTGTCATTAGGCAATAAAGCACTGTCATTAGTCAATAAAGCACTGTCATTAGTCAATAAAGCACTGTCGTCAGCCAATAAAGCACTGTCATTAGTCAATAAAGCACTGTCATTAGTCAATAAAGCACTGTCGTCAGCCAATAAAGCACTGTCATTAGTCAATAAAGCACTGTCATTAGTCAATAAAGCACTGTCATTAGCCAATAAAGCATGTCTGTCATTAGCCAATAAAGCATGTCTGTCATTAGCCAATAAAGCACTGTCATTAGCCAATAAAGCACTGTCATTAGTCAATAAAGCACTGTCATTAGTCAATAAAGCAGTCATTAGTCAATAAAGCAGTCATTAGTCAATAAAGCACTGTCGTCAGCCAATAAAGCACTGTCATTAGTCAATAAAGCACTGTCATTAGTCAATAAAGCACTGTCATTAGCCAATAAAGCACTGTCATTAGTCAATAAAGCACTGTCGTCAGCCAATAAAGCATGTCTGTCATTAGCCAATAAAGCACTGTCATTAGTCAATAAAGCACTGTCATTAGCCAATAAAGCATGTCTGTCATTAGCCAATAAAGCACTGTCATTAGTCAATAAAGCACTGTCATTAGGCAATAAAGCACTGTCATTAGTCAATAAAGCACTGTCATTAGTCAATAAAGCACTGTCGTCAGCCAATAAAGCACTGTCATTAGTCAATAAAGCACTGTCATTAGTCAATAAAGCACTGTCGTCAGCCAATAAAGCACTGTCATTAGTCAATAAAGCACTGTCATTAGTCAATAAAGCACTGTCATTAGCCAATAAAGCATGTCTGTCATTAGCCAATAAAGCATGTCTGTCATTAGCCAATAAAGCACTGTCATTAGCCAATAAAGCACTGTCATTAGTCAATAAAGCACTGTCATTAGTCAATAAAGCAGTCATTAGTCAATAAAGCAGTCATTAGTCAATAAAGCACTGTCGTCAGCCAATAAAGCACTGTCATTAGTCAATAAAGCACTGTCATTAGTCAATAAAGCACTGTCATTAGCCAATAAAGCACTGTCATTAGTCAATAAAGCACTGTCGTCAGCCAATAAAGCATGTCTGTCATTAGCCAATAAAGCACTGTCGTCAGCCAATAAAGCACTGTCGTCAGCCAATAAAGCACTGTCATTAGTCAATAAAGCACTGTCATTAGCCAATAAAGCACTGTCATTAGCCAATAAAGCACTGTCATTAGCCAATAAAGCACTGTCATTAGCCAATAAAGCACTGTCATTAGTCAATAAAGCATGTCTGTCATTAGCCAATAAAGCACTGTCGTCAGCCAATAAAGCATGTCTGTCGTCAGCCAATAAAGCATATCTGTCATTAGCCAATAAAGCATGTCTGTCATCAGCCAATAAAGCACTGTCGTCAGCCAATAAAGCACTGTCGTCAGCCAATAAAGCACTGTCGTCAGCCAATAAAGCACTGTCGTCAGCCAATAAAGCACTGTCGTCAGCCAATAAAGCACTGTCGTCAGCCAATAAAGCACTGTCGTCAGCCAATAAAGCACTGTGTCAGCCAATAAAGCACTGTCGTTAGCCAATAAAGCAGTCACTAGCCAATAAAGCACGTCTGTCATTAGCCAATCACCTGCTTGCATTTTGTACTGTGCACGAAGTTTGAATATTAACGTTCTATACAGTATTATTACTGTATTATTACATTTTACAGTCAATAATTTATTAATCTTTTTAGCTTATGTTGCGACTTATAAGAGACACTAGATTATATTTTCTTGGTTGGGTAACCTGTGTATTTGGCCAAGTTAGCCTAGGTTCCCATGTGGATTGTAATTGAAGTTATAGATAAATGTAATTTAGGCAAAGTTAAAATTTAGGCATTGCTGGTCAGTGGTTTCACCCTTAGCTGTGGGGGCTCCCCCTACGCTTATCAGGGGCTTGGTGTGCTCAATGTGGCAGATTGTTGCAGATCTATTCCTCGCTGCGTTAAGCAAATTTGCTCCCACCCCTTGGTAAGTATGGTTGGTAAGTATTCCACTGACTAGGCTGGTTAGTGTGACAGGTGTCAGGTGGTGGACTGTGGTAGGAGTTACCATGGTTACCTCCTTGTCGTGTGTGGACATGCACATCCAGCATGACTATCTCTAGGCACCTAATCCCAAGCTCATCTAATGCCAATGAGTTTAATTAATAATTTTTATATGGTTTTGGTGTATTCAATGACAGCTTATGTTTTTCACTTTTCATCTGGAAGGTCTGGTACAGGAACAGGGGTTTAATTAGAAGCTGGCTAGTACCAGAGTTCCGGCGGCTACTTGTCCTCTTACTGCTGCCTACTTTGTCTGTCACTGCTGATTAGGCTATTGAATTAATAAAGCAAATAGAGACATCTAC
Source organism: Actinernus sp. WN-2022 (assembly GCA_030867875.1). Classification (NCBI taxonomy): domain Eukaryota; kingdom Metazoa; phylum Cnidaria; class Anthozoa; order Actiniaria; family Actinernidae; genus Actinernus; species Actinernus sp. WN-2022. The sequence continues at coordinate 105,956,800 of JAOWCC010000019.1, read as the reverse complement.
TTTTCACTCAAGGTCGCTTACTCCAAAAGTTATTGAAAGCCCTGCAGGAAGATTTGATGAAACAACAACATTTACAACAACTTTTGTTTCAATCTCTTAAGTACAAACAACTAGATTACACTAACCTGCAGGTACAATGTAGGAAAGGCTAACGTACAAGTCTGCAGGGCAGAGAGAGCTTCCCCTTTCCCTCTCAGTCCAATTAAATATATGATGCTCTGGACTTGTTAGTAAAGAACATACAATTAGGTCACAACCTACCTGGCACCAGCGGTTACATCAGAAGCCACTGAAGCCACTGGTGGGACTGTTACTGTTCTCTGTGGCATCCTTTGGGAGGTCATTACTGTCGTAACAGAAGCTACAGTGGCAGCCATTGCCTGAGGTACTTGTCCAACTGCTGAAGAGGTTACCACTTCAAGCTGTTTCCTTATATGGTGTTGACGTGAGCGATGCGTGTGAAATGTCTGATCACATGACATGCAAAATGTATCATGACAATCATTACAAAACACCTTTACTTCAATTTTACCACATATGCGGCAAACATTAGCTGTGTCCGTCAAAGTGGATGTGTTATCGCATCCTTGATTAGCAGATTGGGCTGGTATTTTTAAGACTTGGGGGACCCCGTCTTCGGCATCCTCATAATCAGATTCACTCTCTGGACTTGCTTCAGGTTCAACATTTGGCACGAGTGCAGGGTATTGCTGCATCTAGTGTCAAAACAAACATCAAAGTTAATGTAAATGGAGGAGTCCAAAATACACCACGGCTACTTAAGTAAAAGTTAAATAAGTTGGTGCAAGAGAGCAAAAGTATAAAGAGAGGGAATATTGATGATGTCTAATAAAATATATTCTTAGTAACCGGAAGTAGCTGAAGCAAAGTATGCAAGCATGTGACAGCAATCTCATTAGAAGCTGGTGGGGGTCAGAAATGAAGGCTGCTGACTGTACTGGTTCATGCAAGCATCGGCTATCATGGTAAAATATGACGATCGACTAACATAAATCAACCCAGTCCCATCATACAAAGTTGTTTTTTTTAAATGGCAGATGCTCTGAAGTCTGTATTAGTAGCCTGGCAAAACCTACAGGGATTTTTTTCAGTTGTTTTATGTTTTTGACCGAAGTATGTGAAGTACAAGTACTAACAGCAGTCAAGAACATTTTGAATTAGGCTTCACACCAATACTTCACAATATTCAGCTGCACATTAATGAGATCAAGTGCGAAGATGAGGCTACATGTAGATGCCATCATGAATATTACTTTAATTCACATCAAATAAAATATATCCATTTCACCATCATTTTGGATTAGACCTTCTTCACCTTATCATGTAAAGTCGACTGATTATCGTGAATTCTCTGCAGTGGCGACTTTAGAACTTCAGGCCAAGCTGTACTTCCATGTTGCGTCCCACTTCCATCCTGTTGTTTGGTGACAAGTGGAACAACATACAGATACGGGTGATGGTTACTAATCAAATCCTCCACCTCTACTCTTGCAAGAAGTAAATCTGCAGCAATTTCTTTAATTTTATCAATATCTGGAGTCATAACCTCCTCTGGAAAGGAGAGACCATTCTCGATTTCTTGGGTGTATCCCATACATTTAAGAATATCTCTGCTTCCTTTCACATTGTTCAGATATGTCCTGACTAGGCTACTGGTGAATTTAACACTCCGCCAGTAGTGTGTTCTTGTTGGTTTGATTAGATTTGAGGCATATTTTTCTAAGATGCCAAGAGCTTGAATAATGAATGTGAGTTTTTGTTTGACCTGAAAAAAAGAAGTGACAATTGAGGATATAAACTTTTAGAAAGTTAGTGTACTTTACAATCCATCCAACATGTGTTTGCCAACAGCTGTCAGTCTCCAGGCTGACACTGTAAAACATTTAGTAATTTGCTGTCAGTCAACTGTCTGTCCGTCAACTAATGGTACTTGTCAGTATTACTACCATCAGATGGTAAGTCTGTTTTTCTGATAAGTTACATGTACATGTACTTAATATTGATGGATCTCTGTATGTTGTAGGTTTCTTGTAGGGCAAGTATATAGAAAGAGCTAGAAAGTTAAAACTTGAGCTGAAGAAGTCTACACAGGAGAGCTATTAGTGCGCTGAGTAAAAATCAATGAGATTGTACAAATAATTATTTTGCCTGAATACTACAAGAATTTTGGCGGAATTCCTGGAACAAGCTATAAACTAAAGATTACGTTTAAGATTAGGATTGTGCATAATATGATGGCTCTGTTTATATCCAAAGTCTACATGTACCTTACAACTGTAGGATTTCCTTAATTTTAGAGACATAAGTGGGTTCCATTTTGTTTCATCTTCACCTAATTTCGTAAGTCTAGTGTGATCTAAATTTATAACGTGCATCCAGTATTTTGTGACCCTGACAGTGGCTGTGAGGTGCATCGCTAGACTGATTGGTGTAATTTATAACCAGGGGAGAGGGAGAAGTGATTATCAGAATTTTATGGTATAAGGTTTAAGTTACTGGGGTTCATTGTTTTTCAGTGTGGGACACTGGGGATGTATATCGTATCAGAGGAAGTATATCCAAGTTTCTAATATTTATTGTTTACAAAAAATTAATACTGTGCACAAAATTATAATTATAAGTTAGAATAATATATAATTAAGATAAAAATACAATACATTTCAAAATGTTATTTCGCATATCACCGGTATAGTTTTTCTCATACAAGTATAGGGAGACTTTGCTTTTTGCAAGTTTAATTAAAAGGCATAATAATATAATAATAAAAAAAAAAATTCAAGTGGAAAACTTGCATGCCATATATTTGGGATGTTTAAATCAGCTGAAAGTATACTGTGAAAGTTAAATTGCATGTATCCATCTATAGCTATCTATTATATAATAAATGATTGTATGTAACTATTTACTAAGTTGTATTATTCATTTATAATATATCCAATCATTAAATCTTTTTATCTGTTAATTACCTAATACAGCTAACTATGCTACAACCCTTAGCTTATTGCTCCTGCGTGTATGTCTGTCCTATTTCATAGGTTTAAACTGATGATCGAAACATTTCATAGGTTGTACATATAGTCGGGGAGCAGAGCCCAGAAAATAGGGGTTACGCTCAACCCTCACCACAGAAAAGGTTTGATACCTGATTTTGGTAGAACAAGTCCTCCTGAACAATGTCAGGTAGTTCGTAGAGTTGAATTGTGGTATACGTTTTGAGTTATGGGCATGTTTTCTTGAGTAATATTTGATTTAGCATGAAAACGAGGCTGTAAGATCTTTCTGCATTAACTTGCTTAATTCTTGACGAAATTGGACTAAATCTTCACAGAATGCTATATGTCAACGAGATCTTGAATAATTGCAGTTTGGATGCATAAAATAAAAAATGTCACATGACCTATCACGTGACCCAAAGGGGCGAAGTATGAAAATAAAAATAAAAATGCGTATATCACTGACTGAACATTGAAAAATGAAAGACTTTTTCAGTTTAGAATATCTTAATATCAAACCCATGTTGACAAGCAAATGATTTTCTCATATCCAAAACGTATATCGACGAACTTGTAAAGTTCATGGAACAACATCAAAACGAGGCTTACTCCTTTTTCGTCCATTTTCATGCAAATAATGATGCAAAATAAAATGTGGTCATAATAAAACACTACGGACATTTGTTGGAGTCTATTATTTCTGCCTCGTGCTGAACAGACTTGCAAAAAGTGATTAATCCTTCATCAAAATGTTTAATCGGAATCAGAATCATCTGAATCAGCTGAGTAGTCTAGCATTACTCTGTGTGGGTTTTTGCACCTGTCACCATCAGCCATACAATAGCATGCCTCTGTACATGATAGTCCAGTATTGTTACATGAACAGTTACTCTGACATCCAGACCTCTTGCACTGACACATCAATTCCAATAAGCTTCTTGGTGCCGGTTCCTTCGTCATGATCACTGGCTTCAAAATGTACATGGTGTCTTCTTTCTCCCATCCGTTGCCCTCTGGCATGGTGATGGCAGATCCTGTAATGCATTAAGGGAGCTTCTCCAAACAATGGCTTGATAGTTTGCACATTTAAGATGCTGAAGCAGACTGTCAGATGTAGGAGGGAGCAACTTGAGTTTCTGCTTTTTCTGGAAGATCAGCTATCAATACGTCAGCAGTGCTTGGAGTCTTCTTTGGACATGAATACAAATCACAGATGAATGCCTCACATTTGTCGATGGTTGCACAATCCAAGCTTTGACGGTTTCCTAAGAGGCCAAGGCTATTCTGATGCACTTGGCTGCAATGGAGCACATCCCAAGCCTTCTTCTTGCCAATTCCTGCAAGAACTGTTGGAATCGCAGCTAGTTAGGGCATGGATGCTGGAAGAGCTTTGCACATCTTTTTCACCTAATGTGTGGGTTACGTCGTGACCTGGAATATACCGAAGCCGATCTTTGATGCCAGTTCTAAACCACAGTTCTTCACAGTTTAGGTCATCAAAGTGAGTTGTGCTTAGCACAAGCATATAGGTATCCGGTGACTGATGCCTGGCATGTATAAGTAATATTGTGTCTGCTTCTTCATGGTCCGAGCTCAGTGCTGCTACATGTACGTCTTCATTGTGATCGTTCGTGGCACACACAGCTCGTTTACCATCAATGGATCCTCCACTGATTACCAGTTTCTTGTTTGCCACCAACTTTTATCGACCTAGCTTGCAGAATGATTCCGGTCAGGAAGTCACACAGATTGACCTTCTGTGGATTTGCAATGTATTTCACCCATTGTTTAGGTACTGGTGTAGATGGGCCGTTAATTTGGACTTCGACTTGAACACTTGTTGATCCTATCTCCTCGCATGCTCATGCCATCACATTTTCCGTGATGGTGCAGTGGTTAAGCGCTTCACCTCTCACCTCTGTGGCCGGACTCGGCGCAATATGTGAGTTGAGTTAATGTTGGTATCTCGCCCTTGCTCCAAGGACTTTACTCCTGGTTCTCCGGTTTTCCTCCCTTCTCAAAAAACTAACCTAAATTCCAATTCCTGGAGTTCGTCGGAGTACTTAAATATAAGCCTCTGGCTTGGGAGATCCAGTAACGGCTTCCAGTATCTTTGACTTAAAATAAATCATTTATTTATTTTTAATTCGGCCCTTATCCAACATGCCACATCAAAAATCTGCTACGGACTGATTGTACGGGACTCGCTACTGTCACATGATGCTGTCGTTTGCAATTTTGCTGCAGCAGCATTTATAAGACATCTTGAACTGATATTCTGCTTGAGTAAGTTAGCTCAGGCTTGCTTTTGCTGGGTGGTTGATGAAACACGATTATATCCTCAAAATATTTCTGCAAGTGTAGTTTCAGTCACTGTCTAGTGTAGCCCTCTGCATTTAATCCTTTGTTTTCCAAATAGACACAATACTTTATGAGAAGGGACACCTTGTCGTAAGCCTCGCCCTGTTCAATTCACTCTTTTCACCTGGTGGCCATCTTGGATTCAAAGCGAGGCAATCCTTTGTTTTTGCCAGGTTAGCCTCGTTTTGACTATCCCTCACTAATCTACAGTACCGCCTGGAACTATAGGTACATTTATCGCGAGCAAATCACGATGAGATCGCGATCAATGACTGTGGTCTGCTCCCACCTTGCTTGCGATCTGCTCGCACCTTGCTCGCGATCTGCTCGCACCTTGCTCGCGATCTGCTCACACCTTGCTCGCGATCTGCTCGCACCTTGCTCGCGATATGAACGCACCTTGCTCGCGATCTGCTCACACCTTGCTCACGATCTGAACACACCTTGCTCACGATCTGCTTGCACCTTGCTCACGATCTGAACACACCTTGCTCACGATTTGAACACACCTTGCTCGCGATCAATGTACGTAATGACTTATAAAGAATCGTGAAAGGATTGACAGATCTATTAAAGGGGCCGTCTCACCCACAATGCTTAGCGTGCTTTTGTTATTGTTTATACCCGGCCGGGACTTTGACCCCTTGTTCATGGCGGGAACCTCACAAACTAAGTGTATTCTTTATGTTGGTGGCATGACAATTTTGATTTGAACATGGATGACCTTGATGAAACTAATAGTACCTTACAAGTTGAATGTGAAGTCAACAAAGTGTTATTCAGCAGTACTTGGCTGTATTATTATAATATTTACCGCTCACCCGTCGCTGCTATAAACAGAGAACACTCTCTCCGGGTAAAACTAATAATTATGAAAGCGAGAGGTTTCTCTCCTCGGTTTTATTTTTACTTGCAGACAGAGAGAGATCTGCTAGCAGGCAATCTCGTTGCTGGCAGTAGCAGAGAACCAGTTCAAGAGAGAACGGTGAACGAATTACAGCTTGTTTCAATGGAAAATTATTATCACCGCGGCCCTGTTGTCAAATTTCGTGCGAGTATAAACTTTGATTGATCCGGTGAATCCGAAAATCTCGGCGAAATCACTGTGTGAAAGCCCTTCGAAACCAGAGAGAGACCTGTTTCCACAAGTAAACGCCAAAGCCCTCAAAATGATTTTAGGAAATTGCTCAATTCTTTTTGGGTCAACCAAGCCCAGTTTTGTTGCCAGCTATGTTGACTATAATATTTACCGCTCACCCGTCGCTTCCGAACCGGCTGTCATCAGTATTATAAACTTTTAACAGAGAATACTAATAATTATGAAAAGAGAGGTTTCTCCCCTCGGTTTTATTTTTCCCTGCAGAGAGAGAGAGATCATCTGCTAGCAGGCAATCTCGTTGCTGGTGCCAGAGAACCAGTCCAAGAGAGAATAGTGAACGAATAACAGCTCGCTTGAATAGGAAATTATTATCATGCAGTCCCAGCGGCTTTGTTTGTCAAATTTCGTGGAGTATCAACTTCAAATGATCAACCCGGCGAATCCGAAAATCTCGGCAAAATCACTGTCTAAAAGCCTGAATTCCGCCCTTCGAAACCAGAGAGAGGCCTGTTTCCACAAGTTAAAAGCCAAAGCCCTGAAAAGGATTTTAGGAAACTGTTCTTCAAGTGGAGTTTTGTTGCAAATTGTGGTCACGTAGCCAGCCATGGTGTTCAAAAACCCAAATCGGCTCAAAGATAGTAGATACTCGAACTAAGCGCTAATATATCTTTACATATAAATATCAATGGTCAGAACAGCTTCTCCATGTTGTAGGTGGAAATCGTGGACACAAATGGACAATTGTTTCCTTCGTTGAGGACGAACGAGACTGGCATCCATCAGAGAACTACCGGCCACCTGAAATAAAACTAAAATTTGCATGACCAAATAATTTCAAACACTTAAATAAGAGAAAGAGCAATAAAAAGGTTCAACCTAGTATGATTTTTTTGACGATAGCTGGAAGGATGGCAGAGATTTAGAGAAGATTAAAACCACTACCATAAAACTCTGGATTTCGATGGCATCAAAAATGGCCGCTATGCTGTGAGCGCACTAAGCACTGTGGGTGAGACGGCCCCTTTAAAGTACGAAAGTAAATAAGTCTGTAAAGTTTATCAGATGAATAAAAATGCCGAACTAACGATCGGACAGTATTTAATAACGCAATCCCACGCAACCTTTCTTTTGGTGACCCTTCGATATTTATATTTCTCCTGAAACAACCATGTACATGCATGTGGTTGATCAAATAACCTGCAGATCGAATTGGAATTTAGCATGATGGTTTTTGTGGAGGGAGGAAGACCTCGGAACAAGGGCAAGATTACAACAAACTCAACTCACACGTGGCGCTGCGTGCGATAGAATATTTTGGCTAACCATCAGAGAGTTGGTCAAGACCATCCGTTCGAACGTTTTGATGAACCATTAGATAGTCAAGACTACCAAGGAACATTCGTTGCAGATTTGAAGACTGTAACTTATGGCGTGATCGAGACACCCTGCTGCTTGGCCGGATTTTTGCCGTTCATCGTATGATAACCTCTCTATCTTGAATTAATACTTGTTCCCCTGCATTGGGTTTATGATTTTTAGTGCAGTAATTCATACAGCCTCAATTTGATGCTGATCATTTAACTTTTTAAAACTCTTTACAATAACGTTTTCTTACACACATAAAAGCTTTAATTTAAAAAAGAAAACGTAAAAAGTTAAAGTCGGTAACACATTTTATTTCTTTTTCATAATTTTCGCCTCCTTTGGGTCACGTGATAGGTCACGTGACATTTTAAATTTTATGCATCCAAACTTTGCAATTATTCAAGATCTCGTTGACATATAGCATTCTGTGAAGATTTTGTCCAATTTCGTCAAGAATTAAGCAAGTAAATGTAGAAAGACAGCCTCATTTTCAAGCTAAACCGTGTTACTCATCAAAAACATGCCCATAACTCGAAATGTATACCACAATTCAACTCTACGAACTACCTACAAAATCAGGTGTCAAACATTTTCTGCGGTGAGGGTTGAGCATAACCCCTATTTTTCAGACTCTGCTCCCCGACTAATAAAAGACTTTCATAGGAAAAGCCTATGAAAAGTCCCTGTGAAATGGGACAACAGTTCATAGTCATATTTCATAGGAGCAGTCTGCGAAAACCCTGTGAAACTCTGGATATTTCATTGGTACTGTAATTGTTATGAAATCAATTCATAGGTACAATGTATTTCATGGGAAGTATTTCATAGATATTTCATAGTTAAGTTTAATAAGGTATTTCACAGGTAATATGTTTCATAGGTTTTTCATAGGTTGAAGATTTTCATTACATTCATGGTGTTTTCCAATGAAACAAGACTATGAAATGGGACAATGGTTCATAGCTTTTGTTCATAGCACTATGAAAAAATGCTATGAAATACCCATGAACATCCTGCACGTTCATAGGTCTTCCTATGAAAAGACTATGAAACCACTATGAATAACCATGGGGTTTTCATGTGGTATTCATAGGATATTGCACTAGTAGTGATCACTTTGTGCCGCCGGCAAATAAGGGGCAAAAGGTGATCGCCGAAACCTTGTGTGACAAAGTTTTAGTCTTTAGAATTTAACACATTACCCGCACCACCCTATTACCCGCAGCAGCCATGGTTTGGTGAAAAATTAACAGATAACCTGCGGGTTTGGCTGGAAATTATGGTAGCGACGTGTGGGCAGCTGTGACGATATTTAATTGTTATAATGAAGATAAATTTATGGCACATGCATTTGGGACATTTCTGGAACGAGAATGACCAGAATAATATGTGTAAGTGTTGGTTAGGGAGCTATTCTCATTCTGGAATAGTTGGGATGCATTCTGTGTATTCTGCTCCTGGAGGCAGAATAACTACAATATTCTTATTCTGGAATAATTATAATATTCTGGAATATGGCAAACGAACACACCCTTAATAATAATTATTGCATGCAATACTCAGTAGTTTCCAGTGGGAGCCGAGTTATTTTGAAAGTCCTGATGATATGCTTTTAAGACGTTTTAAAATGCTAAGACACCTAAAGGAAAGAGAGTAAGACTTTTTCAATACTTTGACAATAAACAGATCCCTACGTAGAAAATGATAATTTAGTGACTCACCCTATTTGCCTGTAACATGCTCCACAAATCCAGTTCCTTGTATTTCTGATTAATTGGAGCATCGATAGCTATTAATTCACGACACTTGTCCATTCTAGCACCCATGGTCGTGTCTGTTGATCTGAAGTACTCTCTCATGTAGTATTCCCTCAGTTCCAGTATCTTTTTATCAGTAGCTTCTTTGTTGTCTTTATTTAGGCTGGTTGTTCTTGATGACCGTCTTCTTATATCAACAATGCTATCCATGGTTATTTCTAACAGAAAATAAATCAGTACATAAAAAATATATTAATTCATAAATAAGTACAGGCTGCTGAATACAATTATTAAACAAAATGCACTTTGTTTGCCTAAAGTGAACACTTAATCAACCATTCTTATATAAACGGTGGGAAAGTGGTGTGTAGGTCAATTAATGTTTGGTAAGTGGGTTGTTTCAAATTAATGGTAAGATACATGTAACTGGTTTGTAAATGATGATTGTGGTAAGCAGTTGATAACTGGTTGGAAAGTCATCAGTATGTTGTCAGTAAGTGGTTGTTAAGTGGTCGGTATGTTGTCAGTACATGTAAGTGGTTGGTAAGTTCAATATGTTGTCATTAAGTGGTTGGTAAGTTATCAGTATGTTGTCAGTAAGTGGTTGTTAAGTGGTCGGTATGTTGTCAGTACATGTAAGTGGTTGGTAAGTTCAATATGTTGTCAGTAAGTGGTTGGTAAGTTATCAGTATGTTGTCAGTAAGTGGTTGTTAAGTGGTCGGTATGTTGTCAGTACATGTAAGTGGTTGGTAAGTTCAATATGTTGTCAGTAAGTGGTTGGAAAGTCATCAGTATGTTGTCAGTAAGTGGTTGTTAAGTGGTCGGTATGTTGTCAGTACATGTAAGTGGTTGGTAAGTTCAATATGTTGTCAGTAAGTGGTTGGTAAGTTATCAGTATGTTGTCAGTAAGTGGTTGTTAAGTGGTCGGTATGTTGTCAGTACATGTAAGTGGTTGGTAAGTTCAATATGTTGTCAGTAAGTGGTTGGTAAGTTATCAGTATGTTGTCAGTAAGTGGTTGTTAAGTGGCCGGTATGTTGTCAGTACATGTAAGTGGTTGGTAAGTTCAATATGTTGTCAGTAAGTGGTTGGTAAGTTATCAGTATGTTGTCAGTAATTAAGTGGTCGGTATGTTGTCAGTACATGTAAGTGGTTGGTAAGTTATCAGTATGTTAATTGTCAGGTTACTAGTGGTTAGTAAGTTGTCAGTATGTGGTCTCTAAATCAAACAATATGTTGTCAGTAAGTGGTTGGTAAGTTGTCAGTATGCTGTCAGTATGCTGTCAGTAACTGGTTGGTAAGTTGTCAGTATGTTTTCAGTAACTGGTTGGTAAGTCAGTATGTTGTCATAAGTGGCTGGTAATATGGTCGGTAAGCAATCAATTAATTGTTGATAGGTTCTTGTAAAGTGGTTGGCTAGTAACTACATGTATATTTTTGGATGGACTTAATTGATTAAAATGTCAGTTATTTGAAGGCTAACCTTGTGATGACATAGCATCTCCAGCTACTGGAGTAGTTGCCATAGTGCTTTGTCTTGTTACAACATGAGGTGGCAAGGTTCTTGATGTCACCAATGGGTATCCAGAACTGTTAAGTGACGACATAACAGTGTCAGTACTTAAACTTGCCATAGGATATTGGGAACGTAATGGCCCTGGGAATGTGGCACCTGCTTGGTCCTTCCCAGTACTTCTCTCTGTTAAAAACGGCCTGTTGTGCTGAGGGATAGCAGCCGCCGCAGCCCCATACCAACCTGGTGGCAAAGTAACACTTGAAGCTGAAGGTATGTGACTTGGGGTTCCTGTGGCAGTGCCTTGTGACAGAGGTACTTGACCTTGTTCAACTTGACGTTCAAAGTTGAAGGGAAACTCCCTGAATTCTTGAGGTTCCTTTTCTGGCATTTTCTAGTTCACATGTCAATTTGCATGCTTTAATGATGCCATCCTCTCTATTTCCAAGTTGCCAGTGTATTGCATTGTGTTTCCTGTAATAAGACAGACAACAGTTGCTACCTTGTCCTGTTACATACATGTATATGTTGCAGTTGAAATTGACCATTCAGTTCAATTTGACCATGAGTCAAAACAAACTAGTTCAATTTGACCATCGGTCATATTCAACTAGTTCAATTTGACCCGGTAAAACCAATTGACCTACGTTGGTTTTACCGGGTCAAATTGACCCTGGTCAATTCAACCTAGGTCAAATTGACCCTGGTCAATTCAACCTAGGTCAAATTGACCCAGGTTTCGATATCAATGATTCTAAAAAAAAATCACCTTCCCCTCCCTCCCTACCTTCCATCCCTTCCCTCCTCTCTCTCCCCTCCCATATACTTACACTTGCCTTTCATTCAGATGTACATGTAATACCACGTACTGAACTCAGAGGGATTTGAACTCAGCAGCTCTGCCTTGACACACCCAGTTTTCCACTGACTTAACACACTGCGCCACACAAGCGCTTGTTGGCTTGTTGATTTGGAAGCAACATTTATTATATAAGTAACTTAAACCAGAACCCAGATCCTCACGGGTCAACAAGTCAACACTTACATGAAGTAGTAACCCACATGGAATCTGTCATGAAACTCCAATTTTTTTTGCTTTAGTTTGCTTCAAACAATCAATAATCATGTGAACTAATCTAAATCCTACCCCTACATTTAAAAAAAACCTAACCGTCAACAATGTGTGCTCGCTAATTTGTTGAGTCAAATTAAACTAGTTTGTTTTGACCGGGTCAAATTGAACTGAATGGTCAATTTCAACTTAGTACAACATATACTATACATGTAGCTACATGTGTGTAGTCAGCTTTCATGGCAGGGCTTTCAAAACAAGCTGGCGGTCACTGGAACTCCGGCTGTTGTTTTAAGCTACACAGCCAATTATACTTACAACAACACTTGTGTTTGACCTTTAGCCTTTGGTTTGTTGTTTTGTGACAGCCGCCTACCTTCAAAACTTGGCTATTTATTCTGAAACATTTTGAAAGCCCTACATGCATGGTTGCATGCATGCTAGCTACCCTGCTTGTCTATAGTCAGTTGGCTGAAGTATAAATGGTTTGTAACAATATAAAACAGGCTAGAGATGTTTAGCTACTGCCATTAGTCCATTTTAAAAATTAACCTCTAATATTAAACAAGAAAATAATTTAGAAAATTAACACCTTTACCTGGGCATTTATACTTGAACATTTAAAATGTAGTAAGAATTACCAAACAACCCAAAATAAAAGTCAATAAACCACCTTTTTGAGTGATGCAGGCCAATAAGAACACTTTACAGCCCCATTTCAAATCTGATTCACCTGACTTTAGTTGAGGAAGGGACTGCGACGGATGTCAAATAAGGCTAAAAATTGCAACCAATACGGTCGCAAATGTGACTAAAATATTAGGCCTTGTGACTAAAATGCAATGATCAATCACAATTTTAAAAACTAATTAATTTTGCTGACTTGCAACTATATTTTGTTTGCTAGTCGCAAAGTGCGATGTGACTAAGATATTTTGAGAGATCATACTAAATTTAGTATGTTTACAGAGTTTGAGAATGTTTGCATCAATACCAACTGAATAGCAATCTTTCAAAAATCGTAAAAATAAGAGTGTATGGCTTTAGGGATGCCATCACATTTTTATTGTCAAACTAATCTTGCTCAAACTCGGTAAACATATTACTAATTTTAGTTTGATCTTCTTGAAATGTTGTTCAATTCATAATCAGATTAATTTTTGACACTTGGTCCCAGTCCCTCCCTCAACTCTGAAATGGTTAATTTATGCATGATAATAGACTATACACTATAGTAGTCAAAAGTATAGTCTGTTAATGCTCAAGTTAATGCCTTCAAAAAGCCTGGTTTTTATATGTTGGGCAATTGATTCTCAGATGGTCTGCAATTTCAATGTTTCCTGACCATCCTAGAAGTTCCCAACATGATAATGTGACTGTCCCCCATCGACTGGGATGATTGTGAACCAAATCAGGAATGATTCTATTTTGCTGACACCTTCCAGATTTCTGTGACGGTATGTGCTCAATATGAAAACATAAATCCTGATTGTCTGGGACAGTTGATTACAATGTATGTGTTATTTCCTGCATCTTTAATTTATTGTTGCTGATGTTCACCTATTGGGTTCTACCATGTCGCGAATAAAAAATCACAGTTCACTTGATTTATCCTTCACTGATTTAATCTCTTGATTTTCTTTGGTATACTCTTTGTAAAATCTCTCTCAAACTCTTGGTTAAGGTTTATCGCTCGCTGTTGTCTCGGTTCAACGCACAACTCACTCTCTAGCTAATTTCCAGTTTGCATCTATTTACTCATGGATTAGCTTATCTTGGATTGTGATTGTTTGGTGCACTACCACACCCCTAAACCTGGTAATTTAATATAATCACAACCACTCCACATGTCACTCAACTTCCTACACATAATAATCTAATGGTGCCTTAATATAGCATCAGCCAATCTACGACAACCAAAATAATGTCAGGAACATCTGGGATGGTTGGGAAATCTTGAAATCACAGATCCTCTGGGATTTGGATCACAAGTCGTAATTATGATAAATATCTTAGTTTCTTAATATATAATTCTCCCAAGAACACACAAAATATGCAAACAAATGCACGAAATATAAGACTGTATTTTGGGTAGTTACAAATGTACATTAAAATGGTTTACCGTCACCATGGTAAATCCCATATCTTGAGCATGAGCAAGGGTTTTGGTTATTAACATGGAAAGAAAATTGCAGAATTTATATAACTAGAAGTAATCATAGATTATCAAAGTGCGTTCGACATATTTTTTGAAAGAGAAAGCACTGTGGTAACAGTCTGAAAAGCTGAAAAATTTCTGCAATGATGTGGACAGTGTACGTAATCCTGATCAAAAGTGCTTGTTTTTTAACTAATGTGAAAATTTTGATGTCTTGACTTATATGTTAATATACAAGGGGATGCATCTGGGTATAAAACTGTAATTATCTTTGTGTAACATTAAATCATTGGATGCGATGCTTATGGGGCTATATGTATACTGTGTGTTTTATATGGTTATGGCATTGATTTGAGAATTAGTAGCACATTTTGCTGTGTGGTATTGCTGGGTTGCACGTGACGTCATGGCCGCCATGTTGGTGGACGTTAACAAAAGATTCCTCATTAGCTTCTCTTGTTAGTTCCACCAACATGGCCGCCACGGCTTTGTCATTTGAATCTCTGGGGATTGGTTGCAACCCAAGAATACAGTGTAAAGCAATAATTGAAGTTAGTGTAAAACACAAATCAACTCAGGCTATAGCTACATACATTTACATACATAAATGTATACATGAACTTTATTTGAGTGGATTTCTAGCTTTCTCTCCAATCGCTCTCAATTTGTGACTGTGAATGGCACCCACTCAAGTAGCATTGCTGTTACCTCAGGCGTACCACAAGGATCAGTCCTGGATCCAACATTGTTCTTGCTGTTTATCAATGATATTGCAAATAGGGCTAATTCACAACTGCGTCTGTTTGCGGATGATGCAGTAGTATACCGGGACATCAAGTCTCCAACAGATCATCAGCTGCTACAAGATGACCTCATCAATCTATCCAAATGGGCTTCAGATTGGCAAATGGAATTTAACATATCCAAATGCCATCTCCTTTCAGTAACAAACAAGCACAAGCCGTACATGTCCACCTACTCGGCCAACTCGCAGGACCTATCTCAAGTCCCCCACTATGATTATCTGGGTGTACGTTGCTGTAAAACCCTAAGATGGGGGCCCCATTGCTGCAAAATTGCTAGTAAGGCGAACAAAACCCTTGGGCTGATAAGACGATCCCTCAAACCCTGTAATATCGCAGTTAAAGAAAGAGCTTACCAGTCTCTTGTCAGGCCTATCCTGGAATATGCTGCTCCTGTATGGAATCCCCACACAGACACTGACGTAAATCGCCTTGAACAAGTTCAAAAAAACGCTGCCAGATTTGTTTCGAACAATTATAATCCTACTGTAAGCACATCTAATTTAGTCAGGTCATTAGGTTGGGACACTCTAGAACAAAGACGCCTCCTTAATCAATCAGTGCTGTTTTTTTAAATTAGAAATGGGCTGGTAAACATCCCTTTCCCTGAGTGTGTTACTACTTCCTCCAGACCTAGTAGACGCCATCAGTATAAGTACACACAACTTCCAGTTAATGTATTAGCATATAGCTATTCTTTTTTCCCTAGGGCTATAAGAGTATGGAACCTGCTTCCGTATGAAGCAGTTTCTGCTTAACAGTCTAGCCAGTTTCAAGTCAGCCGCCCTGCCTGCCATTCGATCTATGCAGGTGCCTAGCCACCTGCGCAGGCTATAGATCGCTCGTATATATGTTTAGTTATTATTTTTATCTATTTAATATTTACTTAATATTTCGGTATGTGTCACGACTTAAATCGCGTAGTTCATTATTACTATTATTAGTAGTATTATTACTACCATTAGTAGTAGTAGTAGTAGTAGTAGTAGTAGTATTATCATTACTATTATGTTACTTAGTTTATTATTATTATTCTAATTTATATATTATTTAAACTCCCAGTATTAGTGAAAACTATCCCAGGGAGTATAACCATCTAAGTATCTAAGTTGTAAAGCTAATTGGGGACACTATATTACAAGGATATATAAAATACAGCATATTACAGGATATATAAAGGGATTAATATAAAGTACGTATAAATAAATATTACTATTCAGATGTGTATAAACTGAATTCCAGTTCCTAGAACATAAACTATATATGCATGTGTATAAAGTACATCCCATGCAGTTCCTTCGATTCAGATCATTCACATTATGTTTCCCGGGTATTTTTCAAGTGAGAACGAGCTTAAGGTTGGCTGCAAAATATTGAGCGCCATTGTTAGTTACAGAATAATTTTTGGTCAATGTTGGCTTTGATCGCTTTGATCAGCCTTCAGGTCCGTTAGAAATTCAGTGTAGATTAATTGAACGTCAGCAATGAAGTCAGTACTTTAAATTTCCCTCACCTTGTACTGTGTTGGTATTCCAGTTCCTTGGCATATCAAAGTGTCGGTATAGATTAACTCTCTGTCTGAATGTAGTGTTAATTTGAATCCGTTAATTTGTATAACCAAGATGTACACAGTGTCGCAACTCACACAAGATACGGCGATTACGGGTATCTAGAAAACTCAGACCTTGTTTCTCTTCAGCCAGGTCATCTTACTGTTTGTAGTTTCGGTATCTGTATGTAGAGCGAAAAGCAGAATCCAGTACAGCGAGCAAGCCAACAGAATTCACTCGGTTGTTTACAAATTATGGTGAGTTGATTTGACTCGGTTCTCTGTTCATCGCTGTCGTCGTCACCGCGCCGACAAAACAGTAGTATTTAAAAAGCTTCTTGACAACTCACACTGAAATATTAATATCCATGTATTCAGCCTTCAGGTATGATTTATAGCATCTTGACCATTTGCAGTTTTGGTATCGGCAAACCGAACAGCACAATTCAATGCAGCGAGCAAGCCAACAGCATATTTTTTTCGATTGCACATTCACTCGGTCTCGGGTTCAGCATAAATAAATAATTATGGCCGAGTTGAATGTTCAAGGTCCTCCAGATGTATTACACACTTTCCTCAGGCTTTGCTCAATTGTACTTGCAAACCTTTGAAACATCATTGCATTGGATTGTCGGAAAATAAGGCAAGTAACTAACCGATCGCGAAACAAAACAGAAGCCATGCTGCCTTTGCTGGCATTCACCAAAATGGCCGCTCGCATCGTGTACGTGTAGTTACCAGTTCCCCGGCCGAGATAATTTATTCTAAAAAGTACAAACATGAGGACATGAGGACATGAACGAATCTCGATTTCTTTCGCCTGGGGAAGCACAGGTAGCCCACACAGGACCACAGGGAGTCCACTGCAAGATTAGTATGCGTTCTCCTTCATCGAACGCAATAAATCACTGATTAGTTGGTAAGCATCGAATATGGCTGTATTTTTACTCATCCTCCATGAGCCAATGTACCCATGACTTGTAAAAATACACAGCCATATTAGATGATTAGCAGACTAATAACCTCTTTAGGCACCTAAAGTTTGGCTAAACTAGCTTTGACAAGTTCTGCAAGGATTGTGCATGCAAGTTTGGGGAAACCCCTTGGTGAGACAATAAAAAAAATGGAACACATGCTGTTAAGATATTTAGTTTCAAATAATACTCTGGCATCTGGATAAAGCTGTGGATATTAGACAAAGTGCTGGCAAATTTGCTAGTATCCAAAATAAAGTAAAACCAAGGGTGTATCACATCGAGTTCATTTCCCTTGTAATAGTGCAAGTTTTAAATATGATTGTGAAACTATTTCTAACGCAAGCACTCAAAATTAAAATCGAAAGGCTATGTAGACTGTCTATAATTTTTAAAATTGCCTAGGCATATAGGGAGAATATGAAGTCATCTCCAAGTCTTTCGCCAGTAAACTAACTGAAGTTCGTTGAGCCCAACCAGTCAGATCTAGACGAAACTACATAAACTGCCTCGATTACATTTAAGACTTATATTTATAAAGATCATGTGTTTGAAGCAGCAAATTAAACATTTCACAGTCAACAACGACCAACGTTGAACGTTGTTTATAATATGCTTTAGACTTTAGTGGAGTTAAACTTCTCCGCAGTGAACGTTGATATTCTGTGAAACTTACCCAAATCTACTTTATGTCGTATACTTCTCCAGAATCATCCAGTTGTACATGTATACCACCACCACTGTCGCATAAATGCTGCATCACTCAGTATGTTATATCGGTAAATGCTCTCACAATTCCAAGAAACTGAGTGAGATACGGAAGCAGCGATCACGTGACCAGACGGGACTTTCCCCGATCCAGCCTCGTTCCCACGGGTCTTTCCTCTTCGCAATCTCGTCCCCGGGTCTTCTCGGTCAGACCCTGGAGACGAGGTTGTACTCTTCGATTAGGCGCGTAAAGACTCCTGGGAATTTCCTACCGCAGTTTTTTTTTTTAAGGGGGGGGGGGATAATTGCTGGAATAGGGTATGATCTTGACAACGAAGACTGAGACCGCACATTTTCATATATTTCTCATGTTATGAAATAGAGTACAGGTCTGAAAAAGGGTATGGAAAATCTTATATTTTGGTCTGAAATAGGGTCAGAGTAAATAGGAATGCTACGAATAATACTTGTCGTGCTGAACTAGGCAGACTCCCACTTAAAGGCGAAGCGATATTCCGAAGCATTAAATATCGGCTAAAACTGGAAAATGTGGATAATACAAAATTGGCAACCGAGGCCTACGCTGACTCCAGACTCTCACTCAAGCCCATGGTCTGGTGCCAAAAGATAAAAAGCATAATATGTCACCTCGGCTTTGGCAATCTGTGGCTAGACCAGAATAATATAAGCAATTACACAGCACTCGTTAGCAAACTAAAACAAAGACTACGAGACGTTGAATACCAAAACTGGTACAGCGAGATCCACAACTCCCGATGACTCGAGAAGAAATCCAAATCAGCAAAATAAGTTAAGAACATACAGAATATTCAAGAATTCTTACGAATTCGAAAATTACATAAAGGAAGTGTACAATGTGAAGCACAGAATAGCACTAACAAAACTAAGAATAAGCAACCATAAACTAGAGTTGAAAAAGGAAGGTACGCAAGACCATACAAACCAATCGAGGAAATATTATGCCATTTCTGCCTCTCGGAGATTGAGGATGAAACCCACTTTGTCTTGAAGTGCAAGAAATATGAAAACCTAAGGAAGGAATTATATGCTTCACTAAAGAATAAACTTAATATAAAGGCGGCACACCAATCTGAAAATAGCCTATTATGCACAATCATGAACCCTGACAGTAGAATTTCTAGTCTTGCAGCAAAATTTATTTATAACTGCTTCAACATCAGAGCTGAAGCTCTAACGCAGTGATGCCTGTTCCCACTAACATGGACTCATGTCGAAGTACTTGCACGTACCGAAACACCAATAAAAATGTGTCTGTCTGTCTGTCTGTCTGTCTATTTCAAAAAGGTTGTCCCGGACAAGTGCCAAATAAACGACAAACGACATGCAGCGACATTCCTTGACCGAAATGGATAGCTGAAAGTCTGGTAGACTTTCTCCAAGTCAGTTTATGAGATACATTTTTTTTATTTCAGAGGCCGGAAAAACGGACTTTTCTCAGCTGCAGCGCGCCATTTTTTACCGACCCCGTATTTTGGTCGGAGGTGTGTCAGTACTGTTATCCAATCAGAAAGCGCGTGCCTAAATAAAGTCAACACTGTGAAAGTTTACCACATCTCGAATAACAAATGCGAATATTAGGACGTTGAAGGAGCGCTTAATTTCGGTTTCAAGAACTTCGTTTCAAAGAAATTAAAGAAAACCAACGTAAAGTGGTTGAAAGTTAGCGGAAGAGATGTGTTGATGGTTGCGCCTACTGGACGGGAATTAGTCTCGCATTCGATTCCAAATCTGAACATTTGTTATCGACTACTGGAAAAATCCGATCTACTACAGAATCTACCGACTTGTACTGGTAAGGCCATCCCTATTTTTTTCTCCGTTTCTCATCGTCCGACCGACCCATTTTTGTGGCTTTTTGTAAAAATAAAAATGAAATTGGGGGGAGGGGTGGGGGTGAAGAAACCCTAGAGCAGCTCCTGGAAGCTCATGCTCGAGGGTAGGTTACACAATAGTTTCGGCGGTGCATTTGTAATTCCATGTTTGTAGCGCATACGGACGACGACATCGATGGTTTCGTCGTCCATGTTGGTTTGTAACCTCGCCTGTGCAACCGCGCCTTATTAGTTCCAGTCTCTCCGCGCATATTTTATTATTAATTTCTTTTTTCTCACCCGACCGACCGACCCAATTTTTGAAAACCCCACCGATGAGAAACGGGGGGGAAAATAGGGATGGCCTAATATTGAAACAGTTTGCCTTATAATCGCTCCTTTGGTTTCATTGGTGAAAGACCAAGTGGCTTATCTTCAAGCTAGGAAAGGGGATAAAAGCTGTTATTGTTGGACACGAAAAACAGAGAAGCCACAGACGCCAGACGGCGAATATAACGCAACTAGCTTCGCTTCAGATTAAAAATTCAAGTATCTTTTTTACCAAGCTTTCGTTCCTGCGGTCACATTTTCTTCAAACGATTCCAGTAACACAAGTTTGCTGATCTTGGAACCATGCAACGACAACTTCGAAATTTACATGTAGGTGCGATATCTGCAGAATATCGAATATCGGATATTTATCATTCGTCTAATGTCACCTTAATATCATCTAGTATCTGATATTTTTCATGAAATATTTTAGAAAGAAATATCCGATATTTATAGTGGAAGTGAAGAATATCGATATGTAAGATACAATCAGATATTTATATTTTAGATCTAATATCATATTAATATCCTGTAGTATCTCATATTTTTCATAAAATATCTTAGAAATAATAATAATAATAATAATAATAATACATTTATATAGCGCCAATTCCCTACAGCCCATTAGCGCTTTACATATAATATAAAAATAAAAATCTTAAGAAAAAATATTTTTTTAAAAATTTAAAAATTTAAAAATATGCCTGTCTAAAAAGATAAGTCTTAACATGTATTTTAAAGCTTTCAACTGTTTGGTGGTCTCTTATAAAGTCCGGTAGTGAGTTCCAGAGCCTAGGCGCGGACACAGAGAAGGCTCTATAGCCATACCCTTTCAAGTTATATGGTGCAAATTCTAACAAGTTCTTAGAGGCAGATCTTAGTTGCCGTTTCGGTACATAAGGACGGACTAGATCTTTCAGATAAATAGGAGCTGTGTCATTCAGGCACTTATATGTAAGTAATAATATCTTAAAACTGATCCTATATTCTATTGGCAACCAATGTAGCTCCTTTAAAACGGGTGTAATATTGTCGTACTTGTTTGTCATGCATATTAATCTGGCTGCTGAATTTTGGACACTCTGAAGTTTCTGGATCAATTGTGTTGGCAGTCCACAAAGTAATGAATTGCAGAAATCCAGCCGTGATGTAATAAAGGCATGCACTAGTATCTCAGCCGAGTGCACTGATATATATTTTCGTATTCGCCATATGTTTCGTAGATGAAAAAATGCCGATTTACAGATTTCATTGACCTGGCACTCCATGGACATGGCTGAGTCGAAGTTTGCACCAATATTCTTAGCGGTGGCAGAGGGTTCAATAACCTCGCCACAGATAGAAACGGAAGTTATAGGGGGTAGGGGACGATGTCGCGCATTTAGAATCATAAGTTCGGTTTTGCCCCTATTCATTTTAAGCATATTCCGTGACATCCACTGGTCAATATCCTGGGTGCACGCTTCTACTTTGGCCCTAGCCAAGTCTGCCTCTGAGGACCTGAACGAAATATAAATTTGGGTGTCGTCTGCATAAAGATGAAAACCCATTCCATGATTGCGGATTATGTCTGCGAGTGGTGCTGTATATAATAAAAAGAGCATGGGTCCGAGCACGGAGCCCTGGGGAAGTCCAAATAGTAAGTCGTGTTGCGTTGAAACGCCACCAGACACACTGACGAACTGCTTTCTCTCTGACAAGTATGATGCAAACCAAGCAAGCACATCATCAATCAGACCGAATCGGTTAGCCATTCTTTTTAACAAAATTTGGTGATCCACCGTATCGAACGCAGCCGATAAGTCCAATAAGAGAAGTATAACAGATTGCTGACCATCTAGTGCTCGGAGAACATCATTGTGTACTCTAGTAAGTGCAGTTTCAGTACTATGTTGCTTCTTATATGCAGATTGAAGGATCTCATGCAAGTTGTTTTCATCAATATGTTCATTAACTTAGAAAGAGATACCTTTATCTAAAAGATGTCTAATTAGAAAACAGTCGATAATATCGAATATCAACCTCCTTCACAGAGAAGAGAGACCTTTATCTAATAGATATGTTGTAGTTCAAATATATACATTGGTTTAAATATATTTAAACCAGTTAATGTTTTAGGAAAACTTTAAAACTGGTTTAATTTTTTCTAAAATTTTAAAACTGGTTTAATTATTTTTAAAGATTAAACTGGTTCATAAACTTCAACTAGTTTTTTTTTTCAAGATAGTGAAAAGGGAACTCGCTATAAGGTTAGGTTTATTTAAATTGTGGGTTTGGATTACAAATGTAGTTCACAGGACCATTGAAGAAGCATTATTTCAAAAAGATTAAACTGGTTCATAAACTTCAACTAGTTTTTTTTTTCAAGATAGTGAAAAGGGAACTCGCTATAAGGTTAGGTTTATTTAAATTGTGGGTTTGGATTACAAATGTAGTTCACAGGACCATTGAAGAAGCATTATTTTTCGACTAGACTGCAGAATACCCTACCACGTAATCTACCTTACAGGTCGACAGTTAACGTACGCGTTCACGCGTTATCACGGTGGAACATGTACATGAATCGAGTTGGTGTGAGGGTCAACGCGTCAACGAATAAAATACTCTGTCTCGCTGAATATCTTTGTAATACAATCAACCGCAGTCTACTCGTTGGCACGATGATTCGTTGGCATGAATAAAGTGTACTCTATATATTACTACCTTCGTTCTACAATCAAGATGCTTGAAAAGTCTCCTGCAAAGTCATGCTTGCTTGACCCTGTTCCTGCACACATTATGAAGCAAGATCTTGTTTTCTCGTTCCTCAAGTTACTAAAATCATCAATGCATCATTGTCTGAGGGCGTGTTCCCTTAGTTTCGTCTCTAAAAACTGTCATCATACACCCATCCCTGAAAAAGTCCAACCTTGACCAAGAGGAATTGTCAAGTTACCGTCCGATCACAAATATAACCTTTCTGTCTAAGTTACTGGAACGGGTTGCCTCTACACAGACGCCGATGAACTACCTCTTGGGGAATGGTCTGCTTGCTAAATTCCAGTCAGCATATAGACTATTTTACAGTACGGTGACATCAATGCTATGCGTGATGAACGTCATTCTCCGCGCCATCGATTCTCGGCGTGAGGTGGTCTTAGTTTTGCTTGACTTATACTCCGCATTCGACACGATTGACCATGCTCTCCTTCTGGAGACTTCAGCATCGTTATGGGATCAGAGGCACAGTGCTAGCATGGTTCCGGTCATACCTCACTAACAGAGTACAATCAGTCGTTGTCGGGAATACCGTCTCCACCAGCAAGACAATACAGTATGGCGTACTAGATGTTATGTACTAGGGCCGCTTTTGTTCTCCCTGTATTTCGCACCGTTGAAGGATTTGATCAAGGCGCATAACCTCGATTGCATGATGTATGCAGATGACACCCAACTCTATGTAACTGTTAACTCTACGTGTGATCGATCTGCTACATTAGCCAAATTGGAGCTATGTGTTAAAGATATCTTAATCTGGTGCACCGCCAACAAACTCGCGTGTATAAATCCACGTAAGACTGAGATCGTCCATCTCTCATCTCGGTTCATACAGTGTAAGCCGATGCCAGGTATATCCATTGATGGTACTATCATTGCTCCGGTTCCTGTCGCCCATGATCTTGGCATTGCTTTGGACAGTCACCTTATACTGACTACTCACATAAACAACATTTGCAAGTCAGCTTCTTTTGCTATCCGTAACATTGGAAGAATTTGCAAGTATCTGTGTCAAGGAGACTGTGAGAAGTTGGTGCACGCTTTTATTACTTCCCGTCTGGACTGTTGCAACAGTATTCTGTTTGGGCTACCTGACTCTGAAATAGCTAAGCTACAGCGCTATACAGAACACTGCCGCACGGCTAGTCGCTAAAACAAAGAAATCAGAACATATCACCCCTGTACTCCGTCAACTCCACTGGCTTCCAATTAGATCTAGAATTAGTTATAAGGTTCTATTAATCACGTATCAAGCTCTCCATAGTCTGGCCCCGGATTATATTTCTGATCTGCTACAGAGATATAAGCCAGCCCTTACTTTAAGATCATCTAGTTATAACTTGTTGTCCATACCAAAGTCAAATACTGTGTCTTATAGTGATAGAGCGTTCTCGATCTGCGCTCCAAGACTTTGGAACTCTCTTCCATCTAACATCAGGAGTGCCGACACTGTTAATGTATTTAAATCTAAGTTAAAGACTTTTCTTTTTAAATAGCTTGCTCGATATTACTATATAGAACACGTGTAAGTAGATAGTTTTTATTATTTTTAGTTTATTACCATCACTGCATGATATTGTAAGAGCACTGAGTGCTGTATATATAATGCTCCTAAAACGTATGTATGTATGTATTATTATTATTATTATTATCAACCGCAGTCTACTTGTTGACACGATGACGCGATGACGCGTTGACATGAATAAAGTGTACTCTATATATTACTACCGTCGTTCTACAATCAACCGCAGTCTACTCGTTGAAACGATGACGCGTTGCAAATTACGTTGACTCGACATTCAGCTCTCTACGTTGGCTGTGTGTTTTTCTTATCATTTTTTGTGTAACAGTGTATTCCACCCAAGTTGACGCGTAGACGCTTTGACATTTCTACAATACAGCTTGCTGTGGTGGGGTATTCTGCAGTCGTCCCGAGCACCTGTTGTTAACGGTTAGGGTGTTTTTAAATGTAGGGGCAGGGTTTGGATTAGTTCACAGGACAATTGAAGAAGTATTAATTTTCTGTGTTGTTCAGTGATCTAGCTAGCCCTAAAAGCAGGCATAATTTACTGACTATAACTCTAAAAATCATAAATTAGTACGCACCCGTTGTTGACGGTTAGGGTGTTTTGAAATATAGGGGTAGGGTTTGGATTAGTTCACAGGACCATTGAAGAAGCATAATTTTTCTGCATTCAGTGATCTAGCCCTAAAAAGCCTAATTTTACTATAACTCTAAAAATCCTAAATTATTGAGTACTTGGGTTTATATTGAGGTTAGTTTTTTTATGTTGGGTTAGGGCTTAGATTGTGTTAGGAATGAGTTTGCTAGGAGTGGAGTGTTAACTGGCTTTCATAAATCTGCTTGTTAGTGGCCCTAATGTTCGGCATGGAAACGGCAAAGTGAAACAGAAATGTTGATAACTTTTTTAGTTATTTCTGTGTAGTTCTCGATCATTTATCAGTCCATATTTGCGTCTTTTCACATCCACTGTGGGCGATTCTTTGATGAAGGAACAAGAGAATAGTAGGGTGCTATATTATCTCTTCCTTGCTCTGTGGGTTTTTTCTCCGGTTTACCTCCCTCCACAAAAACCAACATGCTAAATTCCAATTCGTTCTGTGAATTAGCTGGTTCCTGACTTGGATCGATCAGCCCCTATGGTTGTTTCATGTGCTGTTAGAAATTCAGAGTTTTTTTAAGCCACTTCTTTGTTGTCAGGAGTTAGAAGTTTGTTATTTGCACACTTCCATTTTCTTCTAGTCAGTGTTTTATTCCAATTGGAAAGCAGTCTAACGGATACCACGAGGAGTTACTTTTAAGATACTGTTTACCTATTTCGTAGAAGTTTTCTTCTAGATAAAATGTTGAGGTGGTTGGTGGAAAAAGTAGAGGGGAGGGGTGGGGAGTCAAAAATACATTTTGTAGGGGAGGGGTGGGTGGAATTGTTTTCTTTTAAATCCCCCCAACTAAATAACTAAATAACTAAATAACTAAATAACTAAATAACTAAATAACTAAATAACTAAATAACTAAATAACTAAATAACTAAATAACTAAATAACTAAATAACTAAATAACTAAATAACTAAATAACTAAATAACTAAATAACTAAATAACTAAATAACTAAATAACTAAATAACTAAATAACTAAATAACTAAATAACTAAATAACTAAATAACTAAATAACTAAATAACTAAATAACTAAATAACTAAATAACTAAATAACTAAATAACTAAATAACTAAATAACTAAATAACTAAATAACTAAATAACTAAATAACTAAATAACTAAATAACTAAATAACTAAATAACTAAATAACTAAATAACTAAATAACTAAATAACTAAATAACTAAATAACTAAATAACTAAATAACTAAATAACTAAATAACTAAATAACTAAATAACTAAATAACTAAATAACTAAATAACTAAATAACTAAATAACTAAATAACTGAATAACTGAATAACTGAATAACTGAATAACTGAATAACTGAATAACTGAATAACTGAATAACTGAATAACTGAATAACTGAATAACTGAATAACTGAATAACTGAATAACTGAATAACTGAATAACTGAATAACTGAATAACTGAATAACTGAATAACTGAATAACTGAATAACTGAATAACTGAATAACTGAATAACTGAATAACTGAATAACTGAATAACTGAATAACTGAATAACTGAATAACTGAATAACTGAATAACTGAATAACTGAATAACTGAATAACTGAATAACTGAATAACTGAATAACTGAATAACTGAATAACTGAATAACTGAATAACTGAATAACTGAATAACTGAATAACTGAATAACTGAATAACTGAATAACTGAATAACTGAATAACTGAATAACTGAATAACTGAATAACTGAATAACTGAATAACTGAATAACTGAATAACTGAATAACTGAATAACTGAATAACTGAATAACTGAATAACTGAATAACTGAATAACTGAATAACTGAATAACTGAATAACTGAATAACTGAATAACTGAATAACTGAATAACTGAATAACTGAATAACTGAATAACTGAATAACTGAATAACTGAATAACTGAATAACTGAATAACTGAATAACTGAATAACTGAATAACTGAATAACTGAATAACTGAATAACTGAATAACTGAATAACTGAATAACTGAATAACTGAATAACTGAATAACTGAATAACTGAATAACTGAATAACTGAATAACTGAATAACTGAATAACTGAATAACTGAATAACTGAATAACTGAATAACTGAATAACTGAATAACTGAATAACTGAATAACTGAATAACTGAATAACTGAATAACTGAATAACTGAATAACTGAATAACTGAATAACTGAATAACTGAATAACTGAATAACTGAATAACTGAATAACTGAATAACTGAATAACTGAATAACTGAATAACTGAATAACTGAATAACTGAATAACTGAATAACTGAATAACTGAATAACTGAATAACTGAATAACTACATAACTACATAACTACATAACTACATAACTACATAACTACATAACTACATAACTACATAACTACATAACTACATAACTACATAACTACATAACTACATAACTACATAACTACATAACTACATAACTACATAACTACATAACTACATAACTACATAACTACATAACTACATAACTACATAACTACATAACTACATAACTACATAACTACATAACTACATAACTACATAACTACATAACTACATAACTACATAACTACATAACTACATAACTACATAACTACATAACTACATAACTACATAACTACATAACTACATAACTACATAACTACATAACTACATAACTACATAACTACATAACTACATAACTACATAACTACATAACTACATAACTACATAACTACATAACTACATAACTACATAACTACATAACTACATAACTACATAACTACATAACTACATAACTACATAACTACATAACTACATAACTACATAACTACATAACTACATAACTACATAACTACATAACTACATAACTACATAACTACATAACTACATAACTACATAAGTACATAACTACATAAGTACATAACTACATAACTACATAACTACATAACTACATAACTACATAACTACATAACTACATAACTACATAACTACATAACTACATAAGTACATAACTACATAACTACATAACTACATAACTACATAACTACATAACTACATAACTACATAACTACATAACTACATAACTACATAACTACATAACTACATAACTACATAACTACATAACTACATAACTACATAACTACATAACTACATAACTACAACGGGCGGCCAGAGGTTGCAACCGCATCGTTGATGTGAGAAAGGAGAAGCTAATGTGATCTAGGAGAGGCGGTTTCCAACCTCTGATCCAGGGTAGCCGTTCGTCCGTGACGACCTTTTTTGATGTAGTTGTTTTATATAATAATCGCAAACTAAAAACTATGAATATACTATTGTCTATGCGCTAAATCATTAAGATCTTGTTTGCTGACATTAAGATCTAGCCGCTGTTCGGGCACATAAGCCTCGAAGAGAGGGCGTGCCCTAAATCTGGTAGATGTAAATGAAATATCCAATCAAAACGAGTTGAGAAATTGGTTGCGCGCGCTAATGATAAATTTACTTATTTAGCAGCCAGTTCTGCTTGTAAGTTCTTTATGTAATTTAAGATCTGTTTCCGTTCTTTTGTTTGAAAATAATATCGTCTCTTGTACATTTGCTAACCCCCCCACCTCGAATAGCATTTGCTAAATGTGGGTGGGTCAGATTCTTTGTAATGTGATTGGTAAGCATATGTGTGTTTCCTCTCTTGACCAATCAGAGCGTGCGTTTTGGAAACAAAAATACCGTACCACATATCTGAACGATAGAGGTCAAACTCTTCATCACACGTCACTTTATACGCCAACCGGAAACGAAGAGTGAAAGATCAAAAGGAAAAAAGAATATAACGCGCCGGGCTACCTGTGTTTTTACACAAAGTGCATCTTGGGAGACCAATCTTTAAAGATGGCGGATATGTTGACGAGCCCAGTCGAGCGTCCAGAAATAATGCTTCATTTGCATTGGTTGTTACTATCGAATCCAGAGGAATTTACAAAAGACATGAAGTACTCTTCTATTTTACCAGTTTTATTCCATATTGGCCTATTTTTCGCCATACAAATAGCTTACAATGCAGTCGTTCGCCAGTGCCAGTGGGAACTTAATACTTCAAACTTGTCGAAAGCAAGAAACGAAACTACAATACATAGAGCCAAGAAACTTTCAAAACTTTCATCGCTTCAGAATCTTCGAGAAGGGTCAAGCGTCTGGTGTACTGGCTCGAACAAGAACGAACGCATTTGTAAGTTTAAGAATTTGTGCTACTGCCCTGTTCACGAAGAATACATTTTCTTCCATGGATCCAACTCGGTGTTGGATGGAATCCCAAAGGAAAGATTTAATCCTGCACTGCTAGATATGTCATCCGTCGAGGACCACAACGCCCAATACTTCAACTACGTAGACTTCCCTGCTAAGTCTTTAGATACATTCCGAAATATAACGACATTTGAAGGTGCTCATTATATTTTTCACCGTTTCACCTCGGACAATATTATGCACGTTATACACGATGATTTGCTGCCCTTGTTTCACACAATGAAGCAGTATTCAAATACGGACTCTTTGCCCATAGATCTTGATAGCAGATTGGTTTTCATGGAAGGGTGGGATCAAGGCCCTTACTTCGAGTTGTATGAGCTCTTTAGCAATAAATCTCCATTGCTAAAGAAAGACTTGACTTTCAATAAAAGTCTAAAGTGTTTCCAGAATGCAGTCGTGGGAATTTCAAAGTACACAACTTGGTATCAGTATGGGTTCAAGATGCCTCAGGGCCCATTACCAGATATTCATTTAACGGCACCCCAAGTTCAAGAGTTTACGAAATTCATAAAAGAAAGACTTGAAGTAAATACGACAGATCAAAATGCTACCAGTTCATCACATATTGCTTTTTGTTCACGCAAGCATAACAGACTGATTTTGAATGAGATTGATCTTTCGCTGTCCATTGCTACAAAATTTAACAAAAGGGTTATTCAAGTAAGCATGGAAACACATCCAATCAAGGAACTGATACAAATCATAAGCAGATCATTTGCACTGGTTGGAATGCATGGATCGGTATTGGTAATGGCAATGTTTTTACCACAAGGATCGGTGCTTGTAGAGTTATACCCATTTGGAATAAACCCTGAGAGTTACCAACCCTATAAAACTTTAGTTAACCTTCCAGGTATGAACTTGGTGTATTTATCCTGGAGGAACAATATTGAAGAGAACACTGTGACACACCCAAATGATGCCCCTGAAATTGGTGGGATTGAGCACCTTAGTATAGAGGATCAGGAATTGATAAAAAGCACAAAGGATGTCCCTCCTCATCTGTGCTGCAGTGATCCTTTCTGGCTGTATAGAATTTATCAGGACACTTTTGTTGATGTGGAATCATTCATTCAAGTCACAGAAACAGCCTTAGAAAGAAGTAAGAACATTTTTGCTGAAGGTTTTCAGACTTCAAGACAAATGCTTCATCCAGGCAAAGTATTAGATGTTACTTGTGTATTACCAAGGCAGTGGCATGAAAAACCTGCTTTGTCAATTTCTTGGAAACCTCCAATCAATGTCAAGCATTTTGATAACGTACCTGTTAAGTATGAAGTTTGGATACAGAAGGATGGATGTGAGGACTATGTGGCATATATCTTGCCAGTGACAGAGTATGTCTTCACTATGAGTTTAGAAACCAAGACACAGTACAGGATATGGGTAAGGTGTCGTGCAGGGCAAGTCATTGGTCCCTTTGGGGTTATGGGTAGCTGTGAGACTAGCTAGCAAGAATGAATTGGCCATGAGTATTTGAATCCTAAATAAATACAAAAGAAATGCAGTAAAATTCAAGGTTTTGGATGAAAACACCTTTAGCACTCAATGGTCACACTAACAGTTGTACCTCCTTTCCCAATTGAAAAACGGTATATGTAGGATTTTATTTGATTTCGGGGAAAAGGGTGGGTTTCTCTGTCTGTAGATCTTAAGTGTTCTCATCTCCAACTCTTTCTATTGGCATTTGACAATACATGGCCATACATGTACATGTACAGTGTAGATACAATGTACATCATATCAGTCTACACAATTAGACTGTGAGCTTGAGGTTGCAATCAGCTATGCAAATAGTACATGTATGTGTCTATTGAGGAACTATTGGCTGATAGTTGCCCACATAAATTTGATGTTCTTATAACAAATATAAGCCCTAGAATGAAGTTTGAGGGCTTACAATGTATATTCTAGTTTTAAAAAACATCAAATTTCCAAGGGAAACTATCAGCCATTATAGTTCGCCACAAAATTTTGGTGTGCGCTCATTGACCAAAAGCAATCATGTGATGTGATACAATGTAGTTGTCGTCTGCAAATGAAAACTATAATAGTTCTGAGACAGAGACACTATTTGTCATAATTGTTTGTCACAAAATTGTCTTCTGCCCTCAGCAGGCACTATTAAATAAATAAAGTGTCTGTCAAGGAACTATCAGCTGACAGTTGTCCATTTGTTCTTACAATAGTATGCGTGCTCTGATTGGCTAAAAAGCCATGTTTTATCAGAGTATATAACTTGGTTTGCTGTTTTTTATTGTTCCTTTCATCACACTTGTAAATCTATATCATAAAACAGATAAAGAAGCCTTAAATCTTGTGCTTTAACATTTCTCTCATGTTCTCAAATCCCCATCATGTTTTATGATAGTATGAAACATGGCTAAGGCTTCTTTATTTGTTAAATACTACATGTACATATCGTTTTAAGAACATCAAGTTTCCAAGGGAAACTATCACCCATTAGTACTTCCAAGACTGAAGTGCTCCTATGAAAGGCTCTCCATCTGCTCTAAACACATCTTGAATCCTGTTATTTCTCCTGTCTCTAACATCAACATTGCTCTCTTTGTCTATTGTTGCCCCTATTGTTATTGTTAGGTTATTTCAGATACATACATGTATCTTGTTTTGTCCTATTTGATATTCAAAGATGGGATGTTTTAATAGGTTATTTAAGATGTCAGTCATGAAAAACAATATGTAAATAATTGTAAATACAATTATGTTTTATGGTAACTAATTTACAAGGCCTGTTTCAGGCTCCCTCCGCTCATGTGCCAGACTTAATAGATGAATTAAGTACACCAAAACAGCATGTTATTTATAATAAATTTGGTTGAACATGTTTGAATCAGGTGTGGCAGATGAATTAGGTTCAGCAGATTTGCTGTCATATGTGAAACTGGAGTGCATATCCAGGTCTCGAAAAATATTGTGCCCAATAGTCTAGAACTAGTAGATTTTCATGTCAGGCAACTACGTTTTGACAGTCACTTACCCGACGGGCAAGTTTCTTCCTGATTGATTCAATGAATGAAGTTGCCATCTGAATCAATAGTCCCTCTGGTGTCAAACGTTTGTCAGGAGTGGAGGGATTCATGCTCGAGGACCTAGCCAATATTGCAGTATAAAGTATTTTGTTCTTAAATAGGAATGCAATGCACACACGTATATAAATACCAGTCGTAAATAATAATAAAGCATTTTTATTTCAATTGTCTCATATTTTGTTTGTTTTTCATTTACTAATAAAAACAATTTTAATTATCATTCGACTCATTCCCATCCCAAATTCTGATTGGTTAATTCACCTGCAAATAAGCACAGGCTAACCATCCTCACATTTTGTGTATTTGTCACTGATATCATATCTTTCTGTTAATCCATTATTTATTAGCAGAATCCTGAAAACTCATGCAACCGATTGTAAAATAAAATGTTGTTTTGACTTGATTCTGCAATGTATTTGTTGATTTAGTTAGTTGTTTATGTGCACGCTCATAATACGGCTCGGACTTCCTGTGGTTCAGGTTGTTTACATACAGCTTGGGCTTCCTGTGGCTCATCTCGCTAAGTACATAAAAGTGTGCATAGCTCATCTCTATTATTACATAAAAGTATACTTTATGTACTTAGCGAGATGAACCACAGGAAACCCGAGCTGTATTATGAGTGCACGCGAAAACAACTAAATCAACACATACACTGTCAGCAGAATCAAGTCCAAACAACATTTTATTTTACTATTTGTTACATGAGTGAGTTTTGGGGATTCTGCTAATAAATAATGGATTAACAGAAAGGCATGATATCAGTGACAAATACACAAAATGCGAGGATGGTTAGCCTGTGCAAATAACTGTTTGCTGCAAATAATTACCTGAGCATGCCCAATATTGACCAGTCTAGTTTGGAAACATAGCAGCTCGGTCAGCATAGCTGTTGGAAGCTCAAACTTCCACTTTCAAAACCCTTTAGGTAGAGCTATAATTATTTTGTTGAATGATAAAACAATAAAATTTATTATTGAACTCTGCTATCACAAAACATCATGATCTGTCCATGTCTTGCTATCAGTTATTTGCCTCTGCCTTTGGCATCAACAAATCACTGATTGCTTGCCACAAACAAATAATATTTAGTTCAGCCTTGTCCAATAATTGCTTATTATTAGGCCCAAAAAGCACTTGAACCCCACTTGTTCATATGAAACAGTCTGAATTTCAACACGCTTATCTTATTTTAGCCACCTGTCTACTTACACTACTAAGTAATAGATACACAATGAGTGGTCATGCTTTATCAAATTTACATACTTGAGTTGTTGTAAATCTGATAAAGCACAGACACAAATTCTATATCCGACTATTAAATCAATTGTCAAGATGTATAGTCCTGTTTCAGTTATTTTGGCAATTCGACTTATCTTGCCCGAGAAAATCGAAGAAAATGTTTATGCAAATCAGGACAAAATCTGAAAGATCACTTCAAAAAACTCATGAATAAATAATGAAGCAAAAACAAAGGAAATCAATGACTGTGAAGACATTTTATACCTGATAAAATCTCATCCTAATTTACATAAACTTTTAGCTTGGATTTTCTTGGCCAAAATAAGTCGTATGGCCAAAATAAGTCGTATCGCCAAAATAACTGAAACAAGGTATCTTTACCCTCTTTACAAGTGAATGTTTTTGAAGTCTTTTAATAAACTCGCAGCAAATTTTGGGCCTGTATCAGTGAATTTCTAATTAGGATGAAACTTTATATAAAATGTCATCCTATAAAAAATATTTTCTTTATGTCATTCCCTTGAGATATGTGTCTTTCTTTCATTGCATTCTTAAAGAGTTTTTGAAGCCGTTTAAAACACTCGCAGCACGTGTTTTATTAAGTCTAAAAATTCTTGAACTTGATAAAACACTGCTGTTCGTGTTTTAAACAGTACTTATCGCTCAGTGATTTCTTTGTTTTCCTTCATGAATTATTAATTAGTTTGATAATTTTAGATACAAATCACTAACTACATTCATACAAATTCAGTAAAGAAACTTGTATCCCAGAATACTATCCTGACACCAAGTGGCTTCAAGCTGCAAGAGCTCGTCTCTTCTGTATATAATGATGGCATTTCTTAACTTAGATTATACATATGTGTTTGTGCGTAAGTAATATATACATCCATGGTGTTAATATATACATCCATGGTGTACATGTTTACCCATTGTGAACTACTATTAAGTGATGTATGTCCCCATGTATTTTGCTTGTAGTTTGTGTATATGACAAGTCCATGTAAATTCACATATCTTACATCCTAACTTTTCACAGGGAAAATATTGAAAATCATTACAATCAAGCATTGAAGGAGGAAGTTTAACTGTTTCTATCCAATCCAATCCACCAACCGAGCGATTACTTGATACATGCACAGTACCATGACATAGCCCCTTTAATATTGATTCTACATCAAGTGAATAGTAGAATATTTCTCGATTTGAGTGCTGCATCCATGAGTTCATTTATTATACAACACATACTGGTAGAGATAAATGACCTTTTGTAAACATCTATGTTATATTTGAAGGTTATATCAGTGATTCTACCAAATACTTTGTCAAAATCAGTAAACGGTTTCATTCACAATGAAAAAGAAATGAAAGCAAATTCCCGAATTTACGTCAAATTTA
Source organism: Actinernus sp. WN-2022 (assembly GCA_030867875.1). Classification (NCBI taxonomy): domain Eukaryota; kingdom Metazoa; phylum Cnidaria; class Anthozoa; order Actiniaria; family Actinernidae; genus Actinernus; species Actinernus sp. WN-2022. The sequence goes on along the minus strand of JAOWCC010000019.1, from coordinate 105,921,316 downwards.
CGTCACATCATTAGCATATTGGAAATATAAACCTCAAAAACTCCGATGAACACTCAAATCAAGAAATATTCTACTATTCAACAACTCACTTGATGTAGAATCGATATTTAGGATAAACATATTTGACCTTATTTACACTTTAAGGTACTAAGTATTTTTATTCTTAATTCAGTTCATCTATAGCTGTTTCTATGGTCATTTTGAATTTAATAATTTACAGTACACCTATTTTTATACTGGTATAATCAACAAAAAGTCGATTGAGATATATATGATAACTGCAGTGCGAAGTGTGTTAAGCAGCTGACGTTTTGAGCACTCCCTAGCCCTTCATCAGAGAAAAATATGAATGGCTTATATAACCCTCGAAACATCAGCTAGCTGACATGCTTGCCATCAGAGTTAACATGCCTTTATCGATTTTTAGTTGATTTTACCAGTATTTATCTTCCCTGCCGACCTATATTAGTTACCCCACATAAACATCTGTAAAATATATAAGCTGAAGAATATACGAGTAAACAATGGGTGTTTCTAAACCATACACAAATTAATAATTACTGATGTGGCAAGTCAATACAGTGGAAACCCGATTTCTCGAACCCTCGATTTCTCGAACCAAAAGTCATTTCCCTTTGATTTGTTTCACTCTGACACTGTAATTTTACCCCCGATTTCTCGAAACTTCCGGTTTCTCGAACCAATTTTCGCTTCCCTTGGGAAAAATTGACCCTCGATAACTCGAACCATTGAAAAGTTAATACTCATTTTCAGCACTGTGGTGTCAATTTCAGTTACATTCACGCATTGAAGCAAGGTAACACTGTGAACAATTGGTATTCTCTAATTTTATTACACGACACGCGGCATATCTGTCATCTCTACAGTCGTGGGCCTGAAATAGACGAACCTCCGAAGCTACCATCAAAGAGCGAACTGCAACATGCAATTGGCGTGCTAAAGACTTAGCTTTTTCGTACATGATCAGCGTGTCACTGAACTCCGTCGAAGCACCAGCAACATTGTGGACATCGTTCACGAGAATTTCGTAGTTGAAATGAGGCAACAGTAAATTACCCACCATGGGCGTAACTGCCTTTAAGCCAGTAAGCCCGGGCTTACAAACTTTCTGGACATGTCTATTATCCGAACATTTTCCCCGTTGAACTAGTGTTCTCGCATAAATATTTTTTTATTGCAGCCAAAGTTGCAATAAATTTCACGAAAAACGACTTTTTACGCCTGTTCATTAGGCTGTTCTTGATTCCCTTACCCTCACTAAACTCGCGAAGTTTGGAACGGGCTTACAAACCAAAAATGGCTAGCTTATACGCCCCCTGCCCACTATATCAGTTGAATTGTATGAAATATGAGAGAGCCAACATCGTCTATCAATTGGATTCTGTTATGTTTTTGAATGAAGTTTTGTTTGTAAATACAGTTACATATCTATCTATAGCAAAAAGGTGTTTTTTAAGTAAAATATGCAATTTACAGAAATTCGATGCCACCTTCAATTTCTCGAAGTCCCGATTTCTCGAACCAATTTTCGTTTCCCTTGGAGGTTCGAGAAATCGGGATTCCACTGTATTATTATTTACTTACTACATGTAACTATTCTATGTTTGAAGAAATATGCTCTCATGTTACATTCTTATGATGAGATGGTGCTCTTCAGTGATGGACAGATGGTGCTCTAGCTTCAGTGATGCATGATGGACAGATGGTGCTCTTCAGTGATGGACACATGGTACTCTTCAGTGATGGACAGATGGTACTCTTCAGTGATGGACAGATGGTGCTCTTCAGTGATGGACACATGGTACTCTTCAGTGATGGACACATATGCATGGTACTCTCGGCTTCTGTGATGGACAGATGGTACTCTTCAGTGATGGATACATGGTACTCTTCAGTGAAGACATTATACTCTTCAGTGATGGACAGATGGTACTCATCAGTGATGGACAGATGGTACTCATCAGTGATGAGCAGATGGTGCTCTTCAGTGATGGTCAGATGGTGCTCTTCAGTGATGGACAGATGGTACTCTTCAATGATGGACAGGTGGTACTCTTCAGTGATGGACAGGTGGTACTCTTCAGTGATGGACAGATGATACTCTTCAGTGATGGGCAGACGGCGCGTTTCAGTGATGGACAGATGGTGCTTTTCAGTGATTGGCAGATGGTACTCTTCAGTGATGGACAGATGGTGCTTTTCAGTGATGGATATGGTACTCTTCAGTGATGGACAGACGGTGCTTTTCAGTGATTGGCAGATGATACTCTTCAGTGATGGACAGATGGTGCTTTTCAGTGATGGATATGGTACTCTTCAGTGATGGACAGACGGTGCTTTTCAGTGATTGGCAGATGATACTCTTCAGTGATGGACAGATGGTGCTTTTCAGTGATGGACAGATGGTACTCTTCAGTGATGAGTAGACGGTGCTTATTTTCAGTGATTGGCAGATGGTTGCATCACTGATAAAACAATCAAAAAAGCAAAGTTTAGGAATGTAGCACAGTAGGCTACCTGCTTGAGTGTTAGGGGGAAGCCATATGTCCGAGTACGCAGCTGAAATGTATTCATCAATCTGAAGAACCCATCCCATTCCATCTGATCTCCCTGTAGCTGGCCAATGGACCGTAGGTAATCGACATGCAATGGAATCTGTGCAAGAATACGAGTAATGGTGGCAACACTCCACATTAGACGTATTGCTAGAAAAAGCCAGAACAGTGTTCGAGCAAAGGTCCACCAGTGAGTATTCTGGAAATCCTTAACTTTGATCACAAAGGCAGCAATGTGGGTAACAAAATTTGCAACAGCAAAAAATGTTAGCAGTATTATAAATGGCTGGAATGCACTTGCAAGACCATCAAGGTTTGCTATGATGTTGGTAAGGCATTTGCATGCCTCGGGTGCCACTATCTTAGGGGTGCGGGGGACACTGATGCTAGAAGACGGTCCTCGGGTACTCACTGAAGCCTCAAGATCCACCTCTGGATCTAAATCAACACCATGATCATTAGAATTATTCATATCAGCTGGGTTAATAACATGGTCATCATCCTTGTTAGTTGTGTGATCTCTGTTCCTGTACATCCCGGCATCCGCATCTTGTTCAAAGATCAGTACAATATCTTTACCAGTGTCGAGTAAGTCAAATGTAAGAAACCCAATCACATTATGTACAACCTTCATAAGAATACTTGGGCTTTCAGCAATCAGTGCTTTTGAAAACTCTCGAAGTGTTGGTCTGTATGGTAGGAAGGGGCCATCGCCGAACCTGCACATGAAGCTGATTGCATCGCGTGTAGTAAGCCGTGCAACAAGAATAAACGAGTAGCTCACAAAACCACTTATGTATACTGCAACGACCCAAAAGTAGCCATACAGCACCAGCCAAGTTTGATCAGTAATTGTAAGAAGTATTTCGATTTCGTTCTCCTTCCAAGATCCGGCAAATGTGTCTCCTGCCTTGTAAAACAGATGAAAGAGCAAATAGGACACCCACTGATAAATTTCCAATGCTAATGGATAAATGCAGTTCTTAACGGCCGACCTCCTAAGCCACGATCCGCGGTGCGATTCGTGCCATACTATCTGACCTACAGTATCTGGTTCTGCAAACATTCGAATAGGCGAACGCCTGCCGAGCTTTCGCTCAAGAAGCGTGTTAAAAGCTTGGCTTCTGTAAATCTGGAATCCGCAGATCAGAGAGATCAAGGGCACTATATAGAGAGAAAGCTGGATCCATGTGTCGATCGTAGTTCTCACAAAAACGCCCAAAGTCGCTACGAACAGCATTCCGAGGAGCAGTAGGGTGAAGACCACAGTTGATAGATTCACGAGAAACTTACTTCGAAACCTATCCCCTGGGCCGAATAGGAAAGAGAACGATACTAGAGGCGACAATGGCCTTGCAAAAGTATTCTTCTCTGTTATTCCAGCACTAGACAGCATCTCGAGGTAGTAATCTAAGTCTCCCGGTAGTTATGAACTTAGGCGCAAACTGCAAGTGAAACTCTACCCGATCGATCCTTGGATGCCGCTGCCCTATGCGTCACGCAATAGTATTAGTTAACATAATTACTCGGGCTGCCTGTGGCAGCGCCGAGTCTTAAAATGCAAGTCGTTATTTTTTTTATTTTTTTTATTCCGTGTAGCAAGTGTTCTGCGCATGCGGTAAAGGTCAAATTCACACCAATCAGATTGCACTGTGCTGGTCACGCAACAATCGCCAGGTTAATGTATTTACATAATTAAATACAGTAAATCAAGATGGACGACGGCGCGAGGAATTTTCTCTCAAATTTGGAGTCCCATCTCTCAAATGTAAGCAGTTTAATGTTTTATTTAAGTTCACTCGTGCGAAAGCCTTCCAACACTCCCAACAGGCTCAGGATATTTCAACTGGCGTCTTGTTGGAGGTACGTTTCGTAGGTAATAAACACTCACTCGGCACATAATATGATGACCGAAGCAGTTATTCAACTCTCACGGTAAACAAGATTCCTCTCACGGCCGAGATTTTGGTTCGAGAAATTAAAGGCTTCCAACAGTTCCCTTTATAGTTCTGTAATATAATGAGCAGACTGCAGTTTTGGGAAGGAGGGTAAAAGCTTTTAAATAGAGATAAACAAAACGGGCATTTCAGTTAATAATCTTTAGTCCAACAAATACCGATATGGACGCGATCAAAGAGCCGCAGGGTAGAAAGAATAGTAGAGAAATACAGTGATAGCTCCATCATAGGTGGACAGGATACAACTTATAATATGGGACAAATATAGACATAAATTTGAGACACTCCCCTATTAGTACTCTGAACCTGCAGAACAGCAGACTAAATTAGGACCGAATTCGTATTTTTTTCGATTAAAAAAAAGAATCAATGCCTTCAGCTGCTTCAGTAAGATTCCTAGTCATATCAGTAATGGTGACTATACCAAGCATTGTTGCTGGGGGAGATGTAAGAGTGAATCCGGCGCTCAAAGAGATATGTCTCGGAGAATGAAGCATCGTTCAGTACACCGCCAGTAGATCAGGTTTCTCATCTTTTCTCGGCCTTTTTGATCACTCACAGGAGGAGCTTTTCTGTTCCAAAACCTTTACAGCAAATTCAGTGAGAAATGTCAGCATTGGATAAATGTTTGTACAAGAGACCTTAAAAGCACAGAACAACGAGACTAGGTCTGGCAATGAAACGTAAGTGGCTATAAATTACTGAAACCCTGACTATGTATCCACCAGTAAAAAATGAGAAGGAACTACTGTTCAACCATTAAGTTTACTTGAATTTATCAGTGGATTCTAAATAAATTTTGGAAGCAAAGCCTACATCTACAATGCTTTGATTTATTTTCTGAGCACAAATGAAGTTAATTTCTTTCGGAGCTGCAGGTATTGAATTTCAAAACTCGATAAATGCAAACAATAACATAATGGTTTGAAAGAGCACACCAACATAAGCAAGATTGCCGAATTTTAGGATGCTATCAGTTCATAGTTTTAATGTATATGCTCTTCCAGCCATAACAGCTTTGGTCTCCGATGAGTTTTATTGAAGAAGATGATTGCACTCGGCACGCGGCTACATTCTTTTGTTTTTGCCTTAATACAGGAAAACCTGACCTTTGTAACTTTTCAATGTTTAGCTGAAGTCTTACAACGATATTGCATGGGAAAAGATGAGTTTGGGATACAGTTTAAATAGGACTTGACAGTCTATATAGTATAAAGCATGTCTCGTTGGTTGGCCAGCGAAGATGCAAAACTCGCTTGACAAGATCAACGTTTGTCGCTTTGTTTCAATCCTCTGTATTTCAGCCAAAGTTTAAGCTGTTCGACAGTATAATCATCAGGTTCCCTTTCAAAATATGGTCCAGGAAAGCAGTCATTTCTGGTAGAATAGACAGAGGACGAACTGAAGTGCTAGTCAAATCTTGTAAGTTGATACAAGAAAAGCGGTTTGTTTGTCTGAGTCTTGGCGGGGGGTCTAGACTTGTGACGTAATTGCCGCGCTCTGCTATGAGCGTGCGTAACATGAACATGAATATTAAAGTAGAGGTCAACTTCTTTAATTTACATACACGAGAAAAACAAAAATATTAAATTACATATATATATATACTAGGGGAGCAGAGAATGAATGTCACCACGCTACCAGCCACTCCTAAAGACTGCTAAATTCAGCTAATAATTCTTCCCTTCGGTTATTACTAGAGGATTTCAAATGAAAGTGTAATTTCATCTTCAATCTCATGTGGCCCGAGTGAAAGCCCAGATGGGCTCTTGTTTGTTTGATGAACATAACTCCATATTCCCGGCGTCGAACTGAATCTAACTGATAACGATACTGTTCGGAGATCGAACAATTCTGTTTCCATTGAATTGAACCAAGAGAGCATGATCGATTCGTTTTCCGAACAAAGGGACCGTTCATTATTTATCGGAGGAGGGTAGCCTGTACCCTGGTTCCAGAGGTTTTCTAAGAACCGCGGAGAACAGAAGAGCCGCGAAGCGGCGATCTAAGAGCCGCGAAGCGGCGAGCGAGCTGTTCTCCGCGGTTCTTAGAAAACCTCTGGAACCAGGGTAGGTAGCCTGCGAGCCGGCTCTCCTGTGGGTTTATCAGTCGGAAAAGTTTATTCTCGTATTCGGGGTTCCTGTGGCGCGCGGACACGAAAGTTTATTCTCGGGGTTCCTGTGGCGAAGGAAAGGAGAGCCGGCAAGGACGCCTTTGTTTCCGGAGTATTTCGCGTTCGCCGGCGAACGCGAAATTCCAATTGGGGGTCCCTAATTCAAACTGAGCATGAGTTTACTAGGCTCCACCTAAAATGTGACCCATAGATTACACGAGTATGGTTTCAATGCCGAAATTAATTAATGATTCACAGCAACATGGAGAACTTATCTTTAATCATATTTAATAGGCCTTTTGCAGCTAACAGTCGCGTGCTGATATAATACTTCGTTACCGAATGAATGGAGGTCGTAATCCCCATGGAAAAGACGTTGCCATGGATGCTGGATGGCAAGCCACTTTTAAAACGCTGTTTTAGAAAGATCGACAATCAATTGAAGGTGAAAAATAGCATTAACAAACAGGTTTTGCTAATAACAATACTGATCTCGTACAAGGGCCGTTAAATATATGAATTAATATTTTTTTTGCCATCCAGCACAATCCTGTACAATCACGTGAATGCCTAGCTGCAAAAGGCAATGGTGGACAGCTAATGTTTACATAAATAATAATAAATAGTATGAAAGTAAATACATAAACAATGAAAAAAGAAGAGATAAATAAGTACAATGGATCTGGAATTGCTGCAGGGAGGTGGCATGCACGGCATCGGCCGAGAGATTGTTCCACGCGAGAATACAACGGACAAAGAAAAGAGTACTTATATAGGTATTCACTGTAGGCAATAGAAAATTATATTTCAAGCTGTGAGACCTTCTAGTAAGAGCCTTATTCAGCGTTAACAAGGGTGGAAAAGGGATATTAACAATAGTATTCTGAATCTTATAAAACAGTGCTAAGTCAGGTATAGGAGGTAGAACGAAACCCGTCCAACAGCCCGTGGTCGAACCACCGGAAAACCTAACGGACAATGATATACGGACGCCGCTGGAACAAGTCACAAGCTCACGGCCATCGGTTGCCTCAATGTTGGGGCGGATCCGGGGGAGGGGGGGTTGCATCGAACCCCCTTCTCTCGCTCGCTTACAAAAGACAAAGAAATTACATCGAACCCCCTTCTCTCGCTAGCTTACAAAAGACAAAGAAATTACCAAATATTTTGGCGCTCGCGTATATCGAACCCGCCTCACACAGAATCCTGGATCCGCCCCTGTAATGTCTAAAGTGAGATGCAACAGGTGCAGAACCCCTTTAATTTATGCATGATATTGATGATAAGGGAACGAATCTTGAGATGGTACGTGACGAAGAGGTCTAATTTGGTGAAATAATGTTTCAAATCGTTACTGTGAACGTAATGCACATCTTTTAAACATTTCCTGAGCACCTGACATTTATTGTTACTTGTACATCCTGTCTTAGTGTACTCTGTGTTTCTGTTGTTAAAGTGTTTATGAAACCAAATTTTGCATCTATATTTTATTGCAGAATAATAAAGTTCATTATTTTCTGATTATCAAGAGTATATTTATTTTTCAGTTCCGCCTTCGGAAAGGTCTCTTTTTCGCCATTCAAATTGACTACTTTATGCTAAAAACTGTCCGGTTTGCCGCGCGGCCAAATGAGCTGCGTGACGTCACTGTGAGAACTCGTTGTTACAAACATGGCGGACTCCAGCAAGAAGGTTTCAGAGAAGGAGGTGGAAAATATTGTGTGGCTGGTGGCCTTGATTTCTTTCCTGTATTTAACTTTATCCTAAGCCAAAATACAATGGACATTGAAGTTCTAATACAGTGTTACTCATTCACAGTTTGATACAACCCAACTACAAGAAATGACTCGCCAAGTGAACTCGACGATAACTTTAATACTCCTGTACTTTTATGCTGAAGCCAGAACAGTGAATGACAAAGAATACAATATAGGGTTTCCTGTAGAAATTCGTTTAAGAGGATCCTGAATGTTCGTGAATGAAAAACGGACGATAAAACTTGCAAAGAATCCAGAATTTCGAAAGCCGTATAGTCGAACTGAGCCTCAACAACTCACTGCCATCAGAGCAGCAGTTAAACACTGTTCCCGCTTGTGATAATGAAAATATCCTTTTTCAGACCGCAGTTGTCGGGAACCTAAACTCACGTAACTCAGTGAGTCAGTCTCAGAATACGCCTTCTCTATGAATGTTTTTCCATCAGGCATTTTCAGCACTATCACAATGTGCAGATTAACTTCTCCTGTGCTGGTCATACACTGTAAAAAGAAAGCACTTGTGTTTCCTGCAACAGTTTTGATCAGTGACAATTTTACAGCCCGTTTGCAGCCGGCAGTCTCACTTTTATCAATCGACATGTTCTTTTTATAGCAGGTTATTTCATCCAATAAGAAACGAGTTTTCAGATCGATCGTCAATGTCAAGCTGTCAGAATTGAACCAATCAGCGACGAGAAATATGGTAAACAAGTCGAGTACATTCGTTGTAGTATATTTGCTTATAGTTATATTAGTAGATTTTTATTTGGGTTCTTAAAATTAGATAGCTTACTTTCCTTCGTCTAGATTGAAGTTTATATTATAAAACAAATAACAGATGATTCTCCTTGTTCTATCACAAAATAATGTACTTATGCTGCTAAATGTACCCGCGTTCTGCTCGTGCATCCGCAGTTTTCAAGACCTCGAGCGTGCAATATTTTTTTTATAGAACAAGGAGAACCATCTTTTATTTGTTAAGTATTGTGTTGCGTTCTACTGTATTTAATTTTTTGTATTGAATTGTATTGTACTTTATTATATTTTTTGTAGAAATGCGTGTCGTCCTACATGATCATATTTAGGAGTCCTCACAGTGACGTCATTGTAATGGCGGATTCGGTTCCAGGCCCCGGACAGTTTTAAGCATAAAGTAGTCAATTTATTTGAATGGCGAAAAAGAGACCTTTCCGAAGGCAGAACTGAAAAATAAATATACTCTTGATATTATTCTGTAATAAAATATAAATGTCTGGTCTTTTCCTGCAGAATCAGCCTATTGGATATTCACTAAGTAACGAGTTATTTGGCCAAGTTGTGTGATATAATTGTTTACCAGACAGGAGCTACAGGCAAAAATGTACTTCCCTAGCCTTCTCTTATTTTGACACTAATTCAGAACCAAACCTAAGGTTGGGGGGGATGGTTGAAAATTCAAGTTCATTGCAAAGATTTGTGTTAAGCACAGATCAATATCTATCTTCAAGTTGCTATGACTTCATTTTTGGGAGACATGTTGCTGATGAGTCCAATCATGTGATCAGCCACACCTTCTTCTTGTCCATAATTAGGATATTTGCTCTCCAACCATAGATAACCTGTAAAAAATTCTCCTGTCCAAAATATAAGGTCATTTCACATGCAATTGACATTATTCAACTACAATGGATGCTAACATCCTGTAAAATAAGTTTGAGTGTCAACAGAAGAGGTCACATGATATGGGTAGGGTGGTGTATAACTCTTTGTCGCTGATGAGTCCAATCATGTGATCAGCCACACCTTCTTCTTGTCCATAATTAGGATATTTGCTCTCCAACCATAGATAACCTGTAAAAAATTCTCCTGTCCAAAATATAAGGTCATTTCACATGCAATTGACATTATTCAACTACAATGGATGCTAACATCCTGTAAAATAAGTTTGAGTGCAAACAGAAGAGGTCACATGATATGGGTAGGGTGGTGTATAACTCTTTTTGGTCCGATCGTGTGTGAGCTCAATTGGTGAAATCCTGAGTGCTAACTCAACCCTACCCCCTCAGTTCAAGTTTGGCTAGCCCGGGGTAGTTAAATACTGCTGACTTTTTAAGCCGAGGGCTCAAACTTTCTCCACAATGCCATTCGGGTGAATTCTACGAACTGGTCGACGGTAGGTATTGCAACTTCTGTAGGGTTTCCAATGAAATGTGCTCTAATTTTGGAGAAAAATGCCACTGTCAGAGAGCTTGAGGACATCATTAAGTCTGAGGACGGCTGAAAATTACTTGGTTTGCTTTTAGTAGGCCTTGTGAGGGGATTTCACAGGGTTTTTCCGTTGTCATTTTGTGCTTTCAGACACAGGAAAAAATTCTTCACTGAAATCCTTGAAGTCCTGCAGTTGGCAGTCTTTTACCCCTGCTCAACCTATTAGGATGTGTTTTTGTCACTTTAAAGCAACGGCTTGAGTCCAAATCACCGCTCTTGGTTGTATAGGGCGCCCCTACCGGAGTCCCAGAGTGGGGGGCCCTTTGTGGAATTTTTGTCCATTACCCAGCATGCAATTGGAGGTGGGAACAGGAAAACATCGGCGTGGTTCACCGTCGCTTGGTGTGTTTGTGAAAACAAACCTGCTGGTTGGAAAGATTAAACAAGGTACTGTAACGACTGAGTGGTTATTTTGTGTTTGCTCTTGATTTCAAGTGCGAACGGAAAGGTTTTTTTGAGCCGATTTTCAGCTCCTCGAAATTCGTGAAAATCGAAGAAACGAAACAATCGCCAAAACAAATGAGCTTTTCTCCATAGTGAAAGAGTCGAGCGATCCCTGTTATAGCCCTGACTTTGAAGTCGTCTTTCCAGCATGTCTAGACGTGATGCAATAATTTTTCTGACGTAGGAAAAATTATAATTAACGAGTCTGCCATTTTCGTATAATTGAAGAAATTCAATGTTATTACTCGATTACTTTTCAAACCATTAGCAAGGATTTGTAATGCATTTTCGCCCAAATATAGTTGAACACGATTTTAAACACGTGCACTTTGCTGCGTCCAGAGCAGATTTCGAATGAGTGGGACAAACTACGGCATGTCCAACCGTGCTGTAAATCCGTGTTGTACCGTATTTCTGTAATTTGCCGGATTGGATCAGCAGGACATAAACAATGGGAAACCATTTCAATGTCACGACATGCCGTACGGTAACCGTGCTGTACATAGTCAGTGCTGTAGTTTTCCCGGCAACTCATACGTAATCTGCCGCTAAGTGATTTCTGGCAAGGGCCGGCAAAGCTTACGGAAAACTGCAAACACGATTGCACGCTTCCCAGCCGCAGTAGCTACATCCCTCAAATTTCGATCAGTTAATCTTTTGTCTGGTGTATCTGAAGAATATTTCAGAAATTCGATTTTACGGATTTTATTTGGCATGGGATTCCCACACAAACACTATTTCTCGCAATGTTTGCATCCTTTTCAAAATGTCGGAATTAACCGCGAACTGGTCTATTATGCCTAATTTCTTGACTTAACAATTAAACTGAATTAAATTTATTATTCAACGGGTATACTCGACTAGATCAGCTCTTTATAGTTATTTCGGGTGCCCTGCTACTTCAACTCACATATTTATATTGTAACTATATATATATAATAGGAAGTTGAAATAAAATATCGTTGTTGTTGCATTTTACATCAGGGGGTATCGGGTCCGGTTTAATTTGAAGTTGAAATAAAGGAAGTTGAAATAAAATATCGTTGTTGTTGCATTTTACATCAGGGGGTATCGGGTCCGGATTAATTTGAACCAACAGATCGAGAGCATATAAAGTAAGGGAGGGAATCTCCAATATGCGCGCCCGTGCGATAATGTCGAATAAAATATATTTTAGTAACCGGAAGCTGTTAAAGCAAAGTGGGCGCGCGCGACAACTAAAAAATGGCGCGAAAATATTTTGCCTGCCGTTTGACGTCCAATATTTTTGCGCCATTTTTTTAGTTGTCGCGCCATTGTTGTAGCCTGCGCGCCCACTTTGCTTCAACTGCTTCCGGTTACTAAAAAGAACTTTTTTTTCGATCACATTATCCCGATTTCCGGTTCCTGATTTTTGTAAAATTATGTCGAATTCCGGTTTGTTCGATTTACTAGATTATAGACGATTCAGAATGATCAAACAGGGTGTTTTTTATCTGAAAACCGGGTCCGGCTCTAGACCCTATTGGCCGCACAACAAACACACATACATACATGGGTTTTATTTGGATCATGTATAAACGTAGTACACTGATTGCTTGTTCCAAACAACGTTAGTGTTACCATAATTTAAAAAGATAAATACCAACCAATTTAATTATCATATAAGTACCCCCCCCCCCCCCCCCTCTCAAGTACCAGATCTAGAGTGTAACAGATGTTTAAATTTCGTAAACATTATTGTTCGCCTCAGATGTATTTGAATCGGAATTAGTGTGGAGAAGTACAGTTATTATATAAACAATGAACTGGATTGACATGACAGGGTTCTTTCTCGGTGTAAGAAACCCTAATATTTGAATTGCAAATCATTTTCAGCCGTGTTTAAGAAACAATACATACAATACAATAATAATAATTAGTGTCTGCTAATGAAAAGCAAGATAAAAGTTCTAAAAAAGCGGTCATCGGCAGCGAAATCCCTCGTGGCGTAGTGGTGAGGGTTGGTGAGGGTTAGGGTTTGGTTTCAAATCAGGATTCGGGTTTGTTTCGATTCTTCCCAAACGCTATATATTGTTTATATAGTTGAGGGTGGCGTACTTGTGAGTATTTTTGTTCTAAAAATTTCTAAGTGTCGCTTTAATTTGTACTTTCAGGAACCCTACAAGTTTGGGTTTCTTACACCGAGAAAATACCCATGACAAAGTGTTTGACCAAGATCCTGCATTTGTGACTTCTCTAGAAAACGGAGTGAAATGTGAAAGAGGCAGATTGTTTATTATAAATATTTTTAAACACATTTAAAATGCAACCTGCACATTTCCGATGCAATCTAATTTGCCACAGTGGATCAATACTACACAAGGCTGGTACCGGTACATCAGTTGTTTTATTATACAAAAAAAAAAAAGTCAGAGCATTTGAAAGTTTTTCTAACACTATCTCGCGTGTTTGTAACAGAGAACAAAGACATGGTAATTATTTCAGCGCTTTAATAGTCAGCTGATCGTTAACGGGTGACGACTGATGAAATTATACTCATAGTCATGTTTTCCCCCCCAAATAGTCCTGTTTTTCTCAAAATTTCACAAATTATCAAGGATCCTGGATGTTTAGTAATTTGGATCAGTCGGTAACGCGCCCACTCTGAAAATACCAACACCTCGTGGATCGAACAATACATTTTGTTCTAATTAGGAAAAGGGCGGCCTATTTTTATAATTAGGGGGCAAAGGCGGTCTCTTTAATTTTTTCGTGGCCGTTTCATGACTAATTGCACAGCATTGTTTCAGTTGGCCTGCAGGAAAATAATAATAATGTGTCTGGGGAGGACTCGGGAACTTTTTACATTATTATTAAAAACTCATCTTGATTTTTCTAAAAATCAATTAAGTTGGAATCAAAATAACACATTCGCTGTTTGATCTTGCTTTTCGAGTATGCTCTTATTAAAATAAATCATAACATGTTTCTAAAATCTAAGAATTGCGATAGCCTACTGTTCCCACCCCAGTGGGGTAGCATGCAATAGCCTAACTTCCATACAAGGAAGAAGCCATTACAATGTGCATTGTCTTTGACAGCTGACATAATGTCGTCATGGCCATAGTTTCCTAATTTGGCGCGCGTCATACAGATTTTCCCGCCATTTCGAACTTTGTGCTACGTTTCCTGAATGCAAATTAGGTTGTGGAGGAGAAGGAATTGCGCGTCAAGATGGCCTCCTCTAGCGAAGAAGAAGATTCCAACACGAAAGAAAGGTTTGACGCTGTCTGCCGTGAACTAAACATGGATGGAGAAACGGCAGAACAGGCTTGGAAGTCGTACGAACGGATTAGCACAAACTATACTTTGGAGGTTCGTTTTAAGACATGTTACAGATCGGTTGGAAACCACGAACAGATCGTTTCGAATGCTTTGAGTTTGCCCAGGATCTTCATGGTCGATCCTTATGCGATTTTGATGCCTAGATCCTAGATTTCTAATTTATTGATCGAGGTTTCTTCTACTCTACAGGGGGATAGTCTACACTGGTTAGCGTGTTCTTTGTATGTTGCTTGTAGAAGGAGCGTTGTTCCAACAGTCGACAGCTCAGGCACAGTAGAAGGCAATTGCGTTTCACTTACAAGACTGCTTCGAGCTTCCAGACTAAGGTAAGTCTCATTTATTTAACGTTTTTCTTATATTTAGTATGTTGGTTAATATTCTCTGCTGCGTTTTTTTAAAACTTCTTGTTTATTTGTGCGTTTTTAGTTTGATTCAGTTCTTCAACAAGATGAAGAAATGGTTGGACATGTCGAACGCTTCGAATGAATTTCGGAAGAAGATCGAGCATCTCGAGCGTAATTTCCACGTCTCGACTGTGATATTCAAGAAATACAGGCCTATCTTCCTTGAAATCTTCAAAAATCCCAGCGAGGAGACTGTGAAGACCCAAAGAAGTCGAAAATCGAGGTAAGAATTGGAGCGGACAGTGGGTCGATTTCCCCAGTGGGTCCGGTAAACAATAAGCTAACAAAAGATCGCTGAATTTCACGTTCCGTAAAAATCAGGTGATGTTCTGTGACTATAATAGGTTTCCTCGGGACTATTTCTTCAAATGATAATTGAATTCTTATAGTTTATACTTTCTGGGGTCTTGAATACCTCGTGTTGTTGCTTTAAAATAATGTGGAATCTCGCACGGTTTTACCGTTAAAACATGTATACGCTTCTCGAACTCTATTCAACAGTTCGCATGGACATTTCACTAGACACTTGATAAATCTTTATTTTCACACCACAGGAAGCAGCCGTGTTCCATCTCGGATTTCTTTGCATTTTGCTGGACTCTGTATGTGCAAGCCAAAGGTAAGATTCCTTCATTCTTTGAAATGCATTTTTTTAGTTTCGGTCTTTGCTTTTAATTTGAACTTCGTATAAGATGAATTCTAGCTGCTGCTGCGCACCAGCTTAGCTTCTGGTAAGCCTTTGATTAGCTTTGCAATTCTTATTGCACGTATTAAAGAATACGAATAGAACCTTCCGTATCCAAGTGTGTTTCTAGAGTATTAGTATATGCATCATGAAGATGAATTTCTCTCTCGGAAATACTTAAATCAGCTATTGACAAACGAGAGTGAAATTGAACAATGTGTCTATTTCGATCGGCTCGGTTTTTATTTCTTGTGATTCGAGTGTCAAATTTAATTTCGCATAAAAAAAAAAATCGCGAGAACGCTCATAGCTTGAAATGAAGCAGAGCATTGGAGCTTTGCATGTACAATGCCAATGTATTCTCTACTCGTTTCTTGTACCGGGGGCGAATTGAGAGCTGCACCTATGTGCTGAAAACTGAAACCTCAGTATCAGGTTTAAGCAGATTGACACCTTGCACCCCAAGGTAATAACTTGTACAGGACCTAAAATGCGTAACTGCAGAATCTAAACAAACTAAACGGCTTTTCTCTATGTAAGAAATGCATTTTTGAAGCAACAAGTTAACATGTATAGTTTGTGCCATCAAACATGTTGTTCTCATAAAGCAGGAAATCACAGGGCAAATATTTATCAAGAAAGCAAACAAAACTTTAAAAGTGCCTAGATGCATATAAATCTAAAAATCCCAAGCTGATGCCTTGCATCATTGATTTTTTTTCTTTAACCTTTGTCGACTTGAATTCCCTAAGTTTGTACCCTCTAAGTACTGTGTAACAGAATGAAACCTAAATGTGAGAAATGCCTACAGCATTCTCTCTTCATGTTACAGCTTGCTGTTTGTGAGACCTCAGACTTGAGGTTTTACATTTGTTGTACATTATATATCCAATATTGCTAAGTGTGAGAATGATGGCTTTTAATACTTTTTTCCAGAGGCACTATTGTGAGCATGCATGTTTGCATTCGCCCATGCATACGTAACACAAGACACTTGGCTGTAATTGAAATGTCTGCATCATAAGTGTTTAATTGTCTGAGAGGCTTGAGCTCAGGACATGCCAAAGCGTGTTTGGAGTTTTATATGGCACTGCTTGTGTTATATTTCATTATTATTTTCAGAGTTCTTAGCAGAAGAGCATTATTTTGTTTTGAGATATCATTGAGTGATAGGTATCTTTTTCTCTCAGTATCAAACAAATTAATCAAGAGATTAAAGGTAATGTTGTGTACAGTTTAGCTGCCTCACTAGTTAGCGAGGTCAGGGGTTAGAATCCTAGCTGCATTCTTGGGCAGGGACATATAAGTTGGTGGCATTTACACAGAAATTCCGAACATTTTGGGTGGAATGTGAATGGTATACATTTTTTCGGTTCATCCCATGGAAAATTTACAAAATTAATGGAACGTCTCAAAAGGTAGTCCAAAAGTCCCAACTGGAATTTCTGAATGGGAAATTGCATACCATTTACAATTCCCAGTGGGTCGTACCAGTTCCAGGCCTTATGCAGAGCATTTTTCATCTGGAACGGTTTGTGTACAAATTTTATGGTAAACTTTTTTTCCTATCGGGAAATTCAGTTTGGGAAATTTGTGTACCATTTACACTGGAATTTCTGACCGGAATTTCTGTGTAAATGGTAAACAACCCTTGTCTCCTTACTCTTCTAATCTATACAAGTGGGACGTGAAATAAGCCGTTGCGTTATTTAGAGAAAGAGTAGGGATTATCTCCCAACACAACAGCCTGGTACGTGTATTCTGAAGTACTAACATGAATCATTCATGATTTTAAACTGGACGGTAGCACATTGGACCACATTATTTTTTTTGTGAATCGCATTTGGATATATTCATATAGAATTTGCGCTATATAAATGAATACCGTTTTTTTCCAACTGCATCATAAAATTCTCTTCTTTTTTTCTTCTAATTATCGATATTATTAAAACTTAAAGCCAAAACTTAAAATAGAACCGGCTATTATTCACAGTTGTCTAGCAACTTGAAAACTTCTGAAAATTTATGTTAACCACAAGTTTTATTAATTGACAGACTAACAGTGTGCTTAATAACATCAATTTGTTTTACAGTATATGTATGTTAAACATTCTATGATATCTTGTTTTGACAGGTAATTTTCCTGCCATTAGCGATGACTTGGTGAATTCCTACCACCTCCTTCTTTGCTGTCTTGATTTGCTTTATGGAAATGCATTATGTGCACGACACAGGAAGGACCTTATCAATCAGTCATTTGAAGGTATAAGACAGTTTAGATCCATTCCAATTTGTTTTAAATCTTGTTTGTTACACATTGTTAAATACAGTATTTGCAATTTTTTAAAGTTTAGAATTGGGATCATGTGTACTGTACGCAATGTTGGCTGATGTATCGGTCAAGGGTTGCCCAACATATCGGCAGATACATAGACTGACACATGGGTTGAGTATTGGCCGACATGTCGGTCGACTGGTATTTTTTCCTTCCTCCTGTTTATCTGTTGGCCGGTGGTATATCGGTAAGGTGCTGGTCATATGTCAGTGGGGTATCAGTGAGATGCTAAGTTATAACTGAACTGATTCTGCATATTATTTTCACTCAAATAAGTAGTGACTCGTTTGGAAATCTTTTATCTGAAACATTTACGGTATTGAATATAATTCAGTTTAAGTAGGAATATTCTTTTCTGTTGCAATATAAAATGTCCCTTTATACAGTGAAATCTCTCTTGGTGACTCATTAAATCCCGTCAAAGGCAACATTTAATACGTTTCATCCACTCTCACAAGATGATTAAATCGCTATATCACACCGTTTTGGTCTGGAACATTAGGTACCATTTTTTTAAATCTGATGGGGAGATTTCGCCTTGAATCTGGAATAGGGTATAGCAGCAATAGGGCCTTTATACAAGAGGAAGTTATCCACGCCGCTTAGCTAAGCCGCAAACGATTTATATTTATAAATGGGTCAAAAACTGATGTTTGCGACTAATCAGGGCCTCTGACAGAGTGTGAGGGTGCAATTTCGCACTATTGGCTTAAAATCGCACCCAATCACACTATTGTACTATTTTTGCACAATAATACAAAATTCGCTTTGAAAGTCCCTAAATTTGCGTAATTGTTCTTATTACATAATTGTACAGACACCATTTTCGATTTCAAGTGGATATGTATGCTTTTGAGAACAATTTACCTTTGTAAACAACGAAACAAGGTCAGCTTTGTTCGTGGTCCGACTTCCGTATCAAAAACCAGCCAGGCATTCCATACGTAATATTGCGGGAAGCTGGGCACTAGTTTTCATTCTAACAAGACATGCTATTGGATAGAAGTTCTTTGGGTTGACCAATCACAGGCATCGATAGAAATCGGTATTTGATCGATGAAAAGTTGGCGGGAAATGTTCTACGGTGAACAAATCCATCGGCTTCTTTAATATTTAAGCATTCGTTGTACAAATGGATAAATTCGTAGTCAAGGAGCCGAAAGTTTTTGGCGCAAACGGGCCGAAAAAGAATGCACATCTTCCGGTCAAGATTACAGTACAGCCTGGATGTATGTTAACATTTACACGCGTGTAACGCGCGTGTACAAAATTAATTTACTACACGTATTTGATCATGAGTGTATTACACGCGTGCACTACACTCGTGTATTACACGCAAAATGCGTGGAGTTTTCCTTTGTTATACAGTTATTGTCAAAAATCAATTCGGCATGAAATTGTTTGTAACCTGGAACTCCAGCGCCGTCTCTAGATCTTCGAACGGTTTCTGCCAAAACTTAATAAATTGTGCTGAAGGAAACTTTTGATCGTATGCTCTGCAGTTCACGTAATAAACGTTCGAATAACTTGCCCCAAACGTTCGAACAACTTGCCCTTACGTTCGAACAATTCAACATCACAAAGTGATGAAGTCAAAACTGCAAATGTTCGATGTGGTTCGTGAGATCTCACGTTAATTAACAGACAACAAATTAAAACTGAATGGACTCAAACCATTTTTCGCACCAGGTAGAAACTATTCAGATACGTAAATTAAGTAAAAACTTTCAAAACGTTTGATTCTGTAAGCATCTCATTATTCTCTATTTCTAAAAGAAAATTTTATCTGTAGAGAATATTTGGTGCGATCTCAAAGCAAAACAAACACGGAGTCATTGATTATTCAAATCAGTTCGTGGAAAATGTCACACTTCTGTGTCGTGGAATTCAAGATTCGAAACTCATTACCTTTGAAAACGGATCCACATTAAATAGAAAGAACTCCAAAATGTTCTGTTCAGTTGACGTTATCATTTGCCGGCAAAGTTGAGAAGCTTTGTGGTGATTTAAACTACAATGCAATAAAACTTCCCGCGAAGTTGGCGGCACTCGCGTTGTGTGAAAAACCAGACTGATCAGTCTTCACGGCTGAAAGGACATGTCAACAAATTTTGAAGGATTGACAGATCTGAGTTGAAGCTACAGAAGCTATAAAAGTTTATCAGATGAACTAAAAACACCAAACCAGCGCTGGGTTGGTGTTTCGTACAAATGTCAGGATTATCCGTTTATAGAACTTTTTAGTCCTTCGTGAAAGCTCCAAAGGCTTTGATTGAGTAACGGATTGAGTGCATCGTTCGAACGGTTGCTTGTAGCGTTCGAACAGCCAAGTGTTGTTTGAAGAGATTGAGTGGATCGTTTATACGATTTTCACAAAACGTTTAAACGCGCTAGGAAAAAATCCAAACAGTTTCGTAAAACGTTCGAACGATTTATAAAATCGTTTAAACGGTTTCTTAAAACGTTCGAACGGACACCGAACAGTCTCTGAACAACTTTTTAGGCCGTATGTTTTTCACACGAAGATACGTTTTCCCGTGTGTGGTCACAATTAGCATTTATGATTATGACTAAAACACAGACTTAGCATTTACAATGTATTAAGCGCTTCGGTTCCTTGCTACAAACTTATTTTTGAAAAACATGTAGGAAGAATTGTCGTAAATCTTTGCAGAAGTTTTTAGCTGAGGATTCTACACTTTAGTCCAATGCTAATTCGGCTAATTGTGGAAAACTTTCATTCGCGAACTGATATTGTTGATCTGCGGTATTCTTCAGCAGTTATTCTCTGGAGTTCAACGAGTTAATGAGGCACTGAGGTGCGTGTAGTTCCGTGCGTGTAGTACACAAAAAGTGTGTGTAATTACACTCAGTTCGTGTATGATATCATGTACAGTACCGCCGGGAATTATAGGGACATCCGACCGCGGAAAAACCTCGTGCACCAGACGCGGAGCCGCAGTACGGCACCGTGGTGACCGCGGTCACCGCACAAATGACCGCGATAGTTGCAAACTGAGGTGATAAACCGAGGTGCTTGTCGCAGTGCCGCAATGGACATACATGTACGTTAAAAATTAGCAGTCTTCGTACTTGAAAGCTTTGAATGTGATGGATGACAAACAGCTTATGCATTGAGCCTAATCACCCAAAGAACGATCACCGGCATTAAACTTCTCGTAAACAATCTTCTGTTAACTTTCGTAAGTTGTCTTTCTTATACTTGAGACCGCCGTTCGCGTTCTTATTAACTAACGAAACCAACTGCCTCAAAATAAGCATTTCTTGAGAGACGACCCGCTAACAATCTTCTGTTAACTT
Source organism: Actinernus sp. WN-2022 (assembly GCA_030867875.1). Lineage (NCBI taxonomy): Eukaryota > Metazoa > Cnidaria > Anthozoa > Actiniaria > Actinernidae > Actinernus > Actinernus sp. WN-2022. The sequence goes on along the minus strand of JAOWCC010000019.1, from coordinate 105,900,170 downwards.
TCGTAAGTTGTTTTTCTTACTCGAGACCGCTGTTCGCGTTCTGATTAACTAACGAAGCCAACTGCTTCAAAATAAGCATTTCTTAAGACGGCCCGCTAACAATCTTCTGTTAACTTTCGTAAGTTCCCACACAAAATTTTTGGTATGTTTTTGGTATGCTTAAGGTTTGCCAAAAGTATAGTTGAACAATAGCTAAAAGATATCAGTAACATACCTGAAACATACGTAGAGCATACCTAGACTCCATTTGCTGTGCCATATGTATATCATAGATATGTCACTGGTATGTTTGAGGTACCTCAGACATACCAAAAAAGTAGGATAAAGTATCATTTTTGGAACAACATTTAGATACCTACAATATACCTAAAACATACTATTTGTGAAGTACCTAAAGCATACCTCAATCAGGTATTAAAAAATGTATGTTTTAGGTATGTTTTAGGTATGTTTTACCATAGTCACCGAACATACACACAGACGCAGGGCATCAAAAACAGATTTTAGATCGTGCTGAAGTCTTTTATAAAAGAATGGCCTAAAATGAGTAGGTGAAAGAAACGAAGCCAAAGTGTGACACGCCGTGCAACAAAATGTTACGCGCTTCAAAAGGAAAATAATTCCTAAAAACAATGCTACGTAACTAGCAATATATCACAAGCAATAGTCCGGCCCTCAATACTTCCTACCAGAAACGTTTATAAAGGAATGATTCTTACCTTCAAGTTTCAAGTAGGTAAAAACATCTTCACTCGATGAAAATCTGAAGTGAATGACCGACCGACAGCGAGGTCACTTGGCAACACTTCTAAAGTGGGAGCACAATGCATTTTGGCTCCCCAGCTCCGTCACACATGCCTTGTATTGTTACATAACAATGTTACATGTGACTTTCTCAATTAAACACTACAATACTACAAGTCAGTGGAAAAACATAAAAATAATATTCTATTAGCAAGCACATATTTCATTTTCTTTCCTTTGTGGAAAATATAGTAAAACATTGTACTTCACTTATAAATCCATGTGAAGGTTTGTGTGAAAAGTAGCCTTACATATTGTTGAGTTGAGAAAATGACGTCACTTCCGCTGAAAATTAGCTCTGTACAGGCTCTGTCAAGGAACGGATTTGGCTCAGTGCGGACATAAAAACTCACGATTCAGACCCCAAAAACTAAGACTTCCCATCGCAAAAAAATACGCACTTCAAGGTTACCAGGGACCTTCAGGGTGCGTTTACAGTCTAAAATATGTAACTCTTCAAGGAAACATTGTAAATATTTAATACATCATGTATCATTTTAAAGCTTATAAAATTGACTACAAGAATACATAAAAAGTTTTGAGTTCTTTGAAAATCTCGAATTTTTCGCCATCCTGTTTCTCCGATCTAGTCAGATGGCTTTCAGAAGCTCCAACTCCGAAAATATTTTTTTTTTTTAAATCCGATTGCTTTGTCGCATTTCAGATGTCGGGGAATTTCAAAATTCGATTTAGTTAAAAAGTTATCATGCTTTCCGTGAAAAGGTGGAAACATAATCCGAGTAGATATATGCAGGAAACGCTGTCAAAAGCTCTCTTTTTAGAATTTCCCAATTCCCCGACACAGGTTTTGCAGCTGAGATATCAATAATATTGACAATTTGTGAAAAATTCACACAAATCAAATAAATTCCTCTTGAGTGAGAGCTTTTTAAAAACTCTATTTTGGTTGAAAATCGAAAGTGTAGAAAATAGCAGTTCAAAAAATCTAGCCATCTGGCATATGCGAATCTGAAGCCCCGTCTCTCCAACAATTAGCAAACTCTTGGCCAATCATTTCTCATCACAGTTTAACTGTCTGTAAAGATTTTCCACCAATGTTGATTTGTATGGTGCTGTTATAGCGATGTATAGGGGTGCTTGAAAAATGGAAAAGACAAAAAGACCTCAACTCTAGGGACAAAGCCAAGGTTAATACCTAGAGAAGCCTTGAATGCCAGTGACAGTGATTTGCAGGCGTCAGAAACAGCATGGCAATAGCGAGATTGTGGTGTTGGTTTCAAGCGATTCAGAGTCACTTTATGTTTCCATGTAAGCTTTCTTGGAAACACATATTCTTTCAGCTGGCTCCTATCACGTTCTTCTTTATGTTCAGATGTGGACCACTCGGCACTGTCTGAAAGTGAAAATACGAACCCTTGTCAGGTTTTGCGAGGACTTCTATTTGGCTCGTAGTCATATGCATTGTTTGGCCTTATTTTGCTTTGCTTTTTTCTTTGTTTTCCAAACTAAGGACATCCTGCTTGCTCTTTTGAAGGCATAAGGCCAACAACCGATGGAATTATGTTATCGTGTGTGGAAAAACTTTTCTCAATAAACATAAACATTGGTATGTGAATTAATGAATTTAGGCACTAGATAGCTTTCCCCACACTTTCGTTATGGGTGAGTGAGCACTTGTCGTGTCATGTGTTAATTGATCTGCGGTTAAAACTTCCTTTTTGGTATTTCTCTGTCAATATTATTATTTTTTGAACAGAGGTTTTGGTATATGTGACCTCTCACAGGAAAACGTACACTAACGGATATCCGTTAAACGGGCCAGACCGTTCGTCATCCGTTGAAACGGTTTGAGAAATCGTTAGAAGCGTTAGAACAACCGTTAGAAATTTTGTCCATGCCGTTGGAACGGTTTGGGAAAGCGTTAGAAGCGTTAGAACAACTGTTAGAAATTTTGTCCATGCCGTTAGAACGGTTTGAGAAAGCGTTAGAACAACCGTTAGAAATTTTGTCCATGCCGTTAGATCAAAACATTCATCCGTTAGATCAGAACGTTCATCCGTTAGATCGAAACATTCATCCGTTACTGCTGTTAGATCGAAACATTCACCCGTTTTATACGGCGGTAGATCAAAACATTCATCCGTTAGTTTCAACGATCACCCGTTAGATCAAAACATTCATCCGTTACTGCCGTTAGATCGAAACATTCACCCGTTTTATACGGCGTTAGATCAAAACATTCATTCAATAGTTTCAACGATCACCCGTTACGGCTACAAGTCAAATTTTACCACCATAAAACCTCGTAGATTTTGTGCGCGAGGTAACTGTGTGAGGAAAAAACTTTTCAGCTATATTTTCCTTTGCACTACGCGCTAAATCATAGAAATGTTGCTTTCTCAGAATTATGAGATACAAGACACCAACTGTTTCTTGATCTACTCTGAGTTTCACGACGGTAGAAGACATCAAAGGCTCTCAAGGTTGAAACTAATTAGTTTGCCGATGAATTGCAAAGGCTTGGCCCGCCATCTAGGTTTCAAACATAAACGACCGCGGAGAAAGTTTCACACACGCTCAACATGGCTAGACATCTGTCGCAAATGATTAAATGAGAGACAAGTGAGTGACAGATTTTTGTTTAATTAGTCCACTTCCCGCACAAAAGTGACATTGTGATCTTCCAACTTCGGTCAGAACTTCACAACAAAGTTGCTCGCGAAGTTGAGAACTTGGCAAAATGTATCATCGTCTATTTTCCCATCCAGCCTTTTAGTTCGTACTACAGTAGTGCTTGTGAACGGGTGTCTAGATAACGAAGACCCGAAAACGAAGACCCCCCTAGATAACTAAGATCTAAAAACGAAGACCCTAGATAACGAAGATCTAAAAACGAAGACCCTAGATAACGAAGACCCGAAAACGTAGACCCCCCTAGATAATGAAGATCTAAAAACGAAGACCCTAGATAACGAAGACCCGAAAACGAAGACCCCCCTAGATAACGAAGACCTGAAAACGAAGACCCCCCTAGATAACGAAGATCGAAAAACGAAGACCCTAGATAACGAAGACCAGAAAACGAAGACCCCCCCTAGATAACGAAGATCGAAAAACGAAGACCCTAGATAACGAAGACCCTAGATAACGAAGACCCCCCTAGATAACGAAGATCGAAAAACGAAGACCCTAGATAACGAAGACCCGAAAACGAAGACCCAAACAAACTACCATTTTCTAGATTTCATTTACTCCTGCGTGAATGAGTTCCAAATTTAAAGCTTTCGCGGCAACAGATGGCACGTGACTTGTCGGCCCATACTCCATAGCAACGCCATAGGACTTCGAAGCGTTTTTCTTTCTTTCTTTCTTTCTTACTAAATTCTTCTCGAAACAAGCCTGATACAGAAGAATAGTAAAGGTTTTTCTTTACTTTTGTCAAATATGCTGGGCAAAATAGAGTTTGGAGTCAAACAAATTCACCTCGAATCTCTAACATTTGCCAAACATGGCGGCCGCTCAACAAGGTAAAGTAGTCATAATTAAACGAATAGTATTGTAATAGTTGAGCAGATTCCTTCTTTCTTTTATACTACCGGTATATTATATAAAGCCGTAATTACGGGGTTAATACTTCGGATAGTACACGAAACATTGACTAATGGGAAATATCCATACCCAAAAAACTCAAAAAATGTGTATATTTTCTATGCATCGATGTTGTTGTGATAAAAAGGCACCATGGAGAATAATGCATTAATGAGATGACATCTACCCAGGTTTCTACCCAGGCCTCGACTCCCCCCCCCCCCCCCCCCCCACCCCCACCCCCACCCCCCACACGGAAGGGATTTATTCTTTGACCCCCCTCCCCTCTGGAATTTCCAATTTTCTCCCATAGACATAGACATAGACATAACTTTATTTGGACCTTGTAGATTGAACTACATCGGTAAATATCCAAATAACAATAATATTTATATTACCTTAATTAAGTTAAGTTAAAATAGCTACCGTATTTACCCGTGTATAAGCCGCACCTTTTCACCCAAAATTTTCGTTCAAAATCGGGGGTGCGGCTTATCTACGGGAACACCTAGAAAAGGTATCAAAAATTCGCATAAATTACCATTTGTTTAAACTCCACTGTATGTGGATACCACTTATTAAAACTAAACTAGAAGCTCAATGCCTTAAAATCATCTGAAAGAAGAAGAAAAAGTAAAACAAATAACAGAGAAAGATTGTGTAATATAGCAATTTAAGCATAATCATTGGAAAAAACACGCAAATTGAAACAATTAAAGCAAAAACTCTTCTAAGACCTACCTTAGACCTAATATATTAGAATTTTGTGCATATTTAAACGTGATTAAGCTTATTTACCTTCCAAAACATGCTGATTCGCAGCGCTTGTCAAAGCATGCATCTAAACAAACAGGCATTCTTCGCAATTTTACACGTGGGAGATTGGCACTAGTTAATGAAAATCCAAGATGGTGGACCTGACCTACTTGTGCAAGTATTGTTTCGCCAGAAAACCTTTCTTGCTCTAGCGATTAAAGGAAAGCGGTTCCTTGGAATTCTTGTTAGTTAATTGGGGAATAAATGCGGAAGAATTCTGGAGTGATTTAAAGACTGCAGGTTAAAATATACACAATAAATGACAAGGCAAGTTGAACCATATTCGATTGAAGTAAAGTTGTGATTATTTATTTATGACAATCTGATGAAGTTTTGCTTCAAGTACGAGTGTTTATGAACTCCAACAAAAGATTATTCTTTTTTGGAAGTAGTTTGGCATCAAGTACAAGCGTTTATGAACTCGGACAAAAGATTTTCTAATTATTTTTTGTATTTTTCAAAAAAAGCTTCAAAACTTGGGGTGCGGCTTATCTACGGGTGCGGCTTATACACAGGTAAATACGGTATATGATATGTACAACACGGGTTCAATTATTTGTTCCTAACTTCGAGACATTCGTAAATATATTTTGCCATCATTTTTTGCACCGTATTTGGGGGATTGATCATCACTCAAGTATTTTAAGTTTCTTTTTAGGGCTTTTTCTAGGTCTTTAAAAAAAGAATTGCGTCTTGTGACATAGAACTGGCATCTTATTAAGAAATGTTTTTCGTCTTCTGGTTCTTTAAAACATTTTGGACAAATTCTTTCTTCTGGTTTTTGGTAGGGCCTTTGATGTCTACCCGTTTCAATTTGAAGACAATGATTACTGATACGAAGTTTTGTTAGTGCTATTCTGTGTTTAATGTTAGAGATATTGACCAGGTATTCTTCTTGATTGTGGTCTGTTTTGATTGTAATTTTGTGGTCCCTCTGACCCCCCCCCCCCCCCCCCATCTTGAATTTCCAGTCACTTCCGTTGAGGGGGGGGGGGGGGGGGGGGGGTATAGATATTTTCTGGAACTACACAACAAACATGTGTACCTGTTAATTAACCATTATGACTGGTAGCTGGAAAATTAGGAAGCAGCATTTAACCACAAAAATTGGTTTGGCATATATATAAAACAAAAAAATTAAAGAATTAGGGTCTGATAGTGTTTATTAACCTAGTATATTTTTTACATGGTGTAGTGGATGTGAAAGGGTCATTGGAATTGAATCTTCAAGTTTCTGTTAAACAAAACTACAAAAATAACACCTTGAAACCAAAGAGTAATACCCAATATGGTTTCATTATTTTTTATAAAGGATGGCAAAGTGGATTACAAAAGCTAATTCTATAAACTTGATTTTGGATACAGTGAACGTATTTCAAGTCGCTCTAAAGTTCTCTTAAAATTTTATAGTGAGGGGTTAATATATAATGCCTGTTATTGGCAAATCAGAAACAAAATATATAACATTCTCTGCATTGAGTGATTGACTATAAGTATAAGGGATGTAAATCTTAACATCAAATCCGATATTTTTCTTTGCTTCAAAACTGGATATGTAACTCCCACAGGTTATTTTCAGGTAAGCTTTATTTTAATTACATTACATATAAATAACATGACTGCAAGTGATCATTTGCATCTGCTGTACTTTTTGCATGTACAACACCCACTCAGTTCAGTATCAAACTAAAATAATATTCTGAGATAATTCTGCATCTCCACAAGTACAGTACATGTACATGTAACTATAGCCATAGCCTGTCCTTTTCTAAGTTGAGGGAAAGGAGACAAACATTTAAATATATTACAACATGTTCCACCATTTATGAAATCAATATTTCGTAGCTGGACCTGACTTTAAAGTTAAACACAGGATTTGTTTAGTACGAGTGCCTAGAGTAAACGATATTCATCCCAATATTCTTTTGAGTCCTGAGCAAAAGCTTATTGTATTTGTCTGACTATTCACTAGCATTAAACAAGCAATTGAAAGAGTTCAATTGGGATAGTAAAGTAAAGGCCTGGGTCGAAACCTGGGTAGATGTCATCTCATTAATCACCACCCTACCCATGTCATGTGACCTCTTCTGTTTGCAACCAAAGTATTTTACAGGATGTTAGCATCCATTGTAGTTGAATAATGTCAATTGCATGTGAAATGACCTTATATTTTAAACAGGAGAATTTTTTACAGGTTATCTATGATTGGAAAGCAATAATCCCAATTATGGACAAGAAAAGGGTGTGGCAGATCACATGATTGGATGTATTAGCAACATGTCTCCCAAAAATGAAGTCTCGGCAACTTTAAGATACATATGTTGTACCTAATACAAATCTTTGCAATTAACTTGAACTTTGAACCACCCCCTCTAACGTTAGGTTTGGCTCTGAATTAGTGTCCAATAAGAGAAGAATAGGGAAGCACATGTTTGCTCATAGCTCCTGTCTAGAAAATTATTACATCAAACAATTTGGTCAAACAATTGATTACTTAGTGAGTATCCAATTAATGCCAAAGTCCTGAACGAAAAAGAACAGAAAGTTGTAATTTTTTTGTTGTTAATACATTATTCTCCATGGTGCCTTTTTATCACAACAATATCGATGCATAGAAATATACACATTTTTTGAGTTTTTGGGGTATGGATATTTTCTGGAAACTCACATTATTATTATTATTATTTATTTATTAACTTTACAACTAGTCATGATAGACACACACAGCAAACTAAATACAATACATTAGGACAAATGGACTAGCTGAAGGGAAATACACAAGGACAAGGGTCCTCATATTAAGTTAACCCAAATAAAAAATACAAATAATAATACAAAATTAATAAAACATTTAAAAAGGTAAAAATTGTATTTTACATACACCATTATAACCATTAATAACTAATTAATACTAAGTTAGATATATTAAATAATATAAATTAGACCATAATTTGTATAAGATAGATAATTACATGGAAGCAACAGTATACTAGGAAAGAAGAATGGCATCTTAGGAAAAAGTATTACTTATCATTAATTACATTTTTATTTACAGCCAACATAAGGCTGATAGCAGCAACATTTGGGACAAATTACTTTATAATTATGATCTAATATTATTTCCATCAAAAACATTCTGTAAGCGCATAAAATAAATGGACTTTGTTGCCAATTGAAGGAAGTGAGAGACTGAGCAGCTTTAATAGTATCTGGAATACAATTCCACAAGTTAGCTATTCTATTGAAAAAAAAAAGAGTCACGAAAAAGGGAGGTTCTTGCGTATTTAGTAATAAGATAAATCCAGTTTGGCAATGGCATCGGAATGCCCCTGACTGTATGAAGTATAATCCAGATTAACGATGCCTGATTTGCCACTTATAGAAAACACTAAGTCTAAGTATTCCAGCCAGTAATTAAGAGGACGAAGCATGTTATAAGCTTAATTAGATTAAATTAAATTAAATTCTTAAGTTCTTTATGTCACTTTTTGAAACATTGGAGTTGATGTATTTGCCGCAGAAAGCTTACAAGGTATTTAATATGTTCTCAATATTTCATGTCCACCACATCAAACATATAGCTATTAGAAAACTATAGTGAGAAAAAACCTGATCCCTCTTTTATATTTGAAGAAACAAGAGCTAGCTAGAAAACATACTATTACAGGTGCCAGAGCACTAAGATTGCGATATGGTTACCTTAAATACACATGATAACACAAGACAAGTTCTTTAAAGTTAAATATTTTATTTATTTTTCATTTTCTTCTTCTAGAATGGGAAAACTTTCAAATAAAGAGCTTGGACTAATTCTGGCCTTCCTGTGGTCATTTCGACGATTGCATCACTCATGGTGCCGTTCCTCAATGTTTCGTGTACTGTCCGAAGTATTAACCCCGTAATTACGGCTTTATATAATATAGTATAAAAGAAAGAAGGAATCTGCTCAACTATTACTAACAATACTATTCGTTTAATTATGACTACTTTACCTTGTGAGCGGCCGCCATGTTTGGGCAAATGCCATGCAGAGTTTGTTCGTTTGAGCATCTAAGCTCTATTTTCCTCAGCTTATTTGTCGACATACCGGATCAAAAGTAAAGAAAAACCTTTACTATTGTTCTGTATCAGGCTTATTTCGAGAAGAATTTAGTAAGAAAGAAAGAAAAACTCTTCGAAGTCCAGCTACAATACCACGGCCACGGGTCAACCCCAGTATGGCGTTAATTGCTATGGGCCAACAAGTCACGTGCCATCTGTTGTCAAAAAGCTTTGAAACTAAGTACATGAAATGCTAGAAAATGGTAGTTTGTTTGGGTCTTCGTTATATAGGGGTCTAAGTTTTCTGGTCTTCGTTATCTTAGTAGGGTCTTCGTTTTTCGATCTTCGTTATCTAGGGGGGTCTTCGTTTTCTGGTCTTAGTTACCTAGGGTCTTCATTTTTCGATCTTCGTTATCTAGGGGTCTTCGTTTTCTGGTCTTCGTTATCTAGGGTCTTCGTTTTTCGATCTTCGTTATCTAAGGGGGTCTTCGTTATCTAAGGGGGTCTTCGTTTTCTGGTCTTCGTTATCTAGGGTCTTCGTTTTTAGATCTTCGTTATCTAGGGGGGTCTTCTTTTTCGGGTAATCGTTATCTAGGGTCTTCGTTTTCTAGAGTCTTCGTTTTTCGATCTTCGTTATCTAGGGGGGTCTTCGTTTTCTGGTCTTCGTTATCTAGGGTCTTCGTTTTTCGATCTTCGTTATCTAGGGGGGTCTTCGTTTTTAGGTCTTCGTTATCTAGGGGGGTCTTCGTTTTTAGGTCTTCGTTATCTAGGGTCTTCGTTTTTGAGTCTTCGTTATCTAGGGTCTTCGATCTTCGGTCTTCGTTTTCTAGGTCTTCGTTATCTAGACACCCGCTTGTGAACCGGGGATCGAACTTCACCTCCAACTTCCCAACTTCGTGAGCAACTTTGTTGTGAAGTTCAGATCGAAGTTCCAAGATCACAATTTGATTGACAGATACAAAAGTAATTTGCATACTTCGGAGTTCCAAACGAACTTGGCAATCCACGTTTTGTGAAATTAACCGTAAGACCAGTCATAAATAAAGTGTGATAATATGCAAATTAGCATCGAATCGAAGACATGACATGCAGCGGCTGCGTTTCTTTGGGAGAATCCAAGATCGGATTCTAATCCCGGATCACACAGATATTTCATTACCAAAAGAAACAAAGACTCCAAACGGCATGAGAACTCCGAAATGTAGTGTCCTTCGCAGCGGCAAACTGGTAAAGCTGAGAAGCGGTATTAAACTTACTAATAAAGAAGTTCATGGCACTCCGCCGGTGTTGTGTGTCAAAAACCAGACAATCGGTCTTCATGCAAATCATAGCTTCTTGATGTCAACAAAATACTGAAGAACTATTAAGGTTACCGGATACCTTCAGGGTGCGTTTGCAGTCTAAATTATGTAGCGCCTCGAGGAAACATTGTAAATACATCATGTATCATTTTAAAGCTTATAAAATTGACTACAAGAATACATAAAAAGTTTTGAGTTCTTCTCTGATCTAGTGAGATGGCTTTCAGAAGTTCTGACTCCGAAAATATTTTAAAGTTTAAAAATCTGTTTGCTTTGTCGCATTTCAGAGGAATCGTATTACAAAACCTGTGTCGGGGAATTTCAAAATTCGATTTAGTTCAAAAGTTATCATGCTTTCCGTAAAAAGGCGAAAAATAATCCGAGTAGATATGCGGAAACGTCGTCAAGAGCTCTCTTTTAAGAATTTCCCAATTCCCCGACATGGTTTTACAGCTGAGATATCAATTGACATTTTGTGAAAATTGCGCACAAATCGAATAAATTCTTCTTGAGTGGGAGCTTTTTTAAAACTCTATTTTTATTGAAAATCAAAATATACCCGTCTTGTCGTGCGTGAATCTGAAGCCCCGCCTCTCCAACAATTAGCAAGCTCTTGGCCAATCATTTCTCATCACAGTTCAACTATCTGTCAAGATTTCCCGCCAATGTTGATTTCCGATCAAAGCAACGCGCCGATGTTTGTTCTTTTTTGTGTGACTTGAAAAATGGTAGCGGTAAGAGTCAGCTGGTTTCCCAGGCTAGAAAAATGGGAAAGACAAAAAGACCTCGAGGGGCAAAGCCAAGGTGAACACCTATAGAGACGCCTTGAATGCCAGCATAGTTAGTAGAGGAGACAGAGATTTGCAGGCGTCTGAAACAGCACGGCAATAGCGAGATCGTGGTTCAACTGATTCAGGGTCACCGCCAAACTACGTTTCCATCTAAGCTTTCTTGGAAACAAATATTCTCTCGGCTGGCTCTTATCAATTCTACTTTATGTTCAGATGTGGACCAATCGGCACTGTCTGAAAGTGAAAATACGAACGCTTGTCGGGTTTTGCGAGGACTCTTATTTGGCTTTGTAATTGTAGTCGTATGCATTGTTTGGCCAAGTTTTGCTTTTCTTTTTTCTTTGTTTTTCAAGCTAAGGGGTTAGGGCATCCTGCTTGCTTTTTGTAAGATATAAGGCCGATGGAATTGTGGAATCGTTTGTGGAAAAACCTTTCTCAATAAACGTAAACATTGGTATACGAAATTATTTCCCACACCGTCGTTACGGGCGAGTGAGCACTTGTCATGTGTTTATTGATCTGCTGTCAATCAAAAATAACCTTTTACTTCCGGTTAAAAACTTCCTTTTGGTATTTCTCCGTCAATATATATTTTATTTTAATGGAGTTTTTGGTATATGAGACACTACTACTAAAACTACATTTCTGTGTGAAAAAAAAATCCATCTTTTTCGTCTTGAAGGTATCCGGTAACCTTAAGAGGTAAAGTTTATCCGGTGAAATATAAATACCGAACTAGCAGGATGGTGGTGCTTAGTAATGCAATCCTTTCATTTGGCGACCCTTCGATCACCTGAAACAAAGCCTGAGACGCCATATTATCCGACGAACAATCAAAATCAAGTGCAAGCCTGCTGTAAAAAAACAATGACAGAATGTTTTTAGCTAACCATAATTATTTTTAGTGATGGTCAAGACCTGATCCGTTAGAACGTTTTGGTATTCCGTTTGATAGCCAAGACCATCCGTTAGAACGTTTTGATAAACGTTAGATAGTTAAGACCATCCATTAGAACGTTCAGGTAAACCGTTAGAAACGTTAGCTTGCCCATTAGAACGCTTTGGTAAACCGTTAGAAATTTTAGCTTGCCCGTTAGAACCGTTGGCTTGCCCGTTAGAATGCTTTGGTAAACCGTTAGAAATTTTAGCTTGCCCGTTAGAACGGTTAACTAAACCGTTTGAACGCTCTGTAAAAGCGTTTGCTATCCGTTCGTTAGCCGTTATTTTTTTACCGTTTAACGGATATCCGTTAGTGTACGTTTTCCTGTGAGAGGTCACATATGAGGCACTTACTACATTTCTGCGCAAATTTTTTTTTTTCCATTTCGTTTTGAAGGTATCCAGTAACCTTAAACATTAGTCCCTGGCGACGACTCCCAGTATTCAACGTAAAATAAGAAAATAACATTTGAAAATATTGGGGTTGCTACATGTACTTTCGCGATTTATTAATAAGCATCAACGTTTTACTTGCTCGGTTCTAATTATAATATATACTCTGCACACTCCAATCGGAGTATTATGCAGAGGCACATGGCTCAGACAATAAAGAGGTGCAAGTTTATGCTATCTTAAGTTTACAAAGGTTAGTTTTGAACGAAAGCATTAATAGTTGTGGCCTCTACAACCTTTGAAGTACATAATTATGTTGGATGAAAATGTCACCAATACCTTGGCCGACTGTCTGTAAACTATTGATAGTGTCGGTGGTCAATCGGCCGACTGTCAGTGCATCATTAACTATTCTGTATGTCGGCCAACATACAGAATAGTCAAGTGTCAGCGAAGTTGCGGTCAGCATTTGATCGACTCTTGGCAGACCCTTGACCGCCTAGTAGTAAAAACTTTATTTTCACCACGCTAGCCCCAACAACACTTAAGCTGATTTCAATGAGGGATGTGAGCTAACTTACAAGAATATTGAATGAACTAATTATATTAATTAATAAAATTACAAATTAGATGTCTAATATGTTATAAAAAAAACTTTATGCTGCCCCCCTGCATTTAATAATTAATAATAATAAACTATTGTCAGGGCTAGCTCCGTTTGCTGGGACAAAACATTACACTAACACAAAGTGATCATTTAAATTCATGAAGTTATTACACAATATATGGCAAACAGGCCTTACCCAGCAAAGGTGAGGGCAATAATCCGATAAACTAACTAATGTATAACATGCGGCAAGGATAAGGGGAGGAGGTGGGTTAAAAAGACAGTGCTCCACCACTTGTTGCTTATTACATCCAACTGAGGCCCCAACTGAGAGCACATGGCCGTGGTGTGCAGGTCGTTGCCTAGATGGGGTTAACATTTCATTGAAAGGGACTGCCCCCTATTGCTATCCCTGCCACACATGATGAGCAGATAAAATGATATGTTAATCGAGGGGCAACACAAAACTTTTATTGCCAGGTCAATAATCTCTATTTACAATTAAGCATAAGTGTCCTTAAAATGAGGGAAAAAACTACATGGCTAAAACTAAAATACTGATGGGCTTATCTACTGGCGACATGACATGTTGACCAATATGTCTGGCAACATTGCGTACAGTACAAATGATCCTAGAATTGAAACTTACAATTTATGTTGTTAAGAATGTGTCAGTTGACTCTCCTACTTCTTTAGTTACTTGAAGTTTTTCTAGTTCATACTCTAGTTGTTTTTAATGTTTAATTTCCCTGTTTACACAGGCCTGCCCAGTGATTTCAACACTCGGGATTCAAAGCCACCCTCAGACATCCCCTGTATTGTGGAAATACTATGTGAAAAATACCAAGGTATATATAGTGTACACTTAACACATTGTTTTCACTTCTTCTCTTAGGGCGCGTTCGATTGACCGTATTCCGGAATAAGAATACATGGAATAATCTCTGGAAATCACTGGTTCAGGCACATTTTGCACTGTAAGCTACTAAAGTTTGCTGAAATATGATATTCAGGATACATCTTATATTCCATGGACTAAAAATTCCCAAAATAAGCGATTTGTAGTTATCATTCTGTATATTCTTATTCCGGAATACGATCAATCGAACGCAGCCTTAATGTCACTCTTCTTTTGTATTTTCTGAATGTACATTTATAAGAACAATAAATTTATTGAAGGGCTGTGACAGTGCAACAAGGGCGTAAGTGACTCCTGATCACATTCTAAATTCTCCTTCAAATTCTTTGTTTTCTAAGGAGTTATTAGAACGTGATCAGGAGTCGCTTATACCCTCTTCAATTATATTTTGGTGAAAAAAGTCCTGCAAATGTTACTTAAAAGAAGTACTTTCATGTGTTCTAAATGTCTTTTAATATTCTTCCTGTAGGAATTGTTCTGGAGGCCAAAAGTATTAAAGAGCATTACTGGAAACCATTTCTGCACAAACTTTTTGACAAAAAGGTAAGAAAGCTACAGAAGAAAACACTTGCCCAAGCCCCTCCTTGAAAATTCAAGATGGCAGACCACAGTCTTGGACTAGTGATGTGCACATATTAGTTCTGCCAGGAAACCTTGCTATTTCTTGTACTTAAAGAAATGAGGTTCCTTGAAAATGTTGTTAGTTAATGGGGGAATAAAAGCAGAAGAATTCTGGAGTGATTAAAACAGGTTAAAATACACACAAGGTTGTAAGCATATTTGAAGTTGCAATAGCAGTTAATTGGCATGACTTGGAATGACAATAAATTATATCTGAAGAAGTTTTGCTTCAAGTCTTTTATGAACCTTCTAACTCCCCCCCCCCCCCCAAAAAAAAAAAGGTTTCGTAAATACCTGAGTATAGGTTGAACCCCAAACTTAGACATCTTTTTTTTGGAAAAATATTTGGTCATCTTTTGCCTCATGCAGCCATGCTCCAAGGCTCCCGCCTTTTTTATAAGAGGGCTGAATACATGTATTTAGTGTTTATGTATATTTTTCAAAACGAGCAGTATTTATCAGATTTAAAACACAAGGGCACAGCCCAAGTGCATTAGCCCTGATAAAATGCTTCTGCAAGTTAAATTTGTAAATGGCTTCAAAAACGTCTTGATGTATAGATCAATAGAGTCATGTAATTCAGTTATTTTGGGGATACAACCTATTTCGGTGGAGAAAATCCGAGTTAAAGTGCATGTAAATTAGGATGAAATCTATATCACATTGATAGATCCCTTCTCGCTAAGTGATTGTGTTTGTTTTTGCTTCATGAATCGGTATTAATGAGTTTTTGAAGGTCTATCAAGGTCTTTATTGCAATAATAAAACAAACAGCTATACTATACATGTGCCTAATTAATGGCAGACTGCTTTGCACAATTATTAATAAATAAATATATTACATGTACATATAGATGGCCTGGAATTGAACATTGCTACATTTTGTATGTTGCTCTACTGTGAAGTACTGAAACTATAATCATATTTTAATTGTAGATATTAAGAGGCAATGATGACAGCTTGTCTGGAATTCTGGATATTGGCAACTTTGAAGCCAACTGGTATGTAAAAATCATATAAAAGAACAATCTGTCAAATGTTTGACTCATTTTAGCTCTCATATTTGTGTTGACATCTCCCCTTCCCCTATTATGTTTAGGAAATCAATAAATAAGCAGTATGAGGAGTATGTATTGTCAGCTGGTGATTTTGATGAGAGGATTTTCCTTGGAGAAGAGGCTCACCTTGAGATTGGCACCCCAGCCAAGCTCTTTGAGTCATCAGAGGTTGATGAACATCAAAGGTATGGTAATGTTGATTATGACCATGCAAATGATCATGATAATGGGTGAGTCTTCTACAACCAAGAAATAATTGTTGGTCATCTTAAAAGCTAAATATGGGATGAAAGTTTGGATGGTGGCTGATTCAGCAATGTCATGAATTTCTCTATCTGTTTTGGATGTGAAGAGGGTAACCCTTGGCTACAGTGTTAGATCAGATTACAGTACCACTCCAGAGTAAGAGTGCATGACCCAAGGGTGGCCCACAGGATTTTTGTGGGCCAACCGTAGTGCAGGTCCTAATGAACTGATGATAATCAAATTATGCAAATAAAATCCTGTATGGGAAGCTCTTAGGAATCTTGCTCATGACTTCCCAACATTTCCTAGTTCAACACAGTTGCATGAATGAATGAAAGAACAAACATGCAGTTGAAGGGGTCAGAATTAAAACAACCTATTAATATTGGAAAATCTCGAAAGTTAACTTTGATTTTTGATCAAGAAAACCTGTAATGTTAGGATATATATCACTTGAAATTTAAAAGGAATGAAATATAGCAAAATAAGCAAGTTATCAAGCCATTTCTACAGCAAAAATAGGTACGGTATTGTTTTGTTGTTATATTACGGGGGGGGGGGGGGGGGGGACATCAAGAAACAACATTGTTGTGCACATGCTCACTACGCTGTATGTTTTGGTGGGAAACAGCTTACCACTTACAAATTGAATCTTGAATAGACCTTTGCTCTCTCTAAGTCAGTACCAATTAAGCCAGAGAGATGGTTGAAACAGTGCTCTTGACACCATGATAAAGTTCTACATTCGGATTGTTAACGTGTAAGTTAATTGCCATGTAATTTAGCTAATCAAACTGTATACAAGCGGGCCGCCATCTTGGCCGAGGGTTCACTCGTGCCCAGTCCTGGGCTATGTTGCCACAGGCATGCTATGACGACCTGCATGTGCACATGATATTATTGAAAAGTGACCTGTGAGTCACCAGGCTGCAGGTTTTGCCTTCTTGATTTTTATAGTGCCAACAAACTCAACTCACATGTTGTAGTGTAATCAGAATCAAATATTATTAGTATATACCACACCAGTGAATATCACTTTTCGCACGCTGTGATTGGCTACTCAAACGGTAAATATGATTTCATTTTCACCTCTGAGCAAGGTAGCGATCACTTCACACAAGTTTTTGTCCATTTGACAGAAAATAAAATAACTATTTGGTGCTGGCTATATTCACCTGCAGTGTGGTATATACTAAAACAATATTCACCTCAGTGTCTGTGAATAGTGGTGGTGTCGGTGACGCTCTTCATACAATTACTTAAACCAGTTACTAGACTTAAAATGTATGGCGACAGTGCTTTTTCAGTGGCTGCGCTGGGCCTATGGAACTCTTTTCCATTGGATATTAAATGCAGTGAGTCAGTTAAAAATTTTAAGAATAGACTTAAGACCTTGCTTTTTAAATAGGCCTTTAATTTATAGGTTATCCTTGTTATATCCCGTGTATATAAATGTTTAGCTTTTTTTTTGTGTATTAGTATATATAATATAGTTTTTAATTTTTAGCATAGTTTGTATTATTAGATTCATTTATATATTTGTATGGACGTAAAGTGTTATTGGTCTTAACGGAAATGATGCTATATAAATAAATAATATTATTATTATTTACCTCGCTGAAGCGGCTCGGTAAATATATCCACCACTATTCACCTCCACTTGGATCACAAAGAAGAAGGCATACTCCTTGCACCAGGCTTTTCTAATACTTATTAACAGTATAATATTGTTGTCTTTACATCCGTAATGAAAAAGACTTTTTTACCCTTTTGTAATTAACATATTTTTTGGGGTTCACTTTGGCAGGTCTGGACTGAGAAGGAATTTGCAAGAGCATTTTACTCGAGTATGTGTGGAAACATGTATTACTTTTCCCAAGTTTGTTCAGTATTGGCTAATGATATACAGTACAGCCGTAAAATAATGCACGCGCAAGAACTTCTTTTTGCGTCCGCAAGCCAACAGGTTCTTGCGTGCCGCATGCACTTGAAATTAATTAACTAACGCAAGAACTTAAGACCCGCAAGAAGTTCTTTCCGCAAGAAGATCAACCCGCAAGAAGTTCATTCCGCAAGAAGATCAACCCGCAAGAAGATCAACCCGCAAGAAGATGCAAGAAGATATACTTTAAGAAGACCCGCAAGAATGCTTAAGAACACGCAAGACGTGGCATATGAGAACATGTTTGTGTTTTATGTGAGATCGCTAATAAGAAACGGAACCTTTGAGAACCATGAAAGTTTACTAATATCTTAAACTTTTTGAGATTAAGCACCGCGTTCTACGGCAAACGGGAAACGTCAGCCCGCCGTCAAAATACGAAATATATAAGAAAACTGGAAAAGAATACCAACGTTCACAACAAACGTGGATCTACTCGACCTTACGTAAAAACTGAAAATGTCAAGCAGCAAACGCGCGAAAATTGTGGTCATGTTTTCATTTCTGCCGTTTGCGGGAAGGAGCTAATATAGAGATTAAGCATCGCGTTCTTGGATACCCGCAGACTTGAATATTTTATTAACTCGTCACAAAGAACTCCAGAAGATTCGGTACGATCTCATGCAAATTTTGCAAATTACAGTGTATTAATCAGACAACAAATTAAAATATCCAAAAAGCTTATTCACCAGTGTATCGATTTGACAGAATAGATTCAAACCAGTTTTCACATCAGGTGGAAACTATTCAGATCCGTAAGTAAAATGAAACTTTCAAAACATTTGGTTTGGTAGGAAGACATTTTAGTGCGATCTCAAAGCAAAACAAACACTGCGGAGCTCATTACTCGGGCTGCCTGTGGGCAGCGCCGAGTCTTAAAATGCAAGTGGTTATTATTATTTTTTTTAATCAGTGTCAAACTGCTTCTGCGCATGCGTTAAAGGTCAAATTCTAACCAATCAGATTGCACTGTGCTGGTCACGCAAACAAAGGTTAGATTTCCTCAGGCGCGCTCAGATAAGAAAATTCCAAGCTCAGACTAGGCGAGACAAGGAGATATCAATTTCAAATAGTCATTGTCAGAAATCTATTCCATCGTGGGCAATGATGCAATACAACCTAAAGTTGGGTCAGGTCCATGTTTTACGACAGAATAACCAGAGTCTTTCTACTGGATTCGGAGAGCTCGAGACATTATACAAGTCTGCTAATATGGGGAAAACTGAAACAAAACATGAACTTTGACGGCAGAAACCCTCATATTTGAGCCAAGCGGAATATTTACATGATCCGCTAAGATTTTTACAAATCTAATTAGTTAAGCAGATGTACGCAGTGTATGCCAACTGAAATGCTGTGCTCGTTTTGTGGTTACGGCTCAGTGGGGCAAGTACACGAACAAGAAGCATGAACTGCCAGCAAAGAGAGAGGAATTGATCGGAGACGTTAAATTACGTTACTGTGAAGAGGATCAAAATTCAAGTTTTGTAGCTTGAGACTGTCTTCTGCCGTGACTCGTGAGAGAAATTGGAAAAGATCTAGCTGTTTCATTCAGACACTGGCAAATTTATTGAAAGCTACGGGCTTACTTTATGAGATTATTATTCATTGTGGAATGAAAGGAAACAGGTTAGCTGAAAGTTAAGTTCGAGGTAGGCTTCGACTTTCATTCCGATTCAGTGCATATGTGCACGAAGGTGTCAGTTACGTAAGTACTGTAAGTAAACTCTTTTTGATTTGAATAAATTTCCTCTCAGTTTGTCTGTTAATGTACTTTTCCTTCTAATTATCGCTTTATTTAACATCTGATTTAGAGTATGCGTACCTCAGAATAAATTATTTGAAAGGTCAACTGAATTCTTGTGTCGATAAGCGCAAATGTTTTTTTGTGAAACAGTCTGTGTATATGAGAAGCGGCTTAATAGAAGAGCTTTCTCATTTATAGGAATTACAATTTTTGTTCTTGCTATGAAATTTATGTTTCATTTCACATTTATTCATACAGTTTTAGCCGGACATTTCCCCGAGGTTTTGATCTATTTTCAATCAAATTCAAAGTCTGAATATGTCATTGTATTGCATTTATACACTTGAATGTGCCAGTATTCTGTTGTTCGAATCCTGCGTTATCATAGTCATGCCATAAAAGCGATTAATAGACCAGTCTGTTTTTTCGACGTTCTCACTGGCGAATTAAAGCACGACTTGATACTAAGAGGATTTCAAATGAAAGTGTATTTCATCTTCAATCTCATGTGGCCCGAGTGAAAGCCCAGATGGGCTCTTGTTGATTATTCAAATCAGTTCGCGGAAAATGTCACACATTCAAGACTCGGACTTTGAAAACGGAGCCACATTAGATAAAAAAATAAACTCCAGAATATTTATTTGGTAGAATTAATCATTTTCCAGTAAAGCTGAGAAGCTTGTGTTGCATTTTAAACTACAACGCAATAAAATCACACTTTCCTCAAAGTTCGCGGTACTCTTGATCTTGTGTCAAAAACCAGACAATCAGTCTCCACGGCTGAAAGCGCGCGCACGTGAACTCGGAGCATCGTTGTATCACCGAAAAGCTGGCTTCTTGAATTGAAAACATATGCAATAGATGGCTTTTAAAAATACTGAATGATTGACGGATCTATTAATCTACAAAAGCTAAAGTTTATCAGATGAAATAAAAACACCGAACTAACGATAGGACGGTGTTTAAGTAACGCAATCCCACGCAACCTTTCTTTTGGTGATCCTTCGATAATTATTAATTTGGTCAATGCTGAGCCATTCATTACAACGTTTTGGTAGCCATTCGATAGTCAAGACCATCAAGGAACATTCATTATGGATTTGAAGACTGATAGCTTCAAAAGCTTAGTTTAATACCGCCGTTTCATTGTTACACGATAGCGTGAGACATACATCCCGCCGCACCAGATTTTTGCCGCTCATCGTGATTTGCAGTCCTCGCGGTATCTCAAACAATTTTTCCCTTCCCTTGAGTGTATCAATATTTATTCTACTTGCCTGCTAAAACAGCCGAGTGCTTGAGATACATATATTTGCTTTTCGATTATCGTACTCTAGAAAACCTTTACATTCAAGAGGGAAATAAAAGGCGAACGTCGATATCTGAAGTTAGAAACATAAATCTTAGCGTACGAAAACAGCCGCATCTTCCCGAGCTCAAAGAAGCGACCAGTTCTTGCGTTAAGACTTCAACTTCTTGCGTTAAGACTTCAACTTCTTGCGTTTCATCTTCTTGCGGATAAGATCAAAATATTTAGTTCTTGCGCTTCAGCCTGAACTTCTTGCGGTTCAGTAGTTCTTGCGTCTAAAGCGCAAAAAGTTGGTTTAGGCCTTCTTGCGGCAGCTTGCGTGTTCTTGCGTCGCAAGAAGTTACTTGCGCCACTTCTTGCGCGTGCATTATTTTACGGCTGTACTGTAATTATGCTTTTCCCTGCTTTGTGCCATGAGTTTTAACATTGCATGCATTCCTTTCCCTCTGTTGTAATATTTCTAATGGTTTATTTATGTTTTTTTACAGACAAAAAGTTTAACTCCACTGACTCCATTGACAGGAAGGAGATACCTGAAAGAAAAGGATCCAAAGTAAGCCTTTGTAATGACCCAGAACTCCCCTCCCTCCCTCCCCTGGTCCCAGAAGTTTTCTAATTTTTAAACCATGAAGTGGTGGTTCAGCTGCGAAGCACCGAGAAGAGAAAGAAAGCCTCTGGTATTGCAGTGGTGGTGAGTTGACAACCTCTTTCCCAGGGTCTTCTCGGTCAGATCCAAGATGGCGGCTACTCAGAGAGAAGACCCTGGTAAAGGCTGGATCACGTGATCAAATACTCCCAGATTTTGGGAGTATTTTGTCACGTGATTTGGCGATCTAAGATGGCGGCCAAGCTAAATATGGGAATAGTTCATGACGTGTACAAACCATAGGTATCCCAATCCGGAGTGAGCGAGAAGCGATTAACGGTATTTCCACGCGGCGAACGATGCAGTGAAAACAGGTCTACTAAATGGCTCGAAATGGAGTTTAGTTGGATAAAGAACCAGTGGAAAGGTATCACAAAGCTACTAAGATCTATCTAAGCTAGAAGAGAATCCTAAAAAACCGTTCATTTCCCGTTAGCGTTGAAGCGAAGCGATCGATAGCACATGTTCAGGTTTAACGGCTTCTCCTGGCTTTCCCACTGATGAACCTTACCAGAAAACTACCCAGTAATGCACTTCATCTAATTGCTCTATCTACACAACATGTTTAAGGTTATTTAAAATCGTTTTATTGATAAAATTTGAGCAACCTAAACTATATACAAGTTCATCTCTCTGGACTCAGTCCGTTTGGCCAATAAAAAGCATTGTTAGAACAACCCTTGCGTCATAATCGAAAAGCCAATCAGAATACGTGACAGTTCAGCGTTTACCAGGGTCTTCTCTCTGAGTAGCCGCCATCTTGGATCTGACCGAGAAGACCCTGGGGACGAGGTTGGGTGAGTTGACTGATCATGCCACACCAATAGATTTAAACTAGGGTCAGAATCTGACCCTCATTCCTGAATGGAGGAATTTTTAAACAAGAAACCTGATTGGTTCTTTAAACATTTTAAATAGGAGGAAACATGATTTATAACCCTCTGTGATTGGTCAATAGTGTAATTACTCGTTTGACACCTGTCAACTGCATGGAAGTGAGAGATTCAGTACCACCAATACCTAAGGTTTTCTTTCTCTTTTCGCTGCTTCGTAGCTTGTTGATGCCACTCTGTGGCGTAAAACTTAAAAAACCTCTGGCAGCCAGCAGCTGGGTATCTCTACTTATAAAACCCACAGGTGCCCCAAGCTCATGTTACAAAATATTGAAAATATAACTGATAAGGGTTTGTATGGGAAGCTCATTACAAAATATGATGGTTTGTATGGGAACGTTACAAACTCTGTTTTACTCGGCAGAAATACTGTATAATTTTTTGAATAAAAATGACACCTTGCCATTGTGATGTCTTGTGTGCTGTTTCTCTCCTTGTTGGGTGGATTTAAGCTGATTTCAGCCGGGATTTTTTTCGGAGCTCCTACTACCTCTCGTTAGGTAGTAACATGAGCTTGGGGTGCCTGTGATAAAACCCACCTGTGTCAGGTCAATATTATTGTCCCTGGTCTTTCGCCCCTGTACCACCCAGACTGCAAATAATTAACTCAAGACTTGATGATGTCAATTTTAATATTATTTATTGTTTCATGGCAAAATGTTTGTTTTGTTTTTTAGGACCACACCAGTTTCAACTGCTACTCAATCTGTTAGTCGTCTGCAGGCAATGTGTTCTGGACTGAAGCCCTCACCCAGTGATCGATTACTTAATATATTCAAGTAAGGAATCAATATTGCACCAAGGTCATCCTACTGTTATTGCAACAGCTATGTACATGTTCTACGACAGTGTCTGCAAAAAAATGAAAAAAAGAAAAACACAAAGGACTTGTTGGCAACTTTGTTTAGGTTACTGGATACTTTCAAAATGGAAAAAAAAAAGTTTTTCATGCAGAAACATAGTTTTGGAAGCAACTTTTCATATACCAAAAACTCCGTTAAAAGCTATAATTATTGATGGAGAAATAGCAAAAGGAAGTTTTTGACGAGAAGTAAATGGTTATGTTTGATTGACACTGGGTTCTCCCAACACAGGAATAGTAGGGGAGAAAAAAATTGAGAAAATTGCATTTATTTCAAATCCAGGCTTCTACCATTAATAACAATAAGTAAAAAGAGTATTGTAGAAAATTTGTAGCTGGCATGGTCAAGTGTAGCCTGCTATGCAGACGTATTTTTTCACTCTCATAAATTCTAAGAAAAAAAGTAACGTCTGCTTACCCGAGCGCTTAATTAGTTTCCAATATGCACACCTCATTGTGTTATGGACCAATCAGATTTTACCTTCTATATATTGGAAAGTGACGTACTGTTACATTTAAAAGATATTCAGACAATACATTTGCCATTAACCAATCATAGGAGTGCTAACTGGCACGCCAATTCACTAAAATTCTAACAATGGCTTCGATTGGGCAGGAAAATAAAACAAACCTGCTGATGCGATACTTGCATATTGGAAACTAATTAAGCGCTCGGGTAAGCAGACGTTACCTTTTTCTTCGAATTTATGAGTGAAAAAATACATCTGCATAGCAGGCTAGGTCAAGTGGAGCACATGGAGAAAATCGGTGCTTTGACAGCAGAGTAATTAACATATTACAAGCACTCACCTGGCTGGAACGAAAGTGCAGGAAAGCTAGCATGTATTCATTTCTACAAATTAATCTATGAATCATGTTTAAATTTATTGCGAAAAGTTTTTCCACACACAATTCAATAATTCCTTCAGTTGTTGGCCTGATGTCTTCCAAATTAATAGCAAGCAGGATGCCCTTGGACAATAAAGAAAAAAGAACCACAAAACAAGGCCCAAAATGCATACAAACTGAAGATAAGTCCTCACAAAATCCGGCACAGGTTCATATTTTCTCTCTCAGGCAGAGTTGGGTCCACATCTGAAGATGAAGAAGAATCGATAGGAGCTAGCCTGAGAAAACACCCACGGCGCCTATTGTCAAGGGCTCGCTGTTTTCTCAGGCTGGATAGGAGCCAGCCGAAATAATGAGTCTCGCTCACTTGCAATTGAATCGAATGGCATGGCATTCACCTTCGATCCTGTCATTGCCTTTAGATGGGACGGGAAATGGAAAACTCCAGACAATTTGTCTGAAATTTTCACAAAATGTCCATTGATATCTCAGCTGCAAAACTGTGTCAGGGAATTCTAAAAACAGAGCTCTTGGTGGCCTTAATCGACTGAGATTTATACCGGTATGGGTTCACCTTTTCACGGAAAGCATTATAACTTTTGAACTAAATCAAAATCTTATAATCCCTGACACTATTTTGTAATACAGTTCATCCAAAATGATATAAAGCAAACAGATTTAAAAAACGTAAAATATTTTCTACACTGGAGCTTCTGGAAAATATCTCGCAAGATCAGAGAAACGGAATTTGAGATTTTCAAAACAAAATATTTTTTTATCATTGTAGACAATTTTATGAGCTTTAAAGTGATATATGGTTGAGGTATCTACAATGTTTCCTCAAGGTGTATTTTACACTAGAAACTCACCGTGAAGGTATCTTAAGTGTGTACCATCAAAGTGCCTATATAGATGTGAATATTTGAATGGTAGAATATTTCTTGATTTGAGTATTGCATCTGAGTTATGGAGGTTTATATTTCCAATATTCTAATGATGTACATAAATGTACATGTAGAACCTGGAATTTACTGTCATTTCTTCATGTAGAATCGATATTAATGATACAAAATGGGGCAATTTTTGTGATACCATTGCAAGCAATTACCTTAATACGATACTACATTATTCAGGTGTTCATTGCATGAAATTTTTTTCTTTTCTTTTTTAATATTTAATCTACATGTAACCTAATATTTGCAGAGAATGCAACAGAAATCCACATCAGTCTATCATCAATCGTATTGAAGAACTTGGCCAAACATTTTTACAAGAATATGTGCAGGTTAGGATGAAATGATGTAAAATATCACTCTTTCAGTTTGCCAGTCTGTCAGTTCTTCATCTTGCCAATGTTTGTCATTCATCTTTTTCAGCCTTCACCTGATAGACCCCATTCTCCATGCTCTACCAGGGAATTTGCATCAAGACGCTTGAAACTTGCAGAGATTCTATACTTCAAGGTTGGTATGGGTAAAATAGCTGGGCTTATGTTACCTTTGGGTACAGTGTTAAATGAAATTATTTGTTATAATTTTTTTCAATAATAACGATAACATTTAAATGATGATAAATTAAAGGAGTCAGACATTTCAGTAGCCTGTGTTCTATTTGGCAATTGGAGAGCCAGGCTATATTTGAACGAGGCCAGGACAAATGGCGCAAGGACATAAAAGGAAAGATGGGGGAGGGGACAATATTCTACCAACACTCAAAAATTATGTGACGCTATTTAAAATGGATGCAACATACAGCAGGCTGCATGCTACCTCTAGTTAATTTTAAATTGATTTATTTCTTTTCAGGTTCTTGAAAATATCACACTCTCAGAGAAAAGAAGACTACAGGGACACCTTGATGTGACTGTGAGTATAGCTTAATTAAGAACATTGATGGCCAACAATGTGAAGTGTGTAAAACTAATCCTGTATTATTGTAGTATATCTTAAAGTGCTACTATGACAAAATGTAACCATTTCTTTTGGCACTTTTTGTATTCAAAAATGACAAACAGTAGCAGAAAAAAATTAATTAGTGACAGGTCTTACCAAAGGAGCAAATTAGGAAATCATGTCTGCCATTGTGATTTTCAACCAGCAGTACCTTATCTTGCTATATACACTGTGAGTTCACAACAAGAAGGTTTGTGTTTGAAAATATTGCCCTGCGAGTTGTATTGAACTTGTGACATTACTCTCCTGAAAATTAACTCAGCAACAGGAACAGGTTCACATAATAGTGGACTGATAAACTCAGATTTGGGGTCCAAATAATAGGACTAACTGTCATTGTATCAAAAAATAGTTTGGACAGCTAGGTAAAGATACATCAACTTACTTTATGCAACAAATGTCCTCAGTCAGCATCTCAAAATTCGATCAAAGTGCACTTTAAATAATTTAGTATGATTAAGTAATTAGTTATTCTGTCATTAATTAATTAATTGGTTATTAATTAATGTATTAAAATTGTTTCTTTTCATACTTATTCCAGACATTGCTTGAACAAGATATTTTCCACCGCTCTCTTCTAGCCTGTTGTCTGGAGATCATAATATTCTCTTACAACTCCCAAAGGTACACAATATCACATCACTGAAAGTTGTATGAGTGCAGCGAAAGAGCTTGACCATGAACTAAAATTCAATCTTTCCCCATATAGGACATTCCCTTGGGTTATTGATGTATTTGGAGTGGCACCCTATTATTTCTACAAGGTAAATGATTTGTCCTTCTGTTTTCTCCTTTTATTTCAGTGCTGTAATCATGCAAATGTTATTCATCTCTGTGTAGGTCATAGAAGTCTTAATCAAAGCTGAAGATGGACTCTCAAGAGATGTTGTCAAGCATCTAAATCATGTGAGTATGAAAATGCTGTTTTTACAATGACTGCTCAGTTCTCGTTTTCTGATTGGCTTGTTGCCATTGGAAATAAGAGGACATACATGTACCACAGATTGCGACATTGCTCGCATCAATGTGATGGTGTGCGCTACAATCACATTTCTCACAATTTCCATTTCCAATGTTTCACTATTTTAGTTTGTTGTAAAAATCTAATTTACGATAGTTTACCATGGTATGTCCTCTTATTTACCACATTTTTCGTCATCTCATGGCCAAAATTGTTGTGGATTCACTTAGCACTATTCATGTGATGTTTTTGTGTGCAAGGTTGTTGCCAGAGGGTCAAATAGGAGGAGGAGGGACAATGCCCCCCCCCCCCCCTCCCTCAAGCAACTACCCGGCCCTCCACTATCGCTCTACCCCCTCCTCCACTCCCTTCAGTGGATGTCAATCTCTGAGTTACAATATAAATGTTCTGACTCAAACATTTTTTCCCTATTTGTTTTCTGACATTGCCTGATGTTATCCCCCATTCTTTACATTTTTTCCATTTCTGATTTTGTCTGATTCTACCCCCAAATCATGGCCACAATCCTGGTGTGCCAGCTTGCAATTCAACTTCCAAGTAAGAGAAGATGTAGAACTCTAAAATGAATTAGTGGTACAGCATAATTATATTGCTTCACAGAAGTTTCTTTCATTGAAAACGTAATGTTATGGATAGTTGATGGAGTCAAAGCCCAGTTTAATGCTCTATCAAATGTCTCATTAATGTTTGTTGTTACAGTAATGTATTTTACTCTAATGAGGGGCTAGTGCTCATAACAGCTGCAACTAGCAAACTGTAATCCAGGGATTCAGATTGCTGTCAGACAGTGGACCATGACAGATCATTTTGCAAAAAAAATCTGACAGATTTTCAAAATGATGGGACTGGTTCGATTGCCTTCTGTTTCCTTCCATTAGATATTTTCATAAAATGCAATGAATTACTGTCTGTAAGGTCCTATATGTATATTATCCTATCGATCTAACCCTAGCTAGGACAATGGGCAGTTATAAATTCCAGCAAAATCCTAGCCTGATTTTCAGACGCTACGAGGTTGTCCGCTCACTTCCTCCCACCTCCCCGTCTGATGGACTTTGACAGAAACCGTGTTCTGGCCATTGTTTCATTTCGACCAATCAGAGCGAAGGTTTTATTTTTGGAGAACTGAGGTATGCGTGGAATGTCTAGTGGAGCCTGCATGAAGGAGAAGCCAATGGCGGACTATACAAATGGACTTGATATGGCTTTGGAGAAAGCGTGCGAAACTTTCGGCATTTCTGAATTATTTCCCGAACAGAGAAAGACATTATTATCCTTCCTTTCCCGGAAGGATCTTGGCTACCACAGCTGCATCTATAAGGTGAGGTGGGAGGAAGTGAGCGGACAACCTCGTACTGTCTGAAAATCAGGCTTGCAAAATCCCTGCTAATCAACAGTTAGTTTGTGATAAAAAAACATGTTTGACATCTCCATCAATGCAGACACACATTCACTAGTTTGTACACACGCTAGTTGTCCATTGTATTTTTTTTTAAATCTGTTTATCATGATTGTTCCTTTAGATTGAAGAACAAGTTCTAGAAGCACTGGCTTGGTCTCAGGACTCGCCATTATGGGATGCCATCCAGCAGGCAGGCGGATCAGTGCTGTCCTGTGAGGATGTTACTATCCCCAACCATGTAGAATCAACTCACCCCAATCCTAATCTCCTGGCCTCTCCTATTATCCATCCAAGAGTACAGCGGATCTGTGGAGAGGAGGGTATGGCAAGGAGAAGTAAGTCTTCAGTCCTTTTATTCCTCTCTCTTTCTCTTAACCAATTAGTAGACCCTCTGGGTTGATTAGTAGACCCTCTGGGTTGACTAGTAGGCCCTCTGGGTTGATTAGTAGACCCTCTGGGTTGATTAGTAGACCCTCTGGGTTGATTAGTAGACCCTCTGGGTTGATTAGTAGGACCCTCTGGGTTGATTAGTAGACCCTCTGGGTTGATTAGTAGACCCTCTGGGTTGATTAGTAGACCCTCTGGGTTGATTAGTAGACCCTCTGGGTTGATTAGTAGACCCTCTGGGTTGATTAGTAGACCCTCTGGGTTGATTAGTAGGCCCTCTGGGTTGATTAGTAGACCCTCTGGGTTGATTAGTAGGCCCTCTGGGTTGATTAGTAGACCCTCTGGGTTGATTAGTAGACCCTCTGGGTTGATTAGTAGACCCTCTGGGTTGATTAGTAGACCCTCTGGGTTGATTAGTAGACCCTCTGGGTTGATTAGTAGGCCCTCTGGGTTGATTAGTAGGCCCTCTGGGTTGATTAGTAGACCCTCTGGGTTGATTAGTAGACCCTCTGGGTTGATTAGTAGACCTTCTGGATTGATTAGTAAGTACTTGGGATATGTTAATAAAGTTTTGCCATTGTCATCATTTCTATGGAAAGCATTTAAAACATAGACTTGTTAGATTGAGAAACTACCCTGCTGTGAAAGAGGCAATCTAAGGAATGTGTTGACCAATTTTCCAATGTTCAAATTCCAGTTGTCTCTCCAGTCTCACCCTCTGTAGAAGAGCAGTTTGCTTCACCTGTGAACAGTGGTGCAAGACGAAACCTCATGGCAAATTTTGGAGGCCCTCCACAAAGAACCCTGCCAATATCAACCCAGAACAATGGCCCATTCAGTAGCTCTGCTACAGTACCTACATCCAGTACATCTTTTGTTGTGGGTTCTGCTAGGTCGGCCCCTACCTGTGAGTACTTTCAGCAGCATAATGTAATTGTGATCAAATTCCTGTAATCTGTCATGTTAGTTGATGTCAGGAATTCATAGGTTTTGATTTTCATCCATCCAAACAGTTGCAGTCATAAGACCTAATGGTTTTGAGTAGCCTAGGGTAATCAAATGATTATATATAAAAAAGACAATGGCTTGTTTTAACAGTAATCATCACGCCAGCGCCATCAAGTGGAGGGTACATAGTAAATGGTATCGCACAAGCAGTAGTCCTTCCCAGCGCAAGCACACCTACTGTGCACGTCAACATATCTCCAAGGGCAGGCAGCAAGTTGGTTCCCAGTGTTGTTTCCAGTATGTCGCCCATCAGCAGTCCCATACGGATCCAGTCACAACTTACTGCAGTACCTCAAGGGAGTACTACTATCACTCCAGCAAAGCCCAAGAAAACTGGCTCCCTTGCACTCTTCTTTAGAAAGGTGGGATTTCTATTTTATAGAGAAATCTGAGTTAGTGAAACAGATTTTCAGGTCAGGAAAATTTATGGCCAAATTTATGTACCATAGTTAACTGTTTTTTGATGAATGTTGCAAACCTTTGGCTGGCTTTAAAGAACACAATAGTGGTAACGTTGGATACCTTAAAATTAATCCAGCAAGAAATGTTCTTGTTTTATTCTGTTGGCTCCTAATATCGTAGGAGTGTCAAATTTTGGAATAAAATTATTTTGAAACATTTTTGGCCCAAGCCAATATTTAGCTCTGGAAAAGGATGTACCAATTTTGTTTTGTGTGTGTACAGTGTAATGTGCATTTTGATAATGAAGTAGTCTAAATTTAAGACACTTGCCTGAGATATAAATACAATAACCTACATGTATTTGTGGCATCGAAATATACCCTGATATTTCAGCCGTGGACATCATCTGATCTGAGAAGAGAACAGTTCCCGAGAGCGAAGCTTCAGGGAAACTGTGAGCTTCGAGGTCCAGATAATATCCGAGGACAAATATCAGGGCATATTTTGATGTTACAATGTAGGTTATTGTTGTTATCATACTTCAAATATTTTCTTTGATGCATGCTTATACACTCACAGGGGGTGTATTCGCTGATATTTCCAGCTCACAGAGAGAAAATATTGGGCCATGTGACGCATTCAACCAATCACGCGCGAGAGAAAATATTTGATGGGTTATAACCCAAAATAACTTATAAAATTGCTGTTGTTTCAGGTGTATCACATGTCAAGTGTGAGGCTGAGAGATTTGTGTGCAAGACTGGATATCTGTGAGGAGCTGAGGGGGAAGTGAGTGTTACGGTACCACATGTAGTCTCCTTTGCAGCAATTCATAGTGTCATCGTGTAAACAGCAGCCCCACTAATGGCTGCAAAGGAGGTTACCAAAACTGACTGCAAGTGCAATGTTTGCTGGGTTCACTAATGCAAATTGAACATAATAATAATTACAGTTCTTAGTGTGCATCTCAACCAACCTCAATGCACTTACACAGGTTTTTGCCTTGCAGTTTCTGTGGTAATTTTGTCTACTCGTCTAAGAATGTCCCACATGTCTTTATATTACCATTTAACTACCCTTGGTTGTTCCTAAGAGTACCATATTTACATTTCGATGCTGAGTACACTGAGTTTGCTTGTGCATTTGCTGGATTCACTTTGAGTTCCCTGCATGAGTTTGCTATTGTAGTTCATCACTGATAAGCAAACATAGTGAACATTGAGTGGACACAGGTTTGATTCAGAGCAAGCACTGACAATATCAGGTTTTAACTCACGACATACGAACATTTCTAATCCTAGTTTTAGTGTCATTCTATGATTAGTCCAGATTATTGTAATCGAGTAGTAGATCTCAGATTTAAATTTTGCTATGCTGCTTTCACTCATCGTGTATAAATAAAGTATCATTCATTCATTTAAACTCGGCGAACATTGCACTTAAGGTTTTAACATTTTAAGGTTACACTGTATCTCCAATGTCATAACAAATTCATGTTGTTTTGTTTTAGAATGTGGACATGCTTTGAGCATTCCCTGATGCACCTCCCAGAGCTTGCACAGGATCGGCATCTTGATCAAATTCTGATGTGTTCAGTTTACGTCATGGGCAAGGTAAATAGAGTGAGCAACCGTACTTACATGTAAAGACTGGTTTTCACTAGTAGCAGAAGGGGAAGCAAGCCCCCACCCCCTGGGCACTTTATGCAGTCAAATGGGACCAAATCCCCACCTCTAGAATAACTTTCTTTATTGTCTTATATATTTTCATAGCACTAAAACTAACATGAATATGCTATGTGAGGCTTGATTGTTGAAAGTTATTGTGTTTAATGAAACATAACACGAAATATACATGTAGCCTGCGACAGGCCTGTTTGCAGGCTAAGCACACTGGCATGGATGGACATTTGAAAGACTGTTCAACCAGTTTGCTTGCAGGTGGGACAGAACTACTTTCTTTGAGACTGCTTTCCCTCCTGTAAGTCCAGCACACTGAAAGTGTCCAGAGCCACTTTATTTTGCATCCTGGATTGTCACATACAATCATTGCACTAATACTTCATGTGGTGTACAGCACAAACAGTACAGCTGGATAACTTTGATAGTAATTTGAACTATAGTAACAAATGTATTTGTTTTTTTTAGGTAACAAACTCAGAGTTATCATTCCAGAATATCATGAAATGTTACAGAACACAACCACAGGCAGCAAGCCACGTAAGTAATGTTCATGTTGAGACATCGTACCTGCACCTGTGTGTAAATACTGGCACCTCAAGCAAGCCTGATCGCAATGGCTAGTATGTTGAGACATCGTACCTGCACCTGTGTGTAAATACTGGTACCTCAAGCAAGCCTGATCGCAATGGCTAGTATGTTGAGACATCGTATCTGCACCTGTGTGTAAATACTGGCACCTCAAGCAAGCCTGATCGCAATGGCTAGTATGTTGAGACATCGTATCTGCACCTGTGTGTAAATACTGGCACCTCAAGCAAGCCTGATCGCAATGGCTAGTATGTTGAGACATCGTATCTGCACCTGTGTGTAAATACTGGCACCTCAAGCAAGCCTGATCGCAATGGCTAGTATGTTGAGACATCCCACCTGCACCTGTGTGTAAATACTGGTACCTCAAGCAAGCCTGATTGCAATGGCTAGTATGTTGAGACATCACACCTGCACCTGTGTGTAAATACTGGTAAATACTGGTAAATACTGGTGTGTAAATACTGGTACCTCAAGCAAGCCTGATTACAATGGCTAGTGCTTAAACGTGACTTTTGCTCTCACTAGTGTTTGGTCATCACAGAGACTGATGTTGATGAACTATGTCAAACACGAATTGGAGTCTTTCATCAGGGGTTCCAAATATTGAGAAAACAAATGAAACCCGAGAGGCGTAGCCTCGAGGGTTTTATTGTTTTCGAAATATTTGGAATCCCCTGATGAAAGACGAACAATGAGTGTTTGACATGTCTTCTCGTGCAAATGAAAACCGACAATTTACATACGTTTCTTTTCAAACTTCATTAGCAAGTATTGTTTACCGTTTGACTGTTGTATCTAATTATTCGATAGATGGCTCATTATTCTTTTTTGATGGCAGTGATTTCAACTAGCGTACTAGTAGAGTAGTGGACAAGAGTTAGTACAAGCAGTCGGAAGGGTCGTGGTTCGAACTCCAGTGGAGGCAAACTTTTCCTTTCTATGTCATTCTTTATGTCTTTACTTCTTCGCTCTTTACTTGTAGTTTATCAGTATGTAATTAGTTAGTGGTTCATGAATATGATGATTAAGAAATATTGAACACAAGGGTTGGAAACATGATCAAACACTATAGTGCGTTTGGAACTGGTGTTTCATTGGATGTCAAGATGCATCCACCTGACGAAGCTTCGAACAAGGGTTTCACCCGGTATCAAGACCCATGCATGTGACCAAATGCTGTTCCTCCATTGGATGACTATCTCATGCATTATTAATGAGTTTGAGAAATATATGTCAATTATTGTCTCATTTGTCTGTAGTTTTAGTCCAGTTTGCGTTGTCATTCATTATGCGATCTCGCTGTCTGATCGCAAGGCATCTTGGAGCCTCATTTTGGTGTTGAGGCATGAAGGACTAGAGGGAAGATGGAGTTGTGGTTGCTTTGAATGCTATGATTTCATACAGCTTGTCTTTAGTAAATGTAAACCCGCATGATGTTTTGTCCTGGTTACCAAGTGTTGGATCGAATTCCATACTGAGAACAAGTCCATATCCCTTCTCTTTTGAATAGGTATACCGCAGTGTCCTGCTCAAGGCAAAGCGACGACTTCCAATCAGCAGTACAGGCAGCGATAACAGTAATAGAGGTACATGTTAAAAGGATTCGAAATTAACGGTTGTCCGGTTGTCCCAGACAATCAAAAATTATGCTTGGGCAACCAAGTCCCAACTGAGTGGTTGCTGGGTAACACGATTGTTCAGGGAACTAGTATCCCAAAATGTACTCTTTAAAGTGTGACTAATGTTAATTAGTATAAACCAACCAGTGGACTATTACGAATCCTGCCTTCTGATTGGCTACCCTACTATAGGTCTATTTGTGATAGCCCATGGTAGAGAAAAACCGCACGCATTTTCACGAAATAAAAAAAATATTTCAACTTCAATTTGTTTCTTTCTATTATTTTCTACTGTCCGACTAGTTAGTTTATACTAAAACAATTAGACCTCTCGCCCTCATGGGCTACGAGATAAATAGCCCATTCGGGCTACGGGTCTAATTGTTAAATAGCAACAGATATTGTCAATGGATACATGTATTGTCATGAATAGACTGATAAATAAAATCAAACATTTGTAAGAGCTACAACATAGCCATCAACTCCACTTAGAGTGGGTTTCCAGTGAGCACCTTTTTGCAGTGGCATCTCCAAACACGGCTCTTTGTTTGTTTAGTTGCAGACCAGGGGCAACCTAAATATTCTTTGGGCAACTAACAATGTTCTGTATTTGCCAATAATAATAATATACTTTATTTCAAAAGGGTTAACACTTAAAAGCTAAAAGCTTACAAACCTCTGGCCCCCTGGGATGAGACATGAAACCATTAATTTCGAGCCCTAGTAAATAGTTATTTTAATTGTTCAAAAATGTGGACAGCTGTAAATATGTAGAGTGTATTTCGTATGAGTGAAATAGGACATGTGCATAGCCTTACCATACCTGTACTGTAATTGAGCCTTACACTAACTCTGTTATTTGATTGGACCAGAAAGACAAAAACAACAAGGAAGGCATTTCAATGTCACAGCATGCAGTAACCGTGCTGTAAGTCATTGCTGTAACTTTCTCTAATGGAGACTGACTGTGACCGCATTACTTGTATCTCAGAGAGTGTTCCAACAAGCCCAAGCAATGGTAACACAAGTGCCAGGGCAAGCCCCATTAGAAGTGCCAGTGTTGTGCCATCCACACCCCCTCCCACTGGGGGACCTAGTGCGTCAGGATCAAGCAGTAGTGAAAACAGCCCTGTGGACTGTGAGAGGGGCGATCTCATTGAGTTTTACAATAAGGTACAGCAACCTGTTAACGTCTTAGTAGAGCCCACTTGTTGATGTCTTAGTAGAGCCCACTTGTTAATATATTACTAGAGACCATCAAGTATGCTTTAAAGTCTGAAATACAGCATACATCAAACATGCACTCCGATTGGTCCATAGCCCAGAACTTCATAGATGCCTCCCTTTTTTGCTATGTATTGTAATATATACATAGGCAAGCCTATGGGTGGACTTCAGTTATATCTGATCATGGAAAGGGAAAAGATAGAGGTTAAAATGTGAGTAAAACGAACAAAACTCCGTTTTTGTTACATTGAAATGTCATCTGATAGTGATTTAAAGGGACTGTCACTAGGATGTTTCTGATTTTCTGTGTCAAATAATAATGTAGAATATTTTGATTATACGAAAAAACGTTAGCCTAACTTTTTCAAGATTCATAATCGTAATCCATTTCCATCCGTTGTCCGATTAGCTTCTCTGTAGCTTAACTTTACTAAGGAAAACGCTTTTAATAAATCTACACCATTATTTATTGGTTTCTTTTAGTTTCAATGTTCAGCATTTCAAAGTGATGCTAAAATAGCTGGCATAGTCCCTTTAAGAGCAAGTGGTCCGAGACCAGATGTAGGGTTTTTTTCCTTGAGGAAAATACCAGAAAGAGGAAAGAAGAGCTAAATAAAATGATCTCCGGGATTAAAAAAAAGGAGAAAACAATGTCTCGGTCGTGACCTCGAACCCACGAACTGGGAGCTCTTAAGTTGAGGCACAATCAAATTTGTTCTGAGAAAAAGGGCTACAAATAGTAGAGTTGGGGCAGGCGCGTGGCGGTTCGTCGGACAGACGAAAAGGTAGCATTTATGTTAATCTAGTAGCTACGTGTGTGGAGCTCAGTAGCTCCGCTATAAAATAAAGAGATGTAATTTTGCCATGGGCCTCTTATAGATGCACAGATGACGTCACAACGTCAATAGAACATCAGTTACGTCACTCGTCTCGTGCCGTACTTCAGTGTTGCCGTCACGTTGTGACGTCATCTGTGTATATATAAGAGACAGACGCACATCAAAATGAAATCTATTTGTTTATTAAGCAAATACGTGATTAAAGTTTGAAACACAGATGGTATACAAGAAACCACAAGAAACATTTCAAATAGTACATAAACAACATCTAGGGTGCGTTCGATTGACCGTATTCCAGAATAAGAATAAACAGAATGATCACTACAAATTTTTGTAGCCACTGGAATACTAATTGTATCCTGAATATCATATGTCAGCAAGCATTTGTAGCTTACAGTGTAAATCGTATTCCGGAATACGGTCAATCGAGGAAAAAATGCTTGTGTAGTCATTCAACCGATTGATAATGATCAGGCATATTATATGTGGCCTTAATCTGATTAATCATGAATCATTGTGATTTAATTAAGTCTCCTTTTCACCCTCAGGTCTATATCAAACGCATCAAGAACTTTGCCCTTAAATTCTCAGCAAGTGACAAGACAGTAAGTTGCTAGAGAAATGTACAACGTCAGCCTTGAAAATGTATATTTGCCTTTGAGTCTAATTAATGTGGTATTATTCGTTCAACATTTTCACGATCAAAATATATATATTTTTAATCTGCAGCTGGAGTCCCCTCCACTGTCACCGCTTCCTGTTGTCAGAAATCAAGGCCACTCGCCAAGGAGACAGGTGTCCTCCAGATATTCTGTCTACATTTCACCCCACAAGAATGGTTAGTACAACCAATGATACACTGCCAGCTTGGTTGTGTTTAATTTGAGCATAGTTAATAGAGTGGAATGGTTAGTACGACCAATGATACACTGCCAGCTTGGTTGTGTTTAATTTGAGCATAGTTAATAGAGTGGAATGGTTAGTACAACCAATGATACACTGCCATCTTGGTTGTGTTTAATTTGAGCATAGTTAATAGAGTGGAATGGTTAGTACAACCAATGATACACTAGCTGCCATCTTGGTTGTGTTTAATTTGAGCATAGTTAATAGAGTGGAATGGTTAGTACAACCAATGATACACTGCCAGCTTGGTTGTGTTTAATTTGAGCATAGTTAATAGAGTGGAATGGTTAGTACAACCAATGATACACTGCCAGCTTGGTTGTGTTTAATTTGAGCATAGTTAATAGAGTGGAATGGTTAGTACAACCAATGATACACTGCCATCTTGGTTGTGTTTAATTTGAGCATAGTTAATAGAGTGGAATGGTTAGTACAACCAATGATACACTGCCATCTTGGTTGCGTTTAATTTGAGCATAGTTAATAGAGTGGAATGGTTAGTACAACCAATGATACACTGCCAGCTTGGTTGTGTTTAATTTGAGCATAGTTAATAGAGTGGAATGGTTAGTACAACCAATGATACACTGCCAGCTTGGTTGTGTTTAATTTGAGCATAGTTAATAGAGTGGAATGGTTAGTACAACCAATGATACACTGCCAGCTTGGTTGTGTTTAATTTGAGCATAGTTAATAGAGTGGAATGGTTAGTACAACCAATGATACACTGCCAGCTTGGTTGTGTTTAATTTGAGCATAGTTAATAGAGTGGAATGGTTAGTACAACCAATGATACACTGCCAGCTTGGTTGTGTTTAATTTGAGCATAGTTAATAGAGTGGAATGGTTAGTACAACCAATGATACACTGCCAGCTTGGTTGTGTTTAATTTGAGCATAGTTAATAGAGTGGAATGGTTAGTACAACCAATGATACA
This sequence comes from Actinernus sp. WN-2022, assembly GCA_030867875.1. NCBI lineage: Eukaryota > Metazoa > Cnidaria > Anthozoa > Actiniaria > Actinernidae > Actinernus > Actinernus sp. WN-2022. Next base: position 105,861,903 of record JAOWCC010000019.1, on the reverse strand, counting down.
CTGCCAGCTTGGTTGTGTTTAATTTGAGTTTTCACAAATTTTGACTGAACGAGGATTAGGACCGAGTCTAAAATGAACCCCAGGGGAGGGGTGAGGAAAGGGAGGGACGAAAGAAAAATAAAGGGACTGCCGTCGTTGTCCACAGGTGCGCATTTTATAGCCCTGTCTACTAATTAATATGCTGTTAGTCTCAAATGACAAGCTCTGCCTTTTCTGTCAAATTGAGTGTGAGGACAAAACCATGCAAGCTCGAGCGGTGACTGCAGTCTGTGTACTTTCGTTAACAAATTGAAGTGTTTTGTCTGTGCTATTATTGATGATGCTTTTCGTGATAACATGGTCAAAATAGCTGTGGTCTCACATGTATTGTTAATATATAATGGTTTTTGACATGCTAAGATAGTGATTGATTTTATTTTGTAGGTGTGCCAATGACACCAACCACACGACTATTGTACTGCTTTAGTGAAAGTCCTGCAAAGGTAAGGTTTGTTTGATAGAAGTAACGCACGTCACTAACTTCAGCTTGGTTTGCTGTTGCTGCTGCTGTCACTGATGCTGCTGTCACTATTGCTGTCACTGTTGCTGTCACTGTCACTGTTGTCTGTTGTTGTTTCTGCTGCTGTTGCTCTCACTGTTGCTGCGTTGGTGTGGGGTGAGTCGTATTGTGTTGGTGGTGGTAGTTTTGTTGTTGTCATTGTTGCTGTTTAATCGCGTCTTCTAAAAGCAATGCTCTGATTACAATATCACTGCGTTACGTGTGCTCTGATTACAATAACACTGCGTTACGTGTGCTGTGATTACAATAACACTGCGTTACGTGTGCTCTGATTACAATAACACTGCGTTACGTGTGCTCTGATTACAATATCACTGCGTTACGCGTGCTCTGATTACAATATCACTGCGTTACGTGTGCTCTGATTACAATAACACTGCGTTACGGGTGCTCTGGTTACAATAATTATCACTGCGTTACGTGCTCTAATTACAATAACACTGCGTTACGTGTGCTCTGGTTACAATAACACTGCGTTACGTGTGCTCTGGTTACAATAACACTGCGTTACGTGTGCTCTGGTTACAATATCACTGCGTTCGTGTGCTCTGGTTACAATATCACTGCGTTACGTGTGCTCTGGTTTCAATATCACTGCGTTACGTGTGCTCTGGTTACAATAACACTGCGTTACGTGTGCTTGCAGAAACTTCGTGACATCAACCACATGATAAAGCAGGGGTCTGGTGAGAGTCGCAAACGTGCTCTCCTTCAAGACGATACTGGGAGCAGCCCAGCAAAGCGCTCCCCAAGCGAGGAGCATCTGCAGAGAAAGCTCACAACCATGATAGAAGAGCGCCAAGCCAGTGCCTCCAGATAAATATTAATTACTATAATGATAGAGGACAAAGATCATAAATACTGAACAAACGAAAAGTCTCAATTGTAAAGCAAAAATAAAATACCCTTAGTGGATCGTTATTACTTCCTAAACCCCCTTTTAAAAAACTAGAAATAACCGTTGAAAATCACTGGATTGATGTGCAATAGGAGCTTGTGAGCTGCACTGTAATATCTTACTTTTGATTGCTGCTCTCATTTTAACGCAATTCTATGAAATATTAATAAGTATATTGCCCCACGCCGTGGTTTTAAAGCAGATTTTTAGTGAATACCGGACTGATAACGAGTTACCGACTAATTAGACGTCGTATACGTGTACAACATACGTACAGACGTCGTATACGTTTGTATATAATGTTGTGCTGCATAGGTGTGATATCACGCTTGTGTCGTAATTGTCACGCAGTCTCTGTCACAGCAGTAAGAGAAACACATGACGTCGTGGTTTTCTCGTAATTTATAATATTGTAACGCAATCGAAGCAGATTAAAACAAATTTAGATAATGTAACGAGTAGGTTGACGTCATAATTGATTTAGTAACGCAATATGGTCGTGACAGACGCGTGACCTTTCTGATGACTGCAAGACTTCACCGTGATCAGATACACCTATGGCACACATTTGTTTTGTGTATAAATAGATTAGCCAGTAGCCGTACCCAAATGATTATTGTTGATTCAGTTACAGTGCGATTACTGAAACCGGAGCCACTTAGACAACGAGAACCAATCGTATTGCAGAACGAAAACAAAGCGTTCCAACTTACGAGTTCTTGAGCCAATATGTCGATTACAATCACCGATTGCAACAAGACAACAGCATTTCAACTTGCTTGAGCTTCGGTCAGGTGAAAGGCAAATTTGGTGGACCAGTTCTGAAGTCAAAGCCTCTTTCGAATGAAGAAAACCACATGGATCTGCTTGGCTTCATACTTTGGAATGCTTTATCTTCGTTTTTCAATGTGTTTAGTTCTTGTTTCAGTGGCGCCGATGTCAGTAGTCGCACTGTAAGGATGTGTGGCAGTACTTAGAGTAGCAAATATGTCCAAACTAATTTAACATGAGCGACTGATTGTATATTTAAAGAGAAGGGAAGGTGCACAACCATTAACAAACATAACTTTAAAATACATACTTGTAACAACTACCAATAACTCAAATATTTCATGCTCCCTCGTTCCCAGGCGGTTAGCGCGAGCGCAGAGAGCGATTTTCAGACGCCTGGGGACTAGGCTGATTTTCATGAATATCTTTTCAACCATTGGCTGTTTTCTATTTCGCTACTTTGGCATAGGCGCAGAAGTACTAAATAGAAAACCAGCAAGCATTATTTGAATGCATTAAGGCATGTGACACTATCCAATTTTCCAAGGAACATGCCTCGCAACAGCCGAGTTCAACCTAGGTAAGAATGTGCCAACTACAACTTAGTTTTACCAACAAAAACCTGTGCCCTGTTTAAATACACCGGAAGTGCCAAATCAAATACCAACGTGTGTTGTTTTTAGCTTTTCCTTCTGGTTTTGTATTACATCTCAGATCAAAACGGTTCAGATCCTATCTACTATTATAACACATTTCTGCCTAGCAATAGTCCAGTTTGCAAATTACCACTGAATGCAATGACTACAGACGCATGTACGCAGGGTTAGCCTCATTCTGAAGTTAAACATTCACAAATACCAACGAGAAGGTGGGCTATTCACAACTCTGTGTATTGTAGTGTCACATTTTGCACCTCGCTGGTATTTATGAATGTTTAACTTCAGAATGAGGCTAACCCTGCGTACATGCGACTAGTCATTGCACTCAGCGGTAATTTTTGAATACGAAACTGGACTATTGGGAGACCTCTCCGCCTCTCGACTACAATGGTGCCATATTTTGGCATTGTGCGATAGGTTGCTGAGAAAATTGCATAGTGTACCAATGTTAGCACGGTGTTTAATATTAGGGACCTTAAGCAACCACGACGACGACGTCTGGGACAACGGCATAAAACAATAGTCTTAATTACAAAATACAATAACTGCACGTGAAAATGCACGCAGTCACCTACATTTTGACCGTTTTCTTAAAAAAAACAGAACGTGAAAACTCCAAATTTTACGTTCAAAGGAGAACGCGAACGTAAGAAAAAAAATCACATCGTTTATCGTTCGGCCTGAACGGAACTCTATGCTGATCACATTTTTCGAAAACCTGGTTATAAATGGCACCTAAAGCCAAATAAAGGAAATAGTAAACACCCAATCTCAGGAGAAAACACTTTTCTACGTTCCGTCGTCACAACCGTCACCGTCCTGGTTGCTTTAAGTGCAAGTAGCGCCATAAAACAACATGAACTCTCTTTGCCCCAAATTCTATTTCTGTTATACTTAAGTTGTCTAACTTAGTTTTCTTTGATAGGCAGGAGCAGAAATTAAACTAGTAAAAACGCTACCCGAATTGCGGGATTGATTCATCTTGTGATGTCTAAATGAAAACGTACGGATTTTATTGTAGTAGTTTTCTCTAGGGAGAGTTGATTCATCTTATGACGTCACAGGATCCATGTCAAGTAACCATAATTAGGGATTAAATGCCAGAAATGTTACAAAATTTGCAAGATTAATACTTTTTTGTGAGAAACAAATACAATAGTACAATATAATTTATTTATTTTTGACATGATACTTGCACTAAGGTCCCTATTAAAGGTCGGGGTACGCGACGTCCATTTCAGGTACGCGTTCCAAATATCATCGGCACGGCACCCCTTATTTTTGTCGTGAATGAAAATGTTTCGCGTGCCTGAAAATCTAGGGTGCTGAGACCTAGTGAAAAGGTAGTCTCGGCCCGCCTGTTTGGGGTGTCGTGCCCAAGTTAGGAGTGCCGTACCCGAGACTGAGTGCCGTGTTCAAAATGCTTGACTCGTAAACCATGCTTAAAATTGTCAGCAGGCGGTAATGCCAGTGTGATTTGTTCAATAGAACTTCCTGGCAAATCCCATACATTGCTTCCGTCTAACTGCGCGTGTCAGTCGCGCTTAGAGACGATTTCGTATAAGTAGGAGAAACTACGCTCCCGAACAGTACGGTGGGTCGTAATGAAACTGTCAATTGAACGCCGCGGAACGTACCGGGAAATAAACGGAGACAGCCAGTCTTAGATACACGTGCCGTAGATAAAACACCAGTTGTCAATTAGTTGGATTCGAACTAATTCAGTAGTGAAAAGTCACGAATGCTGGCTTTTCAGTTTGAGAAGTCACGAATGCTGGCTTCTCAATTTGAGAAGTCACGGATGTTTGCTTCTCTGTTACTCCGGTATGTGCCGGGAGTCGGTGGTGGCCGGGCTTTCAACTGTCCAATCAAATGACACTGTCCTGGTGCGGCACGGTTTCGTTGTGATATTACTAACTCGTACGAAATCCTCTCTTGCAACAGTAATAAACAGTAGCTTGTGTGCCTTCCCGAGCTGAGGATACGTATCGTATTCTAACGTTTGTAAAGTTTCCATTTTAGGGAACAAAAGAGCATGTTGTGCATGGCATATTTACTGCTGTATTGTTTGAATGGGAGGGGCGCGGCGCGGGTTCTTCTCCTTTGCTGATAGCACTTCTGGTGCTAATCACCCTCTACACAAGCGCAAACGAACCCATACTCTCCTACGTCACTATCATCGGCATTGGGCCGTGATATATGCATGTCGGTAATGCTACAGTGCAGGGGCCGTCTGGCATACCCCACAAGCTATCCGTTACAATTCTGAATTAAACAAATTAAGGTGTTCCACTGTACGTAGAGCATTCTGAGTAATGAGGCTGAGACAGCCCCCTTTAGTTTTATTGGGGAGTCCTCCAATAATGTAGTTTGGGTTACCTGTGGTAGCAGGTGATGCGCTTTTGATGCGGAGCCATCTCGCCAGTTTCCCGCCGAAACTAAAAGAAAACTGGCAATCACCCGTGTTTCTAATATCAAGTACGTATGCGTATATACCTGAAATGTTTCGAAGCATAACGTTTTTCCGCGGTGATGTTGCGTATGTCCAGTCAGCGGTAGAAATCGCGGGAGCAGCTCTAAATGCTCCTTAATGGTTTTTTTTTTAAACTCGACACCGCAAAAAAGACCGGGGATTAAGGGGAAACTCGATAGAGTTAAAGTGCCCCTACGATCAAATTTTGACATATCAATGTTTTTGCATATTCATAAAGTAGAGTTCATATATTATTACCAGTTCAAATTGTTTTTCGATACAACGAGAGGAAGTCTAATTTTTTTAGCTCCGAATATTGAATCTACACGTCCGCCATTACTGGAAGCCGTGCCCTTTGTTCAGCTTTAAACAAAGGTTTATTCACCGGAAATGATGTCTTGCACTTAACGCTCGCCTGCAGAACACAACGCCTGGAGGCATATTTCTACTAAAAACATCTTCACGTACATAAGAAGAAAGTTATATTTATCTTTGCGAGGTTGGCTACTTTTTTATGCACGCTATTTCGCGCCACGAGGTTGTCGTGTTAAGTGTATGACATCACTTCCGGTGAATAAACCTTTGTTTAAAGCTGAACAAAGGGCACGGCTTCCAGCAATGGCGGACAGGATTTTACCGGTAAACTCTCCTAAAATTTGTGGTTTAAGATGCCCATTTGGGAATATTTTTTGCTATTTCGGATATTTCTAATACTGATTGACCTACAGACACTGAAAAAGTGGCAAATCGAAATGGTAAATTTTCGTCGTAGTGGCACTTTAAAGAGTTTTATTATCTTTGTCATCAACCCAATTAAATTTGGGACTGGTCCATGAAATACTGTGACAATGCTTTGCGCGAGCATGATTTCCCGGGTGAAATTCATGCTTGTTTTGCAGACCAGTCTCCTCGGTTTGGATGGTGCACGTGCTCCACTGGCCGAAAGAACGAAGGTCTGGTTTCAAATACAAGCAAATGTATAACTTAGTAAACTCCGTGAATTAAAAATTAAGAAAACTTCAACCTGTTAAAATCTTAGGTAGTTTTGCTGCTAATGTTTGTATTTTTAGCCAATCAGAATGAGTGAGCGATTCCTCTCCTTAGGATTTATAGGCACTCGTACGAGATTGCTACTCCTATTAGCGAAACCTGTTAATGCTATTTTCATCTACAATAGATTGTCGATCTTTCTAAAACAGCGTTTTGAAGTTGTGTTTGTCAAGCAGTAAAGCCTTTCCAATGGGTCACGAGCTCAATTCATTGGTTATTGAAGGAACATGAAAGGTTAAACGAGAGAGGGGAGAGCGGCAAAACGTTGGGGCTTGTGGTGAGCCAAAAGAAAGTAAACGAGGCAATCACCCTAGTTTTAAGATTGGAATGTTTCGTCAAAAATGACCGTACTTTAAAGCATTGCCTAAATCGTTTTTAACGTTTACGTTTTCTCAATTTGTAATTCACTGCGAGTTTACTAAGTTAGAAAATTATTTACTAAAAGCAAAGTGCATATGCGTACAATGTTTTGACCATTAAGAAGTAAATATTTGAATAGTAAAATGTCTTGATTTGAGTGTTGCGTGTAGCATATTCGAATCATAAACCTTTATAATTCATTGACTCGACACGTAAGTCGATAAATATTTTATTATTTACTTGATATAGAACGTATTTTAATGATAAAACACTGGGGCTTAAAATTAACGAAACCTGTAAACTGTTTTTTTCCCGCAGGCTACCCCAGAGCGTACAGTAGTGGAGACAAAGCCAAAACTAATAAATAGGCCTGGGCCATTTGCAACAAACAGACACGTGCTGGTATAATACTTCATTAATGAATCCCTCATGGGAAAGGCGTTGCCATGGACCCTGGAGAGCAAACTCTTAAAACACAGTTTTAGAAAGATCGATTGGAGGTGGAAAATAGCATTTACAAACTGGTTTTGCTAATTGCTCACTTTAGAAACGAGTAGGGGAATGGGGCGAGTTCAGTTTCGCAAAGGCGCTTGGGATCGTTACTGGGGACACCCTAATTGAAGAATACAAAGTAACATGGCAAATATCGCAATTAACTGTCCCCAGTAACGATCCCAAGCACCTTTGCGAAACTGAACTCGCCCCATTCCCCTACTCGTTTCTAAAGTGGGCAATTACACTACCGATCTCGTACAAGACATTTGAATAAATGAAGTCAGAATTGTTTTGCTCTCCAGTGCAACCATATGATTTGTTAGCTGCAAAGGGCCTATTCTAGCTAAGCTGTAATCAGCGGCACGACAGAGTAAAGTACGCCATACGTCCATGCTGTGTATGTAGATGCTGTATGGGCACACCGCGGCAAAACGTGCTCCGCTGGCCTAAAGAACGAAGGCTCTGGAGTTAAAATACAATTTGAGGTCGTAAGCTTTTTAAGTAAATGATTTTATAACTTAGTTAAAGACTTAAGTAGTTTTCTTGTTTTTCGCGAAACAATTCACATAAATACGCGTACGTGCTTAAACTTAGAAACGGGTGATTGCACCCGTTTTCTTTTAGTTTCGGCGGGAAACTGGCGCGCGACCGGCTCATCAGAAGCGCATGCGCGTGACGTTTTGCCGCGGTGTAGTATGGGCACGTGATGGACCACAAGTTATAAAAACCAAAGACCACTCAACAGGCGTTTGTGAAGTGTTTTTTTTAAATAATCAAAACCATAGGTGTTGTACTGGAGACTTAAGCCTCGTGTTCACGTTGCCACAAAAACCTTTTCACATGAATGTGAGACTAAAGATTACTAAACAATGATTATTCAAATCTGATGCAATGGGTAAATTCGGCCTGGTTCACACTAGCGACAAAAATGAAGACGCATGAAGAAACGTACGTTAGGCCCGATTCAAACGTCGAACTTTTCATGCGCCGAACCTAATTAGATCAAAAGAAGCCGCCTAATTATCTATTGTTTCAATTGCGTTCGGCGCATGAAAAGTTCGACGTTTGAATCGGGCCTAAGCGAAGTGCCATAATTAATAATGACAGTTGCGTTACTTACATCCGCGTTTGCGCTTCCATCGCGGTCGAATTTACGGGATAGCGCGCGATACTTACTGCACGTCACCATTAACCAATGACTGCCAACCTTTTGAAATCATGGTTGTACATTAGCATAACAATTGTTATGTTTATCAACACGAAGTATCGCTATTAAATAGGTAGCAGTAGTAATGTATTATTAAACCTTTATTTACATCAATGTATTTAGTTTACACAGGGAATTTGGGACACTACAGATACATACATAAATAAGTGGATTCTAAAATAGGTATGATATGGCTAAAAAAAAAAAATACTGAAGGAAAAAAGAATAGTTGCACCAATAAAATTCAAAATAAGCACTACAAATGGTTAAAATAAATCTAATAACAGCATAACGGTATGCTACAGTTGATTTCTATTAGCTAGAGAGGTCTTTAGTTCTTATACAATGTTTGAAATAATGAATAAAAAGATAATAGTTAAATAAATAAAATATAAAAAAACATTAAGACTGGATATTTACAAAGAATGGTTAAAATAAATCTAATAATGAAAAAAAGATATAAAAAGATAATAGTTAAATAAAAAACAATTAAGACTGGTTTACAAATACTGGTTAAAATACTGAAGGAAAAAGAATAGTTGCACCAATAAAATTCAAAATAATCACTACAAATGGTTAAAATAAATCTAATAACAGCATAACGGTATGCTACAGTTGATTTCTATTAGCTAGATGTTTGAAATAATGAATAAAAAGATAATAGTTAAATAAAATATAAAAAAAAAACATTAAGACTGGATATTTACGAAGAATGGTTAAAATAAATCTAATAATGAAAAAAAGATATAAAAAGATAATAGTTAAATAAAAAACCATTAAGACTGGTTTACAAATGCTGGTTAAAATAAACCTAATAACAGCAGAAGGGAAAGGTGTATGGTACATTTGTTTTCTATTGTGCAAGAGATGTATTTTGTTCTTTAATAAATGAAATGCTAATAGTTAAAGGGAACCTCGGCTGAAAAACAATGTTTGCTCTCAAGTGTTTGTTATGGATGCCTAAGTCTGTTTCTGTGTTTGTCTCCAGTAAATTGTACATTAGATGTCATTTATGCACCGATTTTCCTGTCGATAAAACTCATTTGAATTTCCTGCGCGCCGCCACCTTGGATATCACGACGTCACAGTGTTGCCCTATTGTCGCATAACAAAAGAGCTATTGTTTTCTGACAATAAGGCAACACTGTGACGTCATAAAATTCAAGATGGCGGCGCGCAGGAAATTCAAATGAGTTTTATCGACAGGAAAATCGGAGCATAAATGACATCTAGTGTACAATTTACTGGAGACAAACACAGAAACAGACTTAGGCATCCATAACAAACACTTGAGAGCAAACATTGTTTTTCAGCCGAGGTTCCCTTTAATATAAATTAGACATTGGCTGGTATTTACAAAGAATGGTTAAAATATATCTTTAAAAAAACAATGAAGAAAAAGATAATAGCTAAATAATAAAACATTAATACTGGATATTTACAAATAACGGTTAAAGTGGGGAGCCGGGGTGGTGCAGTAGTTAAGCGCTTCGCCTCTCACCTGTGTCCCAGGTTTGATTCCCGGACGCGGCGCCACATGTGAGTTTGTTGGTATCTCGTCCTTGCTCCGAGGGTTTTTCTCCGGTTTTTCTCCCTCCGCAAAAACTAACACATTAAATTCCAATTCGATCTGTGGTTTAGCCGGGTCCTGGCTTTGATCGGCCTCCGTGGAATGCTAAATTTGAAAAATGGTAAAACGTATACGTACTATTGACACAATGAGCGGCCATGTTGTATTCAGATGCGATCCGCAGTCGAGGATTTGTAGATCCGATACAACATGGACGCGAATTCTGTAAATTACTTCTAAACCCTTACTGCTTAAACTATAAGAAAATATAAGAAAATATTGAAATTCTGATGAAAAGCGTAAAATTTAGTCTTTGGCGCTATCGTGCACAACAAAAACAAGTCCCACATTGATAACACAGCAATACAATAGTTTTACAGTCGGACCTGATTTCACCCTAGGGTAGGGGAGGTTAGTAAGTGGTTGTGAGACTGCCCTCATACAGACACCAACAGTGTTTGTTGGATGCAGAACTGATTAATGTTTTATTAATCCGTGTCTGTATTTCAGACACATACCTGTTGTTTTATTTTAATTAAAATCATCTGTGATACAGACACTTACGTTTTAATAATCAATTCTGTATCCAACAAGAACTAGTGGGGGGGGGGGGGGGGGGGGGGTGGGGGGTCTGTACTGGGGTACCGTCATGTGGTATCATTCGGCTAGAGTACAGGATTAGCTCGTACCCTTATGAATTATTATTGAGATATACAGTATAACGTATACTGAAGCCGCTAGGACACTAAGGCCACGTCGACAGTATGGCTTTAACAATTTGTGTCGAAAATAAGATAAAAATGGCTGAGCAACTGAAGTAGCCATAGGCAGCTGCATGTTTTGGCCTCTTTGGGTCTCGTCAGCATACATACACAGGGACGGCGCAGCCGTGAGGGCTGGGGGGTTAGGGTTTTTGCCCAAAAAATATTTCGCTTAGTTACTTCTCAGCTTGGTCATACCGGCTCAATGACCATTTTTAACCCCCTCCCTCCCCCCCCCCCCCCAACTTGAAATTTTGCTCCGCCGTCCCTGATACATACATACCTTTGTTTATACACGGAGTCTCTTCGTCGATAAATTACAAAATATGCTCTTCTAGAAAACCGTATGCCAAATTACAATTTCTACTAATAACAATGAATATAAATAAATGAAGAATTTCACAATATATGGTAAGATCGATGCATAAAAATATTAATAATGATATAAACATAAGCTAAGTATATACGTTTATCTAAATTTTGAAAATCTAATAATATCTACAAATATTCCAAGAAGTGCCTGGCACTAGTTTTTATGAATAATTGCGATATAAATATAGCGGAACTTTCTCATTCATGGCTTTGAACATGACACTGCCCAACTGGCAGCGGCGGCGTTCCTTTACAACCTGTAATGAGTATGGCAGCTCTGTTTTTAAATTTGTGGATTTTATTTCGAGAGCCTTACCCATGCTACCCCAGACGGTGCTGCAGTAATTAATCAAAGTGTAGGGCTATTACCGAGTTGTAGATAGCAATTAACGTACGTATACAAGGGCAGTTGCAATGGTTTTACCGCGCAATGCTGGCCGTTATTCAATCAAATGGTTTGACAGGGCGTATGTGCATATTTAGACCACTAGTCTATATTTGTGGTGTAAGAAAATCGCAGCTACAGTACTGTCTCCAATTGGCTGATCGGGATACTCTTCTGTTCCGTACGTCCATTCAATTTCCTGTTCCAGCACTTTTTCACCAAACGCTTCATTATCAAACTCTTTACCAAAAGTGAGACAATTCAACAGCCATTCAATGAAGAACTCCCATCTTTTCTTGTAGTAATTTTTCACCAGACCGCTCCACATTTTGCTCGCGTAATCTTTATTCTCCCCCTTAGGACCCCACAAGGTAATCTGGTTCCGTGCGCTGAGCTCGTACAATCTTACTTCCTCGGGATTAGTGGCCAGTGCTTTGGCCGAGTTTAGCCACCGGCCTAACAAGAAATACTGGTTAGTTTGTAGGACGGCATCCATATCGCTGAAAAACTCCATAAGCTTCGATCCACTGGTGATAAGTTGTGGCACCGACTTGTTTTTGTAGGCAGTTACGATGTTACTGTAGACTGGAATGACTAGAAGATGTAGGGCTTGTCTTGTGACGTCAACAAGGTCGTATCTAAGAAACGTGAGAGTATAAGAGATTGGGATCTGAATAGCCAATGGACTATTACTAAGTATTACCAATAATTAACACATTCGTTAATGAGGGACTGGGATACAATTCAAGATAAATAATGATATTACAAATTAATTCTAAGTACTAAATACGATATAAGATAACTATACTATAGCTACATAATACCTAGACTAAGACTAGGTGACTTAAAAGATTCAACAAAAACATTCGTCATGCTTTACGAAATGAGCGACCGTGCGTGCTTTTTCTCGTCTGGGAAAAAGATGAGGAAGGCAAACTATGCTAGTTTTATAGTTGGTAATATATGTACGTAACACCGGATATGATGTTGTTGTCAGTGAAACTAAATAGAATAAGACGACGAGAAAGCAACTCGACTGGCTTTTTACAAGCGTGGTCGATCAGTTTGCATGTTAACCGCGTGGACATGCTGCCAAACTGTTTAGAACATCTAATTGATTACCTGGTTACCCAGCGCGAAGCGTCAGGCTTCTGATTGGGTGCATTTGGGTGTTCGCCAAGCACGCTTGGGTTCTTTGTGGTTGCATATGGGTTTTCGCCAAGCACGCTTAGGTTCCTTGTGGTTGCATATGCGGATTGAAATTTTTTGTAAAGGTCCATTTTCGGAAAAGGCGAGTAGAGTTGAGAACTCTTTATTCCGAAGCTCCAACAACCAACTGACTTCACCGGAAAACTCTGGCAACTATGGTCGCGACTCAACTATCGTAACCACATTTAAACTACAGTCTTGGACAAAAGGTTTTGGGACACTAGTCGCTATTATAGACATTCCTTTAAATTAACCCCCACTCCCCCTTCATTGTTATTATAGGTACACGTTAGCCTGCGTTGCGGCTCTGGAGTATCGGAGCGCAGCGAGCGGAGATTAGGGGGATTGGGGCGAGAGAGAAAAGAGAGGGGGGAGGGGGTGGGGAGGAGAGGAAGGGAGAGCCTGCCGGCAACCCATGGCTATTTCGATAACTCTCGGCCTCAGAAGGCCGCGTATTGCTATTGGCTAAAATGCGTGATTGACAGAAATCATTAAATTTTATTCATGCATGGCATGCGATAAGAGCAGAAAACAATTAATATGGTGACAAACATAACAAGAATTCCCTCAGCGATTAATTTAAAGAAAGAACAAGAGCAAGGCTATTAGAGATATTTGTCTGGAAGAGATGTTCTAGCTGTAATCCCAACTGGGTTTGGAAAAAGTAGGATATTCCAAGCATTCACTAGTGTTAAAGACGTCGAAAAATGATGGCCGGGTTGTTGTTTTGGTTATTGCTCCTTTGCCTAGTATTGTGAAAGATTAATTGAACCAGTTAAGTTCCTTAGGTTATCCTGCTGTCGAACTTTCAAACCTAAAACCCGAGGAACTACAGAAGTGCAACTTCAAATTGCTGTTTAGTTCTGCAGAAGAAGTAATGAGAGCGAATTTCGCGATGAGCTGAGGAATCCTGCATCGGAACTCCATAATCATCTTGCTGGTATTAAATTAGCACACGGTTGAAATATGGACCGGTGTGTTCGAGGAACAGGCTTGTGCTTCCGAAAATATTAGCTGCTTTGATGATTTCGTAACGCTGCGTGGATGGTTTTTAGCACTTCTTTTGGCAGACTTCGTTCCGGTGTTAGTTCTTTTCTGATTTGATGGCGACTTTATATTCAGCGGCAACGAGTTCTCTTTATCTTAGTTATCTTTATCTTGCAAAAGGTGTAGTTCTCTACTTCCTTCCTCAGGCTAGAATTAAGCCTCGGCTGTTTTCTTTCTGAAGGCTTGAACATGCATATTCTCGCCCTGGAAATATTTGAATTCCCAAACGCTACCTTAATAAAACATACATTACATATCCTGCAAAAGTCGTTGACATTTACAGGTTTGGGTTTAGGCCCTATCTTCACATGTTTTTTCCGAGTTTCAGCTGACATTCTCCAAGTTCGTATATTTTTTGTTTTGAATTTTATGCTCGAGTTGAGATTCCTTGAGATTCCACGCGTGAGTTTGCCAGATATTAAACATGGCTTTCACTTCCGCCGCATGATGATTGGATGAATTGGTCGAATGACTTACTAATTTTATGCATTTTAATTAGTGGGTGGATATCAAAATAACCATGGGTTGCCGGCAGGCTCTCTCTTCCTCTCCTCCCCACCCCCTTCCTCCTCTTTTTTTCTCTCGCCCAATCCCCCTAATCTCCGCTCGCTGCGCTCCGATACTCCAGAGCCGCAACGCAGGCTAGGTACACGTTCAATCTGGAAATTCATTCACGGCCAACATTGAAACGAAGGGAGGGGTTTGGGGAGCTGCAGCTGTTTTAACTTTGCATCTAGTATTTTTATTTTGATATAATAATAGTTCTTGTCGACTGTCTCAACATCATCATCTCACAATGTCCATTATTGTAGGTGCGCAAGCGTTTATCTAACGTTTATGTCCCGGTATTTAAAGGGTGCTGTAATGCCAGTAAAATCTAAAAATGTTCTTGATAACTGAACTAAATAACTTAAAGTCCTTCGTCCCAACTGGGGGTTTCAAAGTTTGCCGGGGGCGAGTATACCTCAGTGCTGATTTGACTAGTTCTCTCCCCTCGTCTCTTTTTCTGCTTCTATATGTCCTTATGTTCCTAGGCACCTTGGATTTGAACTCTTGTTCTGCTTATTATTATTCTGAATCTTGCACATGTTCCTCTCTAGGCACCTTGGATGTAGATTCTTGTTCTGCTTCTTCTGTAACTTATGTCAAAACCCAGACCTCCTCGTCTTCAATTGCTAGTGTGTGAGTGTCTAGGTTAACAGGGATCGCTTTACGGGTATTTCATTGGTCGTATGGCTTTCCGGCTGTGGTTAAAATGCACAACCACACGTATTCGATACACGACATCCGAAATCCTTTTCAAGACTTAATCATTAGGTCCTCTCCATTTGTTAGCCATCCCACGACTAATTCCGTTGCTTGCGAGTAAATATCTTAGCACAACATACTTTGTAGTTTCTAAATGGGCTTTCTAAGTTTATGCAACCACACAAGTGCACGATGATCTGTGCGAACATAGTAAACTTACATCCCAGCGGATTTGGACCGAAGTGCTCCATAGCCCATGCAGACCATCGTTAAGAGCTCTTTCCTGGTAGTATTGAAATTACGCTCAGGTTTACTGAAGGCCTGGGCTGTGTAAGCTATCACTTTCTCCTTCCCATTCTGGACTTGGGTAATACGGCTCCTATACTGGCATCATTAGCGTGTGTTTAAGATGAACGCTTCGGCTAATTTTTCAATTTCAATTTACTTATTCATAAATAAGCGGGGAAAACAATTTACACGAGAAAGCCGAAGCCAGAGGCTTAAATGGCATTTTACTCTTCAGCATGTGAAATACAGCCTGACATTCATCCGACCAAGAGGCATTCTCCCGTTCTAAGCTGTGGAGTGGTTCAGCTATCTCAGCATAATTCCATGCAATGATCAATTGTCTGTAGTAATTAGAACAGCCAAGGAACGACCGTAATTCAGAGGAATTAGCCATTCTTTCAGCACTTTGATGTGTTTAGGGATCCGTGGTGGTACCTTTTGTTGATACTACGTGCCCCAGTAACATGGTCTCTTCGTTCAATACTGACTGCAGGTATTAATTCTGGTTAAGTTTCAACCCAGTGTTGCTAAGACGGTCTAATTTCCTGTTATGCTTTTCTTAGCTTCTTGCAAATATAAGAGTGTCATAAGATGGAACTTAGGACCTCTTGGAAGTTGGTCAAGCCAAACGGCATAATTCATAGCGCCTTCGTCGTCTCACGATGTTCCTCTGCTACGCTTATCTGCCAGTATCCCTTCACCAAGCCTAAGTGGGAGAAATAGGCAGAGCCAGCCAGTGTTCCGAAGATGTTTTCACAACGCGGTAAGGGATATAAACGTCCCTTTTCGTAATCTCGTTGAGTTTGCGAAAATCTATACAGAACCTTTTGGTGCCATCTTTCTTGGCCACTAAAACTATTGGCGAACTCCAAGGTGAACCTGACTCTTCTATCACATCGTTAGACAGCATGTTCTGATGGAAGGTAATTCTACGTTGTGCAACCGTGATAGTATCAATGGGATGTTCTTCCGCTGTGACTTCCCCAAGATCAGCTGGTCCTCTCGACACAACTTCATGATGTCTCGCGAATATTTCATGAATGCTGCTTTTGAAGCCCCCATTCCTTTCACTTGACTCGTGCACTATACACTGAAAAGCCCCTTGCTTCGATTTCCGGTTCTCCTCGTATTCCACGAGGTAATAACATGTTTGCTTAGGCTCTATCGTACCGTTTTTCTTCCCTTCCAGGAGTGGACACAACTCGCCTATTGTACTTTCACGGTAAATTCGGGCGGATTCTGATATTGGATTAAAGACCCTTACTGGAATCTTGCTTAGCTACTTTGGCTACCACCTTAAAAATGCCAGTGGAATATAGGTCTTCGAAATTTTATTCTGGTTCCAATACTCCCACCATTCCCTCCACTCTGCTCCCTTTAAACACGTTGCATGGAATGATGATCATTGACTTAGGTGGTATGATAGTTGATTCTGTAACAGCTAGTACCCTGCATGCCTTCCAAATATTCTTGTAAATCAGTCCCGTCCCCTCGCCTCCAACTGACAACAGTCTATGACGTACCGGTTTGGTCTCAGGAAATCCACAGAATTTAGCAAAGTATGTGCTAGGTTTGTACAAACATGTACGTCCTGTTGCACCTCAACAAGTTGTATCGTCACTTTTGTAATCCCAACAACATCAAGTTTATATTATTAGCACCGAGGAACCTTTCTTAGAAGAATGGATTGTGGTCTTTTTGGGACAAATCTTTGTGCATAAGAGTCGCTGCTGCGCTAGTATCAACCAGTGCACGAACCTCAACCTCAATGCCATTTACAAGACATTGAACGAGCACAGAAATCCCCAGTGGCTTTCTTGGTGCCTCATATGTACCAGTGAGGTCACTGCGTTTGTGGCCCCGTCCTGTCCCCTTTTCCCACCTCTTTACATGTCCTCTTCGTCGGCAGTAATAACATTCATCGCTCCTAAATTTTCCATGTGTTATAGTCCACTACCTCGTTGAGTCACTCTGCTTGTTAACAAAAAACATTGGCCCACGGTGAAGGGGACTGGGCATTGGCACCGGCGTAATAGACCCTTTCAGCTTGACTGTTTGTTGTCCCATTTCAGACCACGTGACGTTTCCCTTGAGTAGTGCGTTTTTGATTTTCCCAAGAGGAAGTCAGTGTACCAATTTCTATAATTGGAAAACAAAGCACTGAATGCTCTGAAAGGGTCTGAAAGGGTCTATTCACGTCGGGGGTCTAAACGAACTCTTTTGCTTCTCCACTATCAAACGACTTGGGAATCGTTTGGCGAACTCTAATGCGTAATTCTATGGAATCCAATGCCGGCGCTGTTGAATTGGTCCACCAACTCCTCTATAACTGTCTCGCCAGCTTCTCATATTTCTTCCTGTGACGGCTCGCAAACGTCAACTTGTATATTTCCCTCTTGTTGCTCTGGTTGCAGTCTTGACTTGGGTGCGGTTACCAATTCTTTGCTGGAGTTTGTTGCTACTGCCGGCAAAGTCGTACGGCCAACTGTTAGCTCCGCTGCACAGCACTCCATTTGTTATCTCAGCACAAAGCACTAAATGCCTCGTCCCCCTCCGGCCCGGAAAAAAGTGTCTGGCTTTGCCACCGAGATGAGTTTTTGTTTTGCATCAGAGGACGGTTATACATCTCTCTACTCTATTTCAGCCAAGCAGTGAGCTAGTCGCTGGTTCCTCAGTTCCCTTTCTTCTTCTGAAGCCACTCTATTCTGATTTCCTTGGTTTTCGCTGCCACCAATGTAGAATACGAGACGAGTAGAGTCCAGTGAGAACTGTTTATTCCGAAGCTCCAACAACCAACTGACAATAGCAGTCCGTATCACAAAAATAACCTTGTGAAGCGCATTTGAATATATTCATATAGAATTTGCGCTATATAAATGAACACCTTTTTTTTACTTCAGCAGAAAATTCTGACAACTATGCTCGCGTCTCAACTATCATAACTGGATTTCAACTAGGTGAACAAGCTCCTAAACCGTTACATTTATCTAACAAGAGCATCTAATTAATTGCCTCATGGTCCTCAGTGCGAGGTTTCGGCGAATAGAGCGATATATAACCCATCAAATACTTTCTCCGAGTCCCAAGATGAATTATGTTTTAGTGCGGAATAGTTAGAGATGATCGCCAGAAGTTTCGAGACTACTATCTCCTCATCAGTGCATGTAAACCGTTAACTGAAAACAGTTGAGCTCGCGCAGTGTAATGATAATTATGAACATAATAATTACATCACATGTGCACGCTGACAACAAAATTAGAGCCATCCTGTCGTCATAGACATTCTTACCTAAACGTTTCTACATCAGCAAAGTCTCTAGCAACGGCAACTAGTCGATCCCATGCCTGGTACACATCCTCTGGCTCATACCACACATGCGGCCTCACGTTCAACGAGGGACGAACCACAAACACTGACTGGCTGTGGAAATGGAATCTCAGACTACAGTTGTATACACTCCGAGTTAGAAAACTCCAGGCTTCTTTAATTTGGGCGTTCGTTCCACCGTATCGCCTCCTTGTGTAATTTGAAACCCACTCCTGCAGTTGATTGTGATCTAGCGCCTCAGACCTCCATCCCATTTCGTTCATGAGCTCATATATTATGTCATTTTGTTCGATTCCCTCTGGCGCCAGGCCCGTGCCAATCATCGTGCTGCTGTTATTGAATGCGTCGACAGGTCCTGAAGATTAAAACATATTGAATATAACTTATGGGAGCATCTTAAGAACGTACGGTATCATTGGCTGTAAGGGATGAGCGCATCGCGCTTATTTTTAACTACACGATAGAAAACCATATTTTCTTTGTTTAGGAACACTACTGCTGGGAAAATTATGGAAGATTAGATCAAGACGAAATACGTGAAAGTTCAGAGAAAATCAGGGTCTCGAAGCAGAAAACAACGAGACAAATGGCAATGGCATGCAAGCGGGAGTTTTGACTCGAAGCATACATGTATATCCAAACGAGTTCTTGTTTGGGAGATGATGCTTTTACCTTTCGTGATGTTTTCTATAGCTCCGTAGAAACCGTTATTCTGTCCAAAGTTATGCAGCATACACCAGATAAAAGGCTGACCATGGAACGACTCGGTTTTCTGCCAAACGGGGTTTAGTTCGGCCATTAAGTCCAGGACCAACATTTTACCTTGTGGAACACCTAGAGGAGCACATGTCAGATCATATAGATATAAATAAATGACGGAATTAAATATAGATAAATAAATAGTTAGTTAATTGGATAGATTGTGGTACAGATAGCCTTCAATAATATTTACCGTTCAACAAAGCCTTGACCTGGTCGCGCTTCCAATATGCTAGGGTTTCGTTCCAGTAAAACAGCCATCCCTGCATTAGCCAAGTCGCCTTTCGATCTCCCGCTAGAATCCCATCGAAGATAGCTTTACTGGCGTCTGCTATGTATTTCGGGTCACTCGATGCTGGAACTTCTTCGTGGAAGGTATCCACGTTGTAAATATGATTGGTTCCGTATTCTGCTATCTGTTCCTTGATGAAGGCCACAGCTATTTCCTGGTATTGATGACATTGAGTTAGAGATGTTTCCATACATTTCCATCCACATTTGAAGAGCAGAAATAAAGGAATGAGAAAATAAAAGGAATGGGCGTGTTAACTAGTAATTATTTCCCAAATAGCAACAAAACCATGCGTATTTTAGCAAAAACCAAAGAGTTCAGAACATGTACAACTGTTAAACTTGTGTGTACTAATAAATAACCCGGTAAATAATCAACGTTCTGACATAGTACTACTCTTTTTTTATTTAATCTTCACTGGCTTCCCGTTAAATTTCGTATACATTTTAAGATATTAATTACCTTTAAGTAATTACATGGCTCAGAACCAATTTACATTCAATATTTAATCGTACTTAAGTACTACCGCAGCTATAGATACTGGATACTCTTGGTGACAGGTTCCAAAGTTATGGAACAGCTTACCAAGAAAAGCCAGTAAGACGTGTCATCCTCAAACAGTTTTAAGACACTAGTTACTCTTAGTGACAGATCATAGTGCTGCTGCTACAAAGTTATGGAACAGCTTACCAAGAGAAGCCAGTAAGACGTGTCATCCTCAAACAGTTTTAAGACACTAGTTACTCTTAGTGACAGATCATAGTGCTGCTGCTCCAAAGTTATGGAACAGCTTACCAAGAGAAGCCAGTAAGACGTGTCATCCTCAAACAGTTTTAAGACACTAAGTTACTCTTAGTGACAGATCATAGTGCTGCTGCTCCAAAGTTATGGAACAGCTTACCAAGAGAAGTAAGACATGCGTCATCCTTATACAGTTTTGAGACATTAGTTAAGACGTTTTTATTCAGGAATTATTCCTTTAATATCTAAATACGAGTTTGTACTAGCTATGGCTTAATCTTGTAGCAGTTTGGAAATTTCGATTGTTATGTTAGTAATTACTATTGTGCTTTCTAGTTTATTACTTGGCGTTTTTTTTAGGTTTTAGGTTCTCGCATTGCATCAGTATAACTAGTAATAAGTTATTAGTGAAGTATCGTTCGTTTTATATAAATTCTACTGCAACCATTATAATGCGCATTTGATTATTATTATTATTATTGTTGTTATTATTATTGTTGTTGTTGCTGTTGTTATTGTTGTTGTTGTTGTTGTTATTATTATTATTGTTGTTATTGTTGTTGTTATTATTGTTGTTGTTATTATTGTTGTTGTTGTTATTATTATTATTATCATTATTATTATTATTACAAGTGGATACCGCTAACGATATTCATAAAATGGTTTCCACCCCTCCCCCCTTATTTTTGCAAACGTTGCAGATCTTACACAAAATTCGCATACGATATGTTCTATTAATCATGTTTAGTACCCAGACTATGATTTTGATGCTGCGACTTTATTCAATCCCTTTCTAATGGGGGAGGGTACTACTATTAACAGGAAATGCATATGCTTATCGACCCCTCCCCCCTCAGTTTTGCAAGGATCGCAGATCTTACCCAAAATTTGCAAACAATATGTTGTGTTCATCGTGTTTAGTACCGCAACTAAAATTTTAAAGCTGCCACTTCATTCAAGACACTTTTAATGGGGAGGGCACCATTATTAAAAGGAAATGCATATCATTTTCCACCCCTCCCCCCTCAGTTTTGCAAGGTTCGCATTTCTTACCCCACATTTGCAAACGCCATGTTGTTTTCGTGGTATTTAGTTCCAAAACTATAATTTTAGCGCTGCAACTTTATTTAATCCAGTTCTGGACAGGGAAATATAAAATGAAACTGTCCCAGAATGCTTTGCGGCCAAAACGGAAAGGGCGATGGATTTTTACGGATAGAAGCAAACATCGTGGAGACATGGGGTTTTCACCAAAATGTTACCCATAGAAAACTGCAGGGGGTCTTCTTAATTTGGTAGATATTGAAGTTCAGGGGGAGAAATGACAGGCAAAACAAAATTTGAAAACGGCTTAACCCCCCCTGAACTTCATTTGCGCAAATAACACACCCAAAATTTAATCTAGTTGGGCGAAAATACATAAGATAGGCTGGTTTTTATGCCATCAACTTGGCGCTAGATACCGAACATTAATTATTTAATTAATTAATTATTTAATGATTGTATTATTTCTATGTTTATCGTTAGGAATTATTTCAGCCTCCTTGGGTCTCACCCGCTCGGCGCCGCTCAGGCTGGGTTTCAACGAAAACCTATCGTACACGATTATATGAAGCTTTAGCCATGAACTATTTCGTTTAGTCCATACCTCATGAATATTTCATGAACGAACATAACACCAACACACCTTATAAAGAGGATCGGTCGGCCGGACTCGATAATGACAGCAGTGAGATGCATTAAATCGTCGACGTTTCCACAGCCCAAGCTTTGAGATGGCAGCTTTCGGGAACAGATTCACAACTCTTCGTGGAACGTGACCTGAAAATCCAGGAAGAACTGGAGTCATGCCAAAGCTTCTCATTGCTGTTAGAATCTTGTGCTGCAGGCCAAGCTGGTGTTTGTGCCACGTGGCAGGGAGAGGTCCGCCCCAGCCTCTTATCTTCCCCATCCGGGACCTTCAACGAAACGGTATTATGAGTTCATAATGGCATGATAATCCACACGAGAAGCGAGTGGCAGCTGACCTTTCAACCCTTTCACAATATCTATTTATACTTTTAAACTTCCATGGCCACCTGTCTAGACTAGCCCTAAAGGTTATTATAGGTGGCTTGTACTCATTAATTGTGTTACTTTGGTCATTTATTTTATTCTCACATGTAATTTAAGAAATACAATAAGGTTTGTTGTTGCTGTTGTCAGAGCGAAAGAGGTTATAACATCGAGAAAGAAGTTGTTGTCGTTGATCAGATTTCCAGAACATCCAGACATTCGATGTTTTCAGTAAATGGAATTGTGCGTGTGTGGGTCTTACGCAGAAAACAAAGGTATTGCCGGTGGTTCGAGTACCATCGTTTGTACGTGAATAATGTACTTGTTGATTAATCATATTTAACATATCTCCCATGTTCTGGTCGTGTGTTGTGCCCGGCGTGTTAAGAGGCTAATTCAAAAACGGTTGTCCCGGACAAACGACCAGCGACATCGTGGTTATAACGGGTCGCGTTATTTGATTGGCTAGTATGCCTAATTATAATATATGAGCCAATCAAATAACGCGACCAGATCCTGGCCGCATAACGCCATCAGTATGGAATTTTCCCTAACAAGACGCAGACGTCTCTCTCGGGTGCCACGTTTTGAATGTGGTTCCCGATGCGAGACGGCTGTATTCGCAGGCTAGAAACGGATAAACTACAGCGTAATTCGAAAATCGATTCGCAGGAGCCATTAATAAACAAATGAATAAGCCTTTTCAATAAAATGACGCATCATGGGTAATCAGGAATTGCAGTGTTTGTATGAGAATCTGATGTCAAATAGTTTCCTTAAAATGTCAATTCTGTGAAATTCATCAATTGTAAACTTAAGATACTAGAACAATTTTTTTTACTGATCAAATTTGAGTGGTGTACCTTTACTAGAAAGAGAGCAACCGTATTTTCCCGTTTCGATACATTAGTTTGTCGGTATTTTTTACACAAATGTATAGAAACTAGTAATTATAAACCGCTGAAATTTGATTAGTAAAATATTTTGCCTAATTTCAACATACGATACACGATGCACTTCGTTGATTCAACAGCCAACGGATGCAAACTCACACAGCTAATCTTAGTATTTTCAATAAACAAGTTACAATTTAGAAATCCCACCAGGCCAGAAATGCAGGACCAACAAAGTGAGTATCCAAGTCGTTCTGCGTGAATCCCATTCGTAGATAAACCTTCTGCCATATCGCCTCTTGTCCTGTGAACGCCAGTGGCAAGTTGATACCATTTAATGCCATCCAGTCAATCTCTCGCTGCCATCTTGTCCAGTTCCACCAGACGAATGAGTAGCTAGATGTACACGCGTTCTGGTAATAACGAAACCTAGAGGAATAAAAACACTGTACTCAACTCTGTAAGTGCCAATATTTATTACAGGGACAGCGATACCGTGTGGGCAGGTCGGGGGCATTTACACCACCAATTTTAGAGAAAACGGCAAATATCGCTCCTTCAAAAGGCAAGAATGGGGCATTTACACCGCCAACTTTACTGCCGTCAACTTCTCTGCCCCACCAACAAATTTTCCACAGCGCCACACCTGTATTAGCACATGTTCAACATAAATATTGAGTAAAATCAACAAAACGAACAGGGTTTGTAATATTTGATTTACTTCCGGTTTGTTCATAATCACTTCCTGTATGTAAATGAACAGTGCGCGCACGTACTGATGGTTATTAAACATGGCGTGTTTCGAGTACGAGGTTGTTTGTGTGGCTAGCTCTCCTTGAAATATAATATATACACTACATTTTGGCGACGAGGATACTAAGCAATGGCAAAACTAGTAGATATCTCAAGTGTAGAACGCTTTGATGTATCGGAAGAGACGAGCTGGACCAATTTTTTTAGTGATTTCTGCGTGTCTGTGCACATGCAGGTAGTGAGTGTGCTGTAAGTCGCTTAAAAATAGCGTGTGGACGGGTCTAATGCTACGAACACACGAACGCTGCCGACCTTACAGATATTAACATTCCGGTGTCGGTTCATCGTTCGACCGAGTAAACATTGAATAAAGGCTGGTAAACGAGGTAACAATATCGCGGAAACATCATTGCTTATATCATGCATGTTTCTTGGGTGAGCAAACGATTCGTTCCCACCCCGGCCATACTGATATGTACATCTTATTAACTACCGAAATCGGCAGTGACGCGTCAAGCTCCGAGATTCAAATACAGAGAAAGTGGCCGAATGTGTTTTAGGCTGCCTGTTATAAATGGCTTTGGTTTACATTTTAGACATCAGTTTCACTCCGCTTTTCATTTTACGAAATATTAATCCATGAACGCTTCGCGCTGTTTTTTGGTTGTCAGCTTCAAAAACCCTATACATAGGCGCGACTTTTGGTCAAATTCTGTATGAAAAAGGCTGCATGGACGATCAAGTTCTCAGACATTTTTTTCGTAAAGTATGAGAGTCAGAACGAGTTTCAAGCTGCTTTTTCTAAAATTTAAACTTAAAATAAACTTAAAACACGATGTTTTACTCTTTGAAATCGGTTGAAAAAACCTACTACATCGTTAAAAAAAAACAATAAATCTGCAAGAAACGTGATTCTTGACGGTTGTTATAATTAACTCTTTCAAGTGTTAACAAAACAATAACATAATGTTGATTTTACATATCTCGCTAGAGCACCAACTTGTTTTAGAGAGATCAGAAAGAGATTTTAAATCACACAATGTTAAAATATGATTTGTGAATATTACACCCTGAGGCTGAGCATTTGATTGTTCACACAGGCTTGCGGCTTTCCCTACAATGCCAAGGGTGTTGGTAAAAGTGGGATCTCTAATACGTGACCAATATTGGACGACTAGAGTAGAAATGTGAACAATCGTAGGAACTCTACTTTACGATGAACTCCTAAAATTCGCTTCTCGATAACATAGACAATATTAAAACAAATATTCTTTAAAATATCGAAACTAGATACTGTTTTCAATAAATACACACCCCAAATTTCGACATCTGGCAAGATAGAGCGCGAAACTTCAATCCCAATTTTAGACCGTACGACAAACAAAAAAAGCCTTTGCCAGCGAGAAAAGGATAATTGGAAACACTTTTCAGCAAAAGTTTATTCTCGTTTCACATTTCAAAGAAATGTTTGTTTTTTAGAACACCGATGTTTGCGTGCATGCAAGGGCAACTTCTCTATGGCGTTATATCCCCGCCAAAATTCGACTTTCGCTTGCTAAGTTCAAGTTTACAATTTCACTTTGTTGTCAATATCAGTTTTACGATTCGACATTGTAGTTTCGTATTGCGACATCGAATTTTTACTTTCGATATTGGAGTTTTACTTTCGACATTGGAGTTTTACTGTCGACATTGGAGTTTTACTTTTCGACATTGGAGTTTTACTTTCGACATTGGAGTTTTACTTTCGACATTGGAGTTTTACTTTTCGACATTGGAGTTTTACTTTCGACATTCTAGTAACGCTTTTTATGATTTACTTTTATTTTACTACGTACGATCATGTCAATTTCACATAATAAAAACACAGTTTCGCGTTGTAAATTGGTTGTGGTTGATCATTTTATTGGAGTTTCACTTTTCAACTTCCGACACGCATGAATGCTTCACCCTTCAAGAGGGAACCCACTGTACTAACGCGGGCGCACCAATATGGCGGCAAACGCGAATGACTACATAGTACATGCTTACGATACAGTTAATCAAACAATCACGACTCTGGAAAGCCTGATTGATCCACTTGAAATCGATGGATTAGTCTTAAGACTCGACTACCTCATTCGCTCGTTGGTTAACCTTGACAACCATTCTCAAATGGATGAAATTATCAGCCTGCTCGGGGAAGCTTGTACCACAGTCAGCCCACCCGCGCGTGGGCTCCCTGTGGCAGTGTGAATCATGTGACGTCATCGTATTTTCATCGGTTTTCTGTAAATTGACCGAAACAGTTCG
This sequence comes from Actinernus sp. WN-2022, assembly GCA_030867875.1. NCBI lineage: Eukaryota > Metazoa > Cnidaria > Anthozoa > Actiniaria > Actinernidae > Actinernus > Actinernus sp. WN-2022. The sequence continues at coordinate 105,835,438 of JAOWCC010000019.1, read as the reverse complement.
CTAAATGGCTCGAGAAATCCTTATATTTGGTCAAATGATCCCCAGATACCTTGAAACTTGTCGTGAAATAAACTATTTACATTTTGATGTGGTCTAGTGTGTTTTTGGGGGTGATATGAGGGAATTTCAGGCGATACAGTGCTCCTATCGCGCGATAATTTATCGCGCGATACAGACCTATTATCGCGCGATAGAGTGCTACTATCGCGCGATACTGACTTATTATCGCGCGATACTGCTTTATTATTAAGTTACCAAATTTGGTGCAATTATAGAATACCCGCATGTCGAAATATATATATCACTTAAAAACTGTGCCAAATTCCCCATTATAGTGCAGGTGTATGTCGTGTCGTTCTATGAATGACTTTTGGTCGAAAATGGTTCTAAACATTTTTTTTATTACTTCAGGGTTAGGTTTTTAGAAGATTTGTATAAATATTTGAGAAAATGAATTATTAATAATCCAAGTTGCGGGGTATTCTATGTAATAGTCAGGTAATCGGCTAACTCTGTTGTCACCCAATTCAGATCATGTAATGTAAACACACATTACTCTGGAGAATTGACTCTTTGAAAATTAATTATATTCAGATAGGCATGACTGCATTATGATTAGAATGAAAAAGGAATAATTCCCCAGAGTAGCATCTGTTTACATCGCATGATCTGAATTGGGTGGCAACAGCGTTGCCGATTACCTCTATTATTCGCCAAATTTATAATATTGTAGCTAGAGATTTCAAATTTCACTCGCACTTTGAAACCCCCAAAGAGGACAAAACAAAAACAAACAAAATAAAAACGTGTTGACACCCTAAATAGTTGGGCAATGGTGGGGACCTTAAATCCTCCCTCCAAGAGAAAAGATAACTGCTCTTCCTTTATCTCATTATCTCGGTCGTCCACGCCGCTGATAGAAAACTTGAGGAGCAAACTCAACGGCTTGCTGTTGTACATCTTGGACTTGGGCCTCGTTTTTGTCAGCTGGTTAGTACAAGCTTCCCCGAGCAGGCTGATAATTTTATCCATTTGAGAATGGTTGTCAAGGTTAACCAACGAGCGAATGAGGTAGTCGAGTCTTAAGACTAATCCATCGATTTCAAGTGGATCAATCAGGCTTTCCAGAGTCGTGATTGTTTGATTAACTGTATCGTAAGCATGTATTCGCGTTTGCCGCCATATTGGTGCGCCCGCGTTAGTACAGTGGGTTCCCTCTTGAAGGGTGAAGCATTCATGCGTGTCGGAAGATGAAAAGTGAAACTCCAATAAAATGATCAAACACAACCAATTTACAACGCGAAACTGTGTTTTTATTATGTGAAATTGACATGATCGTACGTAGTAAAATAAAAGTAAATCATAAAAAGCGTTACTAGAATGTCGAAAGTAAAACTCCAATGTCGAAAAGTAAAACTCCAATGTCGAAAGTAAAACTCCAATGTCGAAAGTAAAACTCCAATGTCGAAAGTAAAACTCCAATGTCGAAAGTAAAACTCCAATGTCGAAAAGTAAAACTCCAATGTCGACAGTAAAACTCCAATGTCGAAAGCAAAACTCCAATATCGAAAGTAAAAATTCGATGTCGCAATACGAAACTACAATGTCGAATCGTAAAACTGATATGGACAACAAAGTGAAATTGTAAACTTGAACTTAGCAAGCGAAAGTCGAATTTCGGCGGGGATATAACGCCATACTTCTCGAGCCCTTGTCGGCCGTTAAAGTATCAGTTAGTCATTCCGCTGTCAATGAAATTAAAGCGGCAGATGCCATCTTACACTGGTTCTCAATAACACGTGCAGGTTCGAAACGAAACTCCTGACTTCGAAGTCGTTTCTGGTGGATGTCAATCAAACGGTGTCCATGGAGTTTGAAGTGAACCGTTGTGTGAGTACATTTCATAAACATGGCAAAGTCTTTCCCAAAGTCGCTTAGATGGAGAGTAATCATGCTTAGAGCCAAGGGGTTTGCAAAATAGGGAAATCACATAAACTTTATGTGTGAGCGAGCGGTTGGTGTATAAGATCAAAATAGGGAAATCGCATAAACTTTATGTGTGAGCGAGCGGTTTGAGTATAAGATCAAAATAGGGAAATCACATAAACTTTATGTGTGAGCGAGCGGTTTGCGTATAAGATCAAAATAGGGAAATCGCATAAACTTTATGTGTGAGCGAGCGGTTTGTGTATAAGATCAAAATAGGGAAATCGCATAAACTTTATGTGTGAGCGAGCGGTTTGTGTATAACAAATCTGATTGTTTATATAGCTTCAAAGGTCTTGAAAAAAGAATTATAGTTATTTTTATTCATCCAGTTGCAGATATGCTCCTTATAAGAGGTTTTATCGAGCAATACCCTCGAGCTCTACCTCGACGAGCTCCAGGCATGGATACAACATTCGACAGGGCAAATATATTTTTTGAAACTCTCAGGACATGGATTATCGGCAATGCTCTCCACTCTCGACTGACATTTCGGTGAGGAATTCAAGCAAATAACAATCGTTTTTCGGCTTAGTATCCGCCATATCTCTACCTATGCCGCCTCAAATTACTTACGATTTCGTTGACCTCCTACACTATTTATGTTTCCTCCACATCTGGGAGTTGTATGGCGACGTTTTATTTAGCATGCAGACCAGTGTTGCCATAGAAATATAGTTGAGTGACATCCACCAAATTGACGTTTTCCGTTGGAAATTCAATTTCGAACCTGCACGTGTTATTGAGAACGAGTGTAAATTCACCTGAAGATATTTGCAACACGTTTAATAAATACTTTTCAGAAATTGCTGAGATAAGTCGAGATGAAGCTAATTTTAGGGATTTCTTAAAGCCAGTTGATAAGAGATTCTCATTTACAGAAATAAGTCCGTTATGCGTCTTAAATTTACTTCAACACTTGTCACCTGCTAAAGCAACTGGGCTTGATGGAATTCCCTCCAAACTGCTTATCGCTGCTGCTTGTATTATCACCTACTCCTTGACGTATCTTTTTAACTTAATAATTAAATCTGGTGATTTTCTCTCTGAATGGAAATTAGCTCGAGTATCATCATTATTTAAGAAAGGCAAATACAATGACCTTGATAAGTATCGCCCTATTTCTATTTTACCTGCAACAAGAGCCCATCTGGGCTTTCACTCGGGCCACATGAGATTGAAGATGAAATACACTTTCATTTGAAATCCTCTTAGTATCAAGTCGTGCTTTAATTCGCCAGTGAGAACGTCAAAAAAACAGACTGGTCTATTAATCGCTTTTATGGCATGACTATGATAACGCAGGATTCGAACAACAGAATACTGGCAAATTCAAGTGTATAAATGCAATACAATGACATATTCAGACTTTGAATTTGATTGAAAATAGATCAAAAACTCGGGGAAATGTCCGGCTAAAACTGTATGAATAAATGTGAAATGAAACATAAATTTCATAGCAAGAAAAACAATTGTAATTCCTATAAATGAGAAAGCTCTTCTATTAAGCCGCTTCTCATATACACAGACTGTTTCACAAAAAACATTTGCGCTTATCGACACAAGAATTCAGTTGACCTTTCAAATAATTTATTCTGAGGTACGCATACTCTAAATCAGATGTTAAATAAAGCGATAATTAGAAGGAAAAGTACATTAACAGACAAACTGAGAGGAAATTTATTCAAATCAAAAAGAGTTTACTTACAGTACTTACGTAACTGACACCTTCGTGCACATATGCACTGAATCGGAATGAAAGTCGAAGCCTACCTCGAACTTAACTTTCAGCTAACCTGTTTCCTTTCATTCCACAATGAATAATAATCTCATAAAGTAAGCCCGTAGCTTTCAATAAATTTGCCAGTGTCTGAATGAAACAGCTAGATCTTTTCCAATTTCTCTCACGAGTCACGGCAGAAGACAGTCTCAAGCTACAAAACTTGAATTTTGATCCTCTTCACAGTAACGTAATTTAACGTCTCCGATCAATTCCTCTCTCTTTGCTGGCAGTTCATGCTTCTTGTTCGTGTAGTTGCCCCACTGAGCCGTAACCACAAAACGAGCACAGCATTTCAGTTGGCATACACTGCGTACATCTGCTTAACTAATTAGATTTGTAAAAATCTTAGCGGATCATGTAAATATTCCGCTTGGCTCAAATATGAGGGTTTCTGCCGTCAAAGTTCATTTTTTGTTTCAGTTTTCCCCATATTAGCAGACTTGTATAATGTCTCGAGCTCTCCGAATCCAGTAGAAAGACTCTGGTTATTCTGTCGTAAAACATGGACCTGACCCAAATTTAGGTTGTATTGCATCATTGCCCACGATGGAATAGATTTCTGACAATGACTATTTGAAATTGATATCTCCTTGTCTCGCCTAGTCTGAGCTTTGAATTTTCTTATCTGAGCGCGCCTGAGGAAATCTAACCTTTGTTTGCGTGACCAGCATAGTGCAATCTGATTGGTTCGAATTTGACCTTTAACGCATGCGCAGAAGCCGTCTGACACTAATTTAAAAAAATAATAATAACCACTTGCATTTTAAGACTCGGCGCTGCCACAGGCAGCCCGAGTAATAAGTAAAGTGTTCGAGCGATTACTTTATGACCAACTCTATGGATACCTTAGCTCAAATAATCTATTATCGGTTCATCAGTTTGGTTTTCGAAAGCATCATTCCACTGCCTCTGCGCTTGTTGAGACACCTAATTCTTGGTTTATGGATATTGATTGTAGGCTCTTAAATATCGTTGCATTTCTGGATTTGAAGAAAGCATTCGATACGGTTGACCACTCAATCCTGCTTGAAAAACTTAAAGCTATTGGTATCCATGGTGTATCTCACAAACTTTTACAGTCGTATCTCTCTGACAGAAGGCAGAGATGTCTTGTCAATGGTGTTCTCTCAAATGATTGTAAAATAACATGTGGGGTTCCTCAGATAGCATTTTGGGGCCTCTACCATTTCTGATATTTCATAAATGATCTGCCCAACTGTCTTCATCATTCTATTCCCAGGCTCTTTGCTGATGATACCAATATTTCAGCATCCGGGGCTTCCATTGACGCGATTGAGCCTTTGATTAATTTAGATCTCAATAACATCAAAGAATTGCTAGTAGCCAACAAGCTGAGCTTAAATGAAGCCAAAACTGAGTTCATATTTATTGGCTCTCGTCCTAAAATTAGAAGTATAACTCAAGACCCCGTTTTAAAAATTGGTAATGCTCAAATCAATAGGATGTCATGTAGTGAAGTTCTGGGCCCGGTATAACCATTGATGAAGACTTATCTTGGCACGAGCAAATGTAAGGGTTTCTAAAAAGGTATCTTCAGTCCTAGGTATTTTGAGGAGAATTCGCCCGTTTGTTTATCATGATACTCTCGAAACCATATATAGATCCTTAATTCTGTCTCATCTCGACTACTGCTGTAATGTGTGGGATCATTTTGGAAAAGTGTTGTCGGACACCTTGCAGAGATTTCAAAATCGAGCTGCCCGTATAATTTTAGGAAAGGGATACGAAACTCCTTCTCCTGAAAACTTATTAACCCTTGGATGGGAAACGTTGGCAGACAAGAAGGGCTAAACACAAAGCTTTATTAATGTTTAAAATCCTAAACAACAAAGCCCCGCAATGCTTAACGTACTTATTTTGTCCTCTCGACCAGTTGATTGTAAACACCGTGGGTAAATAAAGGTTTGATTGATTGAATTTCTAATCAAGTGAGGCTTAAATCCTGGCTTCCATATGTTCGTCCCGATCTACGCGATCGCTTGAACCTTTTGTTCTGTGTGAATCGAAGCGTACGTTAATATTCAGAACAAAATAATCAAGCGATCGAAGCGATCATATGGAAACCAGGCTTAATTAATATGTTGCAGAAACTAATAAGTGTCCCTCGAACAAAGGCCATTCTGCGCGATGGATGACTGTCACATCTTAGTCAATAGCCCACTTATGCCTCACTTCCTACATACAAAGGAATCAATACGAGGCTCCGTGCATAATGCTCAGTCGTTCGTGACACTGTAGTTTGTCACGAACGACTGAGCGTTATGCATGGAGCCTCGTATTGATTCCTTTGTGCGTAAGAAGTGAGGCATATCTCGGAAGTGGGCTATTCAGTAAATAGTGCGTATTGTAGAGTACATTTCTACATGTATTCAATTCGCGCAGACGACAGCATGGTTTGTTTTCATTTCGGCACAGCATGAAGCATACGCCTTTACGGGTTATTGTGATGTGATAAATTTGCATATATAAGAGATAACAACAAACCGTTCATTCATGTAAATTGAAACATACCTATATGGCACTTTTATCCTGACCACTCCTTGTACTGTTGGGAACGGGTTCGGTATCTTTAACTGATCCCCACTCCACGAGATGTGAGCATGACAGTAATACTTTAAGAAATGTTGTAGACCTAGTGAGCACGCTACGCCGGTTGTTCCTCGAATAACAAGCTTAGAACCATTACTCGTGTACTCAAAAACATCCATGTGAGGCTCTCCTGACAGCGGTTCAATTACAATCACAAACTGTGATGCATATTCTGGAAGTAGTCGAGATATGAGATCTCTTACTGCTTGTTCTTGCACATCACGAGGTGTTTCTGTCCGAATGTGTGGTAGCAGTGTTTCAGGTCTCTCTTGAGTCGTTGCATTGAGCCTTCCATCATCGGTGGTATTGCTGATTTGGAAAATCAAAGTGAATAAAATGACAAATCTTCGATGAGGAATCATACCCTGGGTACCAGAGGCCCAAAGAAATAAAATTACGAGGAGTGAAGAGTGGAGAAAGGAGCGAATAAAAGGAAAGAGAAGAGAAGGGCCTCTAGTCCGGTCTGTTGAGAACTTACTCCATAATCAAAATAACCTGTCAACCGGTTTTGCCTGGGAATGGTAAGCCAATGCAAATTCACCGGTACCTGATTAACCAGTTAGATATGAGCTTCTCAGACTGCCAGACGCAATATAACCACTAAACTCATTAATAATTCATGAGGTAGTATTCACACAGTACGTTAGTTGAAATCACTGCCAGCAAAAAAAGAATAAAAAGCCATCTATGGAATAATTATATCTGGCACCTGTCAAACAGTAAACAATACTTGCTAATGATGTTTGAAAAGAAGCGTATGTAAATCTTCGCCTTGTTAGCCATTCGCACGAGAAGACATTTCAAACACTCATTGTTCGTGTTCCACAAGGAGATCCAAATATCTCGAAAACAATATAACCCTCAAGGCTACGCCACTCGGGTTTTATTTGTTTTTGTCTATTCGCGCCAGTCCATTTCAATGCGAGTATAATTAAGAATACCACTAGCGAACAGGCCCAGTTCATGTCAGATGCGATTCAGCAAGCTCCGCAGTCTGTTCTCCACGACCATGGCTAAATTACAAGTCCCACGTGCAGCCCAAGGCGGTGCAGTCGAAGAACAGCTTCCTCTTTTGGATAGAGTCGTTGCTGCACAAGAACTCCTGCCTCCGTCCTGACCCTAATCCTTCTGACCAGCCGCCAGCTCAGCTTGAGGTTTTGATCTTTATTTCGTATTTATTCCCTTATTTGTCCTCGCTTTCCCCCTCGGTTCCTTGCCTGTTTTTCTACTTCCCTTTTCCTCCCAGTTCGGTTTTGTGTGCACGTTGGGCTGAGTAGCCAAGGGCTGAGTAGCCAGTTATAGTTAATTTGTACGTGCTTGGCCTCACAAATACGGATTTGTGCAGTTGCTGGATATTTCCCGTTTCTCTCCCTGTACGGTTTTGTATGCACGTTGGGCTGAGTAGCCAGGGCTGAGCAGCCAGTTATAGTTAATTTGTACGTGCTTGGCCTCATAAATACGGATTTGTGCAGTTGCTGGATATTTCCCGTTTCTCTCCCTGTACGGTTTTGTATGCACGTTGGGCTGAGTAGCCAGGGCTGAGTAGCCAGGGCTGAGCAGCCAGTGATAGTTAATTTGTACGTGCTTGGCCTCACAAATACGGATTTGTACAGTTGCTGGATAATTTCCTTTCTCTCCCTGTACGGTGTCGTATACGTATGCACGTTGGGCTGAGTATATATAGCCACGGCTGAGCAGCCAGTTATAGTTAATTTATATGTGCTTGGCCTCGCAAATACGGATTTGTGCAGTTGCTGGATAATTCACTTTCTCTCCCTGTACGATTTTGTATGCACGTTGGGCTGAGTAGCCAGGGCTGAGCGTGCCTGGCCTCTCAAATACGGATTTGTGCTTGTATAGCCAGTTATAGTTGTTTTATATGCGTTTTGTTGCCTTCAGTGGATTGTTTGGGTTTCTATAACCAGATTTCGTTCGTTCTACGCGGGTCATCTAGTGCCTGATTGAAAACATCGATTTGAGTAATGGCTTAATTATTTACCCGCGGTCGGTCCCGGTGCCTTGCTTATTGCGCGCTTCTATAGCCGTTCCTAGTTGATTGTTATTTGGTACTCTCAGTCTTGTGCGTTTATGCGAATTGATTCAGACGTGCCCTCCTTGTGGTTAGCACCAGGTTTTGGACTGGTATATATATTTATATTTGGTTTCTGCACGGCATCTGCAGGTTTTGTAGTTGTTTATCGCACTGTCATGGTTTCACATTGTGCAATTGGGACTCGCATTTTATTCACCTGTCCCAGCCGACTACACCACAAGGGAGGATAGTCAGCAGTCATCTCACGGGTTCCGCTATGCAATCTCGGTTGCGATTGTATTTGAAAGAAGCGGGAGTCGACGAAGGTGAAACTTTGCACAGTTTCAGAGCTGGTGCAGCTATCACACTAGCCTTATCAGGGAGTCAGCTAGCCGAAACAATGAGTCATGTTGGTTGGCGCAACGCACTGACTGCCTCTTAATATTTAAGCTCGCTCAAGTGCTGCGTCATGGAGGCCCCTCGGAATTATTGTCGGCTGATGATTCCCTCACTCGTTCGTCCACTTCCTTCTACTCAGACTTTAAACAATTTAAGGCACTTCCCTTCGCGACCCCCTCTTTAGTTAAGTTTGGGGATTGTGTTTGTGTCTAGGTTAGGGCTTAGGTAATCGAGGGGTCAGCTTATTAAGTATGGGTGTATCGCTGGGGGTTTGGGGTTTAGACCCTATAACTTGCATTCCCTTGCCGCGGTCGCCTTTTCCCATTCTTATTTGATGAGCGTGAAAGGGAGTTTCGCGAATAGTATGCTATTTGCGCCAGTCCCTTTCAATGCGAGTATAAATAAGAACACCACTAGCGAACAGGCGCAGTTCATGTCAGATACGATTCAGGCTCCCGCAGTGGTAAACATGCCTCATAGCGGCCTTCCCCTTCACGCTCTCCCTCTCTTCTGCGGCTGTGTTCATGTTTCCCTCCCCTCCCCTCCCTATTTACTTGCCACTTCCACTCCGTTTGAACACGGTCGCCTTTTCCCATTCTTATTTGATGAGCGTGAAAGGGAGTGTCGCGAATAGTATGCTATATTTGGAACCCTTGATAAAAGACTCCAATTCGAATTTGAAATAGTTCTTCAAATTCTGAAACTCATTAATATTTGTATAGTAGTGATATTTTCTATATCCCTTAGCCCAGTTTAACTACAAAATTCATAGACTGCGAGCAGTCCCTCCTTTTCCCTCCATCAATCATCACCATCAATCATCACCATCAATCATCACCATCAATCATCACCATCAATCATCACCATCAATCATCACCACCAATCATCACCACCAATCGTCACCATCGATCGTCACCATCGATCGTCACCATCGATCGTCACCATCGATCGTCACCATCGATCGTCACCATCGATCGTCACCATCGATCGTCACCATCGATCGTCACCATCAATGGAGGGAAAAGAGGGACTGATCGCAGTCTACAAAATTCATGGCCACTGTTGAAGCTCCATATACACCAATACTAAATTGCTGAAGCTAAAATTTAACTTAGACAAAAAAATTTAACAGCAGCCGATGAAGTCATTTGCTCCGTTTAATATGCCTGTCCATTGCGTTTTAGAACCGTTACAAACTCTTTAGTGTATTATTTCACACGTTACCAAATGTCAGAGCGTTTTGCCCATCGGCTCGGTAATACCCAGGCCGGCCCTGTATTCTGTAGTTAACGGTCGATAATAGCCGAACTTCTGCCGCCGCGCGAGGCATGGGCCATAAGATACTAAAAAAAAAAATGAATGTGACATTTTACTGGAATAGGGAATACTTCATAGGTTACCGGCTTATAGTATGGCGGGATTTTATATTATGGCTAAGCTACTTGGGAATGTGACTTATGGGGTAAGATACTTTATATTAGAGCGGATTTCGATTGAGTGTCGAAAGCAACCGTGATTGCTTTGGTTTTGCTCAGTTTTCCTATTGGCTGTGGAAAATGTTTTGTGATTACCAGCCAATCAAGTGCTAAACTAAAACGTGTTTTGGTCCATCACGCCATCCACGATTGCATTTACTTTTCCTCGTGATTTGTTCAAGTAAAACCAATCGTGATTGGCTCATTGTGTTTTTACTTGATGCCGTGATTGGTTCTGTGATTACTTTGGTTTTAATACTCAATCGAAAACCGCTCTACATATTAACAATACATGTTTACCTCAAAATTTTATTTTAGCCTAGAAATATATATCGTTCTATGCTCTGTCACTGCGCTCCGCCGCATAGAAAATATTTATGTTGTATACTTCTACATACACATCAAGCAAGGCGTGTTATAGAAGGATACGGCAATAAACCTGACATAACTGGTCGGCATAAACATTACATATTAATGTTAAACTAATGACGAATCGCCGGATAGGAAAAACCAGGTTAAAACCTCACTTTGAGGAAAAAATTATTCTGGAAACGTATACTCCAACCCAATGCGAATTCGCCGAGACCCCTGGAGGTTAAGGGTCGTCAAAAGAAAAAACTTACATGTACAAACGCTGTTAATTTAAGCCCGGATTACAGAGGAATGTCTAGAAAATTTTGGCCCGGATAACCAAGCGTGTAAACTGGTTGGCGTCAAGTGAAAACTATATATAAATATCATCTTAAATAACAACTCCAAGTCCTTAGGGAAGAGCACAAGGTGCTAATTACGAATGCCCAACAAAAATACATCTGCCAATTGCCCTATATCATTATGACGTCAAATCAAAACAATCTATTGTTTAAACGCTAAGGATCACGGTCGTGGCAGGGGGACAAAACAGCAACAACACAAAGGAAATCGCTATCAAATGCATTTTGTAGAACGTAGAATAGCGGTAACAGCCACCAAATACGGTAAATAGTGTGGGATAAAACATTGATACAGCTGATATCTGGAAACCAGACAATTCGAAGTTAAATTTTCCTCAGCAGAGCAGTTTAGTTCAAAATTATATTGTTCATGTCAAGAGCCCATAACCAAGAGCGAGAATCTCCCATACTACCTCTGCATTTTCACAAGTTAGGTTATTTTTAGAACGGTTTCCCGCTATTATTGGGTTGCAATCATTCCTAAGGGAATACAATCACAAAAGCGTAGCAGACGTGTTGTTGCCTGTTGGTATAACAAAAGAAGCTAATGAGGCATCTTTTGTTCTGCCACGGGTGTAACCCACTAATTGGCGGCAAAAATAATCTAAAAATAGCCCAACTTGTGAAACCGCCCTCGCATCTATATAAGAGATATGGACGCTCTTGGTTATGGGCTCTTGTTCATGTCGATTCTGTCCCCCTCATAAATAAGCCGGTTGGGAGTTCTGAGTATTTTATCGTACCATTAGAATCTTAGCTTAGAATTTTATATTATCATTATTTTGTTTTCGTGGCATACCTGTAAATTAGCTGGTACTTTCTCTCAGAGGCCCGCGCCTTGTCTGCGTCTCTGAGGACGTACCTCCATAAAGTATATTGACCACGGTAAATAAGGGGCCGACCATTTAACGTTTGAGGGGGGGGGGGGGTGTTTTTGAAAAAAAATATCCTGCAAGCCAACGGTGTTGAAAAAAAATATCCTGCAAGCGGAAAAGCTTTGTTCTGGCTCCGCTTTTTTCGCAAAAAAAATTCGTGCAACAACACTGCTAAAGAAAAAACATCGAGCACAGACAAGAACACCCATCCCCCCCCCCCCCCCCCTCAAAAGTCAAATGGTCGGCCCCTAAAGTCTGTGTGTGTGTGTGTGTCTGTCTGTGTATCTGCCTGCTTGCCTGTATCAGTCTCAAGGCCTGGTTCATTTAACGGAAAATAGATTTACGTTAAAAAATGTTTTCTGACAGAAATAACAGTTTAAACAAAATCTAATTACACCATAATTACACACTAATATCAACTTCCTTAAATTTGTTATGTGGATGGTTGTCGTATCACGTGATCGGTGACGTCATAATTATATAAAATCGTTTCAGTGAAATGCGGCTGCGACGATAACATATGAATATAAAGTAACCCTGCTAAAGCATTACTCCTCCTGCAGTGTTTCAGACCACGCTTAGAAAACATGACTATCATGTAAAGATAAGGAGATATTAAGGGTACAAAAAGTCACGTGACCTATTTTGCATATTTTCGCCTTAATTACTCTTTAACGAAACATTGTAGTCATCTTTTCTAAGCTGATTTAGGTAAAAGGCTTCAACCGTAACTAAACATATCCACTCATCATCCTAGCTGTTTTAAACTCGGAGCCGCGTTTTTGATTTACTGATTTCACTGGCGTGTTCTAAGTCACGTGCCAGAACACGTGACACGTTTTACTACACGCAAACCATGTAAGGTAGTCAAGAATGGCGATACCTATTATCGTGAGAAACTTGGCGTACTTACCATACTCGGCTGTGCTGAAATAAGGAAAACAGTTTTTACCCGAAATTTGACCCCTGAACCAGGCCTTAACACGCTTGAGGTATCGAGTATGTATGTCTATCTATGCATTGCCTTGGTCCAGTTGTCATGTAATCACATAGGATCCCCCGAATATGCGATACAGTCCAATTTTCTTATTCTGCTCCTAAATAAATCTCAGAGCATTTCGTAACGAGTTACATAATTTTGATGTACTGTACCTGGATCAGTTTAAGCCAACGTAGAAGAGTTGACTTTATAGGAAAATCACATGCCTGACGAGGTAATTCCACGTTAAATTGCACGAGAAATCCGATATCGCCAGAGTCGCTTCGACGAGGGCGATATCGGTTTTTCAAGTGCAATAAATTCAAGTACCCAGATCCCATTTGTACCTAACCCTATTTTTTCGTCGAGCATGCGCAGTAAGAACAAATTGGACCTGGGTACTATACTTGCGTGTTAATATATACGGCCGTATAACGTTAACTATTGGCTATTGTCTGATGATGAGAGACAAACTGAATGGTTTCATTTGTGAACCAACAGTTCCCGCCACTTTTGCTAGGAGAATAGATTATTTGGAGGCTATAATGTTGATCAGATAAGAGATCATTTGAAATCGAAGAAAACGTAATCACAGATTAGCGATTTATTCAAAGAAGCATTCCCAGAAGTAAAAAAGGGCTTTTCTGCTCGAAACATAAGACTATTGTGCTCCAGATACGACATTGGGCGGATGAACCCGCAGTTGAGCTGGTAAATGTCATCGTTGAAGACTCTGTGAAAGCCCCGAATACTTTAAACAATTATTCAGCCTTTTAATCCTCCCTCGGTACTCATTAGGCTATATATAGACTACAAAACGTAGTAGCTTTATCTTAAAATAAGCTTTTAAGATAAAGCTGCTATGTTTTGTAGTCTATAGCCTAATTTATAGAACTGAGGGAGGATTAAAAGGATGAATAATCGTTTAAAGTAGTCAGCGTTTACCTCGGTCACACAGTAGGGACCTTAAGCAACCACGACGACGACGTCTGGGACGACGGCATAAAACAATAGTCTTAATTACAAAATACAACTGCACGTGAAAATGCACGCAGTCACCTACATTTTGACCGTTGTCTGCAAAAACACAACGTGAAAACCCCAAATTGCCGTTTTAAAGACAACGAGCATGTTGACGAGCTACTGAGTATTAACCTAGGGTGGAAAGACTAGAATCTCAAAGGGCCATTCAAAAAGCACTGAGTCATGGTCTATAAAGCACTGTACGGCCTTGCACCCGAGTATCTGACTAAAATGTTTGAAAGAAGAACCGAAGCTATTCAATATAATCTCAGAGGCTCGTCGACTAAAATCTCCTTTCCGCATCCGCGCACAAACTTCGGTAAAAAATGCTTTCGTTTTGACGGGGCAAAGATATGAAATGCACTGCCCGAGGATGTCAGAGCCTCCGATAAAATAAGTATTTTTAAGAAAAAAAAATATATATTGTAACTTAACTATTACTTCAACACACGACATTCATGTAAAACATGCAGTAGGCATATTTTTTTTTTACAATCTCTGTATTTTGTAATAGTTTTATGCTATTACTGATGTTTACTCGTGTATAAATAAAGTGTATGTATGTATGTAACGTAAGAAAGTAAATCAAATCATTTTTCGTTCGGCGTGAACGGAACTCTTAGTCATTATATTTTTCGAAAATCTGGTTGTGAAAAACAATTCAAAGCGAACAAGGGAAATAGTAAACACCAGATGAGCTCTGGGTACGAGACTGCATCTACCTCAACTGCGTTCATGATCATCCGCCCAATGTCGTATCTGGAGCACAATAGTCTTATGTTTCGAGCAGAAAAGCCCTTCGATTCTTTACTTCTGGGAATGCTGCTTTGAATAAATCGCTAATCTGTGAGGACGTTTTATTCGATTTGATAAACATTAGCCACCAAATAATCCATTCTTCTAGCAAAAGTGGCGGGAACTGTTGGTTCACAATGGAAACCATTCAGTTCGACTCATTCTCAGGTGGGACTTATACGGAAGCCTAGAAGTGACATTCAGTTTGAGAAAATAAAATATGGGGACCCTAACCTGTATGGCACTTTTATCCTGACCACTCCTTGTACTGTTGGGAACGGGTTCGGTATCTTTAACTGATCCCCACTCCACGAGATGTGAGCATGACAGTAATACTTTAAGAAATGTTGTAGACCTAGTGAGCACGCTACGCCGGTTGTTCCTCGAATAACAAGCTTAGAACCATTACTCGTGTACTCAAAAACATCGATGTGAGGCTCTCCTGACAGCGGTTCAATGACAATCACAAACTGTGGTCACGCTGACTACTGAAATCTGGATAAAATGTTATGAAACGGTTATTGTTGAACCCAGTCTCGAAGGTGTTCGCCGCAGATGTTGCAGTGAAATCAGTGTAGATGGGTTTCTCATCTTTACTCGGACTTTTCCCTGTTTGGCTTTGGTTGTGCTGTTCGAAATCCCCGATAGCATTTTATCAGTATGTCTGAAGGGTTGGATTGATGTAAATGTAGCCTTCACTGAAGAAAAAAAAAACTAGATGGGTTAAAGGGTGGTCACTCGTACACTGTCAAACTGTCCAGCCTCTGTTATGATAAAACATTTTCTCAAACGGTCATCTCTTCAATTCTCAAACTTTGTTCTCCGCGTTTTTTTTCCAAGGCAGCAAACGAATCGAGAAAAATTAATAAATAAATACAATGAATATAGAGTTCAGAGTCCAGTCCAGATTTCTAATGAGATACATTCCCAATGTAAATAAACCATACTTTGGACTCGAGGTCCCAAAAAAGTTTATGAATTTCAGTGACATCTTATGTACAAGTCAAGTGAAAGCACGGCCTCCGACCACCGCGACATTGTTAAATGACATGTCAGTTGTCAGTTAAAATTTTGGCCATTTGTCAGTTGTCAGTTAGCCCTAGTTAATCATTACTAGAGAAAATTTACAGTGTTTGACCCATAAAGACCAAATTTGCCAGTTGTCAGTTATTTTTCGGTTGTCAGTTGTCAGTAAAAATATCGTCATTTGTCAGTTATTTTTGAGGCCGTTTGTCAGTAGTCAGTTAACCCCATTCAGACCCTCTTAAATAGCAGTTATTTCGTCGGCCAAAAACCCGGGGACCCTTGGATAATCATACTATTGATAGATGAGATTTGGGTATTCATTCGTATTCTACGCGCTTAACGCATAAACCACACGACAAACGATGTGACTGTGCTGCCGAGAGGACAGCAGCAAACGTCGATTTAATAAATAAACTAATAATTATAAAACAAACTATTACTATGCATTTAACAGTTATACAAATTGTACAATATCATTGCCATCTTCAAAGATGGCTGAACCAATTTCCAGTCAACCTAATTATATGATAATCATAATCATTGACATTTGAGACAGGAGTGGAGGATCCTAATCGTTCATCAGAACACATTTTTATATGTACGTCTAATAGCATTGTGGCATAATAAAGTAAAGTAACTTTATTTAACGTCGGTAACTCGTGACAGTCTGGCGAGACTGGTAAACTTGAGGCCGACGGGAGACCTACGATTTTACGTCCTTATCCGAGATGACGTGACGGAGCGCCTTCTACTCGTTATTTAAGATCCCGAGTGTTGGTCCGGCCGGGGTTTGAATCGCGACCTCCCGCTCAACAGACCGGGCTTTAACCACTGTGCTAACCAGGAGGTGGCAATGATGATTGCAATTGTAAATTCTCATTGACTAATGTCAAGTACAAAAATGGCGCGGAAAATTGTAATGTAGCTTGCGCCAAAAGAAACGACGAATTAAAATATTCAACAAAATCACAAACTGTTAAATTTTGTTGCAAAATTAACAAGAATGCGGTAATATGACTGCTCCGAAACCGAAATGCATTGCCCAAGTTACCCTCGTTTCCAGTGCCTCCTCAACTTGCGGGTTAAGGAGGCACTGGGAACGAATATGATTTGAGTCTGATTCGGCAGCTAATCCTCTTCAGTTTCAGAGGTAACATTTTCTTGGAAACTTCCAAGCATTGTACATTCTCATTCGTTAATGTCCACTAAACTTGCGGAGCACCTTTCTTTGTTGATACGCGGTACTTTAAATGCAAGAAGGTGGCGGCGGCGACGCTATCCCCAATCGGCTGGTCACAATACTCCTCCTCGCCATGTGTCCACGCACTCTCTTGGACGAGTAACTCTTGTGCAAAAGCATTATAGTCTACCTCTTTACCCTGAGCGATGGCGCTTACCATCACCTCGAGAAACAGCTCCCATCTCGGTTTATAGTAACCCTTTATCAGTCCACTCCACATCTTGTTTGCATAGTCGTTAATCTCGCCCTTTGGACCCCACAGGGTCACCTGATTGCGAGCATTGTACTCATAAAGTTTGACCTCCTCCGGGGTAGTACCCAAGGCCTTGGCCGAGTTTAGCCACCGGCCCAACAGGAAATGCTGGTTTGTCTGTAGAATGGAATCCAGGTCATCGAAGAGTTCTAGGAGTTTGGAGCCATATCTTATAAGCTGGAGTGCTGACTTGGTTTTGTAGGATGTTATCATGTTGTGGTACACCGGGATGGAGAGAAGGTGTAAGGATTGGCGCGTGACGTCAACTAGATCGTACCTGAGAGAGAAGAATTTGGAGATGTAACGTTTACCACGTGCGCTGTTTATATAGCGTTTTTTTAAACACGAAAGAGTTGTGGAAACACGAGCTTTTTGGCGAGCAGAATATCCCACTTTCGATATATGCTTTACTTGTCACGCGGTATATGCTTCACTTGTCACGCACAAAGGTTTCAATATGAGGCTGGGGTACAAACAATTTTTCTATTCTCCGAGAAAATAATAAAAAAAATTAAATTTGTCTTCCAGCCTTATTTTGAAACCTTTGTGCATCCTTGACTATTAACTGAAGCGAATATCGAAAGTGGACTACTTAAGATCGAACAAGATATCCAAAAATAAATTGTTAGTATGATATTTTTAGAACTGGCGGTTTCTCATATGTTAAAAGTATTTTACATAAAGGCATTCTCATATGTAAAAGGTATTTCCTACAAAGTCAACTAGGATATAATAACACACGTACACCACGATCGAAGTTTTTAGTTACGATTAAACGAGAGAATACATACGTATATACGAACGGAACTTAACAACACTATATAATCCTTTTCTCCAGTCCCACCGCAATTTCATATTTTTCTCTGACGAATGGCAGCGCTCGAAACTAACAATTACACCCGTACCCCGGCCATACGGGACCGAAAACCGCTCTATTGGGAACTCCAACTTATAGTTCTTAGTAACTCTACCTAAATGTTTCGACGTCCTCAAATTCTTTGGCTACCGCAACGAGTGCATCCCATGCCCCATACACATCCTCAGGTTTGTACCATACATGTGGTGTAACAGTAAATGATGGTTGCTTCACGAACACCGAGTGACTATGGTCAACACAACTGCCAGTGCAATTATAGACAGAACCAGTCAGCAGCTTCCACGCTGTAATGATGCCGTTATTAGTTCCGCCATATCGTCGAAGAGCATAGCTTTTAATCCAGTCGTGCAGCTCGACAGGGCTCAGGGCGTTCCTTCTCCATCCCATCTCATTCATGAGTTCATAAATCATGTCATTTTGTTCGATTCCTTCTGGTGTTAACCCCGTACCAATCATGGTGCTGTTAACACTATCAAACGCTTGAATTGGCCCTGGAAAGGAACGAAGGTTCAAATGCATTTCTACTTTTGGAGCAGTTTTAAGTCCGGTGTACACGACAACGGTACTCCTGAAGTTTGGTACGTTTCCATTTTATTTCGGCACGGCAACTCTGTTTTTTATCGTGTAAATACAAATGTTCCGGTAACGCGTGCCCGAAAATCTAGGAATGCTGTGACCCTGTGAAAGGGCAGTCTCATCCCGCCTGTTTAGAGCGCCGTGCCCGAGTTAGGAGTGCCGTGCTTGAGTTAGGAGTGCCGTGCCCAAGTTAGAAGTGCCGTGTCCAAAATACTCGTGTACACCGGGCTTTAGAAGTCGATTATACAGCAATGTTGCAGCGTGTGTTCGTACCTTTACGGCAGTGTTACCGTACGGCATACACCGTGAAATTGAAATGGTTTTACAGTGCGACTACTGTAAGAGGGTCCACAATAGGTTTGGCGGGATGGCGGGATCGGGCTTATTTCGAGGGTGGGATTCGGGATGCGAGCTAAAAACAGGAGTGGGACGCGGGATTTCAGGTACGAGCGGGAAGCGGGATTTCATGTTTTTGAGGGGGCGGGAAGCGGGATACGGGATTATAATTTCCACGTGACCGTGTGTTTAATGCAGATTAACTCTTCAAAACGAACAATCTTCGTCTTCCATGTGTCAACAGCATGTCGCGTACCGTTTGTGTGACTTTGCGTGTTCGTCCAAGGGTCAGAAACATCATCAAATCGTGTTTAGTCTGTTTACTTGGCAGCTATCCGGATTTTAATGAAGGTGGGTATTTCATGTTATCATTATTGTAATAATTAACGCAGAAAAAAAATTGTAGTTAAAAAAATAAGGGTGGGATCGGGATTTCAACGTAAAGAAGTCTAAAGAAGGGTGGGATGGTGGGATTAAGAGAAAAAATGAGGTGGGAAAGCGGGATCTGAGGACCCTATTGTGGACCCTCCTGTAACTGGCGCCACTTAGACAACGAGAACCAAACACATTACACAACGAAAACAAAGCATTCCCAATACAAATACTAGCAGATCCATGTGATTGTCCTCATTCAAATGACTTCGACTTCACAACTAGTCCACGAAATTCGCCTTTTACCAGATCGAAGCTGAGCAAGTTGAAATGCTATTGTCTTGTACTCGACACTGATTGCCTCAAAGAACCGTATGTGATATAACGATGAGTATTTTGTAAACGTCCACCAAAATGGCGGCGATGTCGTAACACGCTAACGAAGAATAGAAATGTTACATGTAAGTTAGTCAGAAAGAGTGGCAACGACACAATCATGTCATAGTAATGGTGCTGAGGAATAAATCTCTTCATTTATTCATCTTCCGGTATTCATTTAACACTTTACTGTAATGGTATTAATTTTCTCACAATTCGATCAATATAACCATACAATTCTTACTTAGCAATTTCAATTAAAATCCCAATATACGTGGCATGCAGACGTGTTTGTTGTAGCTTTCGAATATTCGCGTTAGAATGATTATTTTTGTGATTCATTGTTACACAGCCGCAAACTTAGCTCCTCCCCTCTTAGTTACTGTTGCTGTCCCCTCTTATTTACTGTTGCTATGTCCCCTCTTATTTACTGTTGCTATGTCCCCTCTTAGTTACTGTTGCTATGTCCCCTCTTATTTACTGTTGCTATGTCCCCTCTTAGTTACTGTTGCTATGTCCCCTCTTAGTTACTGTTGCTATGTACCCTCTTAGTTACTGTTGCTATGTCCCCTCTTAGTTTACTGTTGCTATGTCCCCTCTTAGTTACTGTTGAAGTCCCCTCTTAGTTACTGTTGCTATGTCCCCTCTTAGTTTACTGTTGCTATGTCCCCTCTTAGTTACTGTTGCTATGTCCCACAAGCATAAATTCGAAGAAATTCAAAACAGAGCGAGTAACGTTCAGTTCAGCGATAGTCTTGGTAACATTCTAAATGATTGATCAATTTCCTATCTTTCGCTAAATTTCTTAAATCCTTGTGAATAACTCGTTTGCGTTTTCATCTCCTTCTGACGAGCTTGTGGGAAAAGATTGTGGTGCTATTTTCTGGGGAACATTGCAGTGTTCTGAAGTTTTTTCTAAATTAACAGCTACTGAAATTATGAATTAACTACAGTATTGTATTGAACACATGGTGTTTGGATCACTTGTCACCTGTCCTCCATGGTTTCACACCTGTTCGCCGCAGTGCGCAAAACAGCTGATCTTAAACTAGAAGTAATGCATAGCTGAAGGAACTGAGATAATGTGGAATGGCAGTAACTTGAGGTTTGGTAGCCTTAGAAACTAATACAGGATGCAAGAATCATGAGTTTGGATAGAGGGTCTGACATGGTTGCAAATCAATGACGGGTAAAACGAAGATCCATAACGTGATGTTATCGACCACAAACTGACCAATCATAGCCCACGAAGTTACCTAGCCATACAGTAATAAGATAGTACCAATCATAGCCCACGAAGTTACCTAGCCATACAGTAATAAGATAGTACCAATCATAATATCCCATTCACCTGTTATAACACTTTGAATTGTCCCCAAAAAGACCCAGGTTACCACCAAAATTGTGGAGCATGCACCAAATGAACGGTTGGCCATAGAATGACTCAGTACGCGACCAGACAGGACGGGTTTCTGCACTCAGATCAAGAACAATCATCCTACCCTGGGGAACCCCTGAAAACAGAATGTGAATGACATAATACATTACTCAGTAATCTTTAGGAGTAGATACTGTACATATGTGCTGCTGGAAAGGGTATTGGGGTTGAGCTGTTAAATATTAGTGTTTTGCGCTGAAATAATAGTAAGCTTAATAATAATAATAGTACATTGGATTACAACAACTTAACACAACAATTATAACTATCTTTTTCCAAACTAATACGAGAATATTGTAAACAAATATTTAGCAGAAATCTTCATGAGACTCGTCATTCATAATCATTAATAATAATATGTTAATAATAGTTATCAAATAATTCAGTAATAGATTTAGCCTTGTACACTGAATTAGGGTGACATTTTGACATTATAGATCTTACATGTACAAAGGGAAAAATACCAACAAATAAATGTTATTAATGGCTGCTTCCTATGGATCTATACTAATAAATGGTGTGAAACTAGATGGTGTCTGCATTATTTAGAGTAGTTATACTATCTGTCAGTCATCCTAGCTAGGGTTAGATCAATAGGACAATAAAGGCGCATAGCTAGAGTTTGACTTAGGAGTAGTTCTTAACTGCAGAAATTTTAATAATCTAGAAATTTTGATAATCTAAGGTCTCTTAAATGGCATTTCCCACATTTTGAGAGTAAGAAACACACTCGGTAAAAAAAGTGGTATGTCCGGGGGCCGGTTCTGGTGGCCCTGCAGCCAAATATTTTTCAAGCTGACATTGTAATCAAAATAAGTCAATAGAGAGAGCACAGTTAGACACATACAGTATATATCAAGATATTAAATGGCTATTTTGCTCTTTCTTTTTCTCTTATTTTCTTTTCTGTATTTCATTTCTATTCTTGTTTGGAAAAAGGGGGGAAAGGTTTTTTCCTTAGTGAAAGGAGGGTTTCAGAACCCTAGGAACCAGCCCCTGACTATGCCCCTGCCTTAATGTACATGTAATAGGCCAGTAATTCAGTGCTTTTCATGAAAAAATTGAATGGAAGGAAACAGAAAGCAATTGGACCAGTGGCATGCCATGTCAATAATCTATCAGACATTTTTGTGAAATGATCGGTCATGGTCTGCTGTCTGATAACAACCTCAATCACAGTATAATTACCAGTAGTTGCAAATAGTCCATTTTTTTTGGGGGGGGGGGGGGATATTTATATAAACTTTTTTGGACTGACATATGGTCAGTGCTTTGACATCCTGGTGCCACACCCCTATCCAAGTTTTCTGGGAGTAAACCCTCACCCCTTGCCTTTCCTTGTTAACACCAGTCTGACAAGGCAGGCTGGTGGACCCATATACTAGCTGCATGGATTAATGACCTAGTATCTCTAACCTACCCTGTAAGAGAGCTTTGATTTGTGGTGGCTTCCAAAAGGCAGTGTCCAGAAATAGCCAGCCCTGCATAAGCCATGTAGCATCAGGGTCACCAGCAATCATTCCCTCAAAAACAGCCTTACTAGCCCCTGATAAATAAGTGATATCACTCGACCTTGGTGTCATCTCATTGAAGGTGTCGGCATTGTATATGTTGTTGGTGCCAAATTCAGATATTTGTTGTTTGATGAAGGCTGCACCTATTTGCTGATTGAGAAGGCAAAACATTACTGACTCTAACCCTCAGGCTGTGAAACTCTGGTCACAATTGCAGGGTGGTCTAATCCAGTGATTCATCTACCTGCACATCCTGCATCTCTGATGCATTATTTTTTCAAAAGATGCATAAATCACTTAACTGTTGTGTCTCTTTCTAGATGAATCACTGTTAACATACAGCCTCATAAATAAAACACAAAATGTGTTTGGCAGGTATTATTAATGGCTTGGTTGTAATTAAGGCAGAGTTGGACTGTACAATTTGTATGTATATTAAAACCTGAAAACATTAAAAGGTGGAGAATATATACCCACCCCTTTTGCCAGCTGAAGGGTTGTGGAATTCAGTACCTACCTTAAAGAGAGGATCACTGGGATCAAGTAAATAAGTACAACAGTAAGTACTGCTAAAGTGACCCCAATCACCCAGCTTGGATACATTTGCCTTTGGATACACCCGCATCAGACCTTGTGGTACATGTCCAGCAAATCCAGGAAGAACAGGCGTCATACCCAGATTTCTCATTGCTGTGAGGATTTTGTGCTGGAGATCAAGCTTGATGTTATACCAGGTTAATGGAAGAGGACCTCCCCATCCATGCATGTTCCCCATTCTTGCCCTTTGGAAAAATAAGCAGACTTCAAGTGTACAAAGATGGCTGACAGAGGCTTATTACTATGTTCCCTGCTAGCAGAGGTCTCTCTCTGTCCTGGTAAAATGGAAGGCGAGGGAGAGACCTCTGCCGACATCCAACACTTTTTCTGTCGCGCATGCGTGAAGTTTCCTTGGCAACAAGTGACGCGATCTCACATGTACTTATGAGCGCACGAAACAACTGTAACAAACAACTGACGCGTACAACTATTTCCGGTAAAACGTGTTTTCGAAACTGGTTTGACTCGTCCATGACTATGGACGGCAAGCGTTGGATGTCGGCAGAGGTCTCTCCCTCGCCTTCTATTTTACCAAGACAGAGAGAGACCTCTGCTAGCAGGGAAATTACTATGCAGTTGTGTCATGCAAAACCTTTTTTCCAAGCAAAATGTAGCCACTCATTCTTTACAGTGCAACTACTGAAACCGGGGCCATTTAGACAACGAGACCCAATCACATTGCAGAACGAAAACAAATCATTCCAACTTACAGTTACTTGAGCCAATCAGTGTTGATTACAAGACAAATATAGCATTTCAACTTGCATGAGCTTTGATCTAGTAAGAGGAGAATTTGGTCAACCAAATTCTGAAGTGGAAGTCTTTTGAAATGAAGAAAATTGCATGGATTTGCTACGATTTATAAGCTGGAATGAGTTATTGTCATTTTGCAATGTGTTTATAAGTTCTCGTTGTCTAATTAAGTGGTCCCAGTTTCAGTAGTTACACTGTTGCATCTTTTTTCAGACACAGATTTTAAAATAAAGTTGATAAAACCATATTCTCACCATGCCAGAAATGCAGGACCACCAAAGTGAGTATCCAAATCCTTCTGTGTGAGTCCCATTTGTAGATAAACCTTCTGCCATATTGTCTCTTGTCCTGTGAAGGCCAATGGTAAGTTGATACCATTTAATGCCATCCAATCAATCTCTCGCTGCCATCTTGTCCAGTTCCACCAGACAAATGAATAGCTGGGAGTGCAGACATTTTGATAGTATCGAAACCTGAGAGGTAAAAATATTTGTATTTGGTACAGTAACCTATAGCTAGAGCAGATCTCATGAGTGGGCGAAAACTATGGCAAGTCCGTAGCCTTACCGTAATTGAACTGTACCTTAATACTGTACCAATATTAACTCTGTAATCTGATTGGATCAGCAAGCCAAAAACAACAGGGAAATCATTTAAGTCATGGCATGTGGCACAGTATCTACATGAGTACCTTAGTCAGTGCCATGGTTTGTCCCACGTCTGCTACAAAATCTGCTCTAAGTATAAATACAGACTGCATACAAATGCATGGCATTGCATTATTAGAGCAAATTTTAAAATATGCAACAGAACTTGGAAATACCTGTATGTATAGTATCATTTAAGTCATGGCATGTGGCACAGTATCTACATGAGTACCTTAGTCAGTGCCATGGTTTGTCCCACGTCTGCTACAAAATCTGCTCTAAGTATAAATACAGACTGCATACAAATGCATGGCATTGCATTATTAGAGCAAATTTTAAAATATGCAACAGAACTTGGAAATACCTGTATGTATAGTATACCATTATGAACTTAAATACAATCAGTTCAATGAATTACTTGGGATATCTTTGGTGTGAGCAGTTTCCCCCATGGGGATACACATGTACCAGGATAGGTGTCCCAACAATTCTGTCTTACATTTTAGTACTTACTGGTCTAGCATAATCATGTTACTCAACAACTCTATAACCCCCTCCCTTGAAGGCTGGCAGTAGAAGCAACTAAAAAATCTCACACCAAAATAGATCCTTTCAGCTTGCCTGTTTGTTGCCCCATTTCGGGCCATGTGATAGTTCTCCAGAGGATTAATTCAGTGCTTTATTTTCCAATCAGTTCTTCTTGGGATACAGAAAAACAAAAGAACATTACTCAAGGGAAAAGTCACATGGTCTGAAATGAGGCAACAAACAGGCAAGCTGAAAGGGTCTATTACGGATTGGTCACTTTATCTTGGAGGGTGGTGAAGATTTTTTACAGTAGAAATTTTAAATCAAAGAAATTTTTAGCTACCCTCCCACCTCACCCTCATTATTTTGAAGACCCTACCTTCCCCCTCCCCACAAATGTTAAAATTTGGGAACCCCTCCCCCCAAAAAAGTTTAACAAATAACATAATTCATGGAGATGACCCCCACAAAAACCTTTAAAAAGTGCATGCCACCCCCCCCCCCCCCCCCCCCCCCCCCCTCCCTCCAAAAAGGGACTCCTGATATTCTCCCCTCTCCCTTTCCCTTCGGTCGATTGTCTTTCCCGACCCTCGGAGGAAATTATGTACATACATGTCCTGCATACATGTCCTTTAATACCTGTATGGCACTTTTATCCTGACCACTCCTTGTACTGTTGGGAACGGGTTCGGTATCTTTAACTGATCCCCACTCCACGAGATGTGAGCATGACAGTAATACTTTAAGAAATGTTGTAGACCTAGTGAGCACGCTACGCCGGTTGTTCCTCGAATAACAAGCTTAGAACCATTACTCGTGTACTCAAAAACATCGATGCGAGGCTCTCCTGACAGCGGTTCAATGGCAATCACAAACTGTGATGCATATTCTGGAAGTAGTCGAGATATGAGATCTCTGACTGCTTGTTCTTGCACATCGGGAGGTGTTCGGCTGTGGATGTGACCAAACTGTTCAACTTCAAATAACCTTTTTTGATCGGTTTTAGATTCGAAAGAAAGCTGAATTAGAAAAAGTAAGACAAGAAAGCATGGCATAAATCCTGTTATTTCCATGTTTAGTGGAGGTTTTGGTACAACAGCAGTCCGCCAGATCTAGACTTGAAGAACTCGTGATGGGATAGTTGTGCCCGGACTTATTCCCTTCCCTCCCCCAACTATTTTTCTCCTTCTCCCCTCCCTCCTCCTTCCTTTTTGTCCTCGCCCCATTCCATAGCGCTGCCCAAATAAAATCGCCTGACGGAAAACTACCGAAAACCGACCATTATTACTCGGGCTGCCTGTGGCAGCGCCGAGTCTTAAAATGCAAGCCGTTATTTTTTTTATTCTGTGCAACAAGTCTTCTGCGCATGCGTTAAAGGTCAAGTTCACACCAATCAGATTGCACTGTGCTGGTCACACAACAATCGCCAGGTTAATTTATTTACATAATTTAATACAGTAAATCAAGATGGAGGACGACGGCGCGAGGAACTTTCTCTCAAATTTGGAGTCCCATCTCTCAAATGTAAGCAGTTTAATGTTTTATTTAACTTCACTCGTGCGAAAGCCTTCCAGCAGGCTCAGGTTATTTCAACTGGCGCTATTGTCGGAGCTGAAGGACCGCGTTTTTTACCCAGATGGCCAGTGATTTTATATACGACACGTACGACGACCTGAAGCCAGTGAAAAGGCAAGGATCCGGAAAGCTAAAATTCGAAGAAATAGATATTGGAATCTATAAGCCATCGGCTCGCTGTGCTGCATTTAAAACATCCGAGGAGAACATCTTATTTTGGGTGAAGGCACTTCAAGACCAATATTATGAGTCTCTTAAAAACTGTCAGAGATTTAAATTTACCGTAAGTTGGATCAGAGAGTATTGAGATCAAGTTATTTCGTTCCAGCGAGGATATTGACCTAGCGGAAACGGTACAAGCTGTCGAAGGATTTTACTTATAATCATCCACGTCTACTTAACAACAGGAATAGTTATGTGCCAAGGCATGGGCAAAGATTGAGTTTCCCAGATTACAGATGAAAGTAGAGAACTTAATGAATGAAGAAACAGAGGTCACGCGCGACATGCTTGAGAACATGAATATGTTCAACACTTTTTGTTATACTAAGAAAACAAAATACAGAGCCTGCAAGTTCACAAGTCAATGAAAAACCCCAAGAGCCTGTAGTTTTGGATCAACATATCCTTGAAACTCCAAAAGCAACATACACATGAGTCAAATTCAAACCGGAAGAGACGGAATTCTTTAGATTCTTCACGACGATTGTAACATGGAAGCTGACCTAACTGATATGCGTAATGAATTCTTACTCTCGTCACATCAAAACACGAATCAAGAAACCAAACTCAGTCATTTGGAAGACAAATTAGTGCAGCAAGATAATATATACAAGACCGAAATCAAGATGCTGTCATCACGAATATATTATTGACGTAGAAGTTGAAAATGGCGAGTTGAAAGCGGATATAATAAAGTTGAGATACGACTTTCAAACTTTAAAAAAACAATCAAGAATACAAAAAAGAAGACAATGAAAGACCAAGGTCTCCAGTGTTCCGAGACTACCCAACCTACTGAAGCTTATCAGTTTGTTCAAGAGCCATCTTTCTTACGTGACAACCCGATCCCTATTCATCAGAATACATTTTCTGTGCTAAATGACGAGAGTTTACAATCACCTGACCGACAACACACTACTAAAGAAAGGGACCATGAAATACGGTAGTACGGTTAATTCTCGGGTTCAAAACAATGAATATATGCCTGCTCAAATGCAGTGCGTTAAACGAACAAGAGCCCATCTGGGCTTTCACTCGGGCCACATGAGATTGAAGATGAAATACACTTTCATTTGAAATCCTCTTAGTATCAAGTCGTGCTTTAATTCGCCAGTGAGAACGTCAAAAAAACAGACTGGTCTATTAATCGCTTTTATGGCATGACTATGATAACGCAGGATTCGAACAACAGAATACTGGCAAATTCAAGTGTATAAATGCAATACAATGACATATTCAGACTTTGAATTTGATTGAAAATAGATCAAAAACTCGGGGAAATGTCCGGCTAAAACTGTATGAATAAATGTGAAATGAAACATAAATTTCATAGCAAGAAAAAAAATTGTAATTCCTATAAATGAGAAAGCTCTTCTATTAAGCCGCTTCTCATATACACAGACTGTTTCACAAAAAACATTTGCGCTTATCGACACAAGAATTCAGTTGACCTTTCAAATAATTTATTCTGAGGTACGCATACTCTAAATCAGATGTTAAATAAAGCGATAATTAGAAGGAAAAGTACATTAACAGACAAACTGAGAGGAAATTTATTCAAATCAAAAAGAGTTTACTTACAGTACTTACGTAACTGACACCTTCGTGCACATATGCACTGAATCGGAATGAAAGTCGAAGCCTACCTCGAACTTAACTTTCAGCTAACCTGTTTCCTTTCATTCCACAATGAATAATAATCTCATAAAGTAAGCCCGTAGCTTTCAATAAATTTGCCAGTGTCTGAATGAAACAGCTAGATCTTTTCCAATTTCTCTCACGAGTCACGGCAGAAGACAGTCTCAAGCTACAAAACTTGAATTTTGATCCTCTTCACAGTAACGTAATTTAACGTCTCCGATCAATTCCTCTCTTTGCTGGCAGTTCATGCTTCTTGTTCGTGTAGTTGCCCCACTGAGCCGTAACCACAAAACGAGCACAGCATTTCAGTTGGCATACACTGCGTACATCTGCTTAACTAATTAGATTTGTAAAAATCTTAGCGGATCATGTAAATATTCCGCTTGGCTCAAATATGAGGGTTTCTGCCGTCAAAGTTCATTTTTTGTTTCAGTTTTCCCCATATTAGCAGACTTGTATAATGTCTCGAGCTCTCCGAATCCAGTAGAAAGACTCTGGTTATTCTGTCGTAAAACATGGACCTGACCCAAATTTAGGTTGTATTGCATCATTGCCCACGATGGAATAGATTTCTGACAATGACTATTTGAAATTGATATCTCCTTGTCTCGCCTAGTCTGAGCTTTGAATTTTCTTATCTGAGCGCGCCTGAGGAAATCTAACCTTTGTTTGCGTGACCAGCATAGTGCAATCTGATTGGTTCGAATTTGACCTTTAACGCATGCGCAGAAGCCGTCTGACACTAATTAAAAATAATAATAATAACCACTTGCATTTTAAGACTCGGCGCTGCCACAGGCAGCCCGAGTAATAAGTAGTGTTTAAATTAAAAGGTCACATACGAGAAAAACAAAACTATTAAATTACATATATACTAGGGAGCAGAGAATGAAAGTCGCCGCGCTACCGGCCACTCCTAAAGACTGCTAAATTCAGCTAATAATTCTTCCCTTTGGTTATTACTAAGAGGATTTCAAATAATAATAATAATAATAATAATTTATTTACCGTCGGTAACGCAGGAAGCGGTTGCCCAATCTCCCGAGCCAGGGGCTCATGATATAAGCGCTCGACAAATTAATAGTAACAAAATATAAAATTTGTGGTAGGACAATAAAGCTAGGGCATGACATTATAACACGAATGGAAGCTAAGATAACTCTAGTTTCAACTATTTACATATATATAGTAATATTGTTAGTACATAACAAAATGGATAAAGGCTAAGAGAACTCTAGTTCAAACTATTTACATATATACAATAATAAGTAAGCAAGTCTAGCTATACTAATACCATACGATATATATACAAACTCTAAGTTAAAGGTGCCAAAATTTAAAGATATCAATGTAAACTAAGTAGATCAATTATATAGGTGCATGTGTGCAGGAGCTAGTTAGAGGCAGTTTTTACACTGGCATCCAATAAAGTCAGACTTATTAAGATATTGCCGAAACTGTGTTAAAGAAGTTGTAGTTTTAGCTGCCGATGGTAGCTGGTTCCAAATGTGAGATACTGTGTATGAAAAAGAATTATGCTGGAAAAGGCTGTTATAGGATGGCTGAACTACATTATTACCGCTACCTCTTAAGTTATAGCTAGTGACTCTAGGTTTAAAAAGATTTGATATGTATACAGGACCTTGATTTCTGAAGCATTTAAAGAATAAAATTAGAGATTGTCTATGTTTCAATGACCGCATTGAGGCCATGTCTAATAGTGTTTCTTGATGAATTGCGTTATTACCTAAACAAGAGCCCATCTGGGCTTTCACTCGGGCCACATTAGATTGAAGATGAAATACACTTTCATTTGAAATCCTCTTAATCCTCTAATATTAACCAAAGGGAAGAATTATTAGCTGAATTTAGCAGTCTTTAGGAGTGGCCAGTAGCGCGGTGACTTTCATTCTCTGCTCCCCTAGTATATATGTAATTTAATAGTTTTCTTTTTCTCGTATGTTGACCTTTTAATTTAAACACTACTTATTCGTTTAACACACTGCATTTGAGCAGGCATATATTCATTGTTTTGAACCCGAGAATTAACCGTACTACCGTACTTCATGGTCCCTTTCTTTAGTAGTGGGTTGTCGGTCAGGTGATTGTAAACTCTCGTCATTTAGCACAGGAAATGTATTCTGATGAATAGGGATCGGGTTGTCATGTAAGAAATATGGCTCTTGAACAAACTGATAAGCTTCAGTAGGTTGGGTAGTCTCGGAACATTGTCTTCTTTTTTGTATTCTTGATTTTTTTTTTAAGTTTGAAAGTCGGATCTCAGCTTTAAGTTATATCCGCTTTCAACTCGCCATTTTCAACTTCTAGGTCAATAATATATTCGAGATGACAGCATCTTGATTTCGGTCTTGTATATATTATCTTGCTGCACTAATTTGTCTTCCAAATGACTGAGTTTGGTTTCTTGATTCGTGTTTTGATGTGACGAGAGTAAGAATTCATTACCCATATCAGTTAGGTCAGCCTCCATGTTACAAATCAAGGTCGTTACTGCAGCGAGAGAGTTCTTATTGCGGGCTAACAAATATTTTTATCCTCGTGAAGAATCTAAAGAATTCCGTCTCTTCCGGTTTGAATTTGACTCATGTGTATGTTGCTTTTGGAGTTTCAAGGATATGTTGATCCAAAACTACAGGCTCTTGGGGTTTTTCATTGACTTGTGAACTTGCAGGCTCTGTATTTTGTTTTCTTAGTATAACAAAAAGTGTTGAACATATTCATGTTCTCAAGCATGTCGCGCGTGACCTCTGTTTCTTCATTCATTAAGTTCTCTACTTTCATCTGTAATCTGGGAAACTCAATCTTTGCCCATGCCTTGGCACATAACTATTCCTGTTGTTAAGTAGACGTGGATGATTATAAGTAAAATCCTTCGACAGCTTGTACCGTTTCCGCTAGGTCAATATCCTCGCTGGAACGAAATAACTTGATCTCAATACTCTCTGATCCAACTTACGGTAAATTTAAATCTCTGACAGTTTTTAAGAGACTCATAATATTGGTCTTGAAGTGCCTTCACCCAAAATAAGATGTTCTCCTCGGATGTTTTAAATGCAGCACAGCGAGCCGATGGCTTATAGATTCCAATATGTATTTCTTCGAATTTTAGCTTTCCGGATCCTGGCCCCTACACTGGCTTCAGGTCGTCGTACGTGTCGTATAATAAAATCACTGGCCATCTGGGTAAAGAACGCGGTCCTTCGGCTCCGACAATAGCGCCAGTTGAAATATCCTGAGCCTGTTGGAAGGCTTTCGCTTACATTTGAGAGATGAGACTCCAAATTAGAGAGAAAGTTCCTCGCGGGTCTTCCGCCATCTTGCTTTACTGTATTAAATTATGTAAATAAATTAACCTGGCGATTGTTGCGTGACCAGCACAGTGCAATCTGATTGGTGTGAATTTGACCTTTAACGCATGCGCAGAAATTTTGCGACACCCAACTAAAAAAAAAAAAAAAAAAAAAAAAAAAAACATGCATTTTAAGACTCGGTGCTGCCACAGGCAGCCCGAGTAATTAAGTAGTGTTCTGATAGCATAGCTATTTGCAGATTCGATTTTGTTGCTAAGACCTTTACCAATGCCTAACAAAATGGGACTACAATATTCTAAATGCGGTAATACGTACGCCTTGTAAAGTCGTATCAAGTGAGCTGTTGGCACAAGGCGCTTGAGCCGGCGCAGTGCCGCTATTTTCGCGTAAGCTTTCTTTAGCATTTCGTTAATATGTGGTTTAAATGTAAGGTCCTTATCTAGAGTCACACCTAGAATTTTCAAGGTGTCTTTCACAATAATAGTATCTTCATGGACTCTTAGGTCGTACGTATACTTTGATTTTCCTAAAGTCATGGCCTGCGTTTTAGCGGCGTTTACTTGAAGAAAGTTATCAGAGAACCAGTTCTTCAGCGATTTGATGTCATGGTTAATGGTGAACTCAAGTGCAGCTGGACTCACGTCAGCTGCATACTGGGTAGTGTCGTCAGCATACAGGCGCAGTGATGAAATATCAACAGCTTGATTAACATCGTTCACGAAGATGTTAAATAAGAGGGGGCCTAGCAGGCTTCCTTGTGGGACACCGCAACGAACTGGGAGCCAGTCAGAGAACTGCCCGTTACATTTAACTCTTTGTTGACGATCATGTAGGTAGGACCGAATTAGCGATAAAGCACACTCCCTCAAAACCATATGCTCTTAGCTTAGCTAGTAGAAGGTTGTGGTTGATAGAATCGAAAGCTTTGGACAGATCTATGGCCACAACTCCGACCTCATGACTCTTATCAAGTGATGTGCGCCAGTCGTCTGTCATCTTAACTAGCGCTGTACAACATGAGTGGCCACGAAGAAATCCCGACATGACATGTTGCGAACATTCGAGATTACTTTCCCTCCTTCTATGAGTTGAATTGTACCGCTGTCAATGTTAGATTTTGTATTCGGTAGAAGTGGTTTCATTTTTTCCCAGAAATGTCCAGCTGAATGACTAGGACTTTTGAAGATGAAAGTGTATTTCATCTTCAATCTCATGTGGCCCGAGTGAAAGCCCAGATGGGCTCCTGTTTGATTTACTTTAGTATTTTTTTTACCTTTCACTATATGTTCGTCCGTTTTTTTTGCGATACAAAACAAATTCATATTATTTGTGGTCGCTAATTTTGCAAAGAAGCTTTGTCATTTCTCAACAGCTCACAGGCAGCCCAAGCTCACGATTATCCTCGTAGATTACGTGATTGCTCGCGCAAGATCGATTGCGTGATAGCGCGCTAGAGTCACCGTTTTCTCCAGAAATTGTCCTTGTCATTTCACCACAGGCTACCATCCTCCCATTTTGTGTATTTGTCATTGATGTTTTAATAATCTATTATTTCTCTTCTCGCTGCTTCACAGAGAAATAATGGATTATTAAAACATCAGTGACAAATACGCAAATGGGAGGATGGTTAGCCTGGTAAAAATAAAGGTAATGAAATAACATTTTGCAATAAATGTACCTCGAGTGTCCTTTTTAAAATTTATTTAAACAATATTTAGACTTCAAAAACTCATGAATAATTATCATTAATTTTGTCCAATCAGATGAAGCAAATCAGTCACGTGCATGCTCCTTTTCTCTCATTCTAAAAGGCCCGCGGAGGGATTTGAATTCTGTCCCAGAGGGAAACGGGGTTAATGATTGAGACAATGAATTTCTATTGATGTTTCAGCTTTCTCATTGAATTGCTAATTAGGATGAACGTTTTATATAAAGAATACTAATGAACATGAAATTTTATATAAAGTTTCATCCTAATTAAGAATTCACCGATAAAGACCCAAAGAAAGCAAAAAGTACACGGAACATAAGGTACCTAGATAATAATTTTTGCAATAAATTTGGTTTATGGCCCGTGTACGCCGCACAAGATACGTCACAGCATAGCATAACTATTATAATTAATAACGTAGTAACTAATATGATAACTATAACAAGCGAACCAGGAGTGCCAGGAGTGTCAGAGTGCCAGAACTGCCAGGGTGCCAGGAGTGTCAGAAGTGCCAGGGTGCCAGGAGTGCCAGAGTGGCAGGAGTGCCAGAGTGCCAGAGTGTCAGGAGTGCCAGGGTGCCAGGGTGCCAGGAGTGCCAGGAGTGCCAGGAGTGCCAGGAGTGCCAGGAGTGTCAGAGTGCCAGGAGTGCCAGGAGTGTCAGAGTGCCAGGAGTGCCAGGAGTGCCAGGAGTGCGGCCAGGAGTGTCAGAGTGCCAGGGGTGTCAGGAGTGTCAGGAGTGCCAGAGTGCCAGGAGTGCCAGGAGTGCCAGGAGTGCCAGGAGTGTCAGAGTGCCAGGAGTTCCAGGAGTCCCAGGAGTGTCAGAGTCCCAGCAGTGTCAGAGTGCCAGGAGTGCCAGGAGTGTCAGGAGTGTCAGGAGTGTCAGAGTGTCAGAGTGCCAGGGTGCCAGGAGTGCCAGGGGTGCCAGGGGTGCCAGGGGTGCCAGGGGTGCCAGGGGTGTCAGGAGTGTCAGGAGTGTCAGGAGTGCCAGGAGTGCCAGAGTGCCAGGAGTGCCAGAGTGCCAGGAGTGCCAGGAGTGTCAGAGTGCCAGGAGTGCCAGGAGTGCCAGGAGTGCCAGGAGTGCCAGGAGTGCCAGAGTGTCAGGAGTGCCAGGAGTGTCAGGAGTGTCAGGAGTGTCAGGAGTGTCAGGAGTGCCAGGAGTGTCAGGAGTGCCAGGAGTGTCAGAGTGCCAAGAGTTCAAAAACTAAAACTTTGCTAGTTACGTGAAACGCTTTCGCGTTAACTTGACTCGCCAGTGTTAATCAATCTTTTGATGTTTATACAAATGGTAGTAAAGTAGAGCAGAGAACCTTTGTTAAAAGGTATCTAATTAAACGAATCGGTATCCTTAAGAACATTAAGTCGCATCTTCCATTTAAGGAACGTGCATATTGTCTTAATATTTTACAATGCTATGATTAAACCCTTACTGTAGTACAGTATGGACTTGCTGTAACAAAGAAAAACTGGACAGTCTTATCACTTGAGAAAAGGGTG
This sequence comes from Actinernus sp. WN-2022, assembly GCA_030867875.1. Taxonomy (NCBI): domain Eukaryota; kingdom Metazoa; phylum Cnidaria; class Anthozoa; order Actiniaria; family Actinernidae; genus Actinernus; species Actinernus sp. WN-2022. Next base: position 105,800,258 of record JAOWCC010000019.1, on the reverse strand, counting down.
GCCACAGTCATTTGTCGATCTCTCAGTTAATTTAATTGTCTATATTCCAAATACTTTTTAAGTTATCCTATTTTTACTACTTTTGGTCGAACTCATTGCATCTAAAAGCGATTGATGGGAAGGGGTATAAAACCAAATAATAACAAGAATTTCACAATTATCCGAGATCGATCTGTGATATGTGACCGGTGGGAGTTCGATCTAGCGAGCCCATCTCTCAGTGTGAATGATCTGTTCATTGCGGACTCGGATCGATCGATCTAAAATGGACTAGTGTGAATGGCTCCTAAGACTCGACACGTTTTGATGCCGTATGATCAGTATGGGAGCGAAGCTACAGGCTCGCAAAGTCGGGAAATTTTACAGGCGTTTATATGACTGTCCTAAAGTCCCTAATAGGGTAAAAGCACCATGACATTCTGAATTTAGAACTCGCGGGCAACATGCAGAATAACAAACAACGCTCCAACATCAATGACACTAACTATGGTGCACTGAGCTAGTTCCAATGTTCTAGTTTTCCAGTGCGCGTAAATCATTTGGAACTCAATTTGAATCTAAATCTATAAAAGCCTCGATCGATCAAACGAACATGAACGTGAACATTATTATGCAAGACTTGGACTCTCATAAACTCGAGTTGACCGCCAACCGGAAATCTTAATGAGACTTCAACTCGCGCTCTAGCCCTGCCCGGAGTTTATACTTATCAGTTCCAAAGTAAAATTCGAGTATGTTTTTCAAAGAGATTCTGAGCAATCTCGCAGTTTCAGTTTCAATCTCGACCGCAGTTTCATAGTTAAATAAGAGCTTCCTCAATCAACATGAAAATTCTTTCGAGTACGTGCTTTTGTGAAACATGGGACGGTGTCATTTTATTAAATCAAATCGTCTTTAGAGTTCTTTGCTCTCTGATTAGAAAACCAACTCCAAGTGGGCCCGGTTCGAGTAGCCATGTCGATTTCTGTTTGCATGGCTTGGGCTGATCATTTTGTTCGATATCCATGTCTAAGCGATTTTGCGTGAATTAACTCCGTGCTTTACTTAACCGTTCTGTTCTGTCATTAGCGAAACCCGCTGAACACCAGTTTATTTCGATCTAAATTTCAGATGACAGCTGATCGTAGCTTTAACACTTCAAAGACACTTTAACAAAAACAATCGGCTTGCAAATTATAAACTGTTATCTGCATGTTTTTACTGGAAATCGTTTAATTACCACTCTAAAATCAAAGAAAGGAATCATCAAAGTGTACTACTTGGCTTTGAATTGCTTTGAATTGAATTGGTAATATCTGTAGAAATAAGGCCTCGATCGCACATTTTTATGATTGTACCGTATTTCATGAGAAATAAGGAAAATGTTTAGGATCCCATACATTTCTCTGTAAATTTTCACGACCCATTTCACACAGTGAACAGGGGTCAATATGTGTTGCGCAATAACCATGTCTCGAATTTCTGGCGATGATGTTCTTTCTCCGTTTGAGGTATCTTCCATACGCAGTTCTGATATGTTTTCCTCTACAACAGCCGGTGTAATGTTGAACTTTTCACTGATTTTCGTCCACACATTCAACTTCTTGTACTTGTCTTTATATTCTCTGCTGTATTTGTTATAAAGGCATTCGTATTTGCGCAGCTCTTCCATAAACTCTTCCGTACTGCAGCCCGCCATGTTCGAAGCTGAGTGAACAAGTGAATGCACGAGCGACAACAACACAACGACAAACCGTTGCCATGGCGTTGAAGTTTGGATCTAGCAAACATTGCATTGTGGGATGCAACAGGATCGCTCGATCGCCGAGAAGTGTTCTCATATGATCGCTGACAATCGCTGACGATCGCCAACGATCGCCAACGATCGCTGGAGTAGAACCTTGCTCTACACCAGCGATCGTCAGCGATCGCAATCGCTGACAATCGCTGGATCGCTAGAAGTGTTCACATATGATCGCTGACGATCGCTGGTCAAATTTTGGACGATCCGGCGATCGCAAGCGCTTCGCCTCTCACCTCTGTGGCCCAGGTTCGAATCCCGGACGCGGCGCCATATGTGAGTTGAGTTTGTTGGTATCTCGCCCTTGCTCCGAGGGTTTTTCTCCGGGTTCTCCGGTTTTCCTCCCTCCGCAAAAACCAACACGCTAAATTCCAATTCGATCTGTGGATTAGCCGGGACCTGGCTTTGATCAGCCCCCATGGTTGTTTCAGGTCTCGTTAGAAATTCAGAGGTTTTTTTTAATATATATTTTTACTGCAGTATCTCTGCATATGAAAGGCCTTGCACGCTTAAGTGCGCCAATGCCAAAGGAGATAGCACAACATGGCGCAAATATTTTGTTATTGAGCAGCTAGCTGTCGCTCGACTGATTTCCCTTCGAATTTTTATTTCCCGCGGTTTCGAGCTGGAACTGTTCACTGGTGCTATTCGGTCAACAGATATTGCAAATCGTCATCGGTCGGACAAAGCCAAAAAATACTTTCAAGCGATGCAGGAGAAGTAAAACTCGTGTTAAAATCACTTAATGGTACGGAAACAGTGCCACTATGTTTAAATTCCACTTTATTTGAATTAGAAACGGATCCAAATTAAACCTAGAGTACGCTCCAAAATTAAACTAGACTCGAAGTTGTAACGGCAAACCCGAAGTATCTTCAGCTTTGGAGCGTAGTTACAACAGTGGAACTTATGAGCCACAATACGAGAACGATACTTTATAAACCATCGGCTTAGAATTTCAATTTCCCGAAAGAGTTCAAAGCTAAGATTAAGACAAGCTAAGACACATTTCTTGATTTCAGACCTCGCCAAATGGACTCGCAAGTCAGCACAAATCTCCAACTTGTGTTTTGTTTGGCCACCCACTTGCATGGACTTGCGTCAGGGGCACCCATCGTCCACTTTCGGCTAAATATCTGTTCGGATAAAAAATGTTGTCTATACTTTTCTGTAATTGGACAACGTAGGCTAAAAATTTCGGAATTTTCTTAAATTTTCGAGTATCGGCGGATAAAGAGAAAATTGAATATAAGATTTTCGTAAAAATCGGTAACTTTCTACGTTTTTCGATTTCTCGAATATCGCAAAACATCAAAACATTTTCAGGTCACATGTTAGTGAATGCGGAGTATTTCGAAACACCTTGTTGACACTTGAGAATTTCGATAGGATGCAAGTTTTTCCCCTGTCAGATTCGACAACCAATTTACAGTCCCTAGAAGTTTCGGTGTAATCAGTGAAAGCTAAGATTCTGAGAAAAAGGTTGCCTAAGAATTTCGGAATGACAATGAAAGCTTACCAGCGCAGTTTGAAATTCATTTAGGTAGCGTTAAAGTGCTTTAGAAGTAATATAATGGTATATTAAAGCATTTTAGCGAAAACTCTCGTTAGGTGCCCCTGTTGCGTTGATTTGATCAAGCTCAAATTCGTACGCAAGTCGACGCAAGCTTTTTACCGTTTGGCCACCTAACGTAAGTCGATGCAAGTTGACGGCAATGCCCAAAATATCGTCCAGATTACTTGCTCTGTACTCTGATATACGGCATGCGCAGGTTTACAGATTCAGTACAGCTACATACCCGGCTGTACTGACAACAGACTGAAATATTTTTTTTCTGCCGGAGGTGTGAGTAATCACTCCATGAACGTTTTTAATGAAGCCGTTCCAAGCCTGTTGTGCATTCATCCTGGAACTGAGCTGAACGGAAATAAGAATGAATACCTCTTCCCCATTTCGAAACAAAAAGAACAAAAGATTAGGAAACAGCCATATGCGAAATGATCTCAAGCTTTGTTACCGAAACTCAAAGAATATGAAGTTCGCAAATGGCTAGTATTGAGTTTGACATAGTTTACAAGTTGTTAAATTCACACAATACGCTTTATCAACTAAAAGTTGATAAGATTATTTTAACCGCTGTGAGAAAGCAAAAGAGATAAAAACTGACGGCTTTTCCTAACGAGGGATGGTTTGCCGCTCCTATTGTTGACGTGTAACGACATTACACCTCTTTAATTTCCCGTTACTTTTCGGAGCCCTTTAGTCTTTAGCTGTCCAGTACGAGACAAGCATGGCGACGGCAGAAAGCAGTACCTCGTGGCCGCCACAGAAAAAGGCCAAAACTATCGATGCAGAAGTTATGAAACAGGGAAAAACCGGGGTTATCCCGTGGGAAGATATAATGCCTAAACCAGGGCCACCCTTTTCTCAAGTGATAAGACTGTCCAGTTTTTCTTTGTTACAGCAAGTCCATACTGTACTACAGTAAGGGTTTAATCATAGCATTGTAAAATATTAAGACATGCACGTTCCTTAAATGGAAGATGCGACTTAATGTTCTTAAGGATACCGATTCGTTTAATTAGATACCTTTTAACAAAGGTTCTCTGCTCTACTTTACTACCATTTGTATAAACATCAAAAGATTGATTAACACTAGCGAGTCAAGTTAACGCGAAAGCGTTTCACGTAACTAGCAAAGTTTTAGTTTTTGAACTCTTGGCACTCCTGGCACTCCTGGCACTCCTGGCACTCCTGGCACTCCTGGCACTCCTGGCACTCCTGGCACTCCTGGCACTCCTGGCACTCCTGGCACTCCTGGCACTCCTGGCACTCCTGGCACTCCTGGCACTCCTGGCACTCCTGGCACTCCTGGCACTCCTGGCACTCCTGGCACTCCTGGCACTCCTGGCACTCCTGGCACTCCTGGCACTCCTGGCACTCCTGGCACTCCTGGCACTCCTGGCACTCCTGGCACTCCTGGCACTCCTGGCACTCCTGGCACTCCTGGCACTCCTGGCACTCCTGGCACTCCTGGCACTCCTGGCACTCCTGGCACTCCTGGCACTCCTGGCACTCCTGGCACTCCTGGCACTCCTGGCACTCCTGGCACTCCTGGCACTCCTGGCACTCCTGGCACTCCTGGCACTCCTGGCACTCCTGGCACTCCTGGCACTCCTGGCACTCCTGGCACTCCTGGCACTCCTGGCACTCCTGGCACTCCTGGCACTCCTGGCACTCCTGGCACTCCTGGCACTCCTGGCACTCCTGGCACTCCTGGCACTCCTGGCACTCCTGGCACTCCTGGCACTCCTGGCACTCCTGGCACTCCTGGCACTCCTGGCACTCCTGGCACTCCTGGCACTCCTGGCACCCTGGCAGTTCTGGCACTCTGACACTCCTGGCACTCCTGGCACTCCTGGTTCGCTTGTTATAGTTATCATATTAGTTACTATGTTATTAGTTATAATAGTTATGCTATGCTGTGACGTATCTTGTGCGGCGTACACGGGCCATAAACCATAAATTTACTAATATCAGCAAACTACCGAGATTCACAGATAATATTATTAAAATGAAGTTATCCAACTACCATTACTAGTTTACCGAGCCACTGTTTAGTTCCAATTATTAAACCAACCTCAAAGCCGTAAAATTATAAAAACGTGCATTAAACTTACATATTTTGTGCCGGAGTCAAAAAATTAGTCTGCCGTCATATCAGTCACATCGCCTTCCAAGTCTTGAACTTTATCGAGGTAAATCACGACACCAAATCCTTCAAGTGCAGGTTCTTCTTGTATTGCGAAACGCCGCTTCAAACAACATAGTATGGTAATTTCTTCATGTCATTCCCTTGAGATGTTCGTAATTGCAGGCGGTGATTACTCGAATATTTTGCATGGCGTTGTGAATACAAAGGTTCAATGGTTCATTAAGTAACCATTCCCTTGAGATGTGCGTCTTTCTTTCATTGCATTCTTAAAGCGTTTTTGAAGCCGTTTAAAACACTCACAGCACGTGTTTTATCAAGTCTAAAAATTCTCGGGCTTCGCCCTAGAATTTTTAAACTTGATAAAACACTGCTGTTCGTGTTTTAAACAGTACTTAACATTTGCTCTGAGAGCATAGAAGCTCATCTAGAGAGCTTATGTTAAATAAATTACAATGATATAGCCGCGTTACAGGTCAGGCGATAATAATAATAGTTGTAGGAGTTGAGTTGAGTACACGTATATAAATAATTAGCAATAATAATTGAAAACAATTATAATCAAAAACGGTTCGATTGGAGGGGCCTACTCTGTGCCCTAATTCCGGACTTTTTAGTCCCGAGCTTGGGTCAACGAAGGGGGTGGGTCCCCTACCTATCAAAAATTAATAGGATGCATTTTCTCCTTTAGGAATCAGACTTGTTTTACCAGAGGGTTACTTCAGCGGCTTCAGGCATACCTTCTAACGCCATTCCAGTTTGTGACATAGCGCAGGGGACCTCCCCCTTCGTTGGCCCCCTCCCTTCGCCAAGTATGGTCGTAGCGTCGCCAGCATTAGCTTCGTTGTCTCAACTCCGATTCTTTGACCCTCGGTTCTTCAGGGCGGGAGAAATTCACAACCATCCTTTAGTATGGCAACAGCTATTTAACGGTTATAGCTCCCCCCAAGTAGACTTATTGGAAATCATTCGGGACGGTGTAGGGATTGAACGTTTCTTTAAACCTTTTAAAGGAAGATTCAAGGGATGTTGTTATAATTCGTCGCTGCCTCCGCCGGCTAGATTTGGAAATTCTAAGACCTGCGTCCGTTATCACGCCTTTATTGCAGTAACTATAGTAGAATGGGTTTTATCTCGTGCTATTGAAGTCTGGGGCAAATTGGGTATGGTTGAGCCTCCGCACTTGGCCCTTCCTCTCACTGTAGATCTTTCCAAGCCTCGTCTTTGCCATGATGAGAGGTTCTTAAATTTGTGAATGAGAGATCTCCCATTTAAATTAGATCACCTTTCCGACCTACCGAGGTACGTGCTCCCCGGTCATTTCCAAACGACAGCCGACGACAAGAGTGGATATCAACACGTGCTTCTCCATCCCTCATCACGCACTTATTTTGGTCTGGAGTTCGATGGCGTCTATTTTGTATTCTGTACTCTGGCGTTTGGCTGTAAGGCAAGCGCTTTCATATACCATAGTTTGGGACTCGCCGTTTCTAGCGCAGCGCGTTCTCTTGGGGTTCCTGTGTCGCAGTACATAGATGACCGCCATATGGGTCAACTTTTTCTCCCGCGGGTAATGAAGTCGGGTTTGCCTCCAGATAGGGAACTTGCCGAGGCCGCCACCTACATTATGCTGTACCTGTTAATAGACGCTGGTTACTTTGTCGGTTTAAACAAATCACAATGTGTTCCGTCTACAACTATTAAGTTCCTGGGTTTCATTTGTGATTGTTCCCGCCAAGCTTTTCTACTCCCTGACGATAAGAAGCAAAAGTTCAAGGAATTGCAGGAAAAGATCTTAGCATCTCCTTGTGTTGGAATAAAAACACTTCAGAGATTTGCGAGGAAAATAATGTCTTTCAGCCTCGCTATCCGGGCTGTAAACTATATGTGCGACAAACCTTTAAAGCAATTTCCCAGCTCAGCCGATCCTCGAGGATCACCGTTAATGTGGAGGAAAATCTTCGCGAGGAGATTTTGCACTGGCGCTTCTTAGACGAATGGACCCAATGTTTGCCTTGGCGTTCTGAGCATCACGTAGCTGTTTCTTTGTTTTCGGACGCCTCAGCACGCGCCTGGGGAGCAGTTCTGCGTCAGGGCGGAGAGAGCTTCACATCCAGGGATTACTGGTCGGTCGAATTAGAAGAAGATATTAATATACTGGAGTCAAAAGCCCTACTGAATGCACTCAGGCGTTCAAGGATCGCATATCAAATTCTAGAGTTGATGTGCATACTGACAACCTAGTCCTTAAGTCGTCTTTGGACAACGACGGTTGCAGGAACTCTGCCATTAATGATGTGATTAAGGAGATTCTCTGTCTAGGTCGCAACGGGAATTTTAGTCTCCATACCTCCTATGTCCCGTCTAAACTGAACCCAGCGGTCGGCCCCTCCAGGGCATGCTCCGACACAGAATGTATGCTCACTCGCAAGGTGTGGCTTCGTTTGGACAAATTCTTTGGGCCCCACTCTTGATTTGATGTCCTGGGACAGCAATCGTCAGTCGGATAGAAATGGAAAACCTCTGCCGCACTACACACCATGGCCTACTCCGTGCTCTGCCGGGACAAATGTTTTTGCCAACCCCCTCCCTACAGGCCATAATGTATACGCGTTCCCACCGTTCGTGTTACTTGGTCCCCTTCTCCGCTACATTCTTGACCAGGGTTTCCATGGTGCCTTTACCCTTGTTGTACCGGACATTTGTCCCCGACCATTTTGGTGGGCAACCCTCAAAGCCTTCACCATGGATTTCTTGTTGTTGGGAAAGAAGGGATCCAATGGAGTCTTGCTTTTCCTTTGCCGTCATTCACCGGACTGGATGCCAAGCCCTTTGCAGTGGGATCTTTGGGCATGGCGATGCGTTTGCTGATTGAGTTGTGTTACAAGTATGTTTTTTTTCTTTCTATGGGTAGGTCCTAAGGCCTTGGAAACCAGCGCGACGGTGCTCTGCTTGCTTATATCCGAACGATGTTGACGCCAGCTTTTGCCAGGCCTGTGGGTCCAGAGCATATTCCCTCAAAACTAGTACGCCTAGCAAGGTTGTGGACCATGCAGCGATATCCAGACGTTTCAACGAATTTTCCGAGGTAACCAGGAGCAAGCCTTATCAACGGCAAAAGTCGGCACTGGAGCAGCGACTGATAGAATTCCTGAAATCCATGTCACCCGCAAAGTCTATCACCTCCTGCACTTCAGACGATATGATTAAGTTTCTGATTAGTTATGACAGCTCTGGTAGGACAGTAGTATAAAGTCAGGCATGCTGCGACCGGCTGTAGTTGCCCGCGTCGTCTGGCTTCAGGTTCAATAGATTCACTTATAGGGAAACTTAGGGCTATTTTCAATAATCTAGGTCGTTTAAACGATTCCAATCCGATGGCACACCCCCGAGTAAAAGATTATCTCAAGTTCGTACGGGAGGAGCAGGCTGCCAGAGCAATAACTCCATCGCAAGCGATTCCTTTGTTTTTTACAAAATTTGCAAAACTTTTACGCCTGCTCAGAACTTCATACAGGACAGCGCCCACCTTTCTTCTGTGAATAGGTATATTCTGGTGAGAGACGCTGTGTTTTTTTGTAGTTGACTTTTTCACGGGGGACCGTGCTTCGGATTTGGGTCGTCTTTTGTCTAGCCAAGTGTACAGGCTAAAATATCGTAAAGGTTTTTTGCTTAGGTTAACTTTGACTAAGACCTCACGAGGCGAGGTGCCACGCCCTTTTGTATTGGAGCCGTTCAGGGACCACGGTGTTTGCCCAGTTACGTTGCTTGGTTGGAATATTACTTGACGGTATGTCAGTTATTGGGTATAGATCTAGCACAAGGGTTTTTCTTTAGAGCCACGGATCGAGGCAAAGCCGTCAGCCAGAGACCCTTTTTGGGCTCTGCGGTAAATAATCGTTTAAGGAAACATCTTACAGAGGCGAAAATCAACTGTGGAGAGACACCTCATAGTTTCAGGGTGGGTCTGTCCAACACCCTTAACATGCTAGGTTGCTCACACGAGGAGATATCCCGCCATCTAGGATGGCGTAGTAGCAGTACGGTAAAGCACTACACTAGGATGTCATGTACGGCTAGTAACACTTCTCTTAGAGAGAGAGCCTAGTCGAATGACGGTTCCCTAGACCACACACCAGTTTCTCACCCTAGCAATCTTCAGTGCATATTCTAGGCCCAACCTTCGGGTGGTCACATTTCTCTACGTTTGAGAATTTCAGGTATTCGTTGGGAGTATGTTTGTTAGTATGATTTAGTGAAGGAATCTGAGTGTTGGGAAGGAATAAAGTCTGAGTAATAATGTGGTGCGCTGTGATTTCGTTTTAGTAGCCAGTTTGCCTAATCATGCATGGCACAGGTGGTGATGGCAGGAGCGAACTCTTCCATAACTTAACTTTGCGCGATGGGATAATGAGCATGCAGTGAGGATATGGTACTATCAGGTTTTTGTGACCAATTCTGTTTAACTAATGTTATTCAGGAAGCTACCAGAGTGACCACAACCTGTCAAAGCTTGTTGGATGTTATTTTAGTGTCGCACCCAGAGAGATATGCAACCAGTGGTAATCTGCGCGTGGGTATCAGCGACCATGACCTAATTTACATCATAAGAAAACAAAAACTTCCTTAGCCTAAGGCCAAGTTCATCCAATTTAGGTCTATGAAGAACTTTAATGAAGCTGCCTTTGCGTCAGATCTGGAGGAGACCCCTTGGGACACCGCTTACACATTCGACAATGCGGACGATGTGTGCTCTCATTGGGTGGGCTTGTATAAGCAGGTACTGGATAGCCACGCGCCGGTACTTAAATTACGCTTACGGAACAATCAACTGCCGTGGATAACACCAAACATCCAACGAGAGATACGTAAACGGAATCGCCTATATAAGAAGTTTCGTCGAGTCTGCACTGCCGCAAACTGGGCTAAGTACAGGGAACAGCGAAACAAAGTTTCCAGTTTAAAGAGAACAGCAGTCCGCAACTTTTGTTGGGAAGCAGCCAAAAGTCCTAGTCATTCAACTGGACAGTTCTGGAAAGAAATGAGACCACTTCTACCGAATACAAAATCTAACACTGATAGCGGTACGATTCATCTCATAGAAGGAGGGAAAGTAATCTCGAATGTTCCTGCCGCGTTAAATGGCTACTTCTCTATACTCCTTGTGTTGAAGAGGCGGTCTTAAAACTTACAGAGGAGGAGCTTATGGACCACCCTAGCTAGTGTCAAAGCAATCAGTAATCTGTTTACTGTCCTAGACTTCTCCTTTGAACCAGTCAGTCCTAATTACATTTCTTCCCTCATAAAAAACCTTGACATTAAGAAGTCCTGTGGTCCCGATGAAATCCCGCCAAAATTTCTGAAACTGTCTGTACCTACCATCACTGCCCCAGTGACGAAGCTGATTAACTACTGCATATCGACTAGTACATGGCGGCGTGATTGGAAACGCAGTAACGTGAGCCCTGTTCATAAGAAGGATGAGAATACTTTTAAGAAGAACTATCGACCTATTAGTGTACTATCTGTTATGGAGAAACTGTTTGAAAAAGTGAAATACGATCAGCTGTATGCAAAGTTCTCTCCTATATTCTCTAGCAACATGTCGGGATTTCTTCGTGGCCATTCATGTTGTACAGCGCTAGTTAAGATGACAGACGATTGGCGCACATCATTTGATAAGAGTCATGAGGTCGGAGTTGTGGCCATAGATCTGTCCAAAGCTTTCGGTTCTATCAGCCACAACCTTCTACTAGCTAAGCTAAGAGCATATGGTTTCAGGGAGTGTGCTTTATCGCTAATCCGGCCCTACCTACATGATCGTCAACAAAGAGTTAAATGTAACGGGCAGTTCTCTGACTGGCTTCCAGTTCGTTGCGGTGTCCCACAGGAAGCCTGCTAGGCCCCCTCTTATTTAACATCTTCGTGAACGTTGTTAATCAAGTTGTTGATATTTCATCACTGCTCCTATATGCTGACGACACTACCCAGTATGCAGCTGACGTGAGTCCAGCTGCACTTGAGTTCACCATTAACCATGACATCAAGTCGCTGAAGAACTGGTTCTCTGATAACTTTCTTCAAGTAAACGCCGCTAAAACGCAGGCCATGACTTTAGGAAAATCAAAGTATACGTACGACCTAAGAGTCCATGAAGATACTATTATTGTGAAAGACGCCTTGAAAATTCTAGGTGTGACTCTAGATAAGGACTTTACATTTAAACCACATATTAACGAAATGCTAAAGAAAGCTTACGCGAAAATAGCGGCACTGCGCCGGCTCAAGCGCCTTGTGCCAACAGCTCACTTGATAAGACTCTATAAGGCGTACGTATTACCGCATTTAGAATATTGTAGTGCCATTTTGTTAGGCATTGGTAAAGTTCTTAGCAATAAAATCGAATCTGCAAATAGCTATGCTATCAGAACACTACTTAATTTAGGTATATCATCAAGAAAGACTATTAAGTGAGGATGACTTGCATAACCTTTTGAAAGGCGTTGACATTTCTAAGGCAAGCGGGCATATGGGATTGGAAATAAAATTATAAAGCTCTGCGCTGACGGGATTTATAAAATATTTACTCGCTTAGTCAACCTATCGCCTACGCTTGGTCAATTCCCCAGTATGTGGAAAATTGCAAATGTAATCCCTCTATTTAAAAAAGATGATCGTCAAAATAAGGAGAACTATCGTCCAGTTTCACTTTTTGTGTGTTTATCTAAGGTCATGGAAAAAGTAGTTTTCATTCAGCTATATAATTTTCTTATCAGAATCGGGTTTTTGCATCCTATTCAGGCAGTCTTCCGCCCAGGCGAATCAACGGTCTATCAATTACTTTACATAGTGCATCAAATTTACCTTTGAAAATGGCCACGATGTTAGAAAGGTATTTCTCGATATTAGTAAGGCCTTCGACAGGGTCTGGCATGAAGCATTATTATATAAACTGTGGTTATTGGGAGTTAGAGATCCTTTACTAAGGTGGTTTAGAAGTTACTTATCTGAAAGAAAGCATGCAAAGAGTCGTCATTAATGGTCAAAGTAGTGGTATTGTTTTTTTTATGTGCCGGGGTCCCACAGCTCCGTATTGGGTCCACTTCTTTTCTTAATCTACATAAATGATATTACGACTGGAATTTCATCGAATTGCTATCTTTATGCAGATGATACTACACTATTAGAAATTGTTGAACATAACTCAACGTTAGATATTGCAACTAAGTTGAATTCTGATTTGGAAAAAATTGATACGTGGGCGAAAACCTGGCTTGTTACAATGAATGCCTCGAAATCTAGGACTATGAATTTTTCGGTAAAGCGTTTAAAGCTCTACCATCCACCGCTATTTCTGAATAATGAAAGTATTAAGGAGGTTGACAGTCATAAACACCTTGGTCTTATCCTTTCCAGTAACCTTTCTTGGAGAAACCACATTTTACAATTTACACCAGAAGGCATCAAATGTTCTTAATATGATTAAAAGCATTAAATATAAAGTTAATCGTTCAACTTTACGCACGCTCTATTTAAGTTTGGTGAGGCCTCTTATGGAATATGGGGACATAATTAGGGGTGGCTGTAGTGAGGGTGAGTGTGCTTTGTTAGAAAATGTGCAGTATGAAGCAACTAGAGTTATATCAGGAGCTATGAAAGGGACGAGTACAATTAGGCTCTTAAATTAGTTGGGGCTCGTAGACCTTAAAAATAGAAGAACTGTCCATAGGATTGTTACATTTTACAAAATGGTCAAATGTTTAACTCCTGTTTATATAAAAGAGCTCTTGCCTGAGCAAGTAGGTGAACGTAGTCAATACATGCTTCGCTCTAATGAAAGTGATACACTGTTGCCCAATCGTACTGAGCGTTTCCGTTGTTCTTTTCTGCCATCTTCAATACGATTATGGAACGATTTAAGTCCAACTATAGCAAGCATACCGCAATTACCTGGTTTTAAGAAAGCTCTAAAGGAAAGCTTTAGTAGTAATGATTATGACAGACTCTACGATTTTTCCGTTACTAGATTTGCATCAATATGTCACACTCGCTTAAGATTAGGTAACTCTGCTTTAAATGATAACCTATTTAAAATCAATTGCGTACCAACATAAATCAATTTTTGTATCTGCGGATTTGCCAAGGAAACTATTAAACACTATTTATTAGATTGTCCTCTATATGCCGCAGTGCGTCATACGTTATTTGCCTCCGTTGCACTTTTAATCCCTCACTGGCAAGTTACATCGGATAATATAAAAGTGAACATACTACTCCATGGCTCTTCTGAATAAGCAGTAATAAAAATATAGACGTTTTTAAAGCAATACAGTTTTACATTATTGAAACAAAGCGATTTGATTAATTTAACTGGCTTTAGAGTAGTATTATCAATTTTATAGTTATGCAAAAGTGATTGTTTTTGGTCCCTGTACGTTTTTCTAATTATCACAATATAATTTGACATATTATTTTCTATAATTGACTTATTGCGATCAATTGTTCCTGCTTTCTGTTTTCTTGCTTTATCTATCATTGTTATAAGTCGTTTCCTTTTTCTCTACCTTACTCGTTGTAAAAATTGTAATTGTAACGGTAGTGTGAGCTTCCTAGATGAGCACCTGGTGCTTTTGAGGCAAACACAGAACATTATATGTTAAAAAAAAAAAAAAACGCTATTAAACATGGCCTCAATGCGGTCATTGAAACATAGACGCAACGTACGCAATCTCTAATGTTATTCTTTAAATGCTTCAGAAATCAAGGTCCTGTATATATATATCAAATCTTTTTAAACCTAGAGTTACTAGCTATAACTTAAGAGGTAGCGGTCAGGGGCGTAGCTAGCCATTTTTGGTTTGTAAGCCCGTTCCAAACTTCGCGAGTTTAGTGAGGGTAAGGGAATAAAGAACAGACTAATGAACAGTTTGTAAGCCCGGGCTTACTGGCTTAAAGGCAGCTACGCCCATGGCGGTAATAACGTAGTACAGCCATCCTATAACAGCCTTTTCCAGCATAATTCTTTTTCAAACACAGTATCTCACATTTGGAACCAGCTACCATCGGCAGCTAAAACTACAACTTCTTTAACACAGTTTCGGCAATATCTTAATAAGTCTGACTTTATTGGATGCCTGTGTAAAAACTGCCTCTAACTAGCTCCTGCACATATGCACCTATTTAATTGATCTACTTAGTTTACATTGATATCTTTAAATTTTGGCACCTTTAACTTAGATTTTGTATATATATCGTATGGTATTAGTACAGCTAGACTTGCTTACTTATTATTGTATATATGTAAATAGTTTGAACTAGAGTTCTCTTAGTTTTTATCTATATTGTTATGTATTAACAATATTACTATAATATATATGTAAATAGTTGAAACTAGAGTTATCTTAGCTTCCATTCGTGTTATAATGTCATGCCCTAGCTTTATTGTCCTACTACAAATTTTATATTTTGTTACTATTAATTTGTCGAGCGTTTATATCATGAGCCCCTGGCTCGGGAAATTGGGCAACCACTTCCTGCGTTACCGACGGTAAATACATTATTATTATTAGGGTAGAATAGCGTAGTTATAACCACGACCACATCAGCAACGCTGTAAATTTATCGTGGGTAAATAAATATTATTATTATTATTAATTTTAAGGCTCAGGAAAAACATGAAAGCGAGGCTGGTAGGGCCATAGCTGACTATTTTCATACAAATCTCTCTTATTTCAAAAGTTTATTACTCGGTAGCAATGTAACTTGTGACACTCAAATTTCTTAATTTTGCCATGTTCTTTTACGTGACAATGTTGGTTTTCACAAATATTCATTGCTGACAGGAGAAATCCAGTTGTAATAAAAATGTCCTTTATGCATTAATGGTGTATAGAAGATATGTATGGGTTTTTATAAATCCTTTCGAATTGCCGTACAATGTATAAATAAACACACCTTTTCGCTTCCATCTTGTTTCCTTTGTGGTTTTTCTTGTCTTGAAACCATTTTGATGAAAAACTCTCCAAAACAGCCTAAAATGGTTTCAAGACAAGAAAAACCACAAAGGACAACAACATCGAAGCGAAAAGGTATGTTTATTTATGCATTGTACGGCAATAGCCCACTTCCGCGATATGCTTTACTTGTCACGCACAAAGGTCTCCGTACTAAATTAAATCTCATACATATCTCGCACAAACCCATAGATTGGGCTGCCTGTGGCATAGTAGATGCATGGTTACCAAGCCGCCGTTTCAGTTTGCGAGTTTGAAAATGTCTTCTCGTGTTTTGAGAAAACTACAAGCAGAGAATGACCTTAATCTACCACATGAAGACGACGATGACGAACTAGACAGGATTAGTCTTGTGTCTACGAAGCCAAAGAAAAAGAAAAAGGCCGCCATAAACCCTTTTGATCTGGTGAGTACAAGTCGTAGAGAAAATTTCAAGCTTGTGTAATAAACTTTTAACCAACAACAGTGTGAGTGAACACGTGTACGACTCAGATAAAATTTGATACTAATTGCTTGGTTCAAACGTCGAATTTCTGCCGTGTCGAATTAAATTCATGAATTAAATTCGACAGAAATTCGACGTTTGAATCAATTAAATTCGACTAGTCGAATTTGTGTCGAACGTTCGACTGGCATATTGGGCCATTCCATTTTATATGCACACCCCCCCTATTGAGGAACTTGGATATCCTTGGGGAGGGGGTAAAACTGACAAACATCCAGACGGGGATGAGTAAAATATCCAAAGGGGTATAGGAAGGTGAATAGATATCCACACCAGGGATATATCCAGGATGGTAGCCAGGACATAATATCCAGCAGCCCCCCCTATTGAGCAACTTGGATATCCAGAGGGGGTGAGAGGGTATCCAAGGGGGTAAAAAAGCAATTCCCTCAATAGGGCAAGACATAATGCAAGGGGGAGAAAAATCCTAGTGGGCTGGAAAGGCTATCCAAGAGGGTCTGGAGAAACAACGGCCCCCCAAAAAAGAAAAAAACATCCAGAGGAGGTATGCCCAAAATTATATCCAAAGGGGTATAGAAGTGACATCCTCAATAGGGGGTGTGCATATAAAATGGAATGGCCCATTGCGACACTGATTCAAACGTTGCATTTCTGCCGTGTGAAATCTATAAATGCATACATTATTTAACAATTATTCACTGAAGTGACTATTGGTGAATATTTACCGAGCCGAAGTCGAGTAGTCACTGAGACTGAAGTGAATAATTGTTTTAGTATAATTTCATCAGTGAATATCAGAGAAATTAAAACTAGACAATATTAGTCTGACTTCCGACCCTTTTATAAGTTTTACAAGCGCACGTGACAGCATAGTTTTGTGACAACATTTGCATAATCACGTGCCGCTACTATTCACTGCACAAACCGATTCGACACGAGACGTACTTGCAGGGACTATAAGAATGGATTTGCTAATGACAGAAATACCGAAAAGCAGTCCAAATGCACACTAGAATTCAAGTTGAAGCAGCAGTCTTCACTTTTGACACCTCGAACCATGTTACCAAGAGAGGAAATGCAGCGAAAATGAGTGGAAATGGGCAAAACTGGAAATCTGCCACGACGAGTGAAAATTTATCGGAAGGACTTCAAAGGACAAATTTGCTGGAAACTACAAACTACAGTTTGTAGTTTTGTGGATTATAGCCATCACAGAATCAAAGACAATGACAAGTGATTTCGGTATGAGATAAAACTTGAAAACACACCGGCCGAGAGCGGCGAGAGAAGAGCATAGCAGCATTAAGCAACCGGCTCCCTGAATGAAACTAGAACTTGTTGTTTTTCTATCAAGAACCACGATGAAAATAACTCAAGTGAGTACACTCTTTTTAAGTTGAACAGTTCCAAAATTTGTAGGACAAGGTCTTGTTGTGATATTTATTGCTCTAAGTAGACGTTATTTCCTTGTGAAAATTTGTGATTCATGAGGACAGAATAAACTCAACCCAAAACTCATAAGCAAACTTTGTTTGTGAAGGCTTATGGATTAAAAAAAGCTTCAAGTTTAGCCATACTTATTTAGTTGCTTCTTTAGTAGATTTTGGAAAAGCTTTTTCTTTCATATTATTTATTTCTTCGTGAGAAACATTGGTAAATATGCGAGCAGCCATTTTGGTAAATGCCTTGTATGTTATATTCACCGCCAGGCGCTCTGGAGGTGAATATAGTGACGTATGATGCATTTCCCGACCAATCAGAGCATGGGGATCTCTATATTCACTGATGAAATTATACTAATTAACAATTATTCACCGAAGTGGAGGTGAATAGTGGTGGATATTTACTGAGCCACTTTAATTGGCGAAAGAGAAAGGAGAGCCTGCAACAACACCCTGTGTTTTTGAAATTTCTCGAACCAAAACCTCGGCCATGAGAAGATTCTTGTTTAAGTTTACCTTCAGAGTTGAATATTGCCTGGCTCATCATAATAATTAGAATTTCTGTCTGGCTTCATGTTGGCGAGTGACAGTGTTGCTCTCACAGCTCAGGAGTTCAGATGTCTTCAGATTTCGATAGAGGAGAGAAACCCATAACTGCTCAACCACTATATATATATATTTGCTAGTAAATCGCTATAAATCAGCTATTCAGTATACCTGTGTATTAAAACGTACACAGAGAGATCGTACGAGATCACAGTCAAAATTATTTTAGTGTTGGCCTACAGATCACGGTCTTTGCGCTGGTATGTATTATGACAGAGAGTAAAATGAAATGTGGCACAAAACCTAAGAAACGTACCTCCAAACAAGAATAGCGTCCGATGGCGAAATCTATTAGTGCCACAAGTTAATGCATAATTTAACGCATGCACAGAAATTTTGCTGCATGAAACAAAAACAAAAACAGCCTGCAGATTTAGACTTGTGCCTGCCACAGGCAGCCTGAGTAAAAATTAAAGTTTGACAGCTTTAGAAATCCATGGGGGAGGGGGCACTACTGTGTATGATATAATCTAGACATGTGTGCCGGTGCTGGGTTTGGTTCTGGACCCTATTGCTGCACATACACGAATACATGTACAATGTACATATATACCCATTTCTCATACATGTGCCTCCCCTCCCCCTTATTAGAAATTCCCAGCACAGTACATCCCATGTGTCACCATATTTCAAAATAAATTGCAGAGAGAATTGCATGCATGTTGAGCCAGCTTCTGTCAATGTATGAGAGAGTGATAGGTAAGAATTGCCAACACAGTGATTTTGTTACACATTGCATGTGATGAGTCCTTAGGAGTCACTCCATAATGAAATATGAGTCTCCTGATGAAGACCAAAAGAATGAAAAACAACAAGAATAAGAATCGATTAAATAAAAGTTTATCATAATTTTAGTACTAAATTGTTGTTGGCATCTTGAGTAATGTCATTAGCTACACAGTCAGTTTAGTACTAAGGTCTTTTCTATTGTTTTGTGATCGAATATATGACGCAACATGTTTTGAACAATTAGGGTATTTATCTAGCCTAGCTATTGGTAGCTAGCCACATTAAATTTGGCTGTTTTACATCCTTGGGGATGTTTGATTAAAAATAAATTGCTTCTGTTTTCATTTGTTTGCATAACTGTAATGCAGATGTAATAAAATCACTGCAATGGGAGTGTTAATTAATGCTCTGGCTTTGATTTTTGTGTGCAGCTAAAAGAGAATGGACCCATTTCTGGAGATGAATCTGAAGAAAAGGAAGAAGCCGATACATGTACTAATGAGACCATATCAGCTGATGACAGGAATCATAAGGAGCCCATGAGTAAGGATATGGCAAAAGGGATCAGTGATGAGGCTTTGCCAAAACAGATAGCAGCAGCAAAGAAGAAGAAGAAGAAAAAGAAGAAGGGCAAGGCAAGAGAAGGACAGGATGAACAGAAATCTCCTTGTAAGGTACTAAAATCTAGCCTGCTATTTGAGAGCTTAATTTGAAGTGGTGACATCAATTAAAAGCAAATGATATCAAGTTCCACTTGAGTATGTGGCTCAGTGTTCAACTCTGTGCAATGGGCAGGGCATCTGACAGGATGCAATTTCGCGTAATTGACCGAAAATCGCAACCGATTGCGTAATTTCACAATTACTAGAAAAAAAACAAATAAATCATAAAATTAAAGTACTTATCCTATATTATCCACATTCCTGGGGATACTTGACAATTTCAGGCGAAAATATATGTTGCAGTTAATTTTTGTTTTCAGACGTTAATTTGTTCTAACTACTGTAGGATTTTTTTTGGGGCACTAAAAATATATTCACCCTCCCCCTGTCTTTTCCTACCTCTCTCTTCCTTTATCACTTCCTTCTCCTACCCCTCTCCCCATAAGTCCCCACACATGCAGTGCTACATTGCTTTAATTTTAGTATAGTTAAAACTATACTAATTACCATATTGATTTACCATACTGGATCTGTTGGTCCAAGCCTTAACCACTGCACCACCAAGTGATCGATGTGAAATCCCCTCTACTTATTTACTACATATGATAGTGCTACTAGTACCCAGTCCCTCACAATCTTATCAAAATTTGCATATATGCAGTAAGTCAATCCAAAAAAAACCTAGTTAATTTTTTTAACCATTTTCTTTTTTTCTTCCTATTACCTCTTTTTTTTCTTTTTTCTTTTTTTTTCTTCTGTTGATTTTGGGTTTTAGGCTAACTCACTACAGTAAACAATAGAGAAACATAACACTTCTTCAATGATCCTGTGAACTAATTCAAAGCCTAACCCTACATTTAAAAACCCTAACCATCAATAATGGGTGCTCACTAATTTAGGGTTGTTAGAGCTAAGTCACTAATTTAGGGTTCACAGGCCTAGGGCTAGGGTTCACCTGATAATAAGGATAACAAGGGCTCTAAATTAAACCTAGTTAAAAAAATTACTAGTTAGAAAAAAATTCACTAGTTATGAAAATAATAACTAGTTAGGAAAAAAATAACTAGGTAGAAATAAAAATTAACTGAAAACAAAAATTAACTGCAACATATACATCAATCAGCATTTATTTCCCTTCCAAAATACAGAAAATACGCTTTGCATTGTTCGTTGAACTGTCTTGTAGGGCAAAAATGCCAAGGTGTTCTACGTACAATGCTGCAAGGACCTGGGTACTAGTTTTCATACTTACGTGATTCATTATTGGCCAAAAGTAAGCGAATAGAAGATAGCAATAGAAATGGTAATTGATCACTTGCTGTAAGCATTTAGTTTTCACCGATTCCAGGTTTGCAAATTTGTTTTGTTTATAGACAGGTTTTCACGCTTTTCTAACTGTTGTTCGGGGTTGTTTTGCAATCTACATTTGTAAAGGAAGACAAAGATGTATTGTCTTTCCTTTAAACTTGAAAAAGGCAATTAAATAAAGAAAAAAAGATCTATAAAAAATCACGTAATTGATTGCATAATTGTGCTTTTTTCGCATAATTGGTCAATTTTTTTTGTGTAATTTCTGATTTTTTCCCGCATCCTCTCAGATGCCCTGAATGGGTGACTACCCTGGTGGAAAACGTTGGGCAAGATCCTCAGAGTAGGATCCTATCAGGATCCAGGATCCTACGTAGGATCCACCAGGGTAGTTCCTGTAAAAGCTTAGTGTTGATCTGCGTCAGCAGGGAAGATAAACACTGGTATGATCAACTAAAAGTTGATTAAGGCATGCTAACCAGCAACTCTATGCGACTGGCAATCATGAAGTGTGACTAAAAATATGATAAAAAGGATCAGAGAGGGTACTGCTTTGCAAAAGACCTGAATTAGGGACTGGTCATTATTTTCAGGGGAGTTAATTATAAACCAGGTTGGACAAAAAGCATACCAGGGTATGAAATAACTATTAAAGGGCATGTAAACCATGTCCTTTCTTTTTTTACATATTAATGAAGTTCATGTGTTTGATAACAGCAAAACATAGATTTGGTGTTGAAATGAGCATGGAATAGATCTAAAAAATAATAAAAAAACATGCCAGCATTCTTGTGCCCAGTTTTCTCTCTTCGAATAAAATGCATGGTTACTAAGCTTTGATGAACGTGATTGCGAGCATGTTTTTGATGACGTGAAATTCAGGACTACATTTAGCTAACAATCAACCTTGGACGAAAAAGTATTGTCAAGCAAATGCTATGGAAAGTTCTATTGTATATGTGTAGGCAAGTAGACATTAAGTTTAAACACTTTCAGATTTAAAATTATGGGTAAAACTACAGAGTATCAATATCGTTGAAAGTTCGACAGGGCAAGCAAGGTAATGCAGATTTCTAATCTTGATTTTCCTTTCAAAACCTTTTCCCAAAATTTGAGCTTCTAAACTCGGGGTGTGGCTTATCTGCGAGTGCGGCTTATCTGCCGGTATTTACGGTACTCTAATTTCCATTGCCTGAAGTCTTCGCTTGGAAGAAAATCACTGTCATGTCTGCCAGACGCTATTTCGTGGCCATGTGTTCCACTTGTGATGTCACAGCAAGATGCAAGATTATACTGGAAGTGAGCATTCTTACACCAAAAAAAATCGCAGATTTTTACCATTTATCATTTTAATTTGACAAAATAACCTTCAAATTTGTTTCTTTACAAATGTGATTCTGCATTAGATTCGAATTGGAGGTATTAGTGGTTTACATGCCCTTTAATGTAAAATCTGATGGGTGATGAAAGTTTTTGAAACAAAACTGACAGCTAGGGTTTGAAAAAAACATGGTACATGAATATATATATGTTGTAGTTGAAATTGACCATTCAGTTCAATTTGACCATGGGTCAAAACAAACTAGTTCAAATTGACCATGGTCAAAACAAACTAGTTTAATTTGACTCAAACAAATTAGTGCAGAGCAAACATTGTTGATGGTTAGGTTTTTTTTAATGTACATTTGTAGGGGTAGGATTAGTTATTTGGATTAGTTCACATGATTATTGGTTGTTTGAAGCAAAAGTGTAAGTATATGGGAGGGGAGAGAGAGGAGGGATGGAAGGAAGGAAGGAAGGGAGGGGAGGGTGAATTTGTTTTCGAATCATTGATAGTGAAACCTGGGTCAATTTGACCTAGGTTGGTTTGACTGGGTCGAATTGAACTAGTTGAATATGACCAATGGTCAAATTGAACTACATGTAGTTTGTTTTGACTCATGGTCAAATTGAACTGAATGGTCAATTTCAACTGCAACATATACATGTGACTACAATCTTGTGTTGTTTAATATTTAATATATGTCAAACTGTATAGCATTAATATATAAAATGTAGCCCAAGTCACTCAAAACCTGTTTTTATATCTTCATACATGTACATGGGTGTATGAAAATTTGATCTAGAAATCATGCAGGCCTGGTTGGAATTTTTATGTATTACTTTTACACCTGGTTGGAAAATGATGATAGAACACAACCTACAGTTTTCCAACCCAGTACTCCCTGAAAATAATGACCGGTCCCTAATCTTAAACTGAAAGGTGTTGGTCACATGCAGCAATTTAATATCCTCGCTGTCTGTATCATATTTTTTGGCATATAATTTTTGTAAAGTGTCTGCCATTTATTTTAATATGGTTTAATATTAGTATTCATGAAAATGCAGGATGAAGAAGACATCGATGCAGCCATTCGTGAAGTGAATAATATGTTAGGAATCACAGTGATGACAACTTCTACTACTGGTCAGTGATAAGATAATTTATATGTCCAGTGTCAGTACAGACCATACCATACTATAGTTACTGTAACATTCCATGGTCTACATGTATTGCACAATAAACAGTGTGAAATGAATGCTCTGATTGGCCAATCCATGTGTTAGTGGAGTTCTTACAGATGTACTGTCAGATGTCACATTTTGCACAAGTTCATTTTGTATCCTGATTTTTTTACTAATACGGTATTCTGAAACTCTCTGAATTTCTAACGAGACCTGAAACAACCATTCGGGATGATCAAAATCAGGTCCTGGCTAAACCACAGACCAAATTGGAATTTTACTATTCTGGTCTTCGTGTACATGTAGAGTGATACTTCATTCCTTTTTCTTGTACAGAACATGTATTGTATATGTACAATGACTGTACTTTTCTTTCTTGCTCTGCTCATATTCGTGCATTGGAACGCATTCGCGTTGGAATTCCGTACGGAACACACATTTGGAAAATGTTTGAATTTGTTTGGAACGCACTCGAACTCACAAACCAAGTGCATGGAAATGCACATTTGTCGAGTGCATCCAAACCCAAATGAACTGCTGGAATGCACTTTTCACTTTTGACATTAATTCAGGAATGCATTCTCAATTGCGGCCGGAATGCGTTTTTACGTTTAGGTTATCTCTAATCATTGCTACATACATGTTGTATGTACATGTATAAGAGGACAGACACGTGCTGACTATTGGCATCTATTTGTTATTATTATACTAAGGGATATTGGCCTCAGTCATATTTGTATAAAATGTACTACTCACTGGCTTGGCCCATACCATCATGACTTTGGGCCTTATTCCCCAGTGCTGCCCTTGTGCTAGGCTAGTACATGTACATGGAAGAAGTTATTGCTAAAGTCTGTCAACATTTCAAGTTGCTCATCATTTTAAATATTTGCTCAGATGCTCACAAAAAAAGAATTGTTTGTACTTGAATGCTCATGCTAGTGAAAATTCTTAGTGCTTGCAGCAGTTTTGAAATACACTGTAACTGAGCTAATAATACAAAAGTATTGCTTGTGCTTGCCATAATTTAACAAGATGCTCACCTGCTCACAAATGCTTGAATTGACCATTCACTAGCCCTTACAATGCACTTTTGCCATTATTTTACATCAATATCCTGTAGGTCTTTCATCATCAGTGGATGCAGCATCAACCACCTTGGACACCAAGGCATTGCTTGGAGTAGAGCACAGGTAAAATGATGAGGAATACTATTTTGTAGAGTTTTATAGACTGATAAAAATGCCCTCAACCAAATGATAACCAATATGTAATAGATACAGAACGAGAAGCTGTGCTTTATCGGATTTACAAACTTGAGCTGGAGGTGTTGTAAATCTGATAAAGCACCGACTCAAACTCTGTACAATTTATGGCTTATCAAACGTCTAGATGTATAGAGTCTTGTTTTTCAGTTATTTTGGCAATACAACCTATTTCGGCTGAGAAAATCGAAGCAAAAGTTTTTTGCTAATCTGGACGAATCTGTATCATATTTACAGATCACTTTATATTGCACATTGATTTCCTTTGTTTTAGCTTCATGAATTATTAACAATTAACAATAATTTTACAGTATAGCTGAAATTATATTTTAATTGACACCTAACTTCTTTCTCTGAATCAGAAATTTGAATGCAGAAAATGAAATGAAAAGGCGATTTGGTTCAAACATTGTTAGAGGGGAAAACAGGTAAGACTGATCATTTTTACATAAATGGGAAGGACTTATGGCATGGTTATAACATTGAAATGGTTTCTTTCTGACTGATCAAAGATTAGGTGTTCATTGACTGAATGGATCAGGGCCAGACATGAAAATATTTGGCTTGAGGTAATGACATAATTATGGCCCGAGCACAGTGTATGTGAGGTTCATACAAAATAACAGAGGGCTAAATATTTTGTCATTTGGCCCGACCCAACTCAGTCAATATAAGTTATCATAAAATTATGACAACTTTCAAATGGCAAAATAACAAGCAAAAAGTTGAGCAGGGCAAGACATCTTTTTCTGGCCCACTCACGTCAAACACATAAATGTACATGTCGGGCTAGAGTGGATGTAACATGATTCATTTAAACATTATTTAATATTATTTTTGTTTAGTCATTCTTAGTGAAAATTCAGATATGGGCTGGGACAGTTTAACAAAACACTGATCATAATTTTGTGAAAAAATATTTTGATGACGTCATAGTTGATGACATCAGTACATAACGATATTAAGAAGTTTAACATATTCATAATTTCTATAGCAGCTTTCAAGGAGCTTGTCAAGAGAAGATGAAAGCTGCAAACCGTTTCTCTATACAACAAAAATGCATTGAGATATCACAGGTTGAGTGAATCATACATTCCCCTCCCCCCCCCCCCCCCCCCCCCCCCCCCCCCGATTTCAAACATATATGGACATACCCACTTGTTGAAGGTGTGCTATTTTTGATCAATTGGTTAAGTCAACTCTTGTTTGGAATATAAGGCTAGATATGGGGGAACTGTTATCACTTTAGATTTTTGGATTTCAACCTTATAATGAAACTATTGGCGATTGTTAAATTATGACATCACAAATTGAATGACATCACTGAAGCAAGTTTCGTAGCATTACTTAGGATTGAAAAAGGTTTGAGGCAAATATCTGATTCTCTTAATTCACTGTTAACTTGTTGTACCAGTTAGCATGTACATGTACCAGACATATGACAATATTTGATTATATTTATTTTCTGAAATCCAGGTGCAATTTACCCTGAAAGATAACATCTATTAAAAAAATCACAACTCAGCTAATTTACGCCATAGCAACAAATGGTTTTCAGTGTTGAAGACATCTTGAGTATATCTATCAATTCCCCTACTGTATGTAAAGGAAAACAATATTTAAGAAAACATCAAGATTATAACTACATTAATATTATGCATAAGTACCGCTGCAGAACCACTGTCATTGCGATGCCAAATACATGTACATGTAGCTGCTCGGCACTGTTTTCAGCAGTCAAAATTTACAGCTGCTGCAGCCAGCCAGTTTGCAGTGCATTCACAGCGCTGTCTGAAGTGTTTCTGTAGTGCTGCAACAGTGCTGCTCATTTCATGTGTTATGTCATCAATATAAAATTTCTCACAAAATTACTATCAAAATATTTGCCTTAATTGTCCCAGCCCGGATGCCAATTGTCATGATGAATGACGTATAAAAGGTGAAGATATGTTTGAATAGAACATTTTACACCCATCCTAGCCCGATGTGGTACAGCCCCCATCTTATGACTATTGTAAATGGTTCTGAAAGAAAAGTGCACATGGAGTTGTATGGGTGATATGATACCTGTAATACAGAGTATATTGGTATGGCAGAGTACTGTATGGTTATAATGGTACATCTACAGAAGTCTTGCCAGATTTCTGTCCTACTTTAGACACTGAGGGAAAATTGTCGAAAATATTGAGCGATTATTTACCATGTAATTTTAATTAATAAAAAATGTAAATGTACATGTAGTTAACATGTATTTTACAACATAACAAGCTGTTCATCAGCTTCAAAGATGCTCGACGCATATGATTCATTTTATGTTGTCAGGAAACAAGTCCATATCAATCACAAACAAACATTTAAATTTATTTTAATACTACAACAGCACCATAATGCGCAGCTTGCATCTTTAGGACCAACCAGAGTTTTTTTTTCAAATTTTGATTAACTTCTTTTCTATCTCTTTCTTTCTGTGCAGGCAGAGAAAGGCTCACAGGAGAGTATATCATCGATCAACATGGTAATTAGTCCCCAGTTATAACATCAGTATCTGTTGTTGTATCTTTACCTTTTTCATTTGTCGTTGTCCCTATAAATTACAGATACATGTACTTTTAATTGATTTGTGTTCTTGTATGTTTATAATTATTACACTTTAAGTAATAGATACAAAATGAGTGGACGTGCTTTATGGGATTTACAAACTTGAGCTGAAAGCAAGAATTTGTAAATCCCATAAAGCATGGCCACAAATTTTGTTTCGGGCTTATCAACGTCTAGATAAAGAGTCATTTTTTCAGTTATTTTGGCGATACAACTTATTTTGGCCAAGAAAATCGAAGCAAACGTTTATGTAAATCAGGACGAAATCTCTAGCATATTTTAAGATCACTTATCGGTTGGTGATTTCCTTTGTTTTTGCTTCATGAATTATTAATGAGTTTGATAATACAATGTAATATAACAGACTGTGTAATAAAAATACATCCTATGCACTCAAATATTAAGATCCCTTAGCAGAAAGTAGTAGCTTGCAAGAGCAGTCTAGTAAAGCCTGGAGCTTACAAGGTGTAAGCACAGTGCCTCTCAATACTTTGCAAGAGCAGTCTAGTAAAGCCTGGAGCTTACAAGGTGTAAGCACAGTGCCTCTCAATACTTTGCAAGAGCAGTCTAGTAAAGCCTGGAGCTTACAAGGTGTAAGCACAGTGCCTCTCATTACTTTGTCCAATGTTCGAGCCCCGGTAACATGCTAGTTGACTTTGTTGACCAGTATAATCTCTCCCTTGCTCCGAGGGTTTTTCTCTGGCTTCAGTTTTCCTCCCTCCACAAAAACCCAACACTCTAAATTCCAATTTGATCTGTGGTTTAGCTGGGTCCTGACTTTGATCAGCCCTATGGTTGTTTCAGCTATAATGGCCCCCATGATGTCTTAATTAAATAGGTGGTGAATTATCTGCCTGTGAAGTTGGATTAGATCAATGCTGAGGTGTCATGCTAAGAAAAACTGTACAGTATCAGTTCTATATGGGTCAATAGAACTTTCAATCAGTAAATTAAACCTAATGTGTAAAATATTGTCTCTCTATCAGGTTAGTCTCTCCCAAAGAAACGTGGCCTAACATGGCAAAATCAGGTATTAAACTATTCTATTCTGTCCAGGATCTCAAAGTATACAATCATATTAATAAACAATAATATAATATATGTATTTAGGTAAGCCTAAAAGTGGAGCTCGCTATTATCTGACCTGAGGTAACGACCCGAAAAAAACAATAAAATAATTATATAAAGAAAACTAACTTTAAAAACACAAATGCAACTGGTAGAATCAAGGGAAATCAGTGCATAAGGCTTAGAAGAAGAAAAGAAGATAACAGAAAACGAAAAAAAACGAAACCAAATTATCACTAGCTACTGGCCAAGGTTTTGATGTGGGTCACCTGGTTTTGATGCGGGTCACCTGGTTTTGATGCGGGTCACCTGGTTTTGATGCGGGTCACCTGGTTTTGATGCGGGTCACCTGGTTTTGATGCGGGTCACCTGGTTTTGATGCGGGTCACCTGGTTTTGATGCGGGTCACCTGGTTTTGATGCGGGTCACCTGGTTTTGATGCGGGTCACCTGGTTTTGATGCGGGTCACCTGGTTTTGATGTGGGTCACCTGGTTTTGATGCGGGTCACCTGGTTTTGATGCGGGTCACCTGGTTTTGATGCGGGTCACCTGGTTTTAACAGTGCACGTGCAAGTGAAGCACTTTTTCACACACTTTGCTTGCAGCGTGTCATCCTATACCTATGATGCTCCACTCATGCGGGTCCATGTGGAAGTGCCGCTACATTACATGTACATTATTTTGTGCATGTAGCCTTGTAATTCTTTAAGAGAGGCAGATTTATGAATATTCCGTAAAAACTCAGATTTATTGCTAATCAGGAATTTTTGTTTTTGCTTTAAATTTCCTATGCACTGCGACTGTAGTTAGTAATATTTTACATGTATGACTGTGATAATGTTCATTTTCATATTCTTTTACATGTAGGCCTCAGTATGGCATTACTGGAGAGCAAAAATGGGTAAGCATACTAGCTGTTTACACCAGAACATCCTTAGACAACAAACTGTGTGCAGTTCCCACCTGAGCATGGGGCTTGTAGAGAATAAATAGTAGTTAATTTCTCCAGACACATGCAGTAGATTCCGGATGGAGATGTAGGTGTTACTTACAGTCAAAACAATGTAATAAGCAATAAGATAATAACATTGAACATACATGTACTTTGAAAAAATGAAAGCATTTTTATCAAATAATGCAATTAATGAAACAGCCTGGCCTGTGTAGGTTGGGATAGAAGCTATTAACATTTAAAGAACTGGAAGAACAGAAGTGTCTTTTGCATGTACAGTTGTACATACATGATAATGATGCCACATCACAATCATTATTTTTATTATAATGATGGCTAGTTAACTTGTTGACCTATTATTAGTTATGTAGATTGCTTGTATGGAATGAAAAATGGAAGAAAAGCTGTTTTTTTATTACTTCTGAGCCAATTATAATAAACTTCTTAATATTAAGCTCATTTGATTGGTTCGTACCAGGAGTGATGGATCCTCATTTCCTCCTTTTTTATGGCCTGCATGTGCCCTTCCTACATTGTAAATAGAGGCACAGTAGTCTGCTTTAATTATATTTTACCACAACTGCCGGTAATCTCGCGATCTGATTGGTTGAAGTACGGTGGTAAATGAGAGTCCAGACAACGGTGCTGACGCGAGAAAGTTATAGACAACGCTGGCTCTTTCAAAGCTGTCACGCTTTGTAACGAAACTTCTAATATTGTTGTAAAAAACAAATTTCCTCTGGTTTTCCGTGGTGTGGACTCTTATTTACCACGATTTACGTCATCACATGGTCAAAATTTGTTGTGGACTCACTTGGCTCCGCCTCGTGAGTCCACAACAAATTTTGACCATGTGATGACGTAAATTGTGGTAAATAAGAGTCCACACCACGGAAAACCAGTGGAAATTTGCTAAGTATACATACTTATCATCAAGGTCATTTTTATGGGTCATTTTTTCAGGTGCAACTACTTTGTGTTTGAACATTCCCAGGCCTACCAGAATATCCAGTTAATGTTCTTGGAATGCTGTTGAGTCTCTTGATCCCAACAACATTTCAGTAAGTAAATGATCTATTACATTGTATGTGTACTATGGTGAGCTGGGTGGTGGAGCATGTAAAGCACTCGCCTCTCACCACTGTGACCTGGATGTGATGTCATACATGTATGTGAGTTGAGTTTGTTGATTCTCATCCATGCTCTGAGGGTTTTTCTTCGGGTTCTTTGGTTTTCCTCCCTCCATATAAATCAACATGTGAGTTCAACATTGTGAGTTGTACATGTACATGTATTTCATGTAGTGAAAAGTGTGTGTGGAGAATGCTTGGATCATTAGCAGGATCTGCTAGAGGCCTGATAAGCTTCAATATCCAAGGGTAAACAAAAGATGTCGGATTTGATATGAATGTAGTAAGAAGTGTGTGTGGAGAATGCTCAGATCATTAGCAGGATCTGCTAGAGGCCTAATAAGCTCAATATCCAAGGGTAAACCAAAGATGTCCAATTTGATATGAATGTAGTAAGAAGTGTGTGTTGAGAATGCTTGGATCATTAGCAGGATCTGCTAGAGGCCTGATAAGCTTCAATATCCAAGGGTAAACAAAAGATGTCCGATTTGATATGAATGTAGTAAGAAGTGTGTGTGGAGAATGCTTGGATCATTAGCAGGATCTGCTAGAGGCCTGATAAGCTTCAATATCCAAGGGTAAACCAAAGATGTCCAATTTGATATGAATGTAGTAAGAAGTGTGTGTGGAGAATGCTTGGATAATTAGCAGGATCTGCTAGAGGCCTGATAAGCTTCAATATCCAAGGGTAAACCAAAGATGTCCAATTTGATATGAATGTAGTAAGAAGTGTGTGTGGAAAATGCTCAGATCATTAGCAGGATCTGCTAGAGGCCTAATAAGCTCAATATCCAAGGGTAAACCAAAGATGTCCAATTTTTGATATGAATGTAGTAAGAAGTGTGTGTGGAGAATGCTCAGATCATTAGCAGGATCTGCTAGAGGCCTGATAAGCTTCAATATCCAAGGGTAAACCAAAGATGTCCAATTTGATATGAATGTAGTAAGAAGTGTGTGTGGAGAATGCTTGGATAATTAGCAGGATCTGCTAGAGGCCTAATAAGCTCAATATCCAAGGGTAAACCAAAGATGTCCAATTTGATATGAATGTAGTAAGAAGTGTGTGTGGAGAATGCTTGGATAATTAGCAGGATCTGCTAGAGGCCTGATAAGCTTCAATATCCAAGGGTAAACCAAAGATGTCCAATTTGATATGAATGTAGTAAGAAGTGTGTGTGGAAAATGCTCAGATCATTAGCAGGATCTGCTAGAGGCCTAATAAGCTCAATATCCAAGGGTAAACCAAAGATGTCCAATTTTTGATATGAATGTAGTAAGAAGTGTGTGTGGAGAATGCTCAGATCATTAGCAGGATCTGCTAGAGGCCTGATAAGCTTCAATATCCAAGGGTAAACCAAAGATGTCCAATTTGATATGAATGTAGTAAGAAGTGTGTGTGGAGAATGCTTGGATAATTAGCAGGATCTGCTAGAGGCCTAATAAGCTCAATATCCAAGGGTAAACCAAAGATGTCCAATTTGATATGAATGTAGTAAGAAGTGTGTGTGGAGAATGCTTGGATAATTAGCAGGATCTGCTAGAGGCCTAATAAGCTCAATATCCAAGGGTAAACCAAAGATGTCCAATTTGATATGAATGTAGTAAGAAGTGTGTGTGGAGAATGCTTGGATAATTAGCAGGATCTGCTAGAGGCCTAATAAGCTCAATATCCAAGGGTAAACCAAAGATGTCCAATTTGATATGAATGTAGTAAGAAGTGTGTGTGGAGAATGCTTGGATAATTAGCAGGATCTGCTAGAGGCCTGATAAGCTTCAATATCCAAGGGTAAACCAAAGATGTCCAATTTGATATGAATGTAGTAAGAAGTGTGTGTGGAGAATGCTTGGATAATTAGCAGGATCTGCTAGAGGCCTGATAAGCTTCAATATCCAAGGGTAAACCAAAGATGTCCAATTTGATATGAATGTAGTAAGAAGTGTGTGTGGAAAATGCTCAGATCATTAGCAGGATCTGCTAGAGGCCTAATAAGCTCAATATCCAAGGGTAAACCAAAGATGTCCAATTTTTGATATGAATGTAGTAAGAAGTGTGTGTGGAGAATGCTTGGATAATTAGCAGGATCTGCTAGAGGCCTGATAAGCTTCAATATCCAAGGGTAAACCAAAGATGTCCAATTTGATATGAATGTAGTAAGAAGTGTGTGTGGAAAATGCTCAGATCATTAGCAGGATCTGCTAGAGGCCTAATAAGCTCAATATCCAAGGGTAAACCAAAGATGTCCAATTTGATATGAATGTAGTAAGAAGTGTGTGTGGAGAATGCTTGGATAATTAGCAGGATCTGCTAGAGGCCTAATAAGCTCAATATCCAAGGGTAAACCAAAGATGTCCAATTTGATATGAATGTAGTAAGAAGTGTGTGTGGAGAATGCTTGGATAATTAGCAGGATCT
This sequence comes from Actinernus sp. WN-2022, assembly GCA_030867875.1. Classification (NCBI taxonomy): domain Eukaryota; kingdom Metazoa; phylum Cnidaria; class Anthozoa; order Actiniaria; family Actinernidae; genus Actinernus; species Actinernus sp. WN-2022. The sequence goes on along the minus strand of JAOWCC010000019.1, from coordinate 105,767,608 downwards.
GCTAGAGGCCTAATAAGCTCAATATCCAAGGGTAAACCAAAGATGTCCAATTTGATATGAATGTAGTAAGAAGTGTGTGTGGAGAATGCTTGGATAATTAGCAGGATCTGCTAGAGGCCTGATAAGCTCAATATCTCAAGGGTAAACCAAAGATGTCCAATTTGATATGAATGTAGTAAGAAGTGTGTGTGGAGAATGCTTGGATAATTAGCAGGATCTGCTAGAGGCCTGATAAGCTTCAATATCCAAGGGTAAACCAAAGATGTCCAATTCGATATGAATGTAGTAAGAAGTGTGTGTGGAGAATGCTTGGATAATTAGCAGGATCTGCTAGAGGCCTGATAAGCTTCAATATCCAAGGGTAAACCAAAGATGTCCAATTTGATATGAATGTAGTAAGAAGTGTGTGTGGAGAATGCTTGGATAATTAGCAGGATCTGCTAGAGGCCTGATAAGCTTCAATATCCAAGGGTAAACCAAAGATGTCCAATTTGATATGAATGTAGTAAGAAGTGTGTGTGGAGAATGCTTGGATAATTAGCAGGATCTGCTAGAGGCCTGATAAGCTTCAATATCCAAGGGTAAACCAAAGATGTCCAATTTGATATGAATGTAGTAAGAAATGTGTGTGGAGAATGCTTGGATAATTAGCAGGATCTGCTAGAGGCCTGATAAGCTTCAATATCCAAGGGTAAACCAAAGATGTCCAATTTGATATGAATGTAGTAAGAAGTGTGTGTGGAGAATGCTTGGATCATTAGCAGGATCTGCTAGAGGCCTGATAAGCTTCAATATCCAAAGGTAAACGAAAGATGTCCGATTTGATATGAATGTAGTAAGAAGTGTGTGTGGAGAATGCTTGGATCGTTAGCAGGATCTGCTAGAGGCCTAATAAGCTCAATATCCAAGGGTAAACCAAAGATGTCCAATTTGATATGAATGTAGTAAGAAGTGTGTGTGGAGAATGCTTGGATAATTAGCAGGATCTGCTAGAGGCCTGATAAGCTTCAATATCCAAGGGTAAACCAAAGATGTCCAATTTGATATGAATGTAGTAAGAAGTGTGTGTGGAAAATGCTCAGATCATTAGCAGGATCTGCTAGAGGCCTAATAAGCTCAATATCCAAGGGTAAACCAAAGATGTCCAATTTTTGATATGAATGTAGTAAGAAGTGTGTGTGGAGAATGCTCAGATCATTAGCAGGATCTGCTAGAGGCCTGATAAGCTTCAATATCCAAGGGTAAACCAAAGATGTCCAATTTGATATGAATGTAGTAAGAAGTGTGTGTGGAGAATGCTTGGATAATTAGCAGGATCTGCTAGAGGCCTAATAAGCTCAATATCCAAGGGTAAACCAAAGATGTCCAATTTGATATGAATGTAGTAAGAAGTGTGTGTGGAGAATGCTTGGATAATTAGCAGGATCTGCTAGAGGCCTGATAAGCTTCAATATCCAAGGGTAAACCAAAGATGTCCAATTTGATATGAATGTAGTAAGAAGTGTGTGTGGAAAATGCTCAGATCATTAGCAGGATCTGCTAGAGGCCTAATAAGCTCAATATCCAAGGGTAAACCAAAGATGTCCAATTTTTGATATGAATGTAGTAAGAAGTGTGTGTGGAGAATGCTCAGATCATTAGCAGGATCTGCTAGAGGCCTGATAAGCTTCAATATCCAAGGGTAAACCAAAGATGTCCAATTTGATATGAATGTAGTAAGAAGTGTGTGTGGAGAATGCTTGGATAATTAGCAGGATCTGCTAGAGGCCTAATAAGCTCAATATCCAAGGGTAAACCAAAGATGTCCAATTTGATATGAATGTAGTAAGAAGTGTGTGTGGAGAATGCTTGGATAATTAGCAGGATCTGCTAGAGGCCTAATAAGCTCAATATCCAAGGGTAAACCAAAGATGTCCAATTTGATATGAATGTAGTAAGAAGTGTGTGTGGAGAATGCTTGGATAATTAGCAGGATCTGCTAGAGGCCTAATGAGCTCAATATCCAAGGGTAAACCAAAGATGTCCAATTTGATATGAATGTAGTAAGAAGTGTGTGTGGAGAATGCTTGGATAATTAGCAGGATCTGCTAGAGGCCTGATAAGCTTCAATATCTCAAGGGTAAACCAAAGATGTCCAATTTGATATGAATGTAGTAAGAAGTGTGTGTGGAGAATGCTTGGATAATTAGCAGGATCTGCTAGAGGCCTGATAAGCTTCAATATCCAAGGGTAAACCAAAGATGTCCAATTTGATATGAATGTAGTAAGAAGTGTGTGTGGAAAATGCTCAGATCATTAGCAGGATCTGCTAGAGGCCTAATAAGCTCAATATCCAAGGGTAAACCAAAGATGTCCAATTTTTGATATGAATGTAGTAAGAAGTGTGTGTGGAGAATGCTTGGATAATTAGCAGGATCTGCTAGAGGCCTGATAAGCCTCAATATCCAAGGGTAAACCAAAGATGTCCAATTTGATATGAATGTAGTAAGAAGTGTGTGTGGAGAATGCTTGGATAATTAGCAGGATCTGCTAGAGGCCTAATAAGCTCAATATCCAAGTGTAAACCAAAGATGTCCAATTTGATATGAATGTAGTAAGAAGTGTGTGTGGAGAATGCTTGGATAATTAGCAGGATCTGCTAGAGGCCTGATAAGCTCAATATCCAAGGGTAAACCAAAGATGTCCAATTTGATATGAATGTAGTAAGAAGTGTGTGTGGAGAATGCTTGGATAATTAGCAGGATCTGCTAGAGGCCTGATAAGCTTCAATATCCAAGGGTAAACCAAAGATGTCCAATTTGATATGAATGTAGTAAGAAGTGTGTGTGGAAAATGCTCAGATCATTAGCAGGATCTGCTAGAGGCCTAATAAGCTCAATATCCAAGGGTAAACCAAAGATGTCCAATTTTTGATATGAATGTAGTAAGAAGTGTGTGTGGAGAATGCTCAGATCATTAGCAGGATCTGCTAGAGGCCTGATAAGCTTCAATATCCAAGGGTAAACCAAAGATGTCCAATTTGATATGAATGTAGTAAGAAGTGTGTGTGGAGAATGCTTGGATAATTAAGTCACACATAATTAAGTCACACATCTGCCTCTAGCAGATCCTGCTAATAACCAAGCATTCTCCACACACACTTCTTACTACATTAAGTCACACATCACTTGTAACACCAGTAACGTTATATACATGGTACAGTGCAATCGCTGCCGCTTACAATACATCGGTGAAACTAAACGACGGCTCAAAGACCGATTTAATGAACACAGACGAGCAGTTGACAAATTTAATATTAAATCTAAACCTACCACAGTTTCTGAACATTTCCTTTCTTGCCCTAACCATTCTAATACTGACATGCAACTTATCCCCTTAGAAATAATTTATTCTTCGCGAGACTCTATTCGTAAAGCCAGAGAGTCATATCTTATCGACATAGCTAAAACTCTCGAACCTCTCGGCATGAACAAACGTGATGAAACTTAATATGTTATCTTGTAGACCCGTATCAGTTACTTACGTCATTTCCTTTTTCCTCTTAGATTGTGTAATCACCTTTATATTTATACTTGCCATTGTGAAATATTCATTTGTAAGATCTACCTGAAGAAGGCTGGTTTGGCCAGCCGAAATATCGTAGAATTATCAATATATACGTTGTTCGATCAGCTTTTCTGTAGTCCTCGGACTTGTTTACTTATTAGTATTTTTGGCTGATCAGATCTCTCCGCAAGATCCAACGTACCACCGACAGAATTGTCGTATACGGTTTTTGCTATATTTTATTATTTGTTTGGATAATTAGCAGGATCTGCTAGAGGCCTAATAAGCTCAATATCCAAGGGTAAACCAAAGATGTCCAATTTGATATGAATGTAGTAAGAAGTGTGTGTGGAGAATGCTTGGATAATTAGCAGGATCTGCTAGAGGCCTGATAAGCTTCAATATCCAAGGGTAAACCAAAGATGTCCAATTTGATATGAATGTAGTAAGAAGTGTGTGTGGAAAATGCTCAGATCATTAGCAGGATCTGCTAGAGGCCTAATAAGCTCAATATCCAAGGGTAAACCAAAGATGTCCAATTTTTGATATGAATGTAGTAAGAAGTGTGTGTGGAGAATGCTTGGATAATTAGCAGGATCTGCTAGAGGCCTGATAAGCTTCAATATCCAAGGGTAAACCAAAGATGTCCAATTTGATATGAATGTAGTAAGAAGTGTGTGTGGAAAATGCTCAGATCATTAGCAGGATCTGCTAGAGGCCTAATAAGCTCAATATCCAAGGGTAAACCAAAGATGTCCAATTTGATATGAATGTAGTAAGAAGTGTGTGTGGAGAATGCTTGGATAATTAGCAGGATCTGCTAGAGGCCTAATAAGCTCAATATCCAAGGGTAAACCAAAGATGTCCAATTTGATATGAATGTAGTAAGAAGTGTGTGTGGAGAATGCTTGGATAATTAGCAGGATCTGCTAGAGGCCTAATAAGCTCAATATCCAAGGGTAAACCAAAGATGTCCAATTTGATATGAATGTAGTAAGAAGTGTGTGTGGAGAATGCTTGGATAATTAGCAGGATCTGCTAGAGGCCTAATAAGCTCAATATCCAAGGGTAAACCAAAGATGTCCAATTTGATATGAATGTAGTAAGAAGTGTGTGTGGAGAATGCTTGGATAATTAGCAGGATCTGCTAGAGGCCTGATAAGCTTCAATATCCAAGGGTAAACCAAAGATGTCCAATTTGATATGAATGTAGTAAGAAGTGTGTGTGGAGAATGCTTGGATAATTAGCAGGATCTGCTAGAGGCCTGATAAGCTTCAATATCCAAGGGTAAACCAAAGATGTCCAATTTGATATGAATGTAGTAAGAAGTGTGTGTGGAAAATGCTCAGATCATTAGCAGGATCTGCTAGAGGCCTAATAAGCTCAATATCCAAGGGTAAACCAAAGATGTCCAATTTTTGATATGAATGTAGTAAGAAGTGTGTGTGGAGAATGCTTGGATAATTAGCAGGATCTGCTAGAGGCCTGATAAGCTTCAATATCCAAGGGTAAACCAAAGATGTCCAATTTGATATGAACGTAGTAAGAAGTGTGTGTGGAGAATGCTTGGATCATTAGCAGGATCTGCTAGAGGCCTAATAAGCTCAATATCCAAGGGTAAACCAAAGATGTCCAATTTTTGATATGAATGTAGTAAGAAGTGTGTGTGGAGAATGCTTGGATAATTAGCAGGATCTGCTAGAGGCCTGATAAGCCTCAATATCCAAGGGTAAACGAAAGATGTCCAATTTGATATGAATGTAGTAAGAAGTGTGTGTGGAGAATGCTTGGATAATTAGCAGGATCTGCTAGAGGCCTAATAAGCTCAATATCCAAGTGTAAACCAAAGATGTCCAATTTGATATGAATGTAGTAAGAAGTGTGTGTGGAGAATGCTTGGATAATTAGCAGGATCTGCTAGAGGCCTGATAAGCTTCAATATCCAAGGGTAAACCAAAGATGTCCAATTTGATATGAATGTAGTAAGAAGTGTGTGTGGAAAATGCTCAGATCATTAGCAGGATCTGCTAGAGGCCTAATAAGCTCAATATCCAAGGGTAAACCAAAGATGTCCAATTTTTGATATGAATGTAGTAAGAAGTGTGTGTGGAGAATGCTCAGATCATTAGCAGGATCTGCTAGAGGCCTGATAAGCTTCAATATCCAAGGGTAAACCAAAGATGTCCAATTTGATATGAATGTAGTAAGAAGTGTGTGTGGAGAATGCTTGGATAATTAGCAGGATCTGCTAGAGGCCTAATAAGCTCAATATCCAAGGGTAAACCAAAGATGTCCAATTTGATATGAATGTAGTAAGAAGTGTGTGTGGAGAATGCTTGGATAATTAGCAGGATCTGCTAGAGGCCTGATAAGCTTCAATATCCAAGGGTAAACCAAAGATGTCCAATTTGATATGAATGTAGTAAGAAGTGTGTGTGGAAAATGCTCAGATCATTAGCAGGATCTGCTAGAGGCCTAATAAGCTCAATATCCAAGGGTAAACCAAAGATGTCCAATTTTTGATATGAATGTAGTAAGAAGTGTGTGTGGAGAATGCTCAGATCATTAGCAGGATCTGCTAGAGGCCTGATAAGCTTCAATATCCAAGGGTAAACCAAAGATGTCCAATTTGATATGAATGTAGTAAGAAGTGTGTGTGGAGAATGCTTGGATAATTAGCAGGATCTGCTAGAGGCCTAATAAGCTCAATATCCAAGGGTAAACCAAAGATGTCCAATTTGATATGAATGTAGTAAGAAGTGTGTGTGGAGAATGCTTGGATAATTAGCAGGATCTGCTAGAGGCCTAATAAGCTCAATATCCAAGGGTAAACCAAAGATGTCCAATTTGATATGAATGTAGTAAGAAGTGTGTGTGGAGAATGCTTGGATAATTAGCAGGATCTGCTAGAGGCCTAATGAGCTCAATATCCAAGGGTAAACCAAAGATGTCCAATTTGATATGAATGTAGTAAGAAGTGTGTGTGGAGAATGCTTGGATAATTAGCAGGATCTGCTAGAGGCCTGATAAGCTTCAATATCTCAAGGGTAAACCAAAGATGTCCAATTTGATATGAATGTAGTAAGAAGTGTGTGTGGAGAATGCTTGGATAATTAGCAGGATCTGCTAGAGGCCTGATAAGCTTCAATATCCAAGGGTAAACCAAAGATGTCCAATTTGATATGAATGTAGTAAGAAGTGTGTGTGGAAAATGCTCAGATCATTAGCAGGATCTGCTAGAGGCCTAATAAGCTCAATATCCAAGGGTAAACCAAAGATGTCCAATTTTTGATATGAATGTAGTAAGAAGTGTGTGTGGAGAATGCTTGGATAATTAGCAGGATCTGCTAGAGGCCTGATAAGCCTCAATATCCAAGGGTAAACCAAAGATGTCCAATTTGATATGAATGTAGTAAGAAGTGTGTGTGGAGAATGCTTGGATAATTAGCAGGATCTGCTAGAGGCCTAATAAGCTCAATATCCAAGTGTAAACCAAAGATGTCCAATTTGATATGAATGTAGTAAGAAGTGTGTGTGGAGAATGCTTGGATAATTAGCAGGATCTGCTAGAGGCCTGATAAGCTCAATATCCAAGGGTAAACCAAAGATGTCCAATTTGATATGAATGTAGTAAGAAGTGTGTGTGGAGAATGCTTGGATAATTAGCAGGATCTGCTAGAGGCCTGATAAGCTTCAATATCCAAGGGTAAACCAAAGATGTCCAATTTGATATGAATGTAGTAAGAAGTGTGTGTGGAAAATGCTCAGATCATTAGCAGGATCTGCTAGAGGCCTAATAAGCTCAATATCCAAGGGTAAACCAAAGATGTCCAATTTTTGATATGAATGTAGTAAGAAGTGTGTGTGGAGAATGCTCAGATCATTAGCAGGATCTGCTAGAGGCCTGATAAGCTTCAATATCCAAGGGTAAACCAAAGATGTCCAATTTGATATGAATGTAGTAAGAAGTGTGTGTGGAGAATGCTTGGATAATTAAGTCACACATAATTAAGTCACACATCTGCCTCTAGCAGATCCTGCTAATTATCCAAGCATTCTCCACACACACTTCTTACTACATTAAGTCACACATCACTTGTAACACCAGTAACGTTATATACATGGTACAGTGCAATCGCTGCCGCTTACAATACATCGGTGAAACTAAACGACGGCTCAAAGACCGATTTAATGAACACAGACGAGCAGTTGACAAATTTAATATTAAATCTAAACCTACCACAGTTTCTGAACATTTCCTTTCTTGCCCTAACCATTCTAATACTGACATGCAACTTATCCCCTTAGAAATAATTTATTCTTCGCGAGACTCTATTCGTAAAGCCAGAGAGTCATATCTTATCGACATAGCTAAAACTCTCGAACCTCTCGGCATGAACAAACGTGATGAAACTTAATATGTTATCTTGTAGACCCGTATCAGTTACTTACGTCATTTCCTTTTTCCTCTTAGATTGTGTAATCACCTTTATATTTATACTTGCCATTGTGAAATATTCATTTGTAAGATCTACCTGAAGAAGGCTGGTTTGGCCAGCCGAAATATCGTAGAATTATCAATATATACGTTGTTCGATCAGCTTTTCTGTAGTCCTCGGACTTGTTTACTTATTAGTATTTTTGGCTGATCAGATCTCTCCGCAAGATCCAACGTACCACCGACAGAATTGTCGTATACGGTTTTTGCTATATTTTATTATTTGTTTGGATAATTAGCAGGATCTGCTAGAGGCCTAATAAGCTCAATATCCAAGGGTAAACCAAAGATGTCCAATTTGATATGAATGTAGTAAGAAGTGTGTGTGGAGAATGCTTGGATAATTAGCAGGATCTGCTAGAGGCCTGATAAGCTTCAATATCCAAGGGTAAACCAAAGATGTCCAATTTGATATGAATGTAGTAAGAAGTGTGTGTGGAAAATGCTCAGATCATTAGCAGGATCTGCTAGAGGCCTAATAAGCTCAATATCCAAGGGTAAACCAAAGATGTCCAATTTTTGATATGAATGTAGTAAGAAGTGTGTGTGGAGAATGCTTGGATAATTAGCAGGATCTGCTAGAGGCCTGATAAGCTTCAATATCCAAGGGTAAACCAAAGATGTCCAATTTGATATGAATGTAGTAAGAAGTGTGTGTGGAAAATGCTCAGATCATTAGCAGGATCTGCTAGAGGCCTAATAAGCTCAATATCCAAGGGTAAACCAAAGATGTCCAATTTGATATGAATGTAGTAAGAAGTGTGTGTGGAGAATGCTTGGATAATTAGCAGGATCTGCTAGAGGCCTAATAAGCTCAATATCCAAGGGTAAACCAAAGATGTCCAATTTGATATGAACGTAGTAAGAAGTGTGTGTGGAGAATGCTTGGATCATTAGCAGGATCTGCTAGAGGCCTAATAAGCTCAATATCCAAGGGTAAACCAAAGATGTCCAATTTTTGATATGAATGTAGTAAGAAGTGTGTGTGGAGAATGCTTGGATAATTAGCAGGATCTGCTAGAGGCCTGATAAGCCTCAATATCCAAGGGTAAACGAAAGATGTCCAATTTGATATGAATGTAGTAAGAAGTGTGTGTGGAGAATGCTTGGATAATTAGCAGGATCTGCTAGAGGCCTAATAAGCTCAATATCCAAGTGTAAACCAAAGATGTCCAATTTGATATGAATGTAGTAAGAAGTGTGTGTGGAGAATGCTTGGATAATTAGCAGGATCTGCTAGAGGCCTGATAAGCTTCAATATCCAAGGGTAAACCAAAGATGTCCAATTTGATATGAATGTAGTAAGAAGTGTGTGTGGAAAATGCTCAGATCATTAGCAGGATCTGCTAGAGGCCTAATAAGCTCAATATCCAAGGGTAAACCAAAGATGTCCAATTTTTGATATGAATGTAGTAAGAAGTGTGTGTGGAGAATGCTCAGATCATTAGCAGGATCTGCTAGAGGCCTGATAAGCTTCAATATCCAAGGGTAAACCAAAGATGTCCAATTTGATATGAATGTAGTAAGAAGTGTGTGTGGAGAATGCTTGGATAATTAGCAGGATCTGCTAGAGGCCTAATAAGCTCAATATCCAAGGGTAAACCAAAGATGTCCAATTTGATATGAATGTAGTAAGAAGTGTGTGTGGAGAATGCTTGGATAATTAGCAGGATCTGCTAGAGGCCTGATAAGCTTCAATATCCAAGGGTAAACCAAAGATGTCCAATTTGATATGAATGTAGTAAGAAGTGTGTGTGGAAAATGCTCAGATCATTAGCAGGATCTGCTAGAGGCCTAATAAGCTCAATATCCAAGGGTAAACCAAAGATGTCCAATTTTTGATATGAATGTAGTAAGAAGTGTGTGTGGAGAATGCTCAGATCATTAGCAGGATCTGCTAGAGGCCTGATAAGCTTCAATATCCAAGGGTAAACCAAAGATGTCCAATTTGATATGAATGTAGTAAGAAGTGTGTGTGGAGAATGCTTGGATAATTAGCAGGATCTGCTAGAGGCCTAATAAGCTCAATATCCAAGGGTAAACCAAAGATGTCCAATTTGATATGAATGTAGTAAGAAGTGTGTGTGGAGAATGCTTGGATAATTAGCAGGATCTGCTAGAGGCCTAATAAGCTCAATATCCAAGGGTAAACCAAAGATGTCCAATTTGATATGAATGTAGTAAGAAGTGTGTGTGGAGAATGCTTGGATAATTAGCAGGATCTGCTAGAGGCCTAATGAGCTCAATATCCAAGGGTAAACCAAAGATGTCCAATTTGATATGAATGTAGTAAGAAGTGTGTGTGGAGAATGCTTGGATAATTAGCAGGATCTGCTAGAGGCCTGATAAGCTTCAATATCTCAAGGGTAAACCAAAGATGTCCAATTTGATATGAATGTAGTAAGAAGTGTGTGTGGAGAATGCTTGGATAATTAGCAGGATCTGCTAGAGGCCTGATAAGCTTCAATATCCAAGGGTAAACCAAAGATGTCCAATTTGATATGAATGTAGTAAGAAGTGTGTGTGGAAAATGCTCAGATCATTAGCAGGATCTGCTAGAGGCCTAATAAGCTCAATATCCAAGGGTAAACCAAAGATGTCCAATTTTTGATATGAATGTAGTAAGAAGTGTGTGTGGAGAATGCTTGGATAATTAGCAGGATCTGCTAGAGGCCTGATAAGCCTCAATATCCAAGGGTAAACCAAAGATGTCCAATTTGATATGAATGTAGTAAGAAGTGTGTGTGGAGAATGCTTGGATAATTAGCAGGATCTGCTAGAGGCCTAATAAGCTCAATATCCAAGTGTAAACCAAAGATGTCCAATTTGATATGAATGTAGTAAGAAGTGTGTGTGGAGAATGCTTGGATAATTAGCAGGATCTGCTAGAGGCCTGATAAGCTCAATATCCAAGGGTAAACCAAAGATGTCCAATTTGATATGAATGTAGTAAGAAGTGTGTGTGGAGAATGCTTGGATAATTAGCAGGATCTGCTAGAGGCCTGATAAGCTTCAATATCCAAGGGTAAACCAAAGATGTCCAATTTGATATGAATGTAGTAAGAAGTGTGTGTGGAAAATGCTCAGATCATTAGCAGGATCTGCTAGAGGCCTAATAAGCTCAATATCCAAGGGTAAACCAAAGATGTCCAATTTTTGATATGAATGTAGTAAGAAGTGTGTGTGGAGAATGCTCAGATCATTAGCAGGATCTGCTAGAGGCCTGATAAGCTTCAATATCCAAGGGTAAACCAAAGATGTCCAATTTGATATGAATGTAGTAAGAAGTGTGTGTGGAGAATGCTTGGATAATTAAGTCACACATAATTAAGTCACACATCTGCCTCTAGCAGATCCTGCTAATTATCCAAGCATTCTCCACACACACTTCTTACTACATTAAGTCACACATCACTTGTAACACCAGTAACGTTATATACATGGTACAGTGCAATCGCTGCCGCTTACAATACATCGGTGAAACTAAACGACGGCTCAAAGACCGATTTAATGAACACAGACGAGCAGTTGACAAATTTAATATTAAATCTAAACCTACCACAGTTTCTGAACATTTCCTTTCTTGCCCTAACCATTCTAATACTGACATGCAACTTATCCCCTTAGAAATAATTTATTCTTCGCGAGACTCTATTCGTAAAGCCAGAGAGTCATATCTTATCGACATAGCTAAAACTCTCGAACCTCTCGGCATGAACAAACGTGATGAAACTTAATATGTTATCTTGTAGACCCGTATCAGTTACTTACGTCATTTCCTTTTTCCTCTTAGATTGTGTAATCACCTTTATATTTATACTTGCCATTGTGAAATATTCATTTGTAAGATCTACCTGAAGAAGGCTGGTTTGGCCAGCCGAAATATCGTAGAATTATCAATATATACGTTGTTCGATCAGCTTTTCTGTAGTCCTCGGACTTGTTTACTTATTAGTATTTTTGGCTGATCAGATCTCTCCGCAAGATCCAACGTACCACCGACAGAATTGTCGTATACGGTTTTTGCTATATTTTATTATTTGTTTGGATAATTAGCAGGATCTGCTAGAGGCCTAATAAGCTCAATATCCAAGGGTAAACCAAAGATGTCCAATTTGATATGAATGTAGTAAGAAGTGTGTGTGGAGAATGCTTGGATAATTAGCAGGATCTGCTAGAGGCCTGATAAGCTTCAATATCCAAGGGTAAACCAAAGATGTCCAATTTGATATGAATGTAGTAAGAAGTGTGTGTGGAAAATGCTCAGATCATTAGCAGGATCTGCTAGAGGCCTAATAAGCTCAATATCCAAGGGTAAACCAAAGATGTCCAATTTTTGATATGAATGTAGTAAGAAGTGTGTGTGGAGAATGCTCAGATCATTAGCAGGATCTGCTAGAGGCCTGATAAGCTTCAATATCCAAGGGTAAACCAAAGATGTCCAATTTGATATGAACGTAGTAAGAAGTGTGTGTGGAGAATGCTTGGATAATTAGCAGGATCTGCTAGAGGCCTAATAAGCTCAATATCCAAGGGTAAACCAAAGATGTCCAATTTGATATGAATGTAGTAAGAAGTGTGTGTGGAGAATGCTTGGATAATTAGCAGGATCTGCTAGAGGCCTAATAAGCTCAATATCCAAGGGTAAACCAAAGATGTCCAATTTGATATGAATGTAGTAAGAAGTGTGTGTGGAGAATGCTTGGATAATTAGCAGGATCTGCTAGAGGCCTAATAAGCTCAATATCCAAGGGTAAACCAAAGATGTCCAATTTGATATGAATGTAGTAAGAAGTGTGTGTGGAGAATGCTTGGATAATTAGCAGGATCTGCTAGAGGCCTGATAAGCTTCAATATCTCAAGGGTAAACCAAAGATGTCCAATTTGATATGAATGTAGTAAGAAGTGTGTGTGGAGAATGCTTGGATAATTAGCAGGATCTGCTAGAGGCCTGATAAGCTTCAATATCCAAGGGTAAACCAAAGATGTCCAATTTGATATGAATGTAGTAAGAAGTGTGTGTGGAAAATGCTCAGATCATTAGCAGGATCTGCTAGAGGCCTAATAAGCTCAATATCCAAGGGTAAACCAAAGATGTCCAATTTTTGATATGAATGTAGTAAGAAGTGTGTGTGGAGAATGCTTGGATAATTAGCAGGATCTGCTAGAGGCCTGATAAGCCTCAATATCCAAGGGTAAACCAAAGATGTCCAATTTGATATGAATGTAGTAAGAAGTGTGTGTGGAGAATGCTTGGATAATTAGCAGGATCTGCTAGAGGCCTAATAAGCTCAATATCCAAGTGTAAACCAAAGATGTCCAATTTGATATGAATGTAGTAAGAAGTGTGTGTGGAGAATGCTTGGATAATTAGCAGGATCTGCTAGAGGCCTGATAAGCTCAATATCCAAGGGTAAACCAAAGATGTCCAATTTGATATGAATGTACAATGTAGTAAGAAGTGTGTGTGGAGAATGCTTGGATAATTAGCAGGATCTGCTAGAGGCCTGATAAGCTTCAATATCCAAGGGTAAACCAAAGATGTCCAATTCGATATGAATGTAGTAAGAAGTGTGTGTGGAGAATGCTTGGATAATTAGCAGGATCTGCTAGAGGCCTGATAAGCTTCAATATCCAAGGGTAAACCAAAGATGTCCAATTTGATATGAATGTAGTAAGAAGTGTGTGTGGAGAATGCTTGGATAATTAGCAGGATCTGCTAGAGGCCTGATAAGCTTCAATATCCAAGGGTAAACCAAAGATGTCCAATTTGATATGAATGTAGTAAGAAGTGTGTGTGGAGAATGCTTGGATAATTAGCAGGATCTGCTAGAGGCCTGATAAGCTTCAATATCCAAGGGTAAACCAAAGATGTCCAATTTGATATGAATGTAGTAAGAAATGTGTGTGGAGAATGCTTGGATAATTAGCAGGATCTGCTAGAGGCCTGATAAGCTTCAATATCCAAGGGTAAACCAAAGATGTCCAATTTGATATGAATGTAGTAAGAAGTGTGTGTGGAGAATGCTTGGATCATTAGCAGGATCTGCTAGAGGCCTGATAAGCTTCAATATCCAAAGGTAAACGAAAGATGTCCGATTTGATATGAATGTAGTAAGAAGTGTGTGTGGAGAATGCTTGGATCGTTAGCAGGATCTGCTAGAGGCCTGATAATCTTCAATATCCAAGGGTAAACCAAAGATGTCCAATTTGATATGAATGTAGTAAGAAGTGTGTGTGGAGAATGCTTGGATCATTAGCAGGATCTGCTAGAGGCCTAATAAGCTTCAATATCCAAATATCAAATTGGACATCTTTTGTTTATATGAATGTAGTAAGAAGTGTGTGTGGAGAATGCTCGGATCATTAGCATGATCTGCTAGAGGCCTGATAAGCCTCGATATCCAAGGGTAAACAAATAAATTGATTGATTTGATTGATGTATGACAGATCCTCTTAATTTTCAACTGACACATTATATTACAGGCGATATCTATGGATCTTTATTGACAGTTTAACAGTTCTAAAATCCCTCACATGAACATAAATTATTTTCGACTGTGAATGTGTTTCTGAGAGCCTTGAAGGGCTGGTACCCTGTTAATATTCTTGTAGTCCTACGTTTTTCTGAAGCCATATATTTTTCCTTTTTGCATGTGTAAAATTTAATTTAATAAATAGCGTTTTTTCATTTCAACTTTCAGGCCATCTTACACTCACATCCTTACCATGTTGATTCTCTGCTGCAGCTCAGTGAAGTCTGTAAAATGGGTGAAGATTACCAAATGGCTGCTGAGCTCATTGGTAATGTGGAGGTTTCATTAATTGTTTATGATTTAATTATGGTTTTATTGATGTTGCCTTATGATGTGGCTAAAAAAAGGCGATAAAAGCTTGATATTAGCCCCATAAATGTAGCAAAATTGATGTTTCAGAGACTCTTTAGCACAACCATCATTTCCACCCCCATCATGTGGCACTGGAATGCCACACTCTTTAGTCATGCATTTGACTGTTACAATGGATTCAAATGATGTAACAAATTAAAAAGTATTAATACTAATCTACATGTATATGGTACATGTACATCTTTTAAGCATTCACAAATAGGATGGTACTGCAAATGTCTTTGAAAACTCAGCCAACCTTCAGGGGTTTCATTAGAAGCTGGCTACTGTCGGAGTTCTAGCAGCAACTTGTCCTATTACTGTCATCTACCTGATCATATAAATTATGTACTATATGTACATGTATTTCAGGAATAAATGCAGTTTTCTATTTAGATACTCGTCTCAGTCTACATCAAGTCTTATTTTACTTGGGGATTGGGGAGGAGTGGGGAGGTAACTACCCTGTCTACACTAGATACAGCACTGCGTACTCTGCATTAAAACAATGTTATTGCACACCCACTATCTCAATTCATCAGACACTTCATTTGTAGAGACAAAATTAACTAAACCAAACTTTCCTGGCTGCTGTTCTGCAGACGATCATTTGTGTCTTACAGCCTGACGTTTTGTTTGTGCTAACCGTACTAGTGCTAACAGAAGGCTGCTCTCTTGCCTCGTTGTGTTATTGATTTCAGAGCGTTCTCTCTACTGTTTTGAGTGTAGTTTTCACACCTTATTCAGCCTCACCCAGGGTACGTCACGACTAGACTACAGGAGGGCAGAAAACAGGTAACTACGTAATGCTACACTTTATATATGACTACATTCGTGAGCTATGATTGGTAAGTTTGCAGTCTATAACCTCCCGTACAGACTGCAACATTGAAGCAAAGCCGTTGAACAACTCAGGGCCTGATGATTTTAAGCTAACATATTTTTAAAGCTCTCATTTTTTTTCAGGCCATTCTTGATTGCACTTTTTCGTCAGCTGCATTACGTAGGACAGCGAGGTTAGCAAAAACAGTGGTGTTCCAACATTGAATGTATTAATATTAAGATGACACTTTTAATGTTAATGAAATTATTGTTATCCAGGATGCCACCGAACTGCACTGGAGTTATGTAAGCTACTTCTGAGGTGAGGGTTGCATTTTACGGTTGTGTGTTAATTTTGAAGACATATCTTTAAAGTGCCTATAACCCCCAAAAAGTTACGCTTTCAGATCAAACTTAGAAGTATTCTATGCAACTTCCCGAAAAAAATAATGGTTTTAAAGCATTTCTCTTTTTTTTACGGCTTTTCAAAGATGAGAGCCGTGAACTTTTACCGTCAGCTTAGCGACTTGGTGGGGTCTGGGACTAGGTACGTCATAGTAGGGAGCCATGTCACGTGATAAAGGCTTCTCTCATGTACTTTTGGTTCGTTCTTTCTTATTTGCGTCGTAAGTTCTGTAATTTTCTGCTGGACTTTTTGACAAAATGTCTTCGTCAGGCTCCGAATCTGAAGACAGTTGTTCATCGGACAATTCCGAGCTAAATTTTATCAACTATGAGCTTGAAGCAGAAGAATCTGCCGGCGAAGAGAGCGGACGGCGCGGATGTGCCACTCGCCGATGAAGAATGGGTTACAAGAGTACAGACGGAGACCTCCAGAATCGGTTCAGTGGAAGGTGAGTTAAACTGTCCAAAGTTATCATAGCCCTTCATGGGCTTCCCGTGGCCGTCGTCTACCAAAACAACCGGCATTGCAGCAAATATGCAGGATGCCAAAAGAATCCAGTGATCCTTCCAATCGCAACAATCATATATAGAGATTATTAGTATTACATGTTAAGAGCTTTATCGTTTTTATTCACGAGATTTTCGTATCGTATCTCGAACGAGCGAGTACTCGGGCATTAATAATGCTCAATAATGACCAAGGTATGAATTGAAATCAATGAACACAGTTCCATGTTTAGTCTGACCAGGAAAGTGGAAGGTTTATCAGAGTATTTTGATCTATCGTGCATGCATGTTAATTAAAATAGTAAACCACACTGGGAATCAGGAAAAGGTGCTCATAACTAGTCAGAACTGGAAATAATGGGCTATTCCATTAAAAAAATGTACCCCCCCTATCGAGGAACTTGGATTTCTTTGGATTTCTTCAGGGGTCTACAAAAAAAATTTGTGGAATTCTTTAGGGGTTCACCCCAAAAATATTAAATTCTTCAGGGGTTAAACCCGATCAGAGCATGGAATTCTTCAGGGGGTCGACATAATTGGGCCATTTTTGGTGGATTTCTTCAGGGGTATAGCACATTTTCCAATTTCTTCAGGGGGTTTGCGTTTTTGGTAAAAATATGATTCCTCGATTCAATTCAATTCAATTCAATTCAATTTTATTTCCACACTGTTTACATAATCAGGTAAGCAAAATCTAAAGTATTTTAAGATAAGTAATATAATAATATAGAATTAAAAGAGAGCTATGATAGGAATACGTGTGCAGTAGTCAAAGTAGCCGAGGCTTTCGAGTTGACTACTGTCTATGTGTAACTATAAATTATGAATATCTGAGCTCAGTATATACAATATAGCAGAAAAGGAGAAAAAGGAAAGAAAAGAAAGCATAAACATATTTGTGCAATAGCTAGATAATAATGAGATAACAATTAATCACTAAAATAATACTAGTAAATTAACAGAAATAAATATTTATATATACATTGAACAGACATTAAAGGTGATTATAATACTGAAAGATATAGCTGAAAAATATTAAGAAAAGTAATATCAGATTGCTATAGTATTGACACAAGTGGAGAGACATAATAAATATTGACTATTAAAGAACATTGGTAGACTGTATGAATATTTAATATCAGGCAGACTGACAACTTAGAAGGTATGCTTTGTATTTTTGTTTAAATAATTTGCTGGGTAGGTTTTTAAGTCTAAGAGGGACAGTTTCCCATATTTTCGAAGCAGAGTATTTAAAGGTGAATTTACCATAATTTGTTCTGACTTTTGGTATGTAAAAATTGCTTTTAGCAGCATATCTGGTGTTATAATTGTGAACAGCTGAAACTGGAGTTAGGAAATTAGAAAATACAGTTGGAATTCCTAATGCATTATTGCTGATGGAGTGAGCAAAAACTGCAGACTTTAATTTGAAAATATTTTCTAACTTAAGGAGACTGAGCATATTATAATATATGTCAGTATTTTCTCGATAGAGGGGGTGCAGATTTTTAATGGAATAGCCCAATCAGGAGTAGTTGCTCGCTTATGAGAGCTTGCACACACCACACCCATGGGGATACATATATAATGCGACTGATATCACAGTATACAATACTGTACTACTCTACTGTAACAGCATGAATGTCAGATATAATAAGAATATTGTTGCAAAATGCTAGTGCATATTTATATTTACTTGTCTCATTGCACAGTCTGGGATCATGTCTCTGGAGTAGTTACTTACAAGAGTTTAAAAACAAAGAAAAATTCCAAAGGTGGTGGTATGCGTGGTGGTCACTTATGAGAGTGGCTGGTTACTACAGAGCACAAGAGTGGTCTCTGAGGGGAGCTGGTCACCTACAAGGGCAGTTTCACAAAGGGCTTCAACTGTATCAAACAATTGGTACTAACATATAAACTTCTTTATTTACAGATTTCTATGAGTTGTCTCATACAGAGAGTACATCCAGTTAGTCTACGGTTATCTGGGCAACAATAGAATTCCTCTACTAGCATGTGCATATGACACAATCAGGACAAAATTCAATGCTGGGAAAGAAACCTTCACTGGATTTGAAGAAGATGAAGATGAAAGTACTTCATAACTTATATAAACTTTAAGGAGAACAACAATGAACAGTCAAACTTTCAGTGCCATTGGCCACTTTTGGTATAGGCTTCACTGGTCACATACAAATGATTCAATACATGTACAAGGCTCTGGGGAATAATGTGCAGTGATTAATGAAATAACAATAATGAATTTAATTATGCCCCAGAACCTGTGTGTGTGAGAAGTGAAGCATATATCGAATGTGGGCTATTAACCTACATGTATGTCCATATACATGTATGTCCATTCAGGCAACCTGTGAACAGGAATCACTACCCTGACAAGCGAAACTACTAGCCCTGGGCTATTGGAAAGCACTTGCATCGCACCCTGTGTTTCTTTCTATAATTTTACACAAATTTTGAAAATAGGATTATAATATTAAAATTTAAATGTTTGAGTAGTAAATTGGAAAACAGTAAAATCTGACTAACCCCTTTTACAAGGTGGACATGTTTTCAATGCTCTGGCCTAACCTTAAAGGGACTGTGTCATGGTGAGAGACCATTACATTAGATGTCCGGGCCGGACACACTCATTATCAGAGATTCTCATATGAACTGACAAACCTCGTGCACATGTGGGATGGTAAAAATCAAAGCAAATATTAAAAAAATGACTAATAAATTGTGTAAATATACATTATTCAAGTAAAATAATGAACATACTTTCAATCCAGCATTGAAGGAGGGGGTTGAACTGTTTTAACCCACCAATCGAACACTGACTCCATACATACATAGTACCGTGACATGGCCCCTTTAAGCCTCAAATTCAATTGCCCTATTTAATTATGGTGTCACATGATAGACACAGCTGCCATCTTAGGGGGTCAAAACACTCGTCTTTAACAACAGACATACAAAATAAAGCTGTTCTGCCACAGATGGCCTTCCTTCAAATTGGCAAATTTTCCCAATAAAATAAGAATGGCGGCTTTCATCTATTTGTTTTGATGTCATGCCAATGAAATAGGGCAATCGATTTCACTGAGCTGGTCACAGGAGTGATTAGCCTATGGAAGTTGACAGTATAATATATTGCTACCTAGATTGTCCATTGATAAAATATCAAATCACTGAGATAGCTGGTAGACATTTCTGGTTCACTCTGTACTTGTAAGGGGACGAGGGTTGTTCTTTGGACAATCAACAACACCTTTATGCTCTTTAATAGGTTTACACAATACTTTATTTAATGAGGAGGACATACTTAGCTACAAGCTAGTTTACAGAGTTCCACAAATAAATTCAAAAAAAGAAACAATATATAATTTAGAGATTAACAATTTAATTAATTTTAATTTAATAGGTAACTTTCTTGGACACTGAGCAATGGGGTTTTGCCTTGGTTTTTGTGGGCCTTACAGCAGGTGGAACTGGAATTTCTGGCCTTACAGCAAGTGGAACTGGAACTTCTGGCACTAAAATACAAAAAATAACAATTATTATTAAGTTAGTTATGGGTATATATATATTGGTTTATGGTAAATAAAGCACTGGTTTCGTTTTAAATACAAACTTACAGTGTAATATTATACGTTTCCAGCTGGTATTTTAATATTTTGTTTAGTCTCGAAAGACTAAACAAGCAGTATACCTTTATATGACATGTCCAACAGTTTGATACATGTAGGTGTATATGCACTGCTTGAGCAAGAGCTACATGTAGGTGTTATTGGAGGACAAACACAGAAGGTGTGATTAGCACAGACTCGATTTTGTTTGAATATTTTCAGAATTTGAATAGTTTCTTTTGTGCAAAAAAATATTTTATACAAAACAATTTGAATTACCTGGAGCTGAAGGAGGAACATCTATAACAGTCATCCTTTGTTGTCTCTTCTGGGTTGCTTCTGCCCTTGGCTGCTTGTTAAGCATGGTGTCCTGTCCATAGGTGCAGGTGTCATCTAAAGAAAGTTGTCTGATTTATTCACGGTTATTTCCCTCATACTAAATAACGATAATTATAACATGCACTCTCTTAGTCTATAAATACACTTGTGGTGAAAACAATGTTCAGTACGTGGAACCCGGTCATAATGAAGTTTTCTTCCTTTCCCTAGGAACTTCTTTATACATGCAGGTTCCACTGTATTGCTAGGTATAGTAGCCGTTTTGTAGCGCTTCCATTTCACTCCATTCCGGGGAATGGAGTGAACGGAAGCGCTACACAACGGCTGCTATAGGACTAGGAGGCTACTGAGTACTGTATAAATGTGTATTGCCATGCAAACTAAATACAAAAGCACTTACCAAAATCGGAGAATGGCTTAAATCGGTTTCGATGGCATGGACTGATGGAATAGGAACAACTCCATATTCAACCGACTTCAGTCTTGGCGTAGAGTCAAGGACTAAAGAAAATCTTATAAAGTCTTCCGGCTTGGAGTGAACCAAACAAACGCTGGAATTCTTCATCGGTTCCCACTTCGCTCGCTTTGTTCGCACGAACCTCAACCACTGGCGTCTTCTCTTCTTTGCTTCTGGCCGATCATCGCTTAAAAACGGGACCTTGTGTTAGAGCTATCCTTTTTTGAGTCTGGCTCATTCCTACAGCTCCCAAATACACATCTGTTTGGCATTTCAAATCGAGTTATTCGCTCGGTTCGCCCTGTTTTGACTGTCTTTGTTGTTGGTTGTTCGCTTTCTCTCACTACTATGACGTTGCTTTCCGGTTTCGTTCCCAGGCTACTTCCAGACTCCAGCTGACGGCCATTTGGGACAGGGTGCCCAAATCGGGTCGTTTTACAATGTTTGACCCCAGAAATAAGGTCGAACTCTTACTTTTTTCCTTTTTTTCTCTTCGAATTATTGATAAGAAGGATGTAAAGAATTTATTAAAAATACTTCAAATTTGGGGTTATAGGCACTTTAAGTAATGATACAACATGAGTGGCTGTGCTTTATTGGATTTACAAACTCGAGCTGAAAGCGAGAGTTTGTAAATCTCATAAAGCATGGACACGAATTCTGTATCGGTCTTATCAAATGTCTAGATGTACAGTCATGTTTTTCAGTTATTTTACCGATACAGCGACCTATTTTAATACGTATTAACTGAAGACATACTAGACATACTTCTTTCCTTATACGGGAAGGATCTTTCAGCCGGCTCGAGATCACGTTTCGTCCTATTGTCCCACGTGTTTGCATGATTGTGTGTGGTTAATTGATAGCTTCTCATAATTAACACATCTGTCAGTAATAATATTCTTTACACTCTCAAAGAGATCAATTTGGTGAACTTTCTGATGTTACTATTTCATGTATTTACTATATTTTACAAAGAGAGGATCGTGGTAAAATCTGTCAACGCTTGTCTGCTAATCCGATTTGTCGCCGGTTGAGCGCTCTTGGTATTTAGCATGGTTAAGCTCGATACAGCCGTGAAAATCGAACAAAAATTTATGTATAAAAATCAGGACGAATCTGGATCAGATTTACAAGTCACCTAGTACACATTCATTTCTTTGTTTTTACTTCATGAATTATTAATGAGTTTGATATTAATATCAAAGAAAAATGAAGGAAATTAAATTGAAAGATTTTGCTTTGTCCAAATATACTAACGCCTCCCGGTTAGCTCAGTGGTTAAACGCTGGCCTGATGTGCGGGAGGTCGCGGCTTCTAAACCCTGGTCGGACCAACACTCAGGGTCTTAAAATAACTAAGAAGGTGCTGCCTTTGTGAAACAACTGCAAATGGTTAGACCTTCTCATCTTCTCGAATAAGGACGTAAATCTTAGGTCTCACGTCGGGCTCAAGTTTATCAGTCTCACTAGACTGTCACGAGTTACCGACGTTAAATAAGGTCGCTTTACTTTACTTACTTTAGAGCAGATTTCCAATGAGTGGGACAAAATATGGCATGCTGTTAGCCTTACCGTAATCGTACCGTAACTTACTCTACCGTAACTCTGTAATTTGATTGCATCAGAAAGACAAAAAGAATGGGAAACCATTTCAACGTCACGGCATCATACGGTAAGCATGCCGTCAGTCATTTCCTTAACTTGCCCACTCGTACAAAATTCGCTCTAAGATTGTGTAACGTACATACCGTAACTAATCTATTTGACTGGATCAGAATAGGAAAACAATTGGAGAAGCCATTACAAAGTTCTAGCGTGGTGTACCGCGGCAGTGTCTTAATTGTTTCTGATGTTTACCATGTAAGCGATCACTCCACTAACCAATGTTGTTTTGTGTGTCGTAATTTTGACAGTCTAGATCCTGATAATGACCCTCTGTGTGTCTTGTTGATGATTGATTTCTACGCCGTGACATCAGACCAGCACTCATTCCTCGTCAGACTCTATGAAGAATGGGAAGTGAGTACTCATGAGAAACTACCTTCAGATCATTACCAAATACAACTTTTAAAACCCGATCAGAACAACCGTGTTTGTCATGTGGAGAAACTAGTAATATAATCCTGCATGACCCCAAATTAAACTCCTTAACATATGAAACGATAAGTAAGTAATTCCGGTTCATCTGAAAAGCAACAATATCTTGTCTTGCTGCATGGTTTGCAAAAGAAATTGTGGGAATTTTTCGAGTGGAAAACAGACAGAACATTGTCTCTACTGCTAGCCGGGTGCTTGTTTGTTTTTTCAAAGTTCTGGATTTTTACGGCTGGAACGACATACATACAAATGTACATGTAACACATTGCAGTCTTGCTAAAACTATAATTAACATTGTATGCAGGTTGGCGCAGTGGTAAAACACTCGCCTCTCACCGCTGCGGTCCCGGGTTTGATTCCTGGCTCGGGCACCACATGTGAGTTTAGGTTTGTTGTCGAGGGTTTTTCTCCGGTTCTCCGGTTTTCCTCCCTCCGTAAAAATCAACCGTGAGTCAGTGTAGTGTGTTCAAAACAGTTAACGTAGTGGGGAGTGTGTGAGGAGTAAAAGCAAGCCCCCACCAGCTGTAAGCTGTAATATTTAGCCTGCTATAACACATAAAATATATATTTTTAAATCCATGCGTCCTCTATTGAGAGGCTTTATGTTTGTTTTTTATCTTTCAGAGCCACCGGAATTTGTCTCAATTGCCAAACTTTGCATATTCCATACCACTGGCTCTCTTCCACCTAAACAAGCAAAAAGGAAATCAATCAAAAGCGGATGAAATGGTTAGTAAACTTATATAGAAAATGTTCCTTTAGCAGAATTTGGGTTATTTACCTTTTGACGAACTAGTCTTGTATCCATAAGGAATAATAAATAGCAAAAATAGTGAAGTACCCACTTATTGATGTGTTACCCAAACCAACACCAGACTCGTAGCTGAAACAATGTCCCTTTTGGATAACATTTATCAGGCCAAAAATTCATACTGTAATATTTATAGACGCTATTCCAATATGGCTGCTCTAAATATTTGCATAATGCAAAAAACGTAGGATATTAGGTGAAGTGAATGCTGCATGTAGTAAAACATGGCATAGTAAGTAATACTGAGCAGTTTGAGAGTAACCTTTCATTACTGCAAAGTTATTAACATTTAAATACAGGGAAAATCAGTTAGGCATAACTGGCTCAAACCCATGTGATTCTATATATTGAAATCTCTAACTTAATGGCCATATTTATATAGCGCCATATCACCACAGTCTCATGGCGCTTTACATATTACTGACATATCCCGTCAGTGAATTATTTCGGACTGCTTCACGGCGCTAATATAGCTGCCACGCAGTTTACAATGTTGAGTCTGTGGTTAGTGCAATGGCCAGGCTGCTGTACTGGGTGACAATCCCCTGTTCTTTTTCGAGTAGTATAACATGTTCTTTCACGTCCCCTTCAAATACTGATTAGAAGTAGAAGGAGACAAGGCCAACGGCTTATAAACGTCCCTGCCCAAGGACGCGGCCGGGTTCGAAAGCCCGACCTCCCGCACTCTAGACCGTGCTCTACCAACTGCGCTAACCAGTGAGGCGGTTACCATTAGTACCATTTTATGCTATCACCTGTAAAATTCACAGTACTATTGCTAATCTTGCCATACTCTACAACATTGTAGCATTCAACTGTTAACTGCTCTACAAGATTCGCCATTTTAGAATAGGGTCTGAGTTATTGAAACTGTAAGACACTTTTTAATTGGTCGATCTTTAATAAAGGATGAAAAATATAATTACAAAACAAATATCAATCCAAAGTCATGCACGTAGTTAAAGATTTTTGAATAATTATGACGTTCTCAGATAATTAAAGTGAGTTTGTGTTTGTTTCCCTTTCAGCTTCAGAATGCCCTAATCATGTTCCCCTCGGTATGTATGCACCTTTATCATAATGAAATCAAAACGAAACTTCTTCTCCCAACCTGTTGTGAAAAAGAGAAATCTACAAACGATAATGCAACACTGACGTCATTCATAAAGGCATCAAAGCGAGGCTATTGTCCCAGGAAATCTACAGTCGATGGCGGACAATATTGGTTACCCAAACAATTGCCTACCCCTAAAACAATACAAACCCTAACCCTAAAACAATACAAACCCTAACCCTAAAACAATGGGATTCTTTATCAGTGAAGTCCAATAGACCTACAGAACAGTGAAGTCTAACCGGAAAATAACGTTAATTTCCTTAAAAACACAAAAGAACACAACACTGCTGTATAACAGAAACTAAGACATTTCTGACCGACTCCAATTTTGCAATCTTTGGGACAACTGGCATCTGCTACCATTGTTTGAATGATGTGTATAATGGTGTGACTCATTCAAGTTTAAAAGTGCAGACAACTGGTATTGTTCTGATACCATATTTATCACGACGAATAAGATGACCTCTATATCTTAACCGTCTGTTATTTTATCGTCTTTGAGTTTCTCGCCCTCTCCAGTTGCATTAAGTTTAGGAAGCAATCAACAACAGCTATATTGAGTGTTGAGATCTTTCTCTGGTTTCTGGAAATCACTCGCTAGGGCGAGGAGTTGTGCAACGCCCTAACCCCGATGTGCAGCGAGTGGTGTGCCTGAAAAAAATTCTGCACCTGCGCACGCACTGTTAAAACAAGGCCACCCGGAGCGAAACCTACCTTGGCCAGTAGCTAGTGATACATTTTCCCCCTTTTTTCGTTTTCTTTTTTCTTCTAAACGTTTTGCACTGATTTCCCTTGATTCTACCAGTTATGTTTGTGTTTTTATATAATTAATAGTTTTTCTCCTTTTTTGCCTAAATATATATATATATATTATCCTAATGTGTTGATTTACTTACAGCAGTAAAGAACATTTAAGGGAGGGTAGTCTATTTTAGCAACTGAACTTTTCCAGACAGAATAATGTACGACAATTTCAAACAGGATTTTGCAAGTCTTTGATCTAAAATATTTAGCGTGAAATGATGCACATAATTATAGAATTGACCAATCAAAATCACTACCGCGATTTCGAGGTAGTGACGTCATTGGACAGCATTATCGGCTGATGAATTCAGACGTCTCTCTTGGGGAGGAACGAACTAGAGGAGACGGCTGAAATTCAGGCTACTGTTGGAGTCTCCTGCTATGAATGCAGGTGGTTTGTAACAGTAACTCATGTGACAGAAGATTGAAACTTCTATTTTCACGTCACTTGAAGATCACATAAATCTGGGGCAACGCAGTTCGGCGTTTTGTCAATATCAGGAACTAGTTTTGGTTAGTAGGCCAGTGTTAATGTCTGTTCTTTTTGTATTTCTCAAGGCATTTGTTCCTCTCATGGATAAATGTAATGTGGTACTCGACTCCTCCCTTGCTAACCACAAGTACTTCTCTGCTCTTGCCATAACCAGGTATTCCATAATATAACGATTAATTTTCCGTCGGACTTTGACTACCGTCCATTGATAAATCTCTCTTCAACATAAAGAAGATTTAGAACAAATACATCTCTAGTGTGGTTTTATTATATTGCTGGCTAAGAGATTCAATATATTGTATAGAGAAAGCATATGTAATATGAAATAATGTGAAGTAGAGCATATTCCTTAAAGGTGTTATGTCATGTATAGAGTCAATGTTAGATTAGTGGCTGTTAATTGGTTACAAACAGTTAAAGGGGCTATGTCATGGTGTTGCACATGTGTACAAATTTTGTTTTACACACATTTTATTTTTCTATTCTAATAGTGTAATTTACGATCTGACTGGTCCGCAGGTAGCTTAAAGCTAATCTAGGCGGGCCGAGTCTTATATAAGTAAATATACTAATTACAGTTTAAAAGAATAAGTTAAGTTTTACATGTAATGGAGGGAGAAAAAAAAAGAGAAGAAAAAGGAATTATAAAGAGAGAAAAGACAAGGTGGTGACTTATGTTGATATAACTATAAACGTTAATTTATAGAAATAACAACTGTAAAATCAGCAAATTTTATTTGAATGATTTTACTTTTGAAATAATCATGGATGTATCAATATAGGTGGGTTAGGGTTTTGAGCTCAGTTTGGGCAGGTAGGGTCAGGGGTTTGACCTGATTTGGGGGGGTCAGGATTTGAGTTTAATTTGGGTGCAGTAAAAGTATTTTAATATCAATTTATAATTTGTTTTTAATTCCTTTTCCGGCCAACAATTTATTTCACAGGGCCTATTTGTTTTTATTTAAAGAAGGGGCAATCAGGGTTTTTTCCTCAAAAAAAGGGGGTTTTGGAGGCCCCCCCCCCCAGGATATCAGTGCATTCACATAGTATTTCTGTTCTATTTTTGTTATTTATGTAGGTCCCTCATAAAGAAACCTAAATGTTCAATTCGATTGACAATGCCCCTTTAAGTACATGTACTGAATAAGTATGTTTTGATTTCCATGCAGTGAATCGATTGCGCTAAAACAGCTTATTATGCTGTATGTGGGGAGGACATACCATGCATGGAAGGACCCCGAGGTAAGACAATCATCTTTTTCTTTTCTTTCTTCTATTTTTCTTACCTGAATATGGTCCTAAATAGTCCAGTTTCGTATTCGAACATTACCGCTGAATAAGCCATTTTGACGATGTTGCGCACGCATTGAAAACAAAAGCATGTGGCCCGCCAAAAAACAGAATGTGGCCCGCCAAAACTCAATGTTGCATGACAATCTTTTGTTTTCTTGATTGCTTGTATATTGTTCTCAATGCGCGCGCAACATCGTCAAAATGGCCTATTCAATGAATACAGACGCATGTACGCAGGGTTAGCCTCATTCTGAAGTTAAATATTCATAAATACCAGCGAGTAGGTGGGCTATTCACAACGCTGCGTATTTTTGTAGTTTCACATTTTGCACCTTCTCGCTGGAATTTAAGAATGTTTAACTTCAGAATGAGGCTAACCCTGCGTACATGCGTCTGTAGTCATCGCATTCAGCGGTAATTTTCGAATACGAAACTGGACTATTCACGTGTGTGTTTTGTTCATCCTGTGAGTTCGTTTCGTTTCAGGTCATTGAGTGGCTGGTAACTAATGTCAAACAAGTAATAGAAAGAGTGGATAACAAAGAACCTTTCGTGGAGGAATGCACAAGAAAGTATGTTACAATGGTAGCTTTACGGGAGCTGGTGCTCGGAAGAAAAAAATGAAAGATTCTTTAAGGGCATAGTCATGAATTGATGGGTGGGCGGGTGGGCGGATGAGAAACATCTAAAATTATTTTCTCTCAAACCTACTTCTTGAGAAAAGCGATTTGTTTTAAGATCCCTTGAATACTACATATGTATTCCACGTTGAAGCCATCCTTTTGGTTCAATGACTTGTACCTGAGCATTAGAAATCCTCAAAATACCTTTCTCATATATTTTTCTGTACCCCTCAAAATTCTACCAATAAGATAACAATGTATTCTTGTTAAAAGTGGCCTCGTGGACCCTTAGCAGAGGAGGCAGGCTTGTTCAGGCTTGTTTAGAAGATACTTCAAAATATTTCAATGTTTTCTTTTTAAGGATTTCTGAAGAAGGGCGATCTGACCGGTCATTAAATATGGAGGGGGGGGGGGGGGGAATAGGGGGTCGATTATTTTGCTGAATTGTGAGGGGGGTTTCCCCCAAAAAATGTTAATGAGAAGGGGGGGGGGATGTTGAATGTTTTCAAAGCTTCAGAGGGGGGGGGGGGCTTTATTATTAATTTGTATTAAAGTGAGGGGTCTGGAAAATATTCTGACCAAAAATAATTTATCCTCCACCTCCCTCGCCATATTTAATGACCGGTCCCTAGAATATTTCTGTTTTTCTTAATTACAGTATTAAAGTGTAAACCCAATGAATCAGTAAACAAAACTCTAGAACCAGCACCTGCCTCGTAAGCGCAGTAGCAGCGCGTCGGTCTCATAATCTGAAGGTTGTGATTCTCACACGGGGCACCTGTTTCTCTCCCTTACATATCATTTTTTACCTTCGCCTGAATGGCTTTATTTTCGGAAAGCCCTCCATTTTTCAAATCCCTTAAAAAGTGTGAACAAACCTTTCTTTACCGTAGGGCCCACTGAATTGCCTTTTTTATGGGCGTGTTGTCTATCATTGATGATTCAATGATTTTATTTGTCCTTTTTAGGCGACGAGTTCGATACCAAGGGACGCCGAGGAACATCTACAGGCACATCGTAATGTCAGGTAAAAGTAGTTTATACTATGCAATAACCCCCCCCCCCCCCCCCCCAACAGATCACCACGTGGTCGTGGAGTCGATAACATGACAGCGAGGTCAGTCGACGAAATTCAATACAATAAACAGTGCAAATGCTTTGTCTACTGGATATTACGGTCCTTCGTTTATCCACATAACCAACAACAATATTCACGTTTGCTTGGCGAGCTTCAAGGCCCCCCTGGACTCGCTTTCGTGTTACCGACTCCATGGCACGGGGGGAGGGGGGAGGGGGGAGGGGGGAGGGGGGGAGGGGGCATAAGTAGCCTGCGGAAACAGCTGTCTCTATTCCAGGGCCAAAAGCGAGTCCCCCGAGAGAGGCGTCTGCGATTTAAGCCCAGAAATTCCACACTGATGACATATACACCCCATTCCAATATGGCGGATACACGGCCGGAGCGTTGGGGCGGGACACGAAAACGAGGGTAGTTAGGCGGAAGTCTATGTCAAGAAGGTCATGAGGCGGGAATTTCGCGCAAGTTTTGAAGCGAGTTTGTTTTTCCGAGAGGGTTGGAATAAGTAGATTTTATCCCCAGAGAGTTAGAAAATATGGCGGATATTCAGGCTATCATTTTCACTGAGGGATATATTCTTCAGTGAAAACGATAGCCTGAATATCCGCCATATTTTCTAACTCTCTGGGGATAAAATCTACTTATTCCAACCCTCTCGGAAAAACAAACTCACTTCAAAACTTGCGCGAAATTCCCGCCTCATGACCTTCTTGCCATCGACTTCCGCCTAACTACCCTCGTTTTCGTGTCCCGACCCAACGCTCCGGCCGTGTATCCGCCATATTGGAATGGGGTGTATTGTCGTCCAGAATCCGGACAAACTCGCTGATTGTCGATTCGCCAAGTGCAAAAATCTCACATTCACAACAAACAAACCGTGGTGGATTGGCGAAGGAGATAAGTTAGTTGCTAGCAAATAAGCTTTCTTCGGATATTTTCTGTCAGTGTGTTGATTCTCTTTGCCCCCGCTTCAAGTTTTGTATATTTTGTGCATTCGGCAATATTTTATAACAATTTTCGAATTAGATCTATGACAAACGTGAATGAGTCAGTCCCTGCATACTACCCGTTTTTCTGCCTATTTTCTGCAAAGGATACGAATATAGTTTAGATTCCTATGAATATTATGTTACTGGCTACATTGTAGATTCACGCGGCATTCTGAACTTTGCGGTTTTCTTGAATACGTCATCAGTATGGAATTTCTGGGCTCAAATCGCAGACGTCCCTCTCGTGGGGCTCGCTTTTGGCCTTTGAATAGAGACGGTTGTTTCCGCAGGCTAGTGCATAAGGTGTTCACACTAGCGACATGAGTACAAACACAAGCAACGTACGCAGTACTTGTTCTACTTACAGGTGAGAGATAAGAACAAGAGTCACTAACGATCAATAAATTACTTCGTCTGCAGTGTGAAATGTTCACTGTCGCGTATTTTTCACGTACATAAAACGTGCGCCAAGAAAACAGCCATAAGTATTCCACTGTTGCGTTTACTTACGTTTTTCAAATGGAGGTTTACTCGCTGTTTTTTCCCCGCCCTTTTTCCGTACATAGAGAGAAATCCACCGTAAGGCGACAGAAAACATGTTGAATAGAGTTTGAATGCGTCCAAACTTTGATTCATAATCTCTTCGACATTAAATACAGCCATGCGTACCTATGGCGGCAGGGTTTAAGTCACAATTCTCAGCACGGCTGAGCCGAGGCTTTGGCTAGGACGGCTAGCTTCAGGACATCTTGATATGAGAACTACCATAGATAGCCCAAGCTCTGGTTTGGGCTTGATCGCTTTATAAGGGCTGTTTTTGGTTCGAAGCCATGGTGTTTTTTTCTTCAATAAACCACAGGCAGCCCAAGCTCTGTATTTGCACTGTGTGACTATTATTTCACAAAATTCTCAGATAAAGAAAATAAACTTATCTTAAGAGTTTGTTGTTGTCCTGTTGTTTCAGTCTGTGGTCTAGAAATGGCGGTTATGGGCATTTCTCTCACTTTGGGTTTTTCTCTCTTCTCTGTCTAAAAGAAAGGAAAGGCTGCACACTCAAATTCAAACCACGAGTCACTTGAGAGTCAATGCAAAACAAAGTCTTAGTGTGGAAGGCGGCTCTAATAGCTTAAAATAGAGGAAAAGATTAAATAAAACTGAGAAAAGAGAAAAAGAATAACAAAAATTGTTACTGGCTGGTATGGGAATCGAACTCCAAATCGTTGGATTCGAAGAGCGCGCTCTACACACTTTACCATAGAGCCGATTCACTTGTAGACCAGTTTCAAAATAAGGTATATATGTATAAGTTCTGAGCCCGTGAACTTTGGGAACAAGCCGTCGTCAAGCGTTGTCAACTTGTTTGAAATTGTAGCCACGCCATTGGCTACTCAGTACAATAGGCGGCACGTTAGACCCCGTGGGGAGAGAGTAAAGTATCTGGCAATTTATTGACTGTCCCTCTGCCGGAAAGAGGAATTTTGACAGCATGCCCGAATTGATGCTAACACGTAGTTTCTGACGAAGAATGAGAGGGCTTTTTCAAAGAAATGAGTTTATTTGGAAGAGTTAGGATAATGATTTCTCAAGTCTGAAAACTTCTGGGGTAAGAAAAACTATCTACCTTTCACCTGACGGAGGAAATTACGCCTATCGGACGGGTTTTCGTGCGAAAAATCGTCCTCAAGTGACTCGTGGTTTGAATTTGAGTGTGCAGCCTTTCCTTTCTTTTAGACAGAGAAGTGAGAAAAACCCAAAGTGAGAGAAATGCCCATAACCGCCATTTCTAGACCCCAGACTGAAATAACAGGACAACAACAAACTCTTAAGGTAAGTTTATTTTCTTTATCTGAGAATTTTGTGAAATAATAGTCACACAGTGCAAATACAGAGCTTGGGCTGCCTGTGAATAAACGTGCCTTTATCCTCGCAGGCATCTCCATTTCGACATCGGGCTAGCCGTGGAATTTAACACAGGAAGCCCGTAAAGCACGAGGAGGCCCGCTCAATTTGTAGGGGTGGGGAGGGTGGTTAGCGATATTAAACTGGTTTTGTTGCTAGAAAAAAAGTAATTAAATACCCGTGAATTAATTAGTTCTCAGGCAAGAATGTGGTGATAGAATTGAAGAGGTACTCTAAATCTGTTAGTCCGTTGGTTTTCTTCTCCGAACCTTCTTAACGACAGTCTTCTCACCTCCTCTGTTATTCTTTGTACTACAGACATCAAGGATACCACAGGATCTTTACCAATGGTAAATAGCACAGTAGCACATTTTATTTGTAGAGTAGTGAATTCTACGCTTAATTTAACTGGTCATATAAAAAGTCCTGTTCTTCTGATTTTCACCTCGCCGTATCAATAACACGAATCGAAGAATGCATACCCACCCTTGAATTAATATACTTGCTCCTAGTGCGGCATACTAATCGTTCCCACTTCATTCCCAGTCGGACTGAACAACGCTCAGGGTCTAAAAATAATTGTGCTGCTTTTGCTAAATACAAATGTAGTCTCAGCTTCGACTGCAAGTGGTTCACGTTAAAAGAATCGTAGGGCCCCTCAGAAGAGCTCGTTGGCTTTCAGTTAATCAGTTTTCTAAGACTGTCATATGATGAGTTATCGACGTAAAAACACGACTGTGTGACGACACAAGCGTGAACAAGAGGAAACGAGGGACCATATTTTATATGGGCCTGACTTAGCAGACTGATATCGGCTTTGTACTGAATTCATAGTACTACTCTTGGTATTACTCTTACGCCTACGGCAAACTAGCCATGAACTTAATTCAGTCGAACCTATTAATTTTGAAATATGCTCATGGATAGTACGACGTTTGCCGCAATTGAGATCGACCTATTCAAC
This sequence comes from Actinernus sp. WN-2022, assembly GCA_030867875.1. NCBI lineage: Eukaryota > Metazoa > Cnidaria > Anthozoa > Actiniaria > Actinernidae > Actinernus > Actinernus sp. WN-2022. The sequence continues at coordinate 105,734,350 of JAOWCC010000019.1, read as the reverse complement.
AGGTACGAGTCCAGCATGAGGTCCGAGTAGCCAAGTCGGGAATTACGACTCTGGTGCGACTTTACGGCAAACGTCGTTCTTAACACGTGCCGAACTAAATTCATAAATTATGTAAAATAATAAATAAATCATGCAAATCGTATGGATTGTGTCAAAACCGTGAAAACAGCATCTCCCCCATCTTCCAAAACACTGATTCCCCCCCCCCCCCCCCCCCTGGTGAGCATGCGCTGTACAAAGGCGATTTCGAAGGCGAAATGGCGGCCTATCGGAAGTCATTGCCGCATGCCGCTCAGCCGGAAATTAACGTCACGTCACAAACTCCATTTGCGTTAAATGCGAAATGCCTTTTTGTAATAAATGCTCAGTATTCGAAAGTAATGAAGACGCGCCTGGCTGGAATGCCGGCAGAAGCATTGGCTATTGCGAATGTTGCGATATAGCTCGCTTTCAAACGCTTCAATGTGTGAATCGCAACCGCTAGAAACATGGCCAATAACGCCACTTGCAGTGACAACCATCGTCTCGTATACACGGCACCGAGTGCTGTGTAGAACGCCATTCTTCTGTTTCTGTTTTGTACAATCATTTTCCACAGAAAGGCCTTTCTTTAATATATTCGACCGAGCGCTGTATTTCGCCATATCACTAACCGCGGGCGAAAAGTGAAATGCGCCAGGACACGTGTTAGTTCCCGTGATTTAATTAGGCGCAAGTGAGTTAAGATCGACATATGTTCGACGTTTGCTGCCACGTCGGCTCTAAGTCGATCTTCTACCGAACCAATTTTTAATAGGATCGGCGCGACTTAAGTTCGACGTTTGCCGTAGGCCTTAGGGCGCTTTCCACGCAGCACGCATCCACGGAAAACCAGAGGAAATTTGTTTTTACAACAATATTAGAAAACGTACAAGGAAGTTTCGTTACAAAGCGTGACAGCTTTGAAAGAGCCAGCATTGTCTATAACTTTCTCGCGTCAGCACCGTTGTCTGGATTCTCATTTACAACCGCACATCGACCAATCAGATCGCGAGATTGCCGGCAATTGTGGTAAAATCTTAAATGGAACATGTCAGTTCTGCGAACTGGTCCACTCAGTTCCTAGAACTTACGCGTTCCATTTAAGAAATGGCCGATCAGACGACCAGTCAGTTCGCGTAAATGGAAAGCGCCCTTAATTATTTTTGAAATCACTGGGGGATTCCTCTGATTGTTTGAAAAGAGTGCGATTAAAGACCAAATCGCATCTTTTTGCTACTCGGATTGCAATCTCGGATTGCAATCAAAAAGCAGGAACCTTACAAGCCAGCCAACCAAATGAAAGGATTTAAGAGGCGACTCGGTTGTAGTAACAGTTTGTACTTTTGTTGACAGGAGTTATCTGATGTGCCGATGATGTCGTACGATCCTCTTCCCCCGCAAGATTCCATATCCAGCTACACTCGAGCCAAGAGGTAGATGAAATATTTTTAAAACGCTCGGGTGTTTTTCTGGTAAAAACTGGGTTGAAAACTAGTGATTCATTTCCATCCTTGCAATCAAAAGGCCAAGGCATTCGACTTTGTTAAAATACATTTAAATGGGGCCATTCATAGTTCCACAGCCGCAAACTTAGCCCCTCCCCCTTAGTTACTGTTGCTATGGCCCACAAACTTAGCTCCTCCCCCTTAGTTACTGTTGCTATGGCCCACAAGCCGAAACTTAGCTCCTCCCCCTTAGTTACCGTTGCTGTGGCCCACAAGCCGTAAACTTATCTCTCCCCCTTAGTTACTGTTGCTATGGCCCACAAGCCGCAAAATTAGCTCCACCCCCTTAGTTACTGTTGCTATGGCCCACAAGCCGTAAACTTTACCCCGAAGAAATTCAAAACAAACAGAGCGAGAAACAAGAAGAGAATACACTGAATTTTAACGGGACGTGAAACAACCACAGGGGCTGCTCAAAGTCAGAACCCGGTTAAACCACAGATCGAATTGGAGTAAGCGTGTTTTTTTTTTTTGGAGGGCAGAAAACCGGAGAACCCGGAGCAAAAACCCTCGGAGCAAGGGCGAGATACCAACAAATTCAACTCACCTTACCGGGGCTCGAACCCAGGCCACAGTGATGAGAGGCAAAGCACTTACTATACCACTTGCTCGACCCCGGCGATAGGCCTCGTAGCATTGTTATCCCCCAGACCACAGTGATGAGAGGCAAAGCACTTACTATACCACTTGCTCGACCCCGGCGATAGGCCTCGTAGCATTGTTATCCCCCAGGCCACAGTGATGAGAGGCAAAGCACTTACTATACCACTTGCTCGACCCCTGCGATAGGCCTCGTAGCATTGTTATCCCCCAGGCCACAGTGATGAGAGGCAAAGCACTTACTATACCACTTGCTCGACCCCGGCGATAGGCCTCGTAGCATTGTTATCCTCCAGGCCACAGTGATGAGAGGCAAAGCACTTACTATACCACTTGCTCGACCCCGGCGATAGGCCTCGTAGCATTGTTATCCCCCAGGCCACAGTGATGAGAGGCAAAGCACTTACTATACCACTTGCTCGACCCCTGCGATAGGCCTCGTAGCATTGTTATCCCCCAGGCCACAGTGATGAGAGGCAAAGCACTTACTATACCACTTGTTCGACCCCGGCGATAGGCCTCGTAGCATTGTTTATCGATTTCCTTTCTTTTGCTAAATTTCTCAAATCTTTCCGTTTCATCTCCTTCTGACAAGCTTGTGTGACAAGATGGCGGCGGTATTTCCCCATGGAGCATTTTTCTGAAGTGCTTTGAATTTTAATTGACAGGTGGAACTATGAAATGTTTGAAGGTGTTTTGGAGATGGTGGTGCAGATTTTAATAAGATGTTAATCATTCTAGGCATACTGTGGGCAATGAGGAAAACAACCCGCTGGCGATGTTTTTCCGCTCATTGTTACCGTCCTTCAACCCACAGGTAACAATATTAAACATTCACATTTGTACACGTATTTGCAATAGCCAATCCACTTAAAATTAACTAATTTACCACAACTGCTCAGTATCTTGTTTTCTGATTGGTTTATTGCCATTGGAAATAGGATTACGTGATAGCGCGTTGGAAACACTTTTTTTCTAACAATTTCCATCATTTTCAAGGCTCTTCCGCTTGAATATTTCTTGTTTGTTGTTTTAAAAAATTACGCTATTTCGTAGGTTACGAATACAGCCGTCTCGCATCGGGAACCACAATCAAACCGTGGCCCCGAGAGACGTCTGCGACTTGAGACGGAAAATTCCATATTGATGACGTTATGCGGCCAGGATCTGGTCGCGTTATTTGATTGGATAGTATGCCTAATTATCATATACGAGCCAATCAAATTACCCGACCAGATCCTGGCCGTATAACGTCATCAGTATGGAATTTTCCGTCTCAAGACGCAGACGTCTCTCTCGGGGGCCACGTTTTGATTGTGGTTCCTGATGCGAGACGGCTGTATTGGAAGGCTAGATATATTGCCGTGGTGTCCTCTTATTTGCCACATTTTGCGTCATCACATGATCAAAATTGTTGTGGATTACACGAGGCGCTGCCGAGACCTAGAGATCTGTCCGTATTATAGAGGTGTCCGTACAGAGGTTCCACTGTACTTTTATTACCTAAAGCCTCTTGCATGCATTCAGTACAACGTAAACCAAGGAACAGGGGTAATGTATTAGACTGGGTTCTTTATACAAGCGTTTCTACTCCCACATCACCAACAATCAGTGTTTGGCAGCCGAGTGATAGGACTACTTATATTACATCTCACGGTCCATTTTCTATTTGTTACCAGACCCCAAATGACGCTACCGCGCCCCACCAAGATGCTAGACTTGACGAACAAGAGATACAAGGTGCCGAGGGAGGACCTAGGCCACTAAGAGGAACAGACCTTGCACAGGGCGTTGAAAATTTGATGTCTGCAATGAGAGAACTTTTGAATACTATCAGTTTCCGTGGGGAGCCTGGTAATGAACAGGGAGAAGAGGAGCAGGACTGGGAAGAAGATGAAGAAAGGGAGGGCGGACAACATTGAATTGTGGTTAATTCACTAAATACTTGATGAAGCTTGTATATACCATACTTCATATCGATTGTGGTATCGTAAATGTATTCTTTGAATATTTAGTCAACCACATAATTACATTGTATTTTAGTGAACAACACGCTTGGGGAAGCCAGGGTCATTCAATCAAGCAAAATTATTTTCCAAAGCAACTGCGACGTCTTATGCAGAGAGAACTCAACTTCTCTGAGATTTGTTCCGTTCCTCGGTGATAATAGTATTACTAATGCCTCATGCCATGCTATTACTTATGATGACTTTCCTTACAGACGAAATGAGGCATCTTTGAGAATGGAACTGTAATACTGCCTCAGAGACGCCTCTTCTGCCAATACATGTCGCCAGGAAAAGTAGATTGTGCGCGATGGTCTGAAAGGGCCTTAATTAAACTAACGGGTAACAGGCGCTACGCGAGCGTGTCCTGAGTGGACCTGCGAAAGGCCACATCGCAAAACAAAAGCAGGCGGAGGGACTTTGAAAACGTTTATCCAGATTGTTACGACTCTTCGTTTACTTTAATAGATAACAAGACTACTCTAAGTTGTGATTTTTATTGCAAACATCAAGATGTATTTATCTTTAAACTACACGCGCGATGAAGCAACTCAAGCATAGACGCAATGCATTGATGAGAATCGTGAACATATAATACAACAAGAGCCTCGGGTTCCCGGTCGACAACAAACTTTGGTTTAAAAGGTCAAGGAGGTCACCGAATTACCCTGGGTTCCAGAGACTCGAAGAAATAAGCGAGAGAACAAGAGCCGCTACATCCAGCACTCACGGTTGCGTCTCGTCATGAGTAGAGGTTCAAATTCTGAACACCCCTTATTTCTTTGAGCCTCTGGAACCAGTTTTTTCGAAGCAAGCGCTACCCCGGGGTTAAAATCGCTAACCCGAGGGTAAACTGAACAGATTACAACTACAAATTTAGTGCTATCATAGGGATAGTTACCCTTGCTTCGAACAATCAGGCCAGGGTAATACCGAACCTGACAACCTTTAAGAATAATAATAAATAATAAAAAAAGGAGCTGCAGGTAGCTTAATTAGCATAGGAAAGCGATGATTCACAATTGTTGACAAGCTGAAGAACAATGACAGAAATGATGAGAATATAAGTACAATAATGACTGAGAGCAATGCTCATAATCATGCTGATACGATGCTAAGTTGTGGCCGGTCTCAATGTATTATTGACGATTCAACCATAGCTAAATGTCTCCCTAAGTCAGTTTATTACATAAATTTCAAACAACCTAACTATTGCCTGTCTTTTATTAACAGAACATTAACCGAACAACCTGGGGCCAATTCAATATAACTTTTACGCGTGTATTTTACAAATCTGGCAATTGGTTAAACGCCGAAAAACAATGGCCACACTTGTACAATACGTGTAAAAGTTTAATTGTGTTGGTCCCTGTATACGTATGACATTTCTCTATTTTAACTGGGCTAGCGCAAACTGGTGCTTACTGCAAATGTAATCTAAGCTTCTTCTTAGATATGGTCACCGAAGCATAGCACCAATCCCCACTTTAACAACAAAGGAACGATGTACAAGAAAACGCACTGTAAAACAACTAAAATGTACACTAAAGTTCTTCCTTCTGGAATCAATATTAAAGTGCCCCTACGATCAAATTTTGACATATCAATGTTTTTGCATATTCATAAAGTAGAGTTCATATATTATTACCAGTTCAAATTGTTTTTCGATACAACGACAGGAAGTCTTATTTTTTTAGCTCCGAATATTGAATCTACACGTCCGCCATTACTGGAAGCCGTGCCCTTTGTTCAGCTTTAAACAAAGGTTTATTCACCGGAAATGATGTCATACACTTAACGCTCGCCTGCAGAACACAACGCCTGGAGGCATATTTCTACTAAAAACGTCTTCACGTACATAAGAAGAAAGTTATATTTATCTTTGCGAGGTTGGCTACTTTTTTATGCACGCTATTTCGCGCACGAGGTTGTCGTGTTAAGTGTATGACATCACTTCCGGTGAATAAACCTTTGTTTAAAGCTGAACAAAGGGCACGGCTTCCAGCAATGGCGGACAGGATTTTACCGGTAAACTCTCCTAAAATTTGTGGGTTAAGATGCCCATTTGGGAATATTTTTTACTATTTCGGATATTTCTAATACTGATTGACCTATAGACACTGAAAAAGTGGCAAATCGAAATGGTAAATTTTCGTCGTAGTGGCACTTAAGGCTTCGATGGACGGTAAATTGATGTGATTGTGTTTTCGCAGAGGCAAGACTTGGATCGGGTGGATGAGGCTGGTTAGCAAGTGCATAAGAACGAAATGTTGTCATTGTGAAGTGATTCGAAGGCGTTAGTAAAAAGAAGCAAGGAAGATGCGAATTTTAGCAACAAGATTCCTTTCCTACCATGGACAACTGGGAAAACCAACATCTCGATCATCCAATCACAGGCATGCAAAGACACTATTTGATGCTGGTAGCAAATAAAGTTTTTGAATGTTTCTAGTAAATTGCTCTCTTTCTAAACGGCAAAGACACGCTGCAACACTGCACGCAATAATACGACAAGTGGTTGAAAACCAGAAACATTTCCTGCAAAACTGAAGGTCGCAATTTCAGAGACGGATAGGTGTAACTGTTGGAATTTTGCTGGTGCCGACAATATTACGTGCAATGTGTGTCGTAGTCTGGCATTCGCAAATGCCGCCTCGCCCACCCACTTCTCCCTCGAAGCGTTAGCTATACTTCACCCCAACTTAGCCCAATTCTTTACAGGGGCGGTGTCATGGCGTTGCCCATGTGTGGAGTCGATGTTCGATCGGACGCTATTAATTTGATACAAACAGTTTTATCCTACCTCAATGTTTGACTGAAAAGATAAGCAATATTTTCCTTGACCACTATGTCTGTACAGAGTTTGTTAGTCATTTTTTGTGCATATTTGCTGTGATTTTGTCAGTTCATATGAAAATCGCCAAAAGTAACTGTCTGGCCCGTACTGTGAATATAAAGACCATCGCCATTACACAGCCCCTTAACACCCAATCAAGCTTAAAATAAGTAATCCTAGTTTTCAATTGCGCTTCTCATTTCTCTCTCCTCAGACGGACATGTCGGTGATTCCATCAGTCAACTCGTGTTCTTCATCTGATGTAACTTTTCGTTAATAGCAGTAATGACGTCATCAATCTCTGTCTGATGGAGAGATATTAAAGTGCATATAAGCCCAAATTAGTTATACTTGATATCGATTGTACATGAAGTGAATAGTCCAACGGTAGAATATTTCTTGATTTTGAAGGCAACGTCTTGATTTCTCTAGCATGTTGGAAATATAAACCTTTATATCTCGTAGAAGCAACGCCCAAATCACGAAATATTCTACCGTTGGATTATCCACTTCATGTACAATCGATATCAAATATAACTAATTTGGGCTTATATGCACTTTAACGTTAGGAGAAGTTTTGCATCTTCTAGCAAATCAGGATAGCAGTGTAACCTACCAGAGTATAACTAAAGACCATCTTTCGACCGTTAGAAGGGTTTCCTTTCCTCAAGAAGTCAACGGCGTGCTTCAAACACAAGGTCTCTGGTTCCTCTTCACACACGACCTGTTTTGTTTAGACAAAAATATTTATCGACATAATCTCATAAAAACCTGTTTACAAACAAAGGAAAGAAGCAAACACAATTTTAAACTCACTGCTGAAATGGCACACAGCCAGTCACATTCTCCACAGTACAGTTCACAGGAGTCGATCTGTACTGAACCTGACTTTTCTTTACTTCCCTTGGTACCTGTGTAGCGAGAAAGTAAATGGACTCATTTCACGCTACGGTACGATGCAAGACAGATATGACGTAAGAGTAAGGTTCGCAAGGAATGGTGGTGACATGTACAGGCGTTTCCTGTATCACAATAGTGGAACGAGGCGGCCTGGGTACAAGGTCTGAACATGACCTCAGAGGACTGGCTTTACATTAAGTAATGGTTCGCGTAAGAACAGGAGCAATATCTATCGTTTCACGGCAATCAATGTGATTTCATTAATCCCAAATAGAAAATGGTTCAATCATATACTAAAGATATCTCTTGCCTAGTGGTATTATGTCCAAATTAAAATGCACGAAATCGCTCGTGTATACGTTTTTGATTACAAAACAAATTCATCCAATAGAAAGACACTAAAACAGAAGCCGAGATATTGTAAAATATTTCAATGTTCCCCAAACAGGAGTTCCTTCTCTCTTTTTACATAGTTGCAAATTCAACCATTATATAAAAAAATAATATGTGAAATCAGAGTTCTTTCCTATATTTAGGATGTTTATTTGTGTATAACCAATGAGATATCAAGTTTCAACAATAGAAAAATTAACACCTTTGTGCATTCCTAAATAAAGATGAGTCACAAGAACCTGCATTCGGCGTTGCTTGTTTGGTTTTCCCGGCATCTGACACACCTAACTCCCGCAGTTCCTTTCTTAAAGATGCCTCCTTTTGTCTGCAAGGAAAAGTTACATCATCGGTAACGCCACACAACATTGTCTTATTTCATAATATGTACTACTCTTCCCAGTAAACTGCGACACCCCAAGTTTTTGTACGGCCCACGTGATGTGAATATTCTGTACCACGTGATCACTGTTTGGCTTACCGCCGGTAGAAATTTTTGTGTGGCGGCGTGAGAAAAGCAACGTGTTGTTCTACATTGTAGACAAAGAATGCCTCGTCGTAGACAGTAGAATGACACATTGTAGACAAGTTTGACATTTCAAAACCGCAGAACGACTGACTATGGTATCTTAAAATATGAACTACCATCTTAAATCTTAAAATATCTCAGATGAATTGGCAAAATATTTCTTTCAGTTACCTTAAAAGTTAAGCCACGTTATGTGGTTCTTCAAATACGTTTAGTAATGAACTCCAGAGCTCAAAGAAGAGAGCGAGAAGCACATTCATAGGCTTCGAAATCAACAAGGCAGTCGAAACTTGTCTACAACTGCCGCCAACAAGAAATCTACCCGGCGGTATGCCAAATGGTCATCCGTGGTACAGAATATTCACATCACGTGGGCCGTAAAAAAACTTGGGGTGTCGCAGTTTACTGGGAAGAGTAGTAATTATGCTAGAGAAAATCTGATTAACTGATTTTCATACTCCCTAGAGACCAAACAAGAACCCCAAAGAGACTCCGCCTCCCGGTTAGCTCAGTGGTTAAGCTCCAGTCCCTCCCGGTTAGCTCAGTGGTTACGCTCCAGTCCCTTCCGGTTAGCTCAGTGGTTACGCTACAGTCCCTCCCGGTTAGCTCAGTGGTTACGCTACAGTCCCTCCCGGTTAGCTCAGTGGTTAAGCTCCAGTCCCTTCCGGTTAGCTCAGTGGTTACGCTACAGTCCCTCCCGGTTAGCTCAGTGGTTAAGCGCCGGTCTGTCGTGCGGGACATACCCCGCACGGACCAACACTCAGGGTCTTAAAATAACTGAGTAGAAGGTGCTGCCTTTTCATAAGCCAACAGTAAACGGTTAGACCTTCACGTCTTCTCGAATAAGGACGTAAAATCGTAAGACTAAAGTCAACAGAGGGCCATGTGGAAGATTACTGAGCTACATGTTAGTGGTAAACATGTTACCCTCTATAAATAAAGTGACTTTACTTTCTGTGTATCCCGTATGTGGAAGATTACTGAGCTACATGTTAGTGGTAAACATGTTACCCTCTATAAATAAAGTGCCTTTACTTTCTGTGTATCCCGTATGTGGAAGATTACTGAGCTACATGTTAGTGGTAAACGTGTTACCCTCTATAAATAAAGTGCCTTTACTTTCTGTGTATCCCGTATGTGTTAGATTACTGAGCTACATGTTAGTGGTAAACGTGTTACCCTCTATAAATAAAGTGACTTTACTTTCTGTGTATCCCGTATGTGTTAGATTACTGAGCTACATGTTAGTGGTAAACATGTTACCCTCTATAAATAAAGTGACTTTACTTTCTGTGTATCCCGTATGTGTTAGATTACTGAGCTACATGTTAGTGGTAAACATGTTACCCTCTATAAATAAAGTGACTTTACTTTCTGTGTATCCCGTATGTGGAAGATTACTGAGCTACATGTTAGTGGTAAACGTGTTACCCTCTATAAATAAAGTGCCTTTACTTTCTGTGTATCCCGTATGTGTTAGATTACTGAGCTACATGTTAGTGGTAAACATGTTACCCTCTATAAATAAAGTGACTTTACTTTCTGTGTATCCCGTATGTGTTAGATTACTGAGCTACATGTTAGTGGTAAACATGTTACCCTCTATAAATAAAGTGACTTTACTTTCTGTGTATCCCGTATGTGTTAGATTACTGAGCTACATGTTAGTGGTAAACATGTTACCCTCTATAAATAAAGTGACTTTACTTTCTGTGTATCCCGTATGTGGAAGATTACTGAGCTACATGTTAGTGGTAAACATGTTACTCTATAAATAAAGTGCCTTTACTTTCTGTGTATCCCGTATGTGGAAGATTACTGAGCTACATGTTAGTGGTAAACATGTTACTCTATAAATAAAGTGCCTTTACTTTCTGTGTATCCCGTATGTGTTAGATTACTGAGCTACATGTTAGCAGTAAACGTGTTACTCTCTATGAATAAAGTGCCTTTACTTTCTGTGTATCCCGTATGTGTTAGATTACTGAGCTACATGTTAGTGGTAAACATGTTACCCTCTATAAATAAAGTGCCTTTACTTTCTGTGTATCCCGTATGTACGGTGGCTTGTTAGGGCCATTAAAAAAACGATTATATTTTTCTCAAATCCCGAGTTATTTAAAAAAAAAAAAATTATTATGGGAAAAAAATAAGAAAAAGTTATTAATCCCGAGTTGCTAATCCCGAGTTGCTAATCCCGAGTTCTTAATCCCGAGTTGCTAATCCCGAGTTGCTAATCCCGAGTTCTTAATCCCGAGTTGCTAATCCCGAGTTCCAAATCCCGAGTTCCAAATCCCGAGTTCCAAATCCCGAGTTCCAAATCCCGAGTTCCAAATCCCGAGTTCCAAATCCCGAGTTCTTAATCCCGAGTTGCTAATCCCGAGTTCTTAATCCCGAGTTCTTAATCCCGAGTTGCTAATCCCGAGTTGCTAATCCCGAGTTCTTAATCCCGAGTTGCTAATCCCGAGTTGCTAATCCCGAGTTCCAAATCCCGAGTTCCAAATCCCGAGTTCCAAATCCCGAGTTCCAAATCCCGAGTTCTTAATCCCGAGTTGCTAATCCCGAGTTCTTAATCCCGAGTTCTTAATCCCGAGTTGCTAATCCCGTGTTCCAAATCCCGAGTTCTAAATCCGAGTTCCTTACTGTACACGAGGTCTTCTTGTCTGCAGCAAAGACTGTCCACGCCATCACCTACTTCATAGTTGTACTTTATTTGTACTTGGTACGCTTTAAGCCGTGTTTATCGGTTTTGCCAATCTATATTCCAAGTATCGAAGGCGTCGCGAATGACCGGCGAGAACTACTTGTTAGAGAATATTTCAATTTAGGTTTATATTACGCCGAAATTCTAGCTTTTCCTTTGCTTGTGCATGGTCTCATTTTAAGTATGCGGCAGATGAAGAGAATACTGAGGGATATGGGACTTCGAAGTGATGTGAATAGTATTATTGATTCCATCCTCAAATATCTTTTCGGGATTTCATCCTACATTATTAAATGTTTACAAAAATGTTGATTCATTGAGATGACTGTAGTCAGATTTTAACGTTAGGGATCACAGTTTGCTAATCTCGAAAATCATCACGTGTGAGTACGGTGTAGAGATAAAATCGCAACGAAGAATATGGAAAAAGTTGCAACCCCAGTAGTCTTTTTGTCTCTTTCCTGAAATATCGTTTAGCTTGTTCTAAAATAAACATATTTGAATTTTTGCTTTCTTAGAGCTTGAAGACTCGGCGCGCTGGATTAGGTTTGAACGAAGACTGAAGCCCATCATATCCTTTAAGAATAATCCTTCATGCTGAACTGAACGTAACGACTTTGCCGATAATTACAACGCTGTTATCGGCGGCGGTCCCAAAAAATATGGGATACCCCGGCATGGGCATCATCTACTTCATTAGCTGGCGGCAGTTTTCCCCTATGGATCCCTTAAAAAAAATGATATGGCGCCGTTACCAGGAACTGAGGAGGTAATATATTAATATTGTCGTTAAAACTGGCAATATTTGCATCTGATCGATCGGCCGCCATTCTCACTACACGTGGTAAGAAGAATGGACGAAGAGCTCGGCCTCGGAATTAGGAACTCGGGATTTGGAACTCGGGATTAGCAACTCGGGATTAAGAACTCGGGATTAAGAACTCGGGATTTGGAACTCGGGATTTGGAACTCGGGATTAGCAACTCGGGATTAGCAACTCGGGATTAAGAACTCGGGATTAGCAACTCGGGATTAGCAACTCGGGATTTGGAACTCGGGATTTGGAACTCGGGATTTGGAACTCGGGATTTGGAACTCGGGATTAAGAACTCGGAATTTGGAACTCGGGATTAGCAACTCGGGATTAAGAACTCGGGATTAAGAACTCGGGATTTGGAACTCGGGATTTGGAACTCGGGATTTGGAACTCGGGATTAGCAACTCGGGATTAGCAACTCGGGATTAGCAACTCGGGATTAAGAACTCGGGATTAGCAACTCGGGATTAGCAACTCGGGATTTGGAACTCGGGATTTGGAACTCGGGATTTGGAACTCGGGTTTAAGAACTCGGAATTTGGAACTCGGGATTAGCAACTCGGGATTAATAACTTTTTCTTTTTTTTTTTGCCCAAAAAAAATATTTTTTCCCCTAAATTTTTTTTTTTCCAAAAATAACTCGGGATTTGAGAAAAATATAATCGTTTTTTTTAATGGCCCTAACAAGCCACCGTACGTATGTGTTAGATTACTGAGCTACATGTTAGTGGTAAACATGTTACTCTCTATAAATAAAGTGCCTTTACTTTCTGTGTATCCCGTATGTGTTAGATTACTGAGCTACATGTTAGTGGTAAACATGTTACCCTCTATAAATAAAGTGACTTTACTTTCTGTGTATCCCGTATGTGTTAGATTACTGAGCTACATGTTAGTGGTAAACATGTTACTCTCTATAAATAAAGTGCCTTTACTTTCTGTGTATCCCGTATGTGGAAGATTACTGAGCTACATGTTAGTGGTAAACGTGTTACTCTCTATAAATAAAGTGCCTTTACTTTCTGTGTATCCCGTATGTGGAAGATTACTGAGCTACATGTTAGTGGTAAACGTGTTACCCTCTATAAATAAAGTGACTTTACTTTCTGTGTATCCCGTATGTGGAAGATTACTGAGCTACATGTTAGTGGTAAACATGTTACCCTCTATAAATAAAGTGCCTTTACTTTCTGTGTATCCCGTATGTGTTAGATTACTGAGCTACATGTTAGTAGTAAACATGTTACCCTCTATAAATAAAGTGACTTTACTTTCTGTGTATCCCGTATGTGGAAGATTACTGAGCTACATGTTAGTGGTAAACGTGTTACTCTCCATAAATAAAGTGACTTTACTTTCTACTTAGTTAGAGAATGTCATCTTGTTTGAATTATTGCCAGGGTACCAATTGGCTTAACGAGCATATAACAATCGGGAACGGTGTGTAAAGTTTTTTAAAAGATTAGATAATCAGATAGCGACAAGCTAATAACCATACATGCATTTTACAGAATGTTGGTGGCGAGCAAGCTTTGCCTAACATCGTAAATTTGTCTGTAGATTCACTTTGAATTCTCCTCCTCCCGATGGCATGTTTACTAATCTTGACTGAGTACTCTTTACACCCTTGGTAGAATGATTTCCCCCTTAACCGAGTTGTGAGATACCTGTCCTTGATAAAATACCATTAGAGACCTGTAATGAAACTACATAATAAACAAAGCAAGTCATTCGGTTTTTACCTGATACGAGTTAACTCTCTGTGAATACACTCCAGAACTTCTTGGCTTTCATTCATTATCTAATGATTACAAAGCAAAATAACTACCGCATTAGAGGATACCCCATTATTAACTGGAACGTAGACATTGTACGCCATTTGTCAAAACAAAATCGTTGCTCTTTTTAAACTACCATGCGTGCTTTCGACATAAACCGTAGATGCAAACATGTATGATTTTCTTAAAGGGGCTGTGTCATGGTGTTGCGCACGTGTGGAGTCGATGTTAGATTGGTGGCTGTTAATTGGCTACAAACAGTTAAAGTTCCCTCCCTCAATGCTTGATTGAAATGATATGCAATATTTTCCTTGAAGACTGTCTGTACACAGTTTGTTAGTCGTTTATACAAATTTGTTTTCATTTTAACCATCCACATGTGCGAGATTGGCGTCAGTTCTTACGAAACTCGTTGAACTGAATAAAGTTCAGTGTCTGTCCCAGAGAACGAATATAAAGGCCTCTTCCGTAACACTGCCCCTTTCAGTAATTAAAGACTTTTCTAATTGCAAGGAGTTGTGACTTCTGGTACATATTGTATCACTGAAAGCGCTCAACTAATTTCTATGCTAGGTTTCCAGGCATGAGCAGTGGTAGGTAAGTTCTTAAGGGTAAAACGGTACTGTGTAACCCGGATGTGCTAACCTCATCTGCCATTCCTATCACCATTTTATCGTAGGGGAAGGAGGGCCAGTCTTCCAGTACGTCCTATTTCGGAGAAAACACAGCAAATGAGTAGTTGTTAAAAAAACCAGAATCTCTGGTGATTAAAAAAAGAAACTAATACAATGGCTTTTCTTTCTTGAAATGAATTACTCCCAGGACTTTCCTCTCCTACCTTGTGAAGTGACGTCACACGGAGGAGCCAACTAGGGAAGGCGAATGCAACAGCTTCTGACACAGAGTAACCACAGCTGATAGTACAGTGATAGGCCTGGTCAAAATAAAGCATTATAGTGTTACAAACATACCCTCCTTCGGCATGCATATCATAAATCAATAATTACTATGATTAACGTCCTGGTTGACCTGTGGTTAAGAGTTGATAAGGACATTCTAAGCACTGTGGAAAGTAAGTTGTTGCTGACATTACAGCAAAAGCTGCGCCATCTTAATTGCCTTTGAAAATATTATGTATTATCTAATTTTGGTGGCCTAGCTTTTTATAGTTATTCTAGTTCACCCAGTACCGTATCTAAGTCATATTATCTTTTTTTCTTATTTTGTATTATCTTTACATGTTGGTACAAATAAAGTGTTTGCTGTTGTCAAAGAATATAGACCAACCGTCATGCTTTGCGCGCTATGGCCGCCATTTCGTCACAGTTGAAAAGTCGGTTTTGTACGCTTTCGAAAATCGTTACAGTCCTGGGCCGGGTTGTTCAAAGCCCGATTAGTGCTAATCCAGGGTTAATTTCCATGACAACCAATAGGTTCTGTGCAGAGTTAATCCAGGATTAACACTAATCGGGCTTTGAACAACCCGGCCCTGTTGTTTTGTGTTTCAATTTGAATCTGATTTTGTAAAGTTTCTTTTGTAGTTTTCCTGTTTAGTTTGAGTCTCACGAAGTGGAAATAGAGCAGGTTTCAATGGACTGTAGTAAAACCAAAACCAAAGCAATTACAACGAACCAATCACGAACTAAAGTGAATACCGATTGGTTTCACTGGCATGAGAAAGCAACCACTCAGGAGGAAAAGAAAACGCAATCGTGGATTGATGGCGTGGCGTGACGGACCAAAACCACGATTGGTTTTACTCTGGAATTTGATTCGGTGACTGATAACAAAACATTCCCACAGCCAATAGAAAAGCTAAGTAAACGCAAAACCAAAGCAATCACCGAAAACTGCTAAACATCACCGCTGGACCATATTCTTTAAAGTATTGTATCCTGTTTAAGTCCTTTCTTAACAAGCTGACACAGGCAACACAGTAGTCACTCGTGAACGTTTCACTCAGTTACGTTATCCCCAGATTCACCTGCAAACTCTAAAATACAAGCGATTCTTATCACTTTCCCAGAAGTCAAGAAGAATACGGTACTGATAAATATGTTGTTCCTTTCTCGATATAATACAGACAATAACGTACCTTGGGAGAAACAACAACAAACTGGCCTTGTTTCTGTACGAGTCTTGTCACCGTAAGACCAGTTTCTCTCAAAAGATTTGAGGGCGAAACCTGCAAATAATACAAGAATCATAGTTAACAGAGTTAATACTTACCATTGCATCTATTAACTATACAAGAATCAAATGAATAACTTCACTAACTAAGTCATATTTCTTGCGCTTTCTCTAACATTAGTTACAGGACCTTTTCTCCACCTTTTTTCGCTAGTTAGGTTTTAGGTACTTTAAAAAGTATCACAATATTGCTCTTGTAACGCAACGTAATGTATACCTATTTCAATAAAGGTTGTCTGGTCCAACAAATGCAGAAAAAAAAGTGTTGAGAAATAGTGAATTCCTGATATTGTTATTTAACTGAATACCTAAAACACACACACGGACTAAACATATACGTCATTAAATTAATATATTTGTCTTGTAAAATCCTGCGCAAACGAGGACACATTGTTAGGGAAACATTTGTGAAATTCAGCACATTTTGCTACCGCAACAAATGTTTCCCCGTTTGATCGCCGAACCGACAGGTCTGTAACATGCTGCGCATGTCCAGTCAGCGGTAGAAATCGCGGGAGCAGCTATAATTACTCCTACATGGTTTCTGTTTAAAAACTCGACACATCGCAAAAAAGACTGGGGGCTAGAGTTTTATTAGTTTAGTCATCAAGCCAATTAAATTTGGGACTGGTCATTGAAAGGACTTAAAAATCGAAGCTCGTACTTTTCTGAAACAATGCTTTGAAGTCCAAATTTCGAGTGAAAATTCAACCAAAATGATGCGAGCGAGCATCATTTCCCGCATTCTCGTTCCCAGTGCCTTTAACTAAGTTAAGTTGAGGAGGCACTGGGAACGAGAATGGATTTCGCGGTTGAAATCGACGCATGCGCAGACTCGCATCAATCTCGTACCCAGATCCCATGTGCTGCACGAATAGAAATGGCAACAGAACTACAATGGTAGAGCAAGGCTGGTAGTCCAAAGAGCTTCCTAGTCATACCTAACTGTTCTGTTGTGGCTCAAGGGAAGTAACAATGTTTTCAGTCACTACTTTTGTTTCCAGTCATAAAATTGGACAGCACTTGGACCTCATTCTGATAACATTCTGATGTAGAAGTGTTCTGTCTGATGTTGTCCACACTTACCATTGCATCTCCACCATCCCCTCCTCCTCTTGATATTCTACTCTCAGGGAACCTATCCATGTCAGCTTCCGGAACACCGTACCTGCAATAAACAACAAGTCTGTATCACGGGGCGTAATCAACATTGCTGACAATGAAACCTCTTCTAACCCAGAGTAAGTATTGAAAGGTGATTCCAACTGATTAAGGTCCACTAGGAGATCTGTAAAGAGTTAATTCAGGGACACTGCACAGCATACTAAATGTTAACTCACCAAACTTTGTCAGCAGAAGAATGCAGGAAGTCAATCGTGTACATGTCGAGGGAATGAACCCTCCATCTATCCGTTGAGAAAATCATGTCAACATTCAGCCATGGTACAGACAGACCTTGAACATGTAGGACAGAAATAACATTATCCAACTAGAACTAAAGTTAAGGTAAGTGTTGGTTGGCGAGTAACAATTCCCCATCCTCGATCAATTGTCTCGCAATTTAGTTGGGAGACAAGTCGCTGAAACAATTGTGGAAGCAATTGCACAGTGTGACATCCCCTGTGCAACTTGTCTCACAATTACTCATGCATGGAGACAAGGGGGACAAAATGCAGAACAATGGCAGTATAACATGGATTTAGATTGCTGTCGGACAGTTAACTATGTTGACCAATCATTTCCCAAAATATCCGGTATTCAAGATGACAGAACGCTGGTCCAATTGCTTTCTGTTTCCTTCTGTTCAAGGTTTTTGTGAAAAAAAAACCACTGAATTACTGTCCTTACTGTCCTACTAAATTATTGTCCTGTTGATCTAACCCTAGCTGGGACAACACTCCAACAAGATCCTTGTCTCAGGGCTCGACATTGCGACCAATACAGTTGTAAATGCGACCAAATTACTATCACTCGCGACTAAAACTTTTCTGGCAGTTATAAATTTGGCAACTAGTTTTCACACAAATAAATCAATAAAGTAATGTCCAAAAGTCTTGTTGTTTCAGGTCTCGTTAGAAATTCAGAGTATACTTCGTTGGGATTTTATAATCTTTCAGCAAAATCACGCACCATTTACCTTCATTTCTCCTTTTTCTTTCACTTTAACCAAGTGACATGAACCTTCGCTCAGACGCCATTTCAAAGCGGTCTCTTTTTAAAGTATGTCGTGGGCGCAGCTTTATCTCATAAGACTGCTGGATTCTGTTTTAGCGAATAAAAAGTGCGAACTTGCGACTAAATTTTCGTAACTAGTCGCAAAGTGTGACTAGAACTTTAGTTTAATTTGGAGCCCTGTCTAAAAGCACCATCAGTGTTGACAAGGCATCCGAGAGAGGAAACTGAAACTGAACAGGGATAGCTGCTGTAATCTTGTGCTAATGAACTTCAACCGCGTAACAGACCACAAATCGTTTGCCATTAGTTACCGTTAGACAAGGAACTGAGATGGATCCAAAAGCTAGGGAACTAAAATCTCGTGTCTTTGGAAAGAGAACACTACTTAGTTTAATGTCTACATTTACTTAAAGTGGTTATGGTCCCTAGCCTGACATCGTTGATTTAGGTGCAAAGTGTCATGTTTCAAAGCCGACAATGCGGACTGGACGGGATTTCAAGTCCGCGCAATTAGAGACTGGAGTACGTGAATTATAATAGCAAATTTCAGAATTTAGTTTGTACAGTTGTAAGACAAGTCAGCATGGCTTGTCGTGAGAGCGACGAGGAAGACTTCCGACCTCTAAAACTTTTAGGAAAGTGAAAAGCAGCAGGGAAGAAGAAGAAGTGTTAACAAATGCTGTGCCCTTGTCAACCCGTTACAAGAACAACTGGGCCGCAGTGAATATTTTTTCAAGAATGGAGGCAGACAAGAGGGAACAAAGTTGCCGCTTTGGAGGCCACAAGCTTGAACATACCGCTAGAAAGCATAGAAAACCTTGATGTCGAGATGTGCCGAGAATTCGAACACATGACGATCCTTGAAACCACGGAAAGTACTCCTAGAAGGACTGAATTAATTTTGTTCCATTGCATGGACTGGAACAAAATAAATTCAGTCCTTGGACTGGAAAAAAAAATGGTTGAATGTACTCCTGGGTGTTCTGGGAGTACTTTCCTGGGTTTCAAGGATCGTCATGTGATCGAATTCTGGGCACATGGTTGGTTGGTTACCTCATGAATAATTAATGAGTATGAGATATCTTGTTCAACCATTTTTGGGACATGTGTCATAATATTGCTTTATAATGCATTACAAATAGTTCAAATGACGTCATTTAAGTCAAACGATGCTAATTAGTTGAACATGAATCGAGTCATCACATTAAATGTGTTTATTGTTCAGTTATTGCTTAGGCATCAGACATTCAATATTTTGATGCTTGCAATCTTATTGAAATATCTTGTAATAAGTGGAGCTGGCATAAAACCGAGCAAAATGAACTAGAATTGACCTATATCATTATGACGTCAAATCAAAACAATCTATTGTTTAAACGCTAAGGATCACGGTCGTGGGAGGGGGACAAAACAGCAACAACACAAAGGAAATCGCTATCAAATGCATTTTGTAGAACGTAAAATAGCGGTAACAGCCACCAAAGACGGTAAATATTGTGGGATAAACATTGATACAGCTGATATCTGGAAACCAGACAATTCGAAGTTAAATTTTCCTCAGCAGAGCAGATTTAGTTCAAAATTCTATTGTTCATGTCGATTCTGTCCCCCTCATAAACAAGCCGTTACGTCATAATGATATAGGGTAATTGGCTTTTGACTTCAATGACGTCATTGAGATTTGATTCATTAATAATCGAAAATGGCAGACTAGTTATTTTTCCTATGTCGGTCACTTTGTTTTCCACTTTGACCTTTAAATCAATGATAACTGCATGGTTAGGGCTCATATGCACTTTGACCTTTAAATCAATGATAACTGCATGGTTAGGGCTCATATGCACTTTGACCTTTAAATCAATGATAACTGCATGGTTAGGGCTCATATGCACTTTGACCTTTAAATCAATGATAACTGCATGGTTAGGGCTCATATGCACTTTGATAATCGTGTATTGTTATCGGATTAAAACGAACCTTCAACGTTCCCAGCATGTCTCAAAAGTGAACCTTTGAGGTGAGGAAGAACATTGAGATTCCAACCTGACCTTCAAGACAGAACACATCAACCAATGGTGTAAGGGAATATGATACTGTGGTGCGGTTACATGTACTTCAGCGGTGGAGTACCGCTCCGTAATAGTTTAGAATTGGGTACCAAACTACGTTGTCGGTAGGGTGTTTGACGACAGCCTACCGACAATGCACCAACAACCTACCGACAGCTTTAGGAAATCTACCGACAACTACGTTAAATCCTTCAACAACCTAAACAACAATGTACCGACAACCTACCGACAGCTTTAGGAAATCTACCGACAACCTACCGACAACTACGTTAAATCCTTCAACAACCTAAATAACAACGTACCAACAACCTACCGATAGCTTTAGGAAATATAATGACAACCTACCGACAACTACGTTAAATCCTTCAACAACCTAAACAACAATATACCAACAACCTACCGACAGCTTTAGGAAATATAGTGACAATCTACCAACAACTACGTTAAATCCTTCAACAACCTAAATAACAACGTACCAACAACCCACCGACAGCTTTAGGAAATATAATGACAACTACGTTAAATCCTTCAACAACCTAAATAACAACGTACCAACAACCTACCGACAGCTTTAGGAAATATAGTGACAATCTACCAACAACTACGTTAAATCCTTCAACAACCTAAATAACAATATACCAACAACCTACCGACAGCTTTAGGAAATATAGTGACAATCTACCAACAACTACGTTAAATCCTTCAACAACCTAAATAACAACGTACCAACAACCCACCGACAGCTTTAGGAAATATAATGACAACTACGTTAAATCCTTCAACAACCTAAATAACAACGTACCAACAACCCACCGACAGCTTTAGGAAATATAATGACAACTACGTTAAATCCTTCAACAACCTCAATAACAACGTACCAACAACCTACCGACAGCTTTAGGAAATATAATGACAACTACGTTAAATCCTTCAACAACCTAAATAACAACGTACCAACAACCTACCGATAGCTTTAGGAAATATAATGACAACCTACCGACAACTACGTTAAATCCTTCAACAACCTAAACAACAATGTACCAACAACCTACCGATAGCTTTAGGAAATATAATGACAACCTACCGACTACGTTAAACCCTTCAACAACCTAAACAACAATATACCAACAACCTACCGACAGCTTTAGGAAATATAGTGACAATCTACCAACAACTACGTTAAATCCTTCAACAACCTAAATAACAACGTACCAACAACCCACCGACAGCTTTAGGAAATATAATGACAACTACGTTAAATCCTTCAACAACCTAAATAACAACGTACCAACAACCTACCGACAGCTTTAGGAAATCTACCGACAACTACATTAAACCCTTCAACAACCTAAACAACAATATACCGACAACGTATCAACAACCTACCGACAGCTTTAGGAGATCTACCGACAACTATGTTAAACCCTTCAACAACCTAAACAACAATGTACCGACAACGTACCAACAACTTACCGACAGCTTTAGTAAATCTACCGACAACCTACCGACAACTACGTTAAGCCCTTCAACAACCTAAACAACAATGTACCGACAACGTACCAACAACCTACCGACAGCTTTAGTAAATCTACCGACAACCTACCGACAACTACGTTAAACCCTTCAACAACCTAAACAACAATGTACCAACAACGTACAACAACCTACCGACAGCTTTAGTAAATCTACCGACAACCTACCGACAACTACGTTAAGCCCTTCAACAACCTAAACAACAATGTACCGACAACGTACCAACAACCTACCGACAGCTTTAGTAAATCTACCGACAACCTACCGACAACTACGTTAAGCCCTTCAACAACCTAAACAACAATGTACCGACAACGTACCAACAACCTACCGACAGCTTTAGTAAATCTACGACAACCTACCGACAACTACGTTAAGCCCTTCAACAACCTAAACAACAATGTACCGACAACGTACCAACAACCTACCGACAGCTTTAGTAAATCTACCGACAACCTACCGACAACTACGTTAAGCCCTTCAACAACCTAAACAACAATGAACCGACAACGTACCAACAACCTACCGACAGCTTTAGTAAATCTACCGACAACCTACCGACAACTACGTTAAACCCTTCAACAACCTAAACAACAATGTACCGACAACGTACCAACAACCTACCGACAGCTTTAGTAAATCTACCGACAACTACGTTAAACCCTTCAACAACCTAAACAACAATGTACCGACAACCTACCGACAGCTTTAGTAAATCTACCGACAACCTACCGACAACCTACCGACAACTACGTTAAACCCTTCAACAACCTAAACAACAATGTACCGACAACGTACCAACAACCTACCGACAGCTTTAGTAAATCTATCGACAGCTTTAGTAAATCTACCGACAACCAACCGACAACTACGTTAAACCCTTCAACAACCTAAACAACAATGTACCGACAACTTACCAACAACCTACCAACAGCTTTAGAAAATCCAACGACAACCTACCGACAACTACGTTAAACCCTTCAACAACCTATTAAACAACAATGTACCGACACCGTACCAACAACCTACCGACAGCTTTAGAAAATCCAACAACCACCTACCAACAGCCTACCATTTGGTACCCAATTGTAAACTATTATCGTATCGCTCTATCGTACCGCTCTCTGGGAGGTAGACGTTTGGTTACTTGACTTACTTGGCGTAGGGATTGGTCTTGCCTACAGGAAAGCAGGAGCCATGCTGTTCAGTGTCCACCTTGGCTTGATGGATGGACACGTATCGTTCACGTGATTGGACTATCTTCCAGTACTCCCTCTACAAAACAACAAACCATTACTTTTACTGTAATTGACATTCTAGTCAAGCATGCAAAGGAAAAGAAAGCTTTATATGTATTCACTGCATGTAGACGAGCCTGTTGACTGCTCTTTGGTAGCAAAGAACAATACAAACAAAACAGTAAGCAGACAGAGAGTGCGAGGAAGGATACAGTGTACACTTGGTTTAGATTTGTGCTTTGTAATCCATGTAATTGTGTTTTCTGTTGTACATTTGAATCAGTTTGTCTTGCTGCAGACCAAACTTACGTGGTTTACGTATGGTGGTTCTCCTGGCTTCTAGTTTACTCCTTTGTATATTTTACTATTTGTTATCATTAAGCCTTGTAAACATTTGACAATACCTGACAATTAAATAATACAACTTGACCACTTTCTTTGCCGGCCTAAGGAAATACTTGAAAAAAGCAGCACTTATAATTGTGCCATTCAAAAGAAAATCTTGATTGACATGTTAATAGTCAGTTCATGCGCAGTTATTCCAGTCTTTTACTTCAACTGGCAGGCCACCATTGTTTGACATCTGCCTACCCACCAAATAAACAAAAGATTTCTACAACTGTGCATGAACCATAAACTGGTCTATGGAAGAAACATTCATGTCAACAAATGTTGTCAGTAGCAGGTTGGGATTACCTCAACGTCGCCAGCAGATGGGTGAGATTTGAAATAATGCTCTTGTGTGTTACGAGCAATCCGCTGGAAGGACACCATGGATAAATTATGGCCCTAGGAAAGCAAATAAGACATAGCTCTAAGATTGGTTTTACATAATTAACAAGAGCCCATCTGGGCTTTCACTCGGGCCACATGAGATTGAAGATGAAATACACTTTCATTTGAAATCATCTTAGTAATAACCAAAGGGAAGAATTATTAGCAGTCTTTAGGAGTGGCCGGTAGCGCGGTGACTTTCATTCTCTGCTCCCCTAGTATATATATACATGTATGTAATTTAATATTTTTGTTTTCTCGTATGTAAATTAAAGTAGTTGATCTTTTATTGAAAACACTACTTATTCATGTGTGTATGTATGTTCAGACTACTATCGTGCAGCTAGCTAGAGTCTTGAGATATCTGTCAGCAACTCGCAGCTAGTTAATAAATTAGTACTGTTCAGACCTAGTAACTTAGTAGGTTTTACTTTTTGTTTTTCCCTCTTCTGGTTTGTTTCTATCTCTAAAGACCTCTAAAAGATAGAAATATAACTGCCCTTGGCGCAAGTGTTTCGTAATCGCAAATAATTGACCGCCAAAGTGCTCAATTGAAATTTCAACCAAAATATTAAAACTGTGCGAAAAACTGCTACTGACTGGTGTTTGGCGATCCTCGTTATCCATGATGGCTCAATTGACGTACAATACACCCGGTAGTTGTCGTGGTAAGAGAAATTACCTTGGAGCGAGTAGTGAACGTGGTCGTAGCGAGAGCTAGAAGTCGGCTAGATCGGATGATAACACTGACTTGACATTTGTGTACATTTCAAAACCTTAAAATAACTAAAATCTGTCATCGATGGGCTTTTTAGCGCGCTAGATTCTATTCAAGCTACCTCGCTAGGTAGCTTGGAACTTCAAAGTATTCCACCGACCACTAGCTAGCTAATCACCAGAGCAGAAAAAATGTTCAGGCTAAAGAAGCTCGCTACCTCCTGTGGTTAGCTAGCTAGATTTACTAGCCTGAACACGGCCACACGTTTACAATTTAGTCTGCAGGTCCGATAAAACTGCAGGTTCCAGTCGTAAACAGTCCGAGTTTGACCAAAGTGAAACGATCGAGCTGCTCGCGTCCGTAGATATATATTTCTTCGTTTGCACTTTTGACATGATATAATTCTTCAAATTATATCATGGCACACTTCACTGTCGCGCAAACTAAGTGATCAACTTGAACAAATCCAACGTCGTGCTCTTCGTGTCATCTTTCCACATCTGTCCTACACTAATGGACTAACTGCACTAGATCTAACCACTCTTGAGGAGCGAAGAGAATTTCTATGTAAATCATTTTACAAGAACAATTTAAACACTACTAGTAAACTCCGCAGCCTGTTACCTGACCCTGTTGACCATTATTATAATTTTAGAAATCCTAGGAAGCTGCCCTTGTATAAATGCAGAAGTACTCGTTTCAGTAACAGTTTTTTACCATATTGTGTCCGTAAATGGGATGCTAACCCATAGCCTTACATGTTTAAACACATTACCTTAATTGCCTTTTATACAATATTACTATATACCATAAATGTATTATCTGAAAACTTGAGTTTTTCAATTTCAATTTTTATTATTGTAAATTGCCAATCAAGTGCTTTAATAAACATTATTATTATTAAAAAAAAAAAAAAAAAAAAAAAAAAAATGGCACCATTGTTTTATTTCTTGTGTTTAATAATACAGTTCTCAGCTGTAAAAAAAATAGAACATTCTATGGAAGATTTCTTGAGTTTTCGTACAGTATTTCAAGCTATGCTGTAGTGCGAGTTCAGTTACGCCACAAATGTCGGTGAAACTAATACCGTGTTCATTATTATCGGTTTTCTCTATGGGTTCTCATGTATTCAATAATCACTTCTGGAGCTTCATATTTATGTCGATTGGTCACAATGATTTCCTCTTTCAGTTTTTCCCTTTAGTTTGGACATTAGGGATATATCCTTGGAGATTTCGTACAGTTTAGCGACCGTTGTGTCGAAAGTAGAAACGTTCGTTTGTCATGAAAGTGCGTAAACAAACTGTCACAAGCGGTTTCATAGCAGCTCGATGTTTGACTCCCATATAGTCGATGATAACTTATATAGCTTCATATGTACGTCGATTTCTCATAAGGATTTCCTCTTTCAGTTTTTCCCGTTAGTTTGGACATTAGGGATTTATTCTTGGAGATTTCGTACAGTTTAGCGACTGTGTGTTGAAAGTAGAAAAGAGCCCATCTGGCCTTTCACTCGGGCCACATGAGATAATTTGAAGATGAAATTAATTTAACGTCTCCGATCAATTCCTCTCTCTTTGCTGGCAGTTCATGCTTCTTGTTCGTGTAGTTTCCCCACTGAGCCGTAGGCCACAAAACGAGCACAGCATTTCAGTTGGCATACACTGCGTACATCTGCTTAACTAATTAGATTTGTAAAAATCTTAGCGGATCATGTAAATATTCCGCTTGGCTCAAATATGAGGGTTTCTGCCGTCAAAGTTCATTTTGTGTTTCAGTTTTCCCCATATTAGCAGACTTGTATAATGTCTCGAGCTCTCCGAATCCAGTAGAAAGACTCTGGTTATTCTGTCGTAAAACATGGACCTGACCCAAATTTAGGTTGTATTGCATAATTGCCCACCGACGATGGAATAGATTTCTGACAATGACTATTTGAAATTGATATCTCCTTGTCTCGCCTCGTCTGAGAGCTTTGAGCTTTCTTATCTGAGCGCGCCTGAGGAAATCTAACCTTTGTTTGCGTGACCAGCACAGTGCAATCTGATTGGTTGGAATTTGACCTTTACCGCATGCGCAGAAGCCGTCTGACATGAAATAAAAAAAATAATAATAATAACCGCTTGCATTTTAAGACTCGGCGCTGCCACAGGCAGCCCGAGTAATTATCCCTATTTCCCCTGAGACATCACGGCTGTATCAGAGCATATCACAGCAGTGTGTAACACTCACGAAATGACAGTTGTAAACTTTTCGCTTTTTTGGCAGATCCTGTGGATTCAGGTTGAGTGTTTAATGGTGTATGGTTTTGTGTTTGTTGCAACGTTTCATCCCTCACGTTTTTATACACAATTTGACTGCTTTGTGTTTCTTTTGTTCACTGTCTACATTCAAGTAGGTAGAATACGTGTACTATTGTGGCCAAGTAATTTCATTATTTTCAATGGAGAGAAGTCGTAAAATATTGAGTGTTTGACTTCAAATCATGCAACAGATGGCACATTCATTAGCAACATGTCAATGAATCTGCAGTATGTTCTTTCCTCCAATGACTGATATGTAGAACATAAAGTTTGCGGTGTCAGGCCCACTCACCTTCCTAACACACTCACTGTCACTCTCTGTCCTGTCACCTTGGCAACCTATTGAGTCAGGGAAAGAACGTAAAAAAGTGCAAACTAGAAGGTTCAATACGTTAAAACATAAAATGCCTTACCATCGTGGACTCTTTGTTCTATGTCCTCCTTCACTTGCTCTTCTAAAGCCGCTTTTTCTTCCTACATGTACAAAACAAGTCAAGCAAATACATACTGAATTTCTAAAAACACACACTGAATTTCTAACAGGACCTGAAATAACCATAGAGGCTGATCAAAGTCAAATATCTGCTAATCCAAAGTTAGCGTGTTGGTTTTCGTGGAGGGAGGAAAACTGGAGAACCCAGAGAAAACCCCTCGGAGCAAGGGCGAGATATCAACAAACTCAACTTAAATATGGCGCCACATCTAACAATCGAACCTGGGCCACAGAGGTGAGAGGTGAAGCACTTAACTACTGCGCCACCCCGAGCACAAGACTTATAACTAGGATTGTCATTAAAGACTTGGCCCAACTGATGGAATGGACACACACTGCAACATTGCTGGCAATGGCAGTAGAAGGGGTTCTCTGTCCATCTTCGAGTGGTAAATCAGAATAAATTTAAAAAATATAATAATGATATAATGATGATGATAATAGATAATGATATTTAAAGAGGGTAGCACCGAGCTAACACTGGTGGATCGTTTCAAAGCTTAACGCCATTATAGGATTTTTTTTTTTTGTTATGACACATGCTACAACACTTGCTGCCACATTGCTCACAGCAATGTTGAGTACAATGTTGCAGCGTGTCTTAATTACCTGTGGCAAAAGGTCGTAGGAGAGAAGATACTTGCAGTATATGTCCTGCAACTTGCCAATGCGATCTTGCGCCTATTAAAGAAAAAAAGAAAGTTACAATTACTTCCAATTCGAACATGTAACAAAACTAACGGCACTTCACCTAAACTAATAACCTGAACTTGAATTCATCAGTCAAATCTTCCTACTATTTTTATGCTTTTGAAGTTCTCTAATAAAAACGATAATGGCCTTTTGCAGGAATGCAATCACGTGGTTGTACTGGGTTGCAAAACAATCTGACTTCATTTGTTTAAAGGCACTTGTACGAGATTGGTAGTGTTATTACCAAAACCTGTTTGTAAATGCTATTTTCCAATTTATCTTTCTAGACAGCATTAATCTGTTTGCCATCCAGTAAAGCTTTCCCGTGGTATCATGAGTGCAATTCATTGGTTATTTAAGTGATAGATCAACACAGGACTGTTTCCTGAAAAAGTCCTATGCTAGGATATCTTGTGCCCCATCTTCAACAACAAAATCGAGCCATTCTCATCACTTTAATACAATTTGTGTGGAGTATGGGTGTTACAAAAATAGCAAGTAAGCTATACTGACTCAAGCAAATGAAAGCCGACTTACTGCTTTGGGGATTCGAAGCATGTCAGCAACTTTGGTCCACTTTTTGGAATCAATAACCTACGATAAAGCCATAAAAGTTAGCATAATAGGAATAGGACGAGAACTTTTCTAAGGTATCTTTCAAAACTACGTTCCTACCTTTTGCATTCCTCCAAATTCTTCCATTACTCTCGAGATTTCCATGAGATCTACATCCAGGCCACCAATCTTGATAGAGAGATAGATGATATGTAACATCATATATCAGTTTTGTGCTGTCAAATTGTGCCAATGGGCATCAACCTCACAATGCTCAACTGCTAGCCTTTCTTCCTTCACTTTTTATCTCTTAGTTTGATGTAAGCTGTGGATACATATATTTGTTGGAAATCCCAAACATTTTCCTTTTGAATTTCACGTTTTTGCCTACGGAAAGGAACTAGAGAGCTTAAGCAACCACGACGGCAACGTCTAGGACCCGTAGAAAATAAAGATTTTGTATTGTATTGTATTGTGTTAAGGCGTTTAACAATCATTCAAATCAAGATTTGTAAATGTTTACAGTGCAATTACTGTAAATGGGGCCACTTAGACAACAAGAACTAAACACACTGCAAAACAAACAAAGCATTCCCAATACAAATACTAGCATATCCGGCACATAATTGTCTTCATTCAAAAGACTTTGACTTCAAAACTAATCCATCAAATTTAACTTTTACTGGATCGAATATCGAGCAAAATTAAAAGCTTTACTCTTGTACTAACTAACAACATTTTCCCATAAACACTTCAGGAGGGACATGTTTCAGGCATTGATATACTCAAGATTACGTTTTTGAAACCGTGAATGGAATTGTTTCTTTGCAAGTCAAATTCTGACAAATGTTGAGCTTTTTTAAAGTCTAGCTAACATTTTCAACGTTTTGAATGAGTTTGGGTGGAATATGATAAATACTACGGAAATCAATAGAGTATTTCTCAAAATAAAAGACATACATCATGACAAGTCTGGTGGTATCTGCACTGATGAATGTTGTGCGGGACACAAAGGAATTTGGCCTCACAAGGTAACAAGTACTACTTTGTATGCACATATATATCTGACTTATGATTTATTAGCATCTTGAGCAAATGTTCTCCCTTTTTCTGAGACTCCAAACACTTTCAATGATAGCCAAAATCACAAAATCAGATATGAACGTATATGCGGAGCAATGTTCATTACCATGTGAGACCAAATTCCTTGTGTCCCGCACAATATTCCTCATAGCAGATACTACCAGACTTGCCACAATGTATGTACATCTCCCTCTTATTTTGAGAAAATATTCTGCTGATTTCCGTAGTAATACCTACCTGAGGCATGTGAGCGAGAAGAACAGAATTCTGCTGCTGCTTCAAGTGCTTTTCTATACAAGCAAGCTTAAGTTCTACTGGTCCCCACCTGGTGTGCCAGAAAATTAAACAAAAAAACAGTTAAAGGAGTGTCACCGTGATGTCTGACACGTTTTGTTCAAAAAGGAAAGGAAACCCGAAGTACTCATATAAAAAAAACATTACTTGAACCCTGAGGCAAACGTATCACATCAATTTGTCAAAGTAGACCAACAAGGTTTTAAATATTAAGTTTCCGTAGTCACGGTCAAATACGGTCCTTGGCAGTTGTAGCCAGACACACTACACATAACCCAATCTCTCAGTCAATTGAACAGAAATGTAAATAAGGAGCTTATTATGGCAGTATCATGACTTTCAACCATAGGGCTTCACATAAGCTAAATGCATGTGCTAATTTTGACGAAAACGTAGACTTACAAACCACCTGTTGTCTCTTTTGGCTATTTTGTGGGTTTTTCAAACAATGTATTAACTTGCAGATTTCAGGCATCATCGAAAATGTGAAGCTCCATGTTTTCTGTCTGAGTACTTTGTCATTTGGTTTAAGACTAAGGGAACGTTCGATTGACCGTATTGCAAAGTAAGAATAGATTGAATAGGCACTAGACACATTTTACACTGTAAGCTACAAACACTTGCTGACATATGATATTCAGGATACACTTAGGGCGGTGCGTTCGGTTGACCGTATTGCAAAGTAAGAATAGATTGAATAGGCACTAGAAATCACTGGTTCAGGCACATTTTACACTGTAAGCTACAAACACTTGCTGACATATGATATTCAGGATACACTTAGGGCGGTGCGTTCGATTGACCGTATTGCAAAGTAAGAATAGATTGAATAGGCACTAGAAATCACTGGTTCAGGCACATTTCGCACTTTCAGCTACAAACACTTGCTGACATATGATATTCAGGATACACTAAGGGTGGTGCGTTCGATTGACTGTATTGCAAAGTCAGAATAGATTGAATAGGCACTAGAAATCACTGGTTCAGGCACATTTCGCACTTTCAGCTACAAACTCTTGGTGACATATGATGTTCAGGATACATTGTACATTTAGTATTGCTGTGGCTGAAGAATCCCAATATAAGCATTTGTAGTGATCATTCTGTGTATTTGTATTCTGGAATATGGTCAATCGAATGTACCCTAAAATGATGCTTTTGATTTTACTTTATCTTAAAGGGAGTACTTTGGCTTCTTTCAAAAGCTTTTTCAAGATTAATATAAATGAGTTTTATTCAGCAAAATGTAGCGTAATGTCAATATATCGCTTGTGGAGAGCATTTTAATGAATTATATGCATTTTATACCTGTCTTTCAATCGATGCACTAACTGACACTGACTGTTGAATCTTAGGTTTCCTGGCAAGTGACTTTCGGGCTGTTGAGAAAAAAAGTTTAACACAATAACATCATATCAGACACAAGAGAAACAGTTGTTAGGATGTTGGTATTTGGGTTATTAGATTAGAGGTTAAATTCCCCGAAAACAAGGCAAAGTCTTTCAACTCTAGACTACTGGAAGACAGACTCAAACAGCTTTAGCATCTCTGCCAACTCTACTTCTACTGGGACATCAACAAATAAACATGACCCTGGTTTCACTGGAGGACACATGAGAATGGCCAGTCAAATGAGTGTAAGATATTTAACAGGTACATGTGATGCATTTTAGCTGCCAGTGCTCTAATACATAAACAGATGATACAGACAACTGATATGACTATTGTTTTCATCGCATTTTGACACCATCTGCATCTGCTTATCTATTTAAGACAGGTACAGAGCAAAATAACATCTAGACTACCACTTATTACGTGTAGCATCTCTCACCTTCCAACTCTCTGGTGGTTCAACAATGCATATACCAAACTTTTCCAAGGCAGGTTCCACAGACTGTAAGTATTCAACAGGATCCTTGAACTCCTCTTCTGACGGTCTCAAAATAGGGGATGCTGCCAATTTCGGTTTTGGAGAAGGCTTACAATCATTTTTTACTTTCTTTTTCGGTGTTGGGTCCTTAGATGGTTTGTCTTCTTGTGTCTTACCCTTTACTGAAAAGTCCTTTTCCAATGGTCTGACAGCAGATTTGTCTAATGGAAATGATGATTGTTTGTTATTTCCTTCAAGCTTCTTCCCAGCTCTCCGTCTTGGAGTTGTCTTTTTGTTAGGATCAATAACTTTGTTTTTGGATCCTGGAGGTCTTCCCCTTCTTTTCTTCTCCACTCTGTTCCCATCTATTTCTTTGTCCATGTTCACAGTCATTTGAAGAGTCACTCCTTTCTCAATGTTGGCCATCAAACAACTTCTTTCAAGGTCACTACTCTTTTCCAGTAGTCCATCATATGTAGCAATAGGTCTCTCACATGTTTTACCACATGATGTAAACATTTCTAGTCTGTTCAGATACATCGATTTGTCCTCAAGGCATCTTTGCAAGTTGTTGTTATAACTGTCGTTTTGGGTGTTTACAAACTCTTCCCTAAGGCTGTTTGGAGACTTGGCTCTTTCCTGATAGGGAAAATTTCCTTGAAATGCTTTTGGTACCTGGTATGGCTGACTTAGCCTTGGACTAAGCGTCTCGGAGAACTTTGGTGTACTAGAAGAAAGAAGTTGATTTGAAGGATATGAAGAAGATGATGTGATTTGCATTCGTTTTGATACTTCAGTGTTAATGGATAATGTGTATGGCCTTGGTGATGTACTGCAACTAGAAATACCATAAGCAGATTGAAGATGTGACCATGGAGGTGGGAATGTTTCTGAAGTGCTGTTTGGACATTTGATTTTTGCCATTGTCTGTGTTGATGAAGTTTGTGATATCAAGGAAGACACATGTTGATCATGTGACAGATGCGAGACAGAAGCATCTTGGGATGTCAATGTCCTGTTATATGAGGATGATACAGGTACATATTGATTACATGGTTCTGGCAAACATCGCTCCAATGTTGGTGATGCTGGCAAACAATGTTCCATTGTAGATGATACTGACTCACAGTGCTCCAGTGTCAATGATCTTGACACACATTGTTCCAATGTTGATGACACAGTTATTTTGCAATACGAGGAAGCATACTTCTCATCTGATGGCAATGGAGGGGAATGTTTGTCAGACACTGATGAAGAAGATGCGACCATAATCCCAGCCACAGATGGCTGGGGTTTCAAAGACGTTGGATTTCTCTCTCCAAGAACAAGACAAGAGGAAAGTAGAGGTGTTGCACTACTTTCACTTGCAAGTGAAACTTCCAACTGATTCCTAGTTAATTGCATAAACAAGTTCCCCTGGCGGGTCCCAGACCTAAGCTTGCGCATGGATGAAGTAGGACTGGAATGACCAATTACAGAGTGACTATGAGAAGGAGATGGGCTTTCACTGTGATCTAAAGATGGCAACGATTCTGTTTGAGAGCTATCAGTGTCTGATTGTGCATTTCCATGGGTGAATAACGAATTTTGGTGACAAGGTGCATGGAACTTGTCACCATTTCCTGAAAGCCTTGTGTTAACACTTACACCATTGTGACATTTGTCTTCTTTTGTGAATGAAGAATGTGAACATGATTCTAAATTGTCATCCAAGGTTCCAACGGAAATACTTGTGCCTAGCCTGTACTGGTGTGTATATATAATATCTCTCTCATCAAGTTGACTGACACTCACAAGTTTTGCATCCTTGGTTTCCTCTGTTGAAGACGTATGATCTTGTAAAAAACTTGTAGCAGAAGAGCTTGGGTCGCAAAGATCTATGACTGGAATCTCTCGAGATGAAGCCCCCTTTGTTACAAGAGAACTTCCTGGTTTACAATTAGAAGTTTCTTGGGAGCAAAGTGCTGTCCTAGATTTCAAACGTGCCTCTAAGATTATATTTCCAAAAGGATGAAGTGGACAAGGAGCTGATATACTTGTTTGTAGAACTGGTGATTTGGAGCTCTGAATGTGTGAAAACTTCCTAAA
The DNA here is from genome assembly GCA_030867875.1 of Actinernus sp. WN-2022. Lineage (NCBI taxonomy): Eukaryota > Metazoa > Cnidaria > Anthozoa > Actiniaria > Actinernidae > Actinernus > Actinernus sp. WN-2022. Next base: position 105,700,188 of record JAOWCC010000019.1, on the reverse strand, counting down.
TAGATCACTCGAGTCTTGTTCACATAAATCTATGAATGGCATGTTGTTCTTGTGTGTGGAAGTGCTCTCTGTTGGACAAGACTCCATGATATCAAGTGTACTGGATGATTGTTCAGAAAATTTGCCTATAGTTGAAAGTGAGGAGCTCCTAGTAGAATGTAATGGACAGCAATCACTGTTGTTTGGTTTTACTTTTTGGCATTTGAAATTTTGTTCTGGGGATGTCTGCTTTTCAGGTGAACTCTCACATAAATCAATCACTGATATCTGCTGATTTAGGGAGTTTTCCTTTAGCTTTTCTCCAGAGAGCTCAGAAGGACAATCTTTTCTTACACACAAATGTGTTGATGTCTGTTTGTCTTTGGCTCTATGAAGGATGGGAGGATCTTTTGGAGAATTGGCAAATGACTCTCCTGCTTCTAAAGATGGAGAAGGATGTGTTATTTCAGGGACAGGAACTATCTTTTCAACATCAGCAGAAGGTAAAGCTTCACTCTTCTTTGAAAGCATATGCCCACCTTCTTCATCACTAAAAACATTGCTTTCCTTAACAGGAAAACATCTGGTAAGCACAGGAGGGCTGTCTCTAAATGTTTTTTGATTAGAAACATAGTCATCATCTTCACTGTTGGTCTGAGATGATGATGACGATGAACAAACAGACATTCTCTCTAGCTTTGGTGGTCCATGCAGATGGGTAACTTTCTGAGCTGCAGCAGGAATATACAGTAATGGTGGCGGCAAACAGCACAATTGCTGTGCCTGTGGTGCCAGCAATGGAGTTTGTGCAGGGTGACTTATAAGAGGTGGCGGCGGTGGCAATTCAACTACAGAGCCCTCAGGTGATGAACTTCTCTCTTTCTGCAACTCCATGGATAAAGAATTTACAAAACTAGATGGTGATAGTGATGACGGCATCATGACAGGTGAGGTGGACATGAAAGGTCCTGGAACAGGGCTGAGTGACGGTGTAACCTTGTTAGATCCTCCAGTCTTACATGTAGGTGCTGTTGGTCGTGGAGATACCTTGAATGACAGTGGAGGAGTGATAGACTTGGGAAATTTCATGGGTTCCTGCAAAAAAGTATAACATTACAACAACAACAATTTATTTTTTTACGACAAATCCTTATCTAATTTACATTGTTTATCGACACAACAGGTAAATTTCCCCCAGAATAACTATAAGCAACATACGTTGCTTTAGTAAATGACTGAAGAGCCTGGCTACATGGATGTACATGAACATGTAGTATGTGTACATGTGAGTGGTAGTTGATTAACAGTGTTAAAGTGATTTAAGGAGTGAAAAAGTAAATTCCAAAGCATGCTACATACAGCTTTCTCTCATTGGCTCATGCATGCCAAGTTAAGGGGAGAATTAGCAGTTAGTAGGTGCTGACATAGTGAGGCCCATTCGATTCACAAATGCATATATATGTGCAACATATAGTTGAATTTGTTGGCATCTCTTCCTTGCTTCAAGGATTTTTCTCCAGGTTCTACAGAATGATTTTCTCCTTCCACAAAAACCACCTTAAGTTTCAATTTGATTGAGGAAACTGTGTGCCTGATTGGTAGACCTCACTTGCAATTGTGTGGTTGGCTAGATGATTAGACATGTTAAACAGATTTTGAATGTTGTTGTTCTTAACCAAACATAACCCACGTAAGAATTGGTGCTTTCTGTTATCTATAATTAAAGTCTACCTGAATGGGGGACACCATTCTACAATAAATAGTATTTAATTACATTTGTATAATACTTCAGGTAATCTTAAGCCACTTTACATTTACATGAATGGACTGGTCTGATTGGTGATTGGCCACTTCTCAAAGGGAACACATCAGTTCTAATAACTGGTTCAGGACAGACTCATACAAATACAAAATAATAGAGAACACAGCTGCAACATCGAGCTTCATCTACAATAATACAATACAATAACTTTTATTTAAACACGATATACATTAAAGCGTCGCCGCTTGTGGGGTCGTGTGTAACATAAATATAAAAATTATATACATTGAAAAAAGTGGCTAAATTATTCATAAATCATAAAATGTCTAAAAAGTTAAGAATGCTAAAAATGTAACAATATCATAAAATGTCTAAAAAGTTAAGAATGCTAAAAATGTAACAATATCAATAATATATGTAATCTTTAGTTCCTTTAGTGAGAGTCTGCACTGATGTAAAGTTAAAATATAAGTTATGTAGTGTATCTATCTTTCTAGCCTTATCCATATATGTCTTTGTAGTACATGTTGTTGCGTCAATGTTCTCGGATATGGTGTTCCATAAGATGGCACCTCTGTGAGCAACAGAATGTTTCATGTAGTATGTGTTGAAACGAGGTGTAATAAGCCTGTTCTTACTTCTAAAGCTATACTTATTAATTCGCTTATCAATAATGTGGGACATACTTGGAGGCGTTAACTCATTATATATTTTAAATATTAATTTACCTACATGTATATTTAGCTTATATGTATAAAATAGAGTATCCCACCCGACTTTTGTGAGTACTTCTTGTGAGGGCATATCTCGCGGCAGATTACATATTATTCTTGCTGCTCTACAATGTAGTATTTCAAGTGAATTAAAAATATCCTTACAATTAAAACCTCCCCACACAGGTATTGCATAGGTGACAGAGGGTTGGATTATCTTGAGATAAAGGTCTATTAGCATCTGTCTGGGCAAAAAACAACTTCTTTTCAGTAAATTGAGCTTATTTATAAAACCCTTTTTTAATGCCAGAATCTGTTTTGTCCAATGAAGTTTATCGTCAATTATAACTCCTAGTAATCTTGTGTGTGATACCCATCTTAGTCTATTTTCGCCTATATTTAGTGTATTCATAGGTCCAATAAATGTTCCTCTGTACATTATCATGGCTTCACACTTCGTTGAATGTGGCGTAAAGGAATTTACCGTGCACCATGTACTCAGCTCTTTCAGCGCGTTGTTGAGTGCCATTGTTACTTGATCGACTGTATCTCCAATACAATAGAGAGTTGTATCGTCAACGTACATATAAACTGTACCTGACGTAACTGCCGTAGGCATGTCATTTGTGTACAATGTGAATAATGTCGGGCCTAGTACAGACCCTTGGGGAATTCCGCGCGTGACACGCGCTACATCTGATTGCTTACCATTCATGATTGTGTATTGAGTTCTGTCTTTAAGATAGTTCTTGAGCCATGATAATAAAGTGCCATTTATGCCAAAGTGGTTTTGTAATTTATACATTAAAGTAGTATGCGAGACACAGTCGAATGCCTTACTAAAGTCGACAAAAGCTACGCCAATCATCTTCAATATATCTGGTTCAGGTACATTAATTTTGTATAGTAAACATGTTGCTTCAACCTGGTAGTACATGTACATTACTCACATCTTCACTGTCTGGTTCAGGTATAGTAAACCTGTTGGCTTCAACCTTCTCAGATGCATCTGATTTATTGGTGATCCCAGCATACATGCGGATGGCATGGATACCGGTAAAGGCTTCATCATTGTCGTAAACAGCAGGGCTATCAACAATGGGAGTTTCACATGCAGAGTCAAGGGAGGTTTGGTGTTGAAAAGATGAAGTTGGCGATGATGGCATCTCAGAGAAGGAAGGTGATGAAGGTGTTGAGAGGATTTCATCTTCGGTGAGTGGGGATAATGGTGTACATGGGCTACTGAAGATATCTAATTCCTTTGGCATTGATGGGTGGCCTGACAGGAAAAAGCTGGTGTTATACACATTCAATTTATTTACTGGCAGGGAGAATAGAAGAACTTTTTCCAAGGTATTGAGTATGGACCAAGGCTAAGGGAGGCATTATCAAGACAGAGTAGGGCAAACGTTTTCTCTTTATATATGGACCAACCTTGTGATTTTTATTGTATACATGTCCTTTTGTTAATTCTGTTGCCTGAAAGATTTGTCAGTCTCGAGTGTGTGAACTAAAATTTAAAACTTTTTTACTTAAATCAGTCTGCAAATACACTTTTATGCAGTTTTCCCCTTTTTCTTAGGCTTTTATTAAAATTAATACAGTTGAACCTGTATTAAACGTCACCTGTAAAGAATGGCTTGGTGACCGTTTAATACAGGGTGACTGCTTATTGCACGTTCACTAAAATGCAGGGGCACTCCAATTCACGTTATTGAAGTATGGAATACTGTCAGTTGAACATCCCGTAAGCGACCACCCTCGGGACCTGGAAAAGTGGTCACTTACCAGAGGTGGGTGCTTACAAGAGGTATTAAATGCAGTGATTTGACGGCTGTGAGACAAAACAGGCTTTTGGTAAGTGGTCGCTTAAGAGAGGTGGTCGCCTACGAGAGGTGGTCTCACAGAGAGGTTCCACTGTACTATACAATACCATTCGTAGGTTCTACGAATAGAGCTGGTGATATCATAGTTATTAAAAACATGACGTGTTACGTGTTGACCAATTAAATGCCAATTCATGTTTTGTTATCTTGCTGACAGTTTTTACAGTGACCATGCATATAATACAGGTTAAAACAATGAAAAAAACACCTCTAGGACTGTACATAAGGTGACCATGTCCGCTTAATACAAATGTAGGTGACCATTTGATAGAGTATCTGAATGAGAAACTTTGAAAACTGACCACTAAACGTCTTAATAAAGGGCAACCACAAATAAAGGTGACTGCCTAATACAGGTTTGACTGTATGTGGCATAAATACAAGGTACTGCTAGGATACATTATTGTATGTACAATGTAAGAATGGATTCCACCATCAGCCAATCAGAGAATAATGTATAACATTGTCAGTCATACCCCTAAGACACAAGAATGTTAGAAAGTCCTCAGCCTTGGCCCTACTGGTTGGGATGTCTTCTTCTTGAACACTGATCCTGAGGATCAAAGACATTGTACCCTCGTGAAACAAAGATATTTAGGTTAATTGAAATGTACAATTGAAGGGCTATGTGCAATAAGGGCGTAAGTGACTTCTGATCACATCCTAAATCTCCTTCAAATTCTTTGTTTTCTAAGGGAGAATTTAGAACGTGATCAGGAGTCACTTACGCCCTTGTTGCACACAACCCTTCAATTGAAGACCTTGAAGGAAGAACAGCTAACCTAAGTAGTACGTTTTTCCAATTCTAAACCAAAACATAGTATTGTGTGTTGAAATTCCACAATTCTAGCCAGGTAATTTTTTGGGGGGGCAAACATACTGTAGTACTTAGGTCATTCTTCCACCAAGGTCTTCAATTATTTCTCAAACTTGTGAATTTTCATCAGATTTTCAGTCAATCAAGGGGACTGTATGGGCTTTGATACGCTGGCAAAACACTGGTTCCAAACTCACTAGAGATAGATATTTCTTAATCTATATATTCATGACACTTGATGTTCATCTACAGTGCCAACCAGAATTAATCTCCAGTGATATGTTTGCACAGGTTCACTTTAGCAAATGCAAAGTGAATGCAGGGTTCACTGGGTTTAGATAATTCTGAAGCAAACCACGAGAAAGCCCAAAGCAAACCACAAATGTAGTGAACACAAAAGCAAATTCAGCGAACCCAAATACACGCTGGGCACGAATAACTGTAAAAACGGTGGGGTTGAGTGTGACAGAAAACGTAAAAGTAACGCCATTTCCTTACTTATACTCTAAATTTGACGAAATGTTGGCAGGTTGGTAACAAAGACTACATTTTTGGGGACAATTATTGTTTCTGTATTCTGATGTTGTTGTTTTTGGTGAACATTAACTTTCAAAACATGTTTTAAAAATATTATGTCATCAGATTGCCTTTATGAAATATATTCATTTGGCGAAAATTTAAACTTTCTACGATAAATATATTCAAAGTTATGGACGATTCACTATATTTATGATGTCATTATTAGTGACATCATACTTCAAGCTTAATTCAGATTGCCGACAAAAAATTCTATAAAAAAGATTACTATGACTTGTGAGTGTTAGCCAAATGCCTTTCATCAATAAAATTCCCAAAATATTGAACTGGCTATTTTCCGAGGGTACACAAATATACCGTAATTTCCGGCCTATTACCCGCATGGCATAATATTATTACCCGCACCCGCTGATTTTAGAGTCTCAAAGAAAAATATAGATAATTCTGAAGCAAACCACGAGAAAGCCCAAAGCAAACCACAAATGTAGTGAACACAAAAGCAAATTCAGCGAACCCAAATACACGCTGGGCACGAATAACTGTAAAAACGGTGGGGTTGAGTGTGACAGAAAACGTAAAAGTAACGCCATTTCCTTACTTATACTCTAAATTTGACGAAATGTTGGCAGGTTGGTAACAAAGACTACATTTTTGGGGACAATTATTGTTTCTGTATTCTGATGTTGTTGTTTTTGGTGAACATTAACTTTCAAAACATGTTTTAAAAATATTATGTCATCAGATTGCCTTTATGAAATATATTCATTTGGCGAAAATTTAAACTTTCTACGATAAATATATTCAAAGTTATGGACGATTCACTATATTTATGATGTCATTATTAGTGACATCATACTTCAAGCTTAATTCAGATTGCCGACAAAAAATTCTATAAAAAAGATTACTATGACTTGTGAGTGTTAGCCAAATGCCTTTCATCAATAAAATTCCCAAAATATTGAACTGGCTATTTTCCGAGGGTACACAAATATACCGTAATTTCCGGCCTATTACCCGCATGGCATAATATTATTACCCGCACCCGCTGATTTTAGAGTCTCAAAGAAAAATATATTTACAGATTACCCGCACCGACAGATTACCCGCACCGACAGATTACCCGCACCTCTCAGTGTAAATTTAGGTAACAATACCGGTACCTCATAGTACGTTTTAATTGTTGTGTCTTAGTAGACATAGAAACATCAACATATTGCAGATAAATAGAAGTCGTAAATCCATTTGTATACAGTGTGATTTCACAGCAATTTAGAAACTAATTGACTCACCTCGGCATTTTAGAGTTCGACTCAAACCATTTCCGGCATCTGGCAAAATTGTTCAGACACGGAATGAATATAAAAGAAAAACTTTCAAAACATTTGATCCGGAAACTATCTCAATTTCTAAACGAAAATTTGTCTTTTAGAAATGTTTGGTGCATGTATCGCAAAGCAAAACAAACACTGCCGACTAATTGATTATTCAAATCAGTTCGTGGAAAAATTCACGCTTCTGTGTCGTGGAATTCAAGAGACTCGAACCTCCTCACCTTTGAAAATGGATTCCACATTAACAAAAAGAACTATCCAGAATATTTTCTTTGGTGGACCTTCCCATTTCCACAAATAATTTGAGAAGCTGTGTGGTGAATAAGCCACACTTTATATGCTACCCACGAAGTTCACAGAGCGTGACACTCCGGTGTTGTTGTGTCAAAAACCAGACAAGAATTAATTCACATGTCAACTCCAAGAATGAGATTTTTGATAAGCTGGCTTCTTGATAACATAAGCAATGATTTCAGCTAAAATCCTGAAGGATTTAAAGTGCCCCTACGATCAAATTTTGACATACCAATTTTTCTCATATTCGTAAAGTAGAGTGGCTATATTATTACCAGTTCAAACCGTTTTTCGATACGACGACGGGAAGTCTTATTTTTTGAACTTCGAATCTTGAATTTTACGTCCGCCATTACGCGAACCCGTTCCTGTGGGCGAGGAATGCCTGGTCATTTTTTAGCGTATGTGACGTCATACACTTAAGGTTATCGTATACCTTCAGGGTACTGTTACGGATAAAATTAAGTAGCGTCTCGAATATTTGTCGTATTTAGATAAATTATGCCTCATTTAAAGCTTATAAAATTGGCTACAACGATATACCTAAGGTTTGTAATTTTGATAAAAGTGTGATTTTTAAATAAACTTATTTTCTGAACAAGCGAGTTGGTTTCCAAGAGCTCCAACTCCACGGCAATTTAACGAATTTAAGATCTGTTTGCTTTTCTGGACTCTCACTAACCTTGTTTACGAAACTGTGTCGGCGATTGTAGAAATTCGAAGCCGTTCTGAAGATATTTTGGTCTTCGTGAAACTGCTAATGCGCAACCAAGTATAGATGCGGGAATCGCTCTCAGCGCCTCTCTTTTAAAAATTAAATAAATCGCCGACACAGTTTTTTAGCTGATATCAATTGCGAACAATCTGTGAAAATTTGAAGTAATTTGCACAAATTCGCGTCGAGTTGGAGCTTTTTTCAAACTATGTTTAGAACGAAAATAGAAAGTCAAGAAAACGCTCTGAAAAGTTTAAGCCAGCCGGTGAGACTGATTCTTTCAACCAGTGACTGGGAAATGTCACAGTCAAAACTTAATTCCCACAACAACACGTGTGGCTACTTTTCCCATACAAACCTTCATGTGAACTAACATATGTAGTAAGAAAGTGTACCATTTCCCACTTTGAAAAGCAAACAAAACGTTTTGAATAGAAATAATCGTTCAAGTTTGTGCATTGTACAGCACTGTAGCAATTTAACGAACCACAAAGCTGGCATTTCGCTACATTCAAGCCTTCTAGTTGAGTACCAAGAATACGGTTTGTAATTATCTTCAAGCCTCATGCAAGGATGGTTTGTGTACGTTTTGAGGACAAGAGCTTCTCCATAATTGTTTGTATCACATGGAATAGCCGGTAAGACCGTACTAGTATAGATTGACCGAAACTAAGCGGCTACGTTTGCTGAGAACATACATGTAGTTTATCATAACTGAATAACTCATATTGCTGTTTCCTATAAACAGATAAACCTATCGATGTAGTATGCCTTTTAATTTACTGCTAATTTTATTTTCAAGACAATAAACCACAGAAGAAACCACCAATATTATTTCATGAAGTACCTTGTTTCAGTTGTTTGTGTTTCAAACAGAAACGGGGGGCGCGAAGTTTGGTTCTGTGATATATAGCCAATAAAAGCAGCAGATCAGTCGGTTTCAATATATATTTTTAGTCTCTAGTAAATTCTTATCATTCACGATTTCATGTTAGACAAGAGAGCGATTTAATTTTATAGCAATTACATTGTATTTTAGAATGTAGATTCGCCGGAAAATCTATTGCCGGGGAACAGATAATTCTCGATCTCTCTCATTTACGAACTAGCAATCCGGGTTTCACTATAAACAATGAACAAACTTAGGACTTATAAACTGCTGATCATTACCTTAGTGATTTCTCCGCTGAATTCTCCCTGTAGCCCGGATCCAGTAACAGCACAACCTGAAAGCCGAACCAGGGAAAATACCCTGGGAAACAAATTACCCCAAAAAGATAAGAAACCTCTGCTAGCTAGCACTACTTACTAGCAGGCCACTTCCCAAGCGATTTTAGCGACTATTGATTCGTCCAGCTTTCGACTCGGTCGCCAGCGGCTCTATTTCCCCTAAGTCATCAACATCCGGCAATAAATTTAAGCAGAAAGACACATTACTACATGTACCGTATGTTCTGAAGAATCTGATGCAGATTTTAGGTCGTTATTTACTAAACCACAGCAAAATTCGCAGTGTGAGTTTGTAGACAATATAAGAAGAAATGTATGGGTTTGAAGCAACTTGAGAACGATGCGTTAAGTGTATGACGTTACATACGCTATAAAATGACTAGGCATTCCTCGCCCACGGGAACGGATTCGCGTAATGGCGGACGTGATTTTGACAGTAAACTCTCTTTAAAATGTGTGGTCTAATTGGTCCCTTTGCAAACTTTTTTCACTGATTTGGATATTTCTGCCACTGTTTGTTCTTATGGAATACAAAAAAGTGGCAAAAGAAATGGTCAAATTTCGTCGTAGTGGCACTTTAATGGTCAAGTGTGAAACTACATCATACAGAAGGTATATAAAGTTTATCAAACGAAATAAGGCACCAAACTAGCAGGATGGTGTTTATACACATACCGTACGTATATACATGTAGTAACGCAATTCGTGTTTTCTCGTTTACAGCACTGATTTCCTCAGTGTTTGTTAGATCAGAAACGTTTTCAGTTAATATAATTTTCTCTTTTGGTTTCATACAAAGCTGAGAAGATTTGGATGAAATAAACACTGACACTAACGGCGATCATTGTTATTTTCTACGGCGAAAAAAATCAGCGGTGGCTTTTCAGTTTGGAAAACAAAAAGTTCAAGAGACAGCAACAATTTTTTTTCACAAGTGAGGCGAAATTTTCGCCAACGAAAGGCGGCCGCTTTTCGTCGTTTTAGACAAAGCCGATCACTGTGCGCCGCCGGCGAATAAGGGGCGAAAGGCGATCGCCGTAACCTTGTGACAAAGTTTTAGTCTTTAGAATTTAACACATTATCCGCACCACCCTATTACCCACAGCAGCCGTGGTTTGGTGAAAAATTAACAGATAACCCGCGGGTAATAGGCCGGAAATTACGGTATTTATGATGTCATAATCACGTATACAAAAAATGGGGCTTTCATTCTAAGCTGTTATGAAAAAAAAAACTAAATTCTTAAAAGAACACGTTGTTATTACTAAAGAGCTCTATTATTGTGCAAAATATTATGTACCAGTATTTTGAACTGTAAAAGTTAAAACAAGCGACATTTTCATAAATGGTTTTATGGTATTATTTTGGCGGGAAAATTACCAAAATTCAAAATTTAATAACCTTTTTAAATTGTGTGAAACAAAATACCCAGCAAACAATACTTCCTACAGGAGAAGTCATTTCAAACACTCATAAATAATATGCATGTTTGATTGTGGTTTCCTAAACTCTGAAACAACAAATCCCTTGGGATCATTGTTTTTAATGTTTTGGAACTCCTGATCAAACACTGAAATGAATGTTTGAAATATTACTTACACATTCATTATTATGAGTGAGTGTAAACAAATGCATGGTTATTGAATGAGTAATGGTTTTACCTTAAAGAGTTTTGAGGCTGTACACTTGCAAACTTTCTCTGGGCATGGAGGATCTTCTCATCTCTGAACATAATGTAACTGTTAGATATGAGATTCCAACACTGGACTAGTTATACAGTAGTTAACAATTATTCACCGAAGTGGAGGTGAATATTTACTGAGCCGCTTCGGTGAGGTAAATATCCACCACTATTCACCAACACTGAGGTGAATAATTGTTTTAGTATAATAATACCACACTGCAAGTGAACAGCCAGCAACAAATAATTATTTTATTTTTTGTCAAATGGGCAATCAGAGCGCGCGAAATGTGATATTCACTGGTGTGGTATATACTAAAAATGAATATTATATGATACTGCGGTTAAGTAATAGAATGATACAGAATGAGTGCCCATGCCGAATTTGCAAACTCAAGCTGAAAGCAAGAGTTTGTAAATTCCATAAATCATGGACACAAATTCTGTATCGGACTTAATCAAACATCTAGATGTAAAGAGTCATGTTTTCAGTTATTTTGGTGATACAACTTATTTTGACTGAGAAAATTTAAGCAAAAGTTTGATATGTAAATCAGGATGAAATCTCTAGCAGATTTAAAGGCTCTGACAGTGATTTCCTGTGTTTTTGCGTCTGTCATGAATTATTATTGAATTTGATAAGCACATGTACTAGATAAAGAATCCAAAATACAAATGATGGCGATCACAATTTACTTACACTCACTGTAGGATGACAATAACAACAGATTCTAAGTACGAATAAGGGCCACATTCATGTGAAAATGCAAAATAAAAACAGTAAAAACATAAACACCTTCACACCCAAACGGAAAGAAAGCCATGTGTGGAAGACCGTGCATATCATCTGTTAGCCTGCTTTCAGGCGGTAGATATTTTTTTTGCGCAGCAAACAGATCATCGAAGCAGCCGCCATATTGGCCGAGCGTGATTGAGACTTGGGATTTAATGACAAATGGAGGGGGGAGGGGGTGGGGGAGAAGAAGCAGAAAGGAAAGACCGCCTGCCCGAAAACCCCTGGTTTCTGAATATCTGCCCACCAGGCACATCACTTCCATTAAATTGTAACCCATTCTTAATTTACCAATAGGAGTCGACGTGCGACAGCCTGCCAATTTTGATTTGGTTTGATTAAAATGAAGCGTGCAATAGCCCACTTCCACAATATGCTTTACTTGTCACGCACAAAGGTTTCAATACAAGGCCCCGTGCTAAATTAAATTTATTCTTTTCACAGAGAAAATAATAAATTTAATTTAGCACAGAGCCTCGTATTGAAACCTTTGTGCGTGACAAGTAAAGCATATCGCGGAAGTGGGCTATTCAAAACAAACTTCGCTCGCTGTAAATGCAATACAAAATGTTGGTAAAATTGTCAATTGGTTCTCAAATATGGAAATAATAAAAAAAACAGCTATTTTTGTTCAAAGTTCTCCATGGAAAGGACTGCGACAGTACCACTTTAGAATATATATGTAGACAGTTCAGCTTTAGCTTGTTGCATTCGCCCCATCAGTCTCTCAAAGAGTTTGCAAATCCTCCGAAATACATTACAAGCTGCTTCAAAAAGCCATAGATAGAGAGCAGTCCAGCACCGCAGCAGCACAGTCTGGCAAACCAGAAGAGGTGCAATACAAGCGGCTGCTTCCTTCCTTAAAAGAATTAAGCTCGCATAAAAAAAAGTTCAGAGGACAAAATACAGGATCGAAAAAATCTCTAAACTTCAAAGAAAACTCCGATGTAGACTGTTTTGTCAGAACTCGATATTGAAGAACTCGTGGACAAACAAACTATGAGTGCAAAGTACACAGGTAAATGTTGTGATCGTCAACCCTAACGAGAGAGTAGAAACAAGAAGCTCTTTCTCTGAGAAGTCAAAGTCCATCTTAGTGAATGTTTGCTGAAAGAAATGGACGACCGTTGCATAAATGTATTGAGGCGGATTTCTGAATATTTCCTAGTTCAACGGCCATGAAGTCAATAGCCGGATTGCATCTCTGCAATTTGGTCGACAATAATACTTTTCAGTGGCAAATTAAATCACGGTTCGTTGTTGAGTTCTCTTTACCGTAAATATCATACTCTTTCCAAAGCCTGTCTAAAGCACAGCCAGAACATCTTTACCTAGAAGCCTAGGCTCTGTATAGCTTCCTCCTGCTCCGTTTTCAAAGTACCTTTACCCAGCCACGGAGAAAGAAGCGAGCAGCTGTGTTCTCTCTAGAAAACCTCTGGAACCAGGATAAAGGCAAAGGAGATAACTTTGAAAACAGAGCAGGAGGAAGCTATAATACAGAGCCTACTTCTAAGTAAAGATCTTCTGGCGCTTTGGAAAGAGTATGATATTTACGGTTTACGAACTTGCGAAAAGAGAACTCAACAACAAACCTCTTGTACTTTGCCGATCGCCACCTTCGCGGCTCTTTCTCCGTGACTGTTCTCTCTAGAAAACCTCTGGAACCAGGGTACTTCACCTTTATAGTCTTCAAAAAAGACAAAGCTTTTTGTAATACATGTACCCGCCATATTTTATCAACTGCAAGCTCAGTACACAACACTTATTCTAGTTACGCCGCTTCGCAGGCTTGTTTTCAGTTCTTGTTTTCAACACTTGCCATGATAAGCTTTGATTGACACTGTTTCAGCCAAACATATACCCTGCTGGTGGACGGGATCTAACTTTTGTACTCAGAAACCAGGGGTTTTTGGGCAGGCGGTCTATCCTTTCTGCCTCTCCCCCTCCATTTGTCATTCAATCCCAGGTCTGAATCATGCTCGGCCAATATGGCGGCCACTTCGATGATCCGTTTGCTGTGCAAAAAAATATATATACTGCCTGAAAGCAGGCTAATCGTTTGTGTGTCCTTGCACATGACCACAATGCACTTAGTTTGATCTGCGCATATCATTTCTGTGTCCTTGTGCATGACCACAATGCACTGCTCTTGCTGGCTTGCTTCAGGCTCGCTTGCTGCGGCAGCAATTATTTTCCGACCTACTTCCCTGGATTTTTTCCAGCTATTACTGGAAACACAACATTTATTTTGTTTGGCCTTAAAATTTTACATAATTCAAGGCGGCACTTTTAAAACCAAGAACCATGAAAACTACATGCTCTACATGTAGATATGGAATGTTGATTAAAGGGGCATGGTCACCTGGTAGTCATGCCCAGTAGGCGTGCAGAAAGTACTAATTAGCATATCAAAATCTTCCCGGTTGAGCGAGCGTACGTACGTGAGAAGGTCGCAAAGGGGAGGATTTGTAGTAGCATTTTGAAGGCTGGCGGCCCTGTATTAGGGTACCACGTTATAACAATGGCTTCAGAGTCGATGGAGGAAGAAGTTGAGTTGGATATGATAACATTTGGACAAATAGTTCTGTTCTTAGAATGTTGAACATGCTTGAATTGGACAATTTTGCATAAAATCTGCCAAAATCTGATATCGGCGAATTATGTCCAAACACTGCACGAAAATCGAACAAAAAGTACATTAAAAATACTTTCTGATGCCAAACAAACCACAAACACAAAGAGCATAGTCTTCTGATCAACCGACATACGTATTCATGAAGCTGTAAAATAAGTTTCCAGTCCATAAAAGCCGATAGTTCGAACTAGTACAAACACGCTAGGTAAGCTCAAACGATTTTCTTCACAAGTAAACATTGCAGTGTCAAGCACTACACAATGCTTCCAAAACTGTAGGAAAACTCCCGTTAAAAAATTATCTGATGTCCAAATAATCACAGCAGCTCACACAGGATAGTCTTCTGATTCCTTCTGAGCAATCTACATTCATTTGAAGCTATCAAAATTATTTTGGAGTCCATAAAAACCGATAGATCGAACTAGTTAGGTTATATATAAACAGACTTCCGTTGCAAATAAACATTCTATGGTCGAGCGCGCTACAGTATGCTTCCAAAACTGTAGGCAAACTCCCGTTTAATAATTCCCTGACGCCCAAATAACCATGCACAGCAGCTCACACAGGATAGTCTTATGAGCAATCGAAATTCGTTTGAAGGCATCAAAATTGTTTTGGAGTTGAAAACCGATAGCTCGAACTAGTACAAACAAGCTTGTTATTAATTCACAGACTGCGTTACGAGTAAACAGCGCGCTACACTATGCTTGCAAAAGTGTACGAAATGCACCGTTCAAACATTCCATGATTCCAAATAACTACAGCAGCTCACACAGGATAGCCATGTGAACAATCGACATTCATTTGAAGTGATAAAAATTGTTTTCAAGTGCATGACATCCGATAAATCGAACTAGTACAAACATACCGTTAGTTCACGCCATGATGACTTCGTGTTTTTTTCCGAAATTTTCTATTTTCGCAAATCAAACAAAAAAAGGCTATAGAACTAATAAATATATACATCTAAAATACTGTACGAAGTTTGGAGGACTGATGGCCCACACAAGCTGTTAAATTGGACCAGATTATACCACGCTCGCATTGATGGCGGATAAGTTGAGTTTCCCGTGGCCCACGGAAAACTCAACTACTCGTCTCTGCTGCGCATGCGTATAAACCGATGACCATGCCCCTTTAAGCTTTTGTCCTTGAGAATTGAAAACACTTAACAAATAGAAGAACCTTCACATTCAACAAAAACATTTGCATGCTCGATGTCTTGAAAAGCTGTGGGTGCACGAGCACAGAGTTCCCACACATTTGCATGAAAAAAAAAAAAAATCCACAAATTTTCACTGACCAAAAAGCATTTTTCACTGACTTCCAGTGCATGCTCATTTTTCCCCAAATATTCAATCGCTGTTTTGGGGCAGCAACATTGAAGAGGACAGCTCAAAACAGCCAAAATAAATATGTATGTGAAGCCTGAAAGTAAAAATTCATGACTTTTCATTGAAATTTGGGATTTCCCTGACCAAATCCTAAATTCCCTGGCAATTGTGAACAAGAGTGCATTCAGGAGCTTTTTAAGACCTTGAAAGGTGCTTAATTTTAATAGGACTCGTAGGAAAACCATCTTCTATTTGTTTTATATAAATTACATGAAATTCAATCTGTACGTTCTCCAGCAGCCTCAATAAATGATGCACATTGAACTCGTCTTTTAGCCAATGAAATTGTGCGTTCTTAGGAAGCTCCCATAATTTACATTATAAATACTTTTTTAATTTGAATTACAATCCTAAAATAACCACCACTAGCCTGAATTGCAGCCATCTCCTCTGGTTTGTTCCTCCCCAAGAGAGACGTCTGAATTCACTCTAGCTGATAATGCCGTCCAGTGATGTCAATACCAGAAAACCTGGTAGTGATTTTGATTGGTTCACTTTTATAAGTTTGCATAATGTACATATTAAGTAGTTAATCAGTGTGGATGGCTGAACATTATTAAGTTTCTGTTTCTGCTTTGGACTTTCAGTGGCATGCTTTTCTTTGGCAATGACCTTGAATTTGTAAGGAAAGCATCTGGAATTGGATTTAATTAATAGTGTCCCACAAAATAACCGTGTTTGTCTGTCCTGTAAACATGTTTTTTCGCATAACATTCGTGGGGTTGTTGATGTCAACTGTCGATAGACTGTCTATACTCTCTTCAGGAACTGTTCTTTCCAGACACCCATAAAATAGCCTTTGTATTTCCTCTTCATAAATTCTGCAGTATCCTTCCACGCTTGTCCACTTTTCTGCTGCATGATTTACAAAGGTAATATCTCCTAGCTGTGTCGAATTGAATGACAGATCACGAGACAAAGATCAACGGAAAGACAAAGATCAACATTACTGTTCCTTTTCCTCCAATAATATATAACAATTTGTTGCTTCAAAAAGGTTTTTACAACGTACAGTACAGCCGTAAAATAATGTCCGCAAGCCAACAGGTTCTTCCGTGCAGCTTGCGCTTGAAATTACTGAACTAACGCAAGAACTTAAGACCCGCAAGAAGTTCTTTCCGCAAGAAGATCAACCCGCAAGAAGTTCTTTCCGCAAGACGATAAACCGCAAGAAGGTCAACTTTAGAAGACCCGCAAGAACGCTGAAGAACACGCAAGACGTGGCATATGAGAACATATTGCCTGTGTTTTATGTGAGATCGCTAATAAGAAATGGAACCTTTGAGAACCATGAAAGTTTACTTTAATATCTTAAACTGAAGTAGAGATTAGCTGGATACCCGCAGACTTGAATGTTTTATTAACTCGTCACAAAGAAGCTGAAATCAAAACTCCAGAAGATTCGGTACAATCTCATGCAAATTATTATTCAGACAACAAATTAAAATTTCCAAAAAACTTATTCACCAGTGTATCGATTTGACAGAATAGACTCAAACCAGTTTTTACATCAGGTGGAAACTATTCAGATCCGTAAGTAAAATAAAACTTTCAAAACATTTGGTTTGGAAGGACGACAATATTTGGTGCGATCTCAAAGCAAAACAAACACTGCGGAGCGCATTGATTAGTTGATTATTCAAATCAGTTCGCAGAAAATGTCACACATTCAAGACTCGTACTTTGAAAACGGAGCCACATTAAATATAAACAAGAGCCCATCTGGGCTTTCACTCGGGCCACATGAGATTGAAGATGAAATACACTTTCATTTGAAATCCTCTTAGTAATAACCAAAGGGAAGAATTATTAGCTGAATATTAGCAGTCTTTAGGAGTGGCCGGTAGCGCGGTGACTTTCATTCTCTGCTCCCCTAGTATATATGTAATTTAATATTTTTATTTTTCTCGTATGTTGACCTTTTAATTGACCTATATCACTATGACGTCATATCAAAACAATCTATTGTTTAAACGCTAAGGATCACGGTCGTGGGAGGGGGACAAAACATGGACAAAACAGCAACAACACAAAGGAAATCGCTATCAAATGCATTTTGAAGAATGTAGAATAGCGCTAACAGCCACCAAATACGGTAAATATTGTGGGATAAACATTGATACAGCTGATATCTGGAAACCAGACAATTCGAAGATAAATTTTCCTCAGCAGAGCAGATTTAGTTCAAAATTCTATTGTTCAAGTCGATTCTGTCCCCCTCATAAACAAGCCGTGACGTCATAATGATATAGGGTAATTTAAACACTACTTATTCGTTTAACACACTGCATTTGAGCAGGCATATATTCATTGTTTTGAACCCGAGAATTAACCGTACTACCGTACTTCATGGTCCCTTTCTTTAGTAGTGGGTTGTCGGTCAGGTGATTGTCACTCTCGTCATTGATCGGGTTTTCATGTAAGAAAGATGGCTCTTGAACAAACTGATTCGTTGCTAAAGCTTCAGTAGGTTGGGTAGTCTCGGAACACTGGAGACCTTGGTCTTTCATTGTCTTCTTTTTTGTATTCTTGATTATTTTTTTTAAGTTTGAAAGTCGGATCTCAGCTTTATTATATCCGCTTTCAACTCGCCATTTTCAACTACGTCGTGATGACAGCATCTTGATTTCGGTCTTGTATATATTATCTTGCTGCACTAATTTGTCTTCCAAATTTTGATGTGACGAGAGTAAGAATTCATTACGCATATCAGTTAGGTCAGCCTCCATGTTACAAATCAAGGTCATTAAAGCAGCGAGAGAGTTTTTATCGCGGGCTAACAATCCTCGTGAATAATCTAAAGAATTCCGTCTCTTCCGGTTTGAATTTGACTCATGTGTATGTTGCTTTTGGAGTTTCAAGGATATGTTGATCCAAAACTACAGGCTCTTGGGGTTTTTCATTGACTTGTGAACTTGCAGGCTCTGTAATTTGTTTTGTTTTCTTAGTATAACATAAAGTGTTGAACATGTTCATGTTCTCAAGCATGTCGCGCGTGACCTCTGTTTCTTCATTACTCGGGCCAGGCCTTCGGCTGGCGCGAGTCAGAAATCGCAAGTGTTTATTTTTATTTGTGTCGAGTTTTGGCGCCGTCGACCAATCAGATTTCGACTGGTCAGTCACGTGACACGTACGTTTGCGCCAGCCATGTGACATGTGAACAGTGGACAACTTTCCAGGTTTTTCAAGATGGCGGCGAGTGGGAGTTTTGACTTAGCAAAACCTTTAATATCAGCTGTTTTTTGTGTAAACCAAAGATTCCTTCAAGTGCAATACCAAGATTTTTGTCTTTTCTAAAGCTGAGAGGTGTTTTACGGGCTTTGGGACGGGAATTTATAACATATTATGCGACATGCTTTAAGATACACTCGTGAGACGTGACAGCGGAGTCTGATCTGCTCTGCGATCAACACTGACTGTATATAAAGACAACAGCTTGTAAATGTAAGTAGCCGCTAATCTAAACCTGATAACCTTTATACCAATTGACTGTCGTTGTGTTGTTATTTATTATTATTAACCTCTCGAAAGTGTAATAGAAATGACCCGATTTCTCAGTTCTCTGACTGACAGGGGCCTTTTAAAAGAATTACAGTCATTTCGCCCCCCATGCACATGTATTTACAGTATTGTGCAAAAGTCATGCAAACGTATTTCGACGAATTTCGCTCTTTGTTCTTACGAATGTGACGAAATTTCGGTCAACTTTTCGTTCGAAATTTCGACGAAGAATCGATCAGATACGCGAAAATTTTAATGCCAAGGCGAAATATCGCCAACCTGCGAGCGACATTTCGACGATATTTCGTTTATTGTCAAACGAAAATTCGGACCAGGTTATCGAAATATCGTGATCCGAGCAAGCGTATGTGTCAATTGCACAGTTTCGTATTTTAACCTTTCTTTCACCAGGATTAACGCGTGACAAATTCGAATTCATGACAAACAGTTTTACAAACGTACAGTAAGATGGTTTTGGTAAATACTCTGCGTACCAGAGGCGTCAAAAGTCAAGATTCTTGTATAATAAAAGTCCCCGTCAATCGTGAACTGTCAGCCAGACGCGTGTCTCATTTCTGACACAAATACCGCGGGAGCGTAATTAATTTCCATTTACGCGAACCCGATGCATTAAAGCTCTTTTAATTCAAAAGGAATTGCACTTTCCCAGTAGAAGTTTTCTGGTAAGAGTATAGAAGCTTTTGCACGTCTTTTAATATGACAAACGTTGCTTCAAAACTCTGTTGATGTTCAGTAAAATATCAGACTGACACGTTCACGCCTGACTGATTGCACGTGGGAATTCAGAAGACTGAAGAGTTGAGATTTGAGATTTTAATACGCAAACATTTACAATGATTTCTGCCGAAACCTTTTAATACTAGTAACAAGACAAGGTTCTACTGTAAATGTGAAACTACACTGAAGCAAAAGTTTATTTGGTGTTATGCTTTGCGCTCAGTTACAGCCAGTGAGTCAAGCTTTAAAGCGGGCCACGCACCGCCGGGAACTAAGCGAGCATCCGTTGTTTTGTTTATTTTACGGCTCACGATATTTCGATAACTACATGGTCCGAATTTACTTGAAAACTTTATGCAACGAATTTTACAAAGATCTGGAAGGCTGAAGGATCTGAATATTATTGTGGATATACGGATAACTTTTACAACATTGAACACTTCCGAAGTTGGGACGTGCGCGCGATTTATAGTAACGCATCCTTTCGTTTATTACCCTTCCGGCCTTCGATTCAAAGCATCGGATTTCTATTCTTAGCGGAGCCATTCTTAGCCTGATTATACTGACTGAACTGAAGTAAACTCTACAGTTATCCTCCTGTACCGTTCGAAAGTGAGCCGTAATTAGTTGAGTTAGTCAAAGTCCGAATAAAGTTTACACTCAGGTTGGTCGAATTGACCGAGTGAGCCGGAAAAGGTAACTTGATCTTTGACGGGCAAGGATCAAAATTTCGAAGGATCGACATTTCGAAGAAGCGAAGTTTCGTGGGAATATTCGCAGAGTATCAAACGAAATTTCGCACGATATTTCGTAGAGTGCAGCGAATTTTCGTGCCAACATGTCGCAGAGCACTGCGAAATGTCGCACAGATTCAACAAAGGGCTTAACGAATTTTCGTCGAAATAACGCCGAAGCTTCGGATCGTGAAAATTTTCGTTCATTTTCGCCGTAAAGCCCCGAAAAGCCCCGAAATTCGCCGAAAGGTGTTTGCAAGACTTTTGCACAATACTGTAAATGTTTATAAATTCGGGAACGAAAATCCAGCATGCAGTGAGTGAGTATAAACTGAGTAAGTAATCCGAAATGAAGATTTTTTCAAACGAACGATAAATGACTCTGATGTGGAAATCGCATATTTATCTGTGGCGTGTTATTGTTGTTCTATTTCCCGGGTCTATTTACATCTGGCCTGTACCTCTTTGTATTTGATTATTATCTCTTGGTTTAGGTATTTAATGTGTTTTTTTAGAACTGACATAATGATATTATGTATCGAGTAGTGTATTTATCATTATTGCAAGTTTATAACATAACATAACTAAATTTGGTCCAGAACTGAGAGTATACTTACATGCAAGTAGCACTCTTTCTTTCCCTTCCCCTTTCTTGGTACCATTATATATTATCCATGCAAGCTAGATCTTGTTTCAGTGTTTTCCATCTGAGCTGGTCCTGGCTTAAGATATTAACCCTAAGGTTACCTTAAGGACCTACCTTCTCATCATTGTATTTCTTATTATGCCTTATTACTCGTAAACATTTCCATCATCTTATGAGAAAATAAATGTAATTGTTGTTGTTGTTCCTCAGTTCTTGGCCAGCATCGTCACTTTCACTCGGTCATGATCAGGACTACGAGTACTTTTCCGAATTATTTGGGAATGAAAATTAATCTTGCTGCGACCCCAATGATATAAAAAGAGTGGACATTGCATGTTTATTTGTGGCCTGCCATTATAAGTTTCAGTCTCCTTCAAGATGTAGAAAATGAGCACTAGCACAGTGGCAGTTCACTAATACTAGAAAATGGTGGTCTGTAGTTTACGACCTCAATCGAAAATATTGTATTGAGAATTTAGCCTGAATGTCAGCCATCTCCACTGGTTTGTTAATAATTGAGAATTACAAATAGATATGACTTTATTTCACATGTAGAATGACATTACCTAACTATTCACAATGAATAGCAACATTATGTGGAATTTGTTGTTCTAAATTGCTTGATTTCTCATAGTTGTACTGCACCTGATATAATTACAATGCATCAAATTTGAGTGACTCGATATCATGCAGACTACTCAAATAACCATTGCACTTCAATCAACAACACCCATACCAAGTTTTTTTTGTAATTCTAACGACCCTCAAGGAACAATAATATTGAAAAGAAAGTAATATTAAACTACAGAATTGAGGGAAATTGTGGCTGAAATGTACATGCACAGCATGTATGTATGTGTTGTGTGTGTATTATGGCTCTATCATTTCTAACCCCCCCTCTCCCCCCAGGCATACCCTAACCTAACTCCCCCCCTCTCCCCCCCCCCGGAATACGTGGGGCACTTGCACATTGACATACAAGAGCATCAGTAGAGAACCAATTCTCTGGCTACTCTAGCACAAACCATGTTGACACAAAATTATGGTAGCACTCCATGCAGTACATCATTGCTATAGATGGCCCGAGTTAAGGCCAATCAGGGCCTCTTGTTCATTAAGTTCTCTACTTTCATCTGTAATCTGGGAAACTCAATCTTTGCCCATGCCTTGGCACATAACTATTCCTGTTGTTAAGTAGACGTGGATGATTATAAGTAAAATCCTTCGACAGCTTGTACCGTTTCCGCTAGGTCAATATCCTCGCTGGAACGAAATAACTTGATCTCAATACTCTCTGATCCAACGTACGGTAAATTTAAATCTCTGACAGTTTTTAAGAGACTCATAATATTGGTCTTGAAGTGCCTTCACCCAAAATAAGATGTTCTCCTCGGATGTTTTAAATGCAGCACAGCGAGCCGATGGCTTATAGATTCCAATATCTATTTCTTAGAATTTTAGCTTTCCGGATCCTGGCCCCTTCACTGGCTTCAGGTCGTCGTACGTGTCGTATATAAAATCACTGGCCATCTGGGTAAAAAACGCGGTCCTTCGGCTCCGACAATAGCGCCAGTTGAAATATCCTGAGCCTGTTGGAAGGCTTTCGCATGAGTGAAGTTAAATAAAATATTAAACTGGCTTACATTTGAGAGATGGGACTCCAAATTAGAGAGAAAGTTCCTCGCAGGTCCTCTGCCATCTTGCTTTACTGTATTAAATTATGTAAATAAATTAACCTGGCGATTGTTGCGTGACCAGCACAGTGCAATCTGATTGGTGTGAATTTGACCTTTAATGCATACACAGAAAGCTTGCTACACGGAATAAAAAAAATAACGACTTGCATTTTAAGACTCGGTGCTGCCACAGGCAGCCCGAGTAAAAACCTCCATAATATTTATTTGGTAGAATATATCATTTCCCAGTAAAGCTGAGAAGCTTGTGGTGCATTTTAAACTACAACGCAATAAATATTAACGCAAAGTTTGCGGCACTCGATCTTGTGTCGAAAACCAGACAATCAGTCTCCATGGCTGAAAGCACACGTGAACTCGGAGAATCGTTTTATCACCGAAAAGCTGGCTTCTTGAATTGAAAACAAATGCAATAGATGACTTTAAAAAATACTGAATGATTGACGGATCTATCAAAGTTTTAATCTACAAAAGCTAAAGTTTATCAGATGAAATAAAAACACCGAACTAACGATAGGACCATGTTTAGTAACGCAATCCCACGCAACCTTTCTTTTGGTGACCCTCGATAATTATTAATTTGGTCAATGGTGAGCCAGTAATCATAACGTTTTGGTGGCCATTAGATAGTCAATACCATCAAAGAACATTCATTATGGATTTGAAGACTGATAGCTTCAAAAGCTTAGTTTAATACCACCGTTTCATTGCTATACGATAGCGTTTTTTTTGCCGCTCATCGTGATTTGCAGTCTTTAATACTATGACGGCTAACTAATATCATGGAACTCGCGGTAACTCAAACAATTTTTCACTTCCCTTGAGTGTATCAATATTTATTCTACTTGCCTGCTAAAACAGCCGAGTGCTTGAGATATATATATTCGCTTTTCGATTATCTTACTCTAGAAAACCTTTTGATGAAAGAGGGAAATAAAAGTCGAAGTTGGAAACATAAATCTTAGCGTACGAAAACAGCCGCGTCCTTCCCGAGTTCAAAGAAGCGACCAGTTCTTGCGTTAAGACTTCAACTTCTTGCGTTTCATCTTCTTGCGGATAAGCTCAAAATATTTAGTTCTTGCGCTTCAGCCTGAACTTCTTGCGGTTCAGTAGTTCTTGCGTCTAAGGCGCAAAAAGTTGGCTTAGGCCTTCTTGCGGCAGCTTGCGTGTTCTTGCTTACGCCACTTCTTGCGTGTGCATTATTTTACGGCTGTACTGTAAGAGGCACTTAAGAAACAAATAGATGCAGATATATGTACAAAGTAGGCAGGGCTTTAATTTTGGCCGGCATAACCTCAAGTAATTTCTCAAGGCAAGTGATGGCCTCATTTTTATGACCCACAAACTATTTTACTACTGCCATGACAGTTTTATTTGCATAAATTAAATTGTTAATCTGCCTTGACGTCACTGGACGGCATTATCGGCTAGTGGATTCAGACGTCTCTCTCGGGAAAGAACGAACCAAAGGAGACGGCTGAAATTCAGGCTAAAACACCACAGCATGAACACCAGGGCCGGGTTGTTCAAAGCCCGATAGTGTTAATCCTGGATTAACTCTGCACAGAACCTATTGGTTGTCATGGAAATTAACCCTGGATTAGCAGTAATCGGGCTTTGCACAACCCGGCCCTGAAGAACAAATTTAAAGAATACATGATAGAGAGATTAAGCATCACATTTTTTCTTCCGGCAAATGCCAGAAACAAAAACATATCCATGATTTTAGAGTTTTGCCACTTGCCATTTTCAGTTTTTCACGTGAAGTTGAGTAGTTTCATGTTTATTGTGAACATTGCAATTGAAGAGCTGAGTGCACCAAGGGCTAAGTGACTCCTGATCACACTCTCAATTCTCCTTCAAATTCTTTGTTTTCTAAGGGAGAATTTAGAACTTGATCAGGAGTCCCTTGCACCCTTATTGCACACAACCTTCAATTATTCACCATTTTTATTTATTTTTTAAAATATTAATTTCATGGCAAGCTGACATAATTTCCAACTAATGTACATACATATAGAACATGGTGCTTAATCTCTCTTAGATAATAATAATATTAACATGGTACTCTGTCTGGAACTTTCCCTACCTTTTTGCAGCATTCCTTGTTACTTTTCTAGATACAGAATTTCCTGACATCAAACTAGACACTGTGCTTTCACTGCCACTTTCACTTGCTGAACCACTCACGTGAGGATATGTCCTTTTCAGAAACTTCCCTTTAAAACTTTGCCTCATAAGCTTTCCTCTCTGGGGGTGGGTGAGTTCTTTGACCCTCTTGTGATGAAACTTTTTACTACCAATTCTGCCCTTAGCTTTTAACCTCTGATGCTTTTTATTCCTTACTGTCTGGACACCAATGCAGTTCACTTTGGCTTGTTTAGAGAAGTTTCTCTGACTTCCCAAACTCCCTGAGCTTTCTGTCAGGGATACTTGACTTGGAGATGAGCTTCTTGACCTGTTTATGCTATCACTGAGTTCATTAGAAAGTTTCCTTCTCTTTTCTATTGATTCTTCACTCTGTTCTTTGTCATTTACACCACTTGCTAAGTTAACTTCCTTTTTAGCTTTTCTTTTCTTTTTCACTTTCATTGTAGACTTCAGCCCTCTTTGAATGCAGACACTGTTATTGTGTTGTAAATCCAAATCTTTCTCATCAGCTTTCGTGTTAGCACTGCTCTCGCGCTTCTCACAAATGTCAGGTTCAGATGAGGATTTCTTGTTGACTGCTATTGAAGCTTGCAGGGCCCTGCGTATTGCAACCTCCTCCTCATGCAACAATCCTCCATTATATTCCTATAAGTAAAAAGCATTTATATCAATTCATTAAAAATACAGATACACAAATACTCAATTCTGACTGGCTGAGCATAGACATGTTACAACAACACTTTATTTATACTCTTCCAAAAAATTACATTAAGTAGGTGAAAGAAAAATGAATAAAGAATGTCAGAGTAAGCACTACTTAGAATAACCTAAGGGCTAATCGAGCTAAGTGGCGTCACTGCAAAGTTACATTTGAAGGTAGATATTTGGTCAGAGGGCAAGAGTAAAATGCTAACTGCTTTTTAAAAATACAAAAATATTGGAGGTTAGGTATGTTCTTGCAGTGCACGAAAATTCACAGCCATCTTGGATCACTGACCGCTTGTTAATCACTAACAACAGTACAAACACAGTTAATTTGGTGCAAAAACCAGTTAATTTGATGCAAAAACTAGTTCATTCAGTTCTCCTTTTCATTTTTGCATCTATATTATTAACCGGTAATCATTAGTGTGCTAAAATATCGAGATAACCCATGAAGAGGAGACATGATTACACCTGATCTGTAGGTTCAGGGCCAATATCAATTCGTTTGAAACTTTGACATTCTACATTTGTTGTCAGTGATTCTAGGGTTAGGGTTAGGTTAAACTGAGAGCGATGAAAACATTCAGCTCGATATCAGCGCAGTTATTCCGTTCTCTGTCTTCTACTTTATAGTGTAACGTAATGAAACCTCTTACAGTTTGAACATCGACTCGTTTTCTTTAACTGTTGTGTATAATTTTTATTTTTAGCTGATCCCGATGAGGAAATTCACAATCTGTGAAAAAACTGCTGTTGTTTTTGGAGCTGCAATATAATTACAAAATGAAACTTCGAAAATTAAATATTCAAAAGTTTGTCGCGGCTAGTTATCTCAGTACGAAATTAGGAAACTAGGATTCACAATAAAGTGATGTTGTTAAATGGGACCACAACTACTAACGTTTCTGGTTTAATTACGAAGTTATAATAAACAGTTTCGTCACAATTATGAGATTTAAATAGCATACAAAATACATTTTAAGAATGAAAGAAAACTGTGCAACAATAATAAGAACATTCAGCGATGCGTACCTTTCATAAAAGCATTTACTAAAAAAAATATACCATAAAAACAGGATCCCTCCGAACCTTAAATAAAACTGGATAAGAGAATTTCAAGAGGAATAACTAAGAGTTTATTAGAATTTTTTAGAATTGTTTAATACCGTTAATTTCTATCCGTTTCTTAATCAAAATAATTAAATGTTTTATGAACTTCAATAAATTTATGAAATTGCGTAAACCTTTTAGCTATTTTAATCTCTTCAATTTTCCGTGAAACAGTTTCAAAAATAGCGTTGAATTCTTGCTTCGCAGATGAGTCCGGCATGATAGTTCCGTCCGTGTTATGTTCTTCTAACGTAAACATTAATTTATAATATAAAATCAGGAAAAATATTTTTCCAAACAGTTTACTTTACTTTAAACTTTCCTGCCTGTTCCGAGTAATAGTGTTGTATTCTAGATAAATTCTTGAACTATAAATCAACTACACAAGTCTTCGCTATGATGATTTGCAAACGCGCGCGGATATCGGCTGTAGTTGCATTTAATGAACTTACTCCTACCCATAATGCACCCGATATATTGATATAGTCAAAGTTTTTGCACTTCGCTGTATATATATATATAAATTATACTAAGGATTCGGAGTATTTAAATTCTTGGTTGATTCATATTTCGCTCTACAATACTGTTTCGTGGGGACCAAAGTCCTCACTCGTCAGGAGTTACTTCGTGAATGAATATTTATTTACAGTTGAGCGTGCACTGAGCTTTCCACGCAAGCGGGTGTAGGTTCAAATGGCGTTCCGCTGACGTGCATCTCATGTGCGCGCTCAACTGGGACTAATTGTATCGTAACAATGATTTGTTCCTATGCCTACATGATGATATACATGTAAGTTCGTTCCTCTTGTTAAGTGTGCATCGGAATGGTTGACAAATAATAACATACTTCTCCCTAAGGCATAAATTACATCGTTTGCTTGCACTACTGTAAGGTTTTGCTTGCGAAATAATTAGCCATGAAATTTCGTAATCTACATTAATGTCCTTAAGAGTCCAAATATATTTGCTAAGTTCTGTTGAGTTTCTCTTGGATGAGTGCCGGTGTCACAGCGATTTCGGCCCCCAGTGAATTCGCCCCCCTGGGGCGAAATCGCTAGTGAATTCGCCCCCCGGGGGCGAGATCGCTAGTGAATTCGCCCTCCCCGGGGCGAGATCACTAGTGAATTCGCCCCCCATCAGTGAATTCGCCCCCCTAGGGGGGGCGAAATCGCTAATGAATTGTAGTCGTAATTCTTATTGAAATCGCCCCGCCTCAGAAAATAGAGGCAGTACATGCCAACGCACTTATAAATCTAAAGTTTAAAAAAAAAATAAGTGAAAGACCTCTTTAGCTACTATTACTACTACTGACTATAAAAATACGCGAGTCGGTAACACTCCTTTTCTTCGGAAAGTCATTTAAAATTCTTTCCGAATTTGAGTTAATTACAATGCTAGAAAATTGCAAAACTTACCGCCGTTTTATCTTCTCATTAGTTAATAAGCTGTTTATCCAGAAAGGTTTTCCTAGTTAGAACTGATCTAATTACCGAATTAACAAGCGCCGTTAGCTCAATTGAAATAGAACAAAGCACGCGAGTCGGTAACACTCCTTTATTCGGCAAAGTTCTTTCAAAATAGATGGATCGACGCGAGCATTATGGGTTATAAAAACTTACATACCACGATAATTACGTCAACTTCATTATGGTTTTCATGCATGTAAAAATCATCAGGCTATTTGGCAGTTGTTTCCAAATACGGGCCACTCGCTGCAAGCTAAGGTAAGTTTTAAAACTTCCGCCGTTTTAGATCTTAATTAGTTCATTAGCTTGTTTATTCAGGAAGTTTTCACGCGAGTCGGTAACACTTTCAAAGTAGGCGGATAAACGGGTTATCAAAACCTTTAAGTATCCACAATAACTACTCATCTACATATTGGCATCAGGCAAGAAATACTAACAACTAATCATTCGAAGATTGACGAAGATTGTATGTTGCACTGCTCGCGCGAATGAAAATTGCAGCATTTACCGTAGCTACCAACACGAATTTTGTCTAAGAAAAGTGAAGCGTGGATTTTAAAATAAAATTTAATTGCATGCCTTTATACACATTACGGATAGTTTTTTGTATTACTATTCTCCACGTCCAATACATTACAGTAATAAAAAGAAGGAAAACTTGTATTCATAACCTTTTAAAAGGTTAGAGGGAGGGGGGGCGAAATTGCTAGAGGGGGGCGAGGAAGGGGGGGCGAATTCACTAGCGATTTCGCCCCCCGGGGGGCGAATTCACGGGGGGGCAAAATCGCTGGTACGCCGGAATGATGCACATTTTTGGATTACCCATGATGCAACCGATATAAGTATATAAGTATATAATTTTCATGGGGTGGGGTGGGGGGGGGGGGCGAATTTTTGCACGCGGCTGTATATATACAGTCAATGCCAAAAAGGTTGTCCAGCAGAACATAATATAATACTATAATATCCATTGTTTTGGGCTATTGTCTGGGCCAAAACAATAGGCCAAAACAATGGATATTAAAGTATTATATTATGTTCTGCTGGACAACCTTTTTGGCAGCGACTGTATATATATATATATATATATATACGACTCTCATAATGGCCGCCTCCAGCCGCCTCCTAATTTGCATAATTTGGAAGATAAATATGTAGGGGAAAACCAATGCTACTACATGAAAGATCACATTAAAACTAGTAATTGTTTTGAGTTTTAGAGGAATGAGGAAAATTGCTGTTGAGCTATGAGCATTTGTAATGCCGAAAAATATGAAAGCGAGGCTATAAAGGCCTCCGTCGTTTTTCTCATACAAATCTCTCTAATTTCAACTGGCTGTAATTTCATTGCTTTATAAGCTACAGCACTCAACTTTCACAAGGTCACTAATGTTGACATGCTCTTTCACATGGCAACGTTCATATTTTCTATACACGTGGATAAACTACCGAAACGGGAAATCACATATGCAAATTAGGAGGCGGCCATTATGAAAGTCGTGTATATATATAATGTGAATAAAATGAAGGTATAGTAGTAAGTAGTCCAACGATGTGCTTCTAGTAGAAGGATCCAATACGGGATTCTACACTCTGCTTCGGTATTTAGACTTGAATAATAGTTTAAAGGTGAAGACAGAGAACTTCTTACTAATCCTTTAATTAAAAAACGTTTCGGCCGTTCGGCCTTCTTCAGTTAAAATTTGTTTTAAAAAGTTAACTTTATATATATATATATTTAAATATCTGTTATAATGTGTTTCAAAAACTCATGAATAATTAATGAGCATTTTGTCCAAATCAGATGAAGCAAATCGGTCACGTGCATGCTCCTTTATACCTGATAAAATCTCATCATTCTAAAAAGCCCGCAGAGGGATTTGAATTCTGTCCCAGGGGAAACAGGGTTAATGATTGAGACAATGGATAAGTACCTTCCAACTCTTCGAATTTTTATTGACGTTTCAGCTTTCTCATTGAATTGCTAATTAGGATGAACGTTCTATATAAAGAATACTAATGAACATGAAATTTTATATAAAGTTTTATCCTAATTAAAAATTCACTGATAAAGACCCAAAGATAGCATAAAGTACATGGAACATAAGGTACCTACTAGAGATAATAAATTTTGCACTAAATTTACTAATATCATCAGACTACCGGATACCGAGATACACAGATAATATTTTTTAAATGAAGTTATCCAACTACCATTACTTGTTTACCGAGCCACCAATTATTAAACCAAACTCAAAGCCGTAAAATAATAAAAACGTGCATTAAATCTACAAACATCCTATTATAGACTCCGATGTGAATTCATCGCTGCTCACGTCCTCAGTCTCTTCAAATGACTTGCTGGTTCCTGGTAAGCCAAACCACAGTTTAAGCCTGCTGGCGCTGATTATATTTGGAGTTGACACTGAAGTTGAAGATTATTGTTCGCCGCCTTTCGCACGTTCTTCGAAGCACGAGCCTTTGTCGCTGTCCGCGAGCTCAATCCGGCTCGTTTTACCGAATTCCTCCTTATCGCCGGTTTCCTTTCTTTTTCGGTCCAGGGTTCGCTTTGTTTTACTCAAGGACTCTGCTTTTCTCTTTTGGATTTCCCCATACAAATGAATGATAAAAGACTAAATGCACGTTTGTTATTTCGAAGAAGGGAAGCCTACAACAACAGTATGCAAATTACGGTACTCGGATAACAGCTCCCGCTAAAAGTCCACAGGGCGCCCGTGGCACGTAAAGGGATTACAACGCCTCAGTGATTTATTTAGTTTCCTTCTAAATACGTTTTTTCTAAATATCTCGCAAGCTTTTATATCTTTTGAAATAATGTTTTTTCTAAATTGTAGAACAACCCATAAACTTTCCAAATAATCAATAATATTTTTTTACAAAAAAACATGCCTTGAAGGTATCCGGTAACCTAAAGGTACATGTATACTACTAAACACCACACAAAACCAAAAGAAACTAAGCACTGGTCATTGGTTTTGCAAGTTTGGTGGCTCTCAATAGAGCCGTTTTGATGTAAGTTATATTCTTGCCGTTAAACTTCGTTCATCAAAAGATCTTTAACACAGTTTATAGTTGCTTTTCTGAAGCCACTAAATGTCACCATGCATGGGATCTCCATTCCACCACAAAGCTTGATGCAGTGTTGTTGTCAGCCTGTTACTTCGATTGTTATAGTTCCTCCACGAGCAAGAAAATACCATGCTATCCTTGAGTATTTGCGCTGTATATGGCCCACTGTGTTGTCACTGTTCAAAACTTTCACAGCAAATTAGTCAAACTGATCTTCCACCTCTCTTTGAGTAACTAGTTTTTTTTCCCCAATAGATGGCTTCCAGATATCCTTTTGGACATAATACATGTATGAATGGACAGCTAATGAAAAAACAAACTACAAAAGTTGTTTTGACTTCGTTCAGCGAATAAAAACTTCTAGTGTCCAGTTTTCTCTCTGCCAACAGATGCCTGGTTACTAAGCTACGGATGAACGTGAGCACGTTGTTGGTTTGGTTGACATGTAAAATTCGATCTAAAAAGTGACCCGAATGAAACGATCTCGGTAAACAAATGCTATGGAAAGATAGGTCATGTATCTAAGTGTGTAGACATGAAGTTTATACTATTTCAGAGCTGAAATTACAGATACAACTTTGGAGTTTTCTCCAATTTGAAAGTCCAGGGCTAAAAATAAAGGCTGGTCAGTCGCCGGTCAAGATCAGTATTTGGTTGAAACTGTAGTAACATTGACTGGTCAAAATGACCGGCAAGGCAAAGATTTGACCGGACAAGTTCCAATTCTGGCCGGACATTGTCCGATGACCGGCCGTTATTTTTAGCCCTGAAGTCTGATGAAGGTTACAATGTATATTTGATATTCTTCTAAAAAACTTTTTCCTAAACTCAAGCTTCTAATCTCGGGGTGTGGCTTATCTGCAAGTGCAGCTTATCGATGAGTGAATACGGTAACCTGCTTATGAAATAAAGTACTCACAGATCAGTTGGGAGAAAATATACCATGGTACAATGTATCTCCCTACATCGCATATTATTTTATTATCTTCATTTATAACCCATTAAATATTTTCTCTCATGCGTAATTGGTTGAATGCATCATGTGACCCAATATTTTCTCTCCGCAAGTGGGAAATATCAGCAAATACACCCCTTGTGTACATGTAAGTGTGCGTCAAAGAAAATATTTCAAGGATGATAACTACAATCTAAATTGTGGCATCAAATTAAAATATGCCCTGAGATTTTGTCCTTGGACATTATCTGATCCTCAAAGCTTCGCTCTCAGGAACTGTTCTTTTCTCAGATAATGTCTGCGGACAAAATATCAGGGCACATGTCAGCACCACAAACAGGTTATTGTATTTATACATGTGCATTGTATGTTTAACTCCCAAATCCTATTGACTTTTGCTTTAAAGTGGGGAAAAGCTTTAGAAAAAAATCTGCTTTTTAAGATATTGAAAATGGTATTTTAGCTGTTAACCTTTCAGCCCTGAGTCTTTGGAAGTGATTTTTAGCTATTTCTAGACCAAACAGAACCTCCCCCCTAAGTAAACTGTAGTCATTGTTACCATGGACTTTTCAACCGACCTATAATACTGGCGGCTCAAAGTTTTTAGACGGCCATTTTGAAAGCAGTTGTGGATTACTTGACGGAGCTGGCGGGAAGTTTGTTTGGAGGAATACAGAGAATTTCAGGCTTTTTAAAGCCTTTTTCACCATTTATAGAGTGCTGGAGGACATCATTAAGTCTGATGAGAGCTTCAATCAGCACTTTCTCAAAGAACCGAGTTTGTGCCAGTTTATTGTGACAGAGAAAGAGCCTCATTTCCCACTCGTGAATGGGCCAGGACGTCTTCTGTCACTTTAGCGTGGTCTGGAGCTACCTATCATAGCTTTTTTGGAATATTGGACAATATTTACTTGCCATTGATTCCAATATGAAGGTATTAGGTCGAAATATAGTATATATTTTGAAGAATGAAGATGGGGGAGTGCTATGCCGCCGGTGGATTGGATTTCCCGGCATGCTTTGCGGTCAGAGTGGTTGAATTTAGCTTGCTCTGAAGTGCTTATGGAATGGTGGCTTGGTGCTGCCAGGCAAGTTTCAGTGTTCAGGGACAGAAAGTGAGGTTAGTGGAAACTTGAAAGCCTATATTTGATGGGAAACATGCATTTTTGTAAGAAAATTTAGAATCTGAGGAGAACTATTTTTTTCTGTCAGTGTGATTTTAGTCTTTTTTTCTGAAATGAAATAATGTAAACTGTAGTTAACTTCTGCAAAGAAAGGAGGATTTAGATGAAATGATTCAATTTTAATATGCCTAAATGCAGTTCAGTAGGATCATGTCTATACATTATGTTGTGTGTCAATCTCAGGGCCTTGCTCCTTCAACTTAGCCAGACTGAAATCCTCAAAGCAAGTAAACAGTAAAACACAACAAATGTCGTGTTTGGGGCTGAAAGGGTTAAACAAAGTTATGTATATTTAATGAATTATTACAACAAGTCTCCTTTGTCTCTAGAAGCTACATGAACACTTCTATTTTTTAAATACTGTACCTGCTGAATAATTTGCTCAATTGACAAACAAATTAGTGACACTGGTAAACTATAGAGGTGATGTTACAAATTTATGAAGATTAAAAAGGTGGCGACTTGTAAAAGACACTCAACTGTCGCAGTTCAAAACACCTGTTGTAATGTTTTCCGCAATTCACTTTGCATAAAATTCGCGTGATCACAAAACTGCTGTAAGCTTAAATATATTTGATTATGAGAAATCCTTAGAACTTTGCTTCACCCCATACAAAACTTTACGTTTAGACATAAATTACAATATTATTAGAATACAAACGAAAGGGCTTTTTGATAGCGAATGTGAAATGCGATGATCTTTTTGAAAACTATTTTTATAATAATCAGATATCAAAAAGAGCCGACTTATGGAATCGAACCAAGAAGTCATGTTTTCAAGTCAAGTCACGCAAATTAAAACTGACAACTATGTTAAAGCAGTAATATATATGTATATAGTCTTAATGTCTTTGAATCTTTGAATGTGTAGGAAATAAACGAGGTAAGCAGAACTTTAATTGCGCAGAACAACACGTGAAATATGCCGAGGCCTGTTTTTGAATGTGTTTATCGTTTAATATACATGTACAAAACTTTACCAATTAGTGGCAAGTCTTACCTCTAAGGCGGATTCAGCTGATTAAAAATAGGGGGAAAAGAAAGCAGGTTTGTATAGGGTTGTTGTAAGTCATCCGGCTTCGAGGTTTCGATTATGGATGGTGCAGTTGCAGCTATCGGAAATGAAAATGAACACAACGTCGCCATTTCGGAGATTCTTTTCAGCTGAATTGAAGTCCGGTACGGACCGATCACCGAAAGATAAGAGTTACGGGACGAGTAACGGCTCAAACAATCATGCAAGTACTATTTCACGAAGAAAGCAAGGAGAATGATCGAGATTTCACTAAAAACAAAAGAGAACACCACCACTGTTTGGACAAAAATAAAACTTTCTCCGACGACTCGCTTAAAACCCCGAGCGCTGAATAAATTTACATTTAGACCGAGTTATCGGCTGTGAAAGCTTACCAAACAACGTTGGATGATTTTCCGTTTAGGGCGGCTCCTAGCGGCCATGACTTCGACCAGAGGGAGTGCTTAGTGAAGGTGTGAAAGGCTTCTAAAGGGCAATCACCCGGCTACCACGTGGAAGCTAACCGCCGCCATGTTGGACTCCTCTTGTTCATCTGTAAACACAAACGCGTCATATCGCGGGCACACCACGGGACAGCGGTGTACCACGTCATAGCTGAGCGACCACGTTTTGATGTTAAGTTCTCTGATATTATGTATATCACTATCAGTTGATTTTCATGTGCACTAACAAGTTACCTTATATGCTGCTGCGTTATTTTTGCTCAAGACAAAAGGTATGATACATTTGGAGGGAAACAGTGCAGTGACATCATCAGAAAATTGTCATCAATTAACTTAATTAGTTAATAATTTAATTCATACAATGATAACATTACAGTATAATGCATTTTCTTTTATGGTTTTATTTTGTTGTAACATTTTTTAATGTATAATAAATAATTTGCTCATAAACAAGTTCCACCTGGCCTGCCTCAGTATATATTTGTTGATGCACATGGTATTTTTAGGTAATAGTGCACCGGCTGATCAATGGCCATCCCTGGTGATACTTACTGCCAAGTCATCCATTGTCATTAATGTGCCAACCAGAGATCCATTGGTTCCTGACACAAAGCGGCCTTTTGAAATCATGGTTGGCACATTAGCATAACAACTAATGTTTGTCAACACATTAAGTATTGCTATAAAGTACATACATGTACAAGTATTATTCGAAGTATCTGCAGAGCCATTTTGATGCCACAGCTGATATACAAAATATTTAGTAAAGGGATTTTGGCTTCAATTAATTGGCAGATAATATTTCAATTTTTTATTATAGTATTTTTATTTTATATTATTTTTAGGAAAGACAGTTTATTGACTGGAAGAAGGTCTTTGTGAAGGCTGGCGATGGTGGCAATGGCCTTGCTCATTTTAAAAGACTGAGGTACAGTTATGGCACTAACAGAAGAGTATATTGATAAGAAAGATTTACTGAGGTAATATGGTTTTTACTTATTTGATGTCAGGTTTCAGTCCAAAGCTGGTCCTGATGGTGGGAATGGAGGTAATGGTGGTAGTGTCGCCCTACTGGCTGATAGCTCGCTATGGGAACTTGGCCACATCAAGAGACATAACAAGGCAGAGAGTGGTGGAGCAGGTAGAACTTGTAATTGCCATGGACGAAGTTCTTCAGACTTAGTAATCAAAGTAAGGAAAGCAAATTGGAAATGTAGGTTCAGGAATATATTATTTTTAGTTGTTGACAGGTATTGCTTCAGGGTCCATAAAAGATCTTCAACCTCATATTTTTATTTATTTAATACAGAATTAGTTACCGTAATATTAATTTGTTAGTAGTATTGTTAAATTTGTTTGAGGCCCTATTATTTTCATGGCTGGTGGTCTGTTTTTATTTTCATGGCTGGTGGTCTGTTTTTCTGAAACATTGCATTAATTTTGCATGTGCTGTGTGGCCGAGTCCAGCTAAAACATTTCAGGCCTTATTTAAATCCATTTTTTCTTGTCAACCCAGAATATATGCATATTAATAAAATCTAATAAATATAATTATATTCAAATAATTATAACAATTCATGCAGGTTCCTCTTGGCACAATGGCTATATTCAACAAAGAAGTTATAGGAGACCTATCAAGGGAGGGGCAGTCATTCATTGTAGCTCAAGGAGGGAGGGGAGGGTTAGGAAATGCTCATTTCAAGACTGCTACTGACCAAGCTCCTGAAAAGAACACTCAGGGGACCCTTGGCGAGGAGAGAGTATTAGAACTGGAACTGAAGACTATAGCTGATGTTGGATTAGTAAGTCAGAAAGTGATGATATTAATTTTGCTTCATACAAACCTCTTATTAACCTGGGGGGGGGGGGGGGGGGGGGTAGGTATAGGGCATAGTGATACCACTGAAGGTTTGAAACCCTGACCTTGTTTAGGACAGAAAAACTCTAAATACCTACCCTGTGTAGGACAACACCCTTTCGTTTAGGACCCAGTTTAGGACAAATGACAAAATACAGACTCCCCAGGTCAGAGGAGGGTTTTGGAGGGTTATTGCCTTGCACAATATTTTTTTGCATCTTCTGTTTTAGGGATTTTCAGTACCCTCCCCATCAAATGGGCCATCCCTTATATTCTTATATAATGCTTGATTGGGTGACAATGATCGTGTGGAGTCTCCGAAATGATCTGATGTTGACTGATGACCTGTTAACTTAAAGACCGGTGAGATGAGGATAATCATGCAATCAATACCCTGTTTAGGACAAACTCACATGAAATTATATACCCTGTTCAGGACAGAGGCCAAAAACCATACCCTGTCCAGCGTATAGGCCATATAAGCCTCCCCCCCGGGTATTAACCAAGTGCGAGGTCCATACCTTAAGTTATGGACAATTAATTTATTAAAGGTTTTTCACCTTTTTATGGGGCAAAAACGAGGATCCCTAACTTATGGTACAGACTAAGCAAATGAGGTTACTAATATGTTTATTATAATATGGCTTCTATACACAAAGCCAGCTTTGTCTCATTTTCAGGTCTGTACAGGAATTTATGTATCGCAAATTGACCAATAATTATAGCTTGCAAAATTACTTAGCCATATTAATAAAACTATTTCTTTTTACTGATAAATACAGCTGCAATTTTCTTATCCCAATACATTAACAGGAGTTACACCTGTTTTTGATTTTGCCAGTCAGACAATTGTATCTTTATCCAGGCATATTAATAATTGTTTGTAAATTTAATATAGAAACAGTAAACATGTTTAAATGACTTCCTTGATCAGCTGCATACTTTATGATTGGCTGGAGTTTTGGTATAACGTTTAGAAATTAAGTTTAACCATACATGTACCTTAGTTCAAAATTCTTGCAGCTGGAGATTTCAGTAAAATTGTGAATATACATGTATGCCAATGAAAATACACTCCCATTCAGATCCTCTTTCACCTCCAAACAGGTTGGGTTTCCCAATGCTGGTAAGTCAACATTATTGAGAGCCATATCACAAGCCAGACCCACTGTAGCTGCATATCCCTTCACAACCCTCAATCCTTATGTGGGCATGGTTAAGTATGAGGACTATGCACAAATTGCAGGTACATGGACCAGGCTGTTGTAATAGACACAATATGAGCAGACAACCTGTATTGGTATTTAGAAAAAGTGTAGTTCCAGAAAATATCCATACCTCAAGCACTGAGGAAATTGGACTTTCCAGAGAGGTACAATGTAGGGGTATGACGAGCCATTGTAAATCCCATACAGATTGGATGCAAATAAAAATTATAGTATCTTACTTGTGAAATGAAGCTATGTGATATTTAATAATATTTGAAGGGCTGTGTGCATGCAACAAGGGCATAAGTGACTCCTGATTACATTCTAAATTCTCCCTTAGAAAACATTAATAATTGCAAAGGGATTTGAATGAGAATTTAGAATGTGACTCTGCCACTTATGCCCTAAGGCTTGTTTTACACAGCCCTTCATTTAATGATTAAAGTTTATGAAATATTGATGGGAAACATAAAATTAAAGTTTGGCATCATGTCATGGTCACATACACAAAAATAGGTCCCATAATGGCAAGAGGTCTGTATGCGTCAATTACCTGGGTAAGGTAGGTCAGTGATTGGTTGTGAAACCTTCCTACAATAGACACTGTTGGATACAGACTGGACTGATTATTAATTAGAACATCAGTGTCTATATCAGTGATGCAAGTGTCAGAGTTAAAGTGATACAGACATTGTTTTATTAATCAGTGTTGTATCAGACACTCATGTTTAATTAATCAGTTATGTATCAAACAAATGCTAGTGTCTGTCTAAGTATGGATTGAATATCTTTAATCAGTTCTGTATTGGGGGTTTACAGAGATATCCATGTGACTTCAATGCTGTGTTTGAATTGGTTAGCTCCCTTATGAATTATTAATGAATTTTACAAATGTAATGTGAAGGCTTTAGTTCCAAAAGTAACATTCACATTTTCCTTACTGTCTCCTAACATATATTTTAGTACCGTTGGGCATAAAGGGTTAGCTACTGTTTTAAGAAGCCACTATTCAGAATAGCTGAAGAGGCTGTTATGGATTTTTAATGCAACATCTAGAATTGACTAGTTGAAGTGAATGTTATAACTTCTCCAAAATATTGTTTGTTTTTTATTTCAGTGGCTGATATCCCTGGTCTTATTAGTGGTGCACATCTCAATAAAGGTCTTGGCCATTCCTTCCTGAGACATATTGAGCGCTGTCAGTGTCTCCTTTATGTACTAGACATCTCCCAAACTAACCCACACAGACAGTTCACTGCACTTCAAAAGGAGCTAGAACTTTACAGAGAAGGACTTTCACAGAGACCAGCTGCCATAGTTGCCACTAAAACTGATATGGTCACAGAATTTGATAAGCAGTGGTTGAAAGAGGAATTTAACCTTCCTGTTATACCAGTCTCAGGAAAGTTTGGACAAGGAATAGAACAGCTTAAAAAGAGTGTTAGAATATTATTTGAATCAACAATAAACAGATGATAGAAAATATTGTTTGAAAATTGCTTGAAATATATTTTTGTTCTTTGACGTTTTTTTTGTATACCAATAGGATGTTTGAATGATGGCATCACATACTACAACTACCAGTCGAGAACTCTTTGTGCGGATTATTTTCAATTGTTCCTTTAATTTGGACCATTGTCTTTGAATTCTCAAAGGAATTGATAAATTTGAATGAGAAAAAGAATTTGAAAAGGATTCTGGTAGTTGTAGTAAAATGATGCCATAATTAAAATGCCCTATTTCAGTACAATTACTGCTGAAACTGGGGCCACTTGGAGTTGGTTCTACATCTAGCCCTAGAAGAGTTCCCATACCTTGAAACGTATTTGAGAAAAGGACATTCATAACTTAGGTAGGTTTGTGTTGAACACATTAATTGAAGTAAAAAAAGATGCTACTGAATCAGGACAAAGGTTCCTTAACTACCTCCCCGTAACCTTTTTGGTCTCTTATCTACTCTAGGTATTTTGATCATTTTTGTTTAGAGTTTTGAAACTGCTTCTTAATCTCTGTCAGTATGTCAGGATTGCATAACACATCAATTGCCGTCATTGCCATGGACTTTGCAGCAATCAGTGTCTTCTTATGTGCAGTATCAGTTGCAGCGGCTGCTGTGAAGTCAAGTGAATGATTCGGAGCTGTTGTGCCTATGCTGTAAAATGGATGAATGGAAGGAACTTCATAAGACACATTTCCCATGTCAGTGGAGCCATGTGGAAGTTTCGCCTCCTCCTCTTTGGACAGAAACTTGATTCCTAAACTTTCAGCATGGCCTTTGTAGAGTTCAACCAATTTAGGGTTGTGGTTAACATTGGAATAATGCAACCAGTGTTGCCACTTAATTTCAACGGTACACCCTGCAAAAATCAACATTTATTCAGGTTTAATTTCATGCTTGTTAGTACATATAATTATATGCTCACATGTAGTTTAGTGCTGGTACAGTTTGCTTGCCCATCCATGTAACTTAATTGCTAGCACCAAGCTATTCATAAAAATCTTGAATTAGGCCATTGCTATGTGTAAACATGAAATTTTAGATGAACTCATAAAAAATAATGCTGCAAATGAAACAATTATGCATCAGATGATGCTTTGTGTAATGTTTAAGCAAAACCAGGCAATGGGAAGGTTCTGTAGTTTACCTGTTGCTTTAGCAGCTGCCTCAAAGCATGGGACAACTTTCTCTCTTAGCTCATCAAGTTCTTTTTCATTAGGAGCCCTCATATAATACTCAAGTCTTGTCTTGTCAGGTATGATATTAGGTTTGACTCCTCCCTCGTGAATTACACCATGAATTCTCCATGCTGGCTTCATCTGCTGCCGTAACATGCTGATGCTACTGTAAGCCATGACGGCAGCATCTAAGGCATTGGTTCCTTCCCAGGGAAATGCTGCAGCATGTGCTGCATGCCCTTTATAGGTAACATCCACCCCATCAATGGAGAGGAGGGTACCAGCTGCAGCATCAAACTTAGAAGGGTGTACCATCATAGAGAAATCAATATCCTTGAAGCAACCACTGTCTATCATTTTGACTTTACCTCCCCCACCCTCTTCTGCTGGGGTACCAAGAACTAGAAGCCTACCAAACTTGTTGCCTGAAGCTTCTAGGGCTGCCCTGATCCCTACAATGAGAATGCAAACATTTGGTTGGTTGAGAATTATTATGACTTGGGCTGTATAAAGGTATAATAATATAGGTATATATTGCACTGTTAATGGCCTCGCCTACTTCTAAAAAAAGCTTCTGAAAGCTTCTTAACACTCCAGTAGCCTTACTGAAAAAGTGGCTTTTATTTCTGATGTCTACTTTTGAACTGCATGTTTGAACTATTTTATAAAGTCAAGCCCAACTCGTATTCATTTCACCACAGGAAGCCCAAGCTCTGTTTATGTAAATTTGATTTTATAAGGGTTTGTATGGGAATTTTAAAATCTAGCTTTTCGATATACTGTAATAAAAATGAATAAAACTAAGCTGTGTCTTGGCTGTGTCTGTATGTTGTTTCAGCGAATTTGGGTGCATTTTACATTCCTTACTCTACATACTAAAGAAAAAATACAAGTCCATTTGTTCTTTAGTATGTAGAGTAAGGGTTGTAAAATTCGCTGAAATGACGTACAGACACAGCCTAGCTGTTGAACATCATTCTCTCTAAATACGAATTACAGTGGCAGAAAAACAGAAGCTAAAAACTATCGGAAATGCCGCATATATTCCTTTAGCGAGTTTTTTGTCTTCTTTTTCTATCAATATAAAGTATGTTTCTATAGTCTATACTAAGCCTGAATATAAATTTCATCAAACAATAACATCATTCGTTCTTAAAAAAAGAGCAATAGGTTTTTTGTATCCCTTCCAGGCTGGCTTTCGTCCAGGAGATTCTACAAGTAACCAGCTTATTTATATTGTGCATCAGATT
This sequence comes from Actinernus sp. WN-2022, assembly GCA_030867875.1. Classification (NCBI taxonomy): domain Eukaryota; kingdom Metazoa; phylum Cnidaria; class Anthozoa; order Actiniaria; family Actinernidae; genus Actinernus; species Actinernus sp. WN-2022. The sequence goes on along the minus strand of JAOWCC010000019.1, from coordinate 105,657,976 downwards.
TATGAGTCATTGGAGAAGGGTTTTGATACAATAATTATTTTCCTCGATATTAGTAAAGCCTTTGATAGAGTATGGCATGATGGACTTCTGCATAAATTAAAGTCATTAGGTGTTCGGGACCCTCTTTTAAACTGGATAGCAAGTTATTTATATGGAAGGAAACAACGAGTAATAATTGAAGGTCAAAGAAGTGACTGGTTAGAAATAAGAGCAGGAGTACCTCAAATCTGTTCTTGGTCCCTTGCTTTTTTTGATTTATATAAATGACCTTCCCAATAAAATATCATCAAACTGTTTCTTGTATGCAGACGATACATCATCGCTTAAAATAGTTGATAATTCCCGCTGCAATCAGCTGAAGAATTGTCGGCTGACTTAATTAATATTACGGATTGGTCAAATAGCTGGTTAGTTACTATGAATTCTACCAAAACCAGGAGTATTACGTTTACCACTAAGATAAACAAACTAATGCACCCGCCCCTTATTTTAGGAAATGGTATTATAAAAGAAGTTGATAATCATACTCATTTTGGGCTAACAGTATCTAGTAATTTATCTTGGAGAAATTATATTGTAGGCATTCACCAAAAAGCTTCTAAACGTTTAAACCTACTCAAACGTATTAAGTATAAAGTAAACAGATCAACTCTTATTATTCTTTACAAAAGCCTTGTTCGACCAATTATGGAATATGCTGATTGTGTTTGGGATGGAATGCACTAAAAATGAAAGCAATCTTCTAGAACATATACAAATTATGAAGCTGCCAGATTGGTAACTGGGGCTATGAAAGGAACCAACAGAGCTAGACGTTTGCAGGAATTAGGATGGGAAGATTTAAAAACAAGGAGACAGATGCATAAATTAGTTCTACTTTATAAGATAGTTAACCATCTAACATGACTGTTTATATAAGTTACTCCCTTTAAAAGTTAGTGAATGAACGAGACTTTCAATTAGATACGGTGAAAATTATACTCTGCCAATTAGTCGAACTGAGAGACATAAACGTTCTTTCTTCCCTTCTGCCATAAAGCTTTGGAACAGCTTAGATTTTAAAATACGTAACATATCAACTTTAGCCTCTTTTAAAGTTGCTGTGAAATTTACATTTGAATGTTTGCAGTATAATACATTGTACAACTTTTCTATTTCTAGATTTGCCTCAATTGTGCATACCTATCTAAGAATGAAAAACTTGCAATTGAATTTCGACTTATTTATAAGAAACTGCATCTCGTCTCCATGTTGTTTTTGTGGATTTTCCAATGAAACATTAATGCATTTTTTCTTTTACTGTCCCATGTATGCTGCCCAACGATCCAAACTCCTTACCTCTGTTGCACTCATTACTAGTAACTGGCAAACTTGCACGGACAAATTTAAGTTGAGAACTTTACTGTTTGGAGACTCCAGCCTATCACTAGCACAAAACGAATGTATTTTTAAGGAAGTCCAAATCTTTCTAATGGAGTCAAATCATTTTTTTCTAATTTGTCCTTGCAACTCGCCTTCCGTTTTGTCATTTTCTAACTTATTAATCTTTTTGTGTTGTTTAAATTTAAGTCTTGTAATAATCATGTATGTATATGTAGCTTAGTTCCTCCTTTCGTTTCAAGTAATTATTTGTAAATAAATGTTGTGTAAGCTCCCTAGATGAGCTCCTGCTCCTGGAGCAAACACAAAGAATATATCTTTAAGGTGGCCCGCAGCTATTTATTTTGGCAACGGGGGTCTTTTTAAATCGCGTTTTTGAATAGCTAAATATTATCCGATTTCTGAGATTTTTTTGCACTTTTAATAACGAATCCTCGAATTTTATTAAAAGTACAATTAGAAAGTGATTAACAAAGAATTGCTGAAGATATAAGCGATTTTCCAAAACGTTGTTTTTTAGGAAAGAGCGTATATTTCAAAACCCAAAAGATGGATTTGTTCCATTTTACTTTCAACGAGTGCACAACCTCCAAGGTCTGTGACAGGCAAGTCTCGGGTTAATCGGCACCATACAAGTTTCTCAGCAAATGGCTGATCAATTTTAACCTTAAACTATTATGCTCAGGCATCTGGTTCAACTGCCGGAGAAATATTACGGTAATAATTAAATCGTACATACCATATGGAAGTTCAATACCACTTGAAACTTCTGTGACAAAGGCAAGAAGATCGGAAAACTGCAAATGCGGCGAACGAAGTAAGATAGGTTATTGCTGAATATTTGCAAAAATCGAGAAATTTGTATTCTTTCGGCATCAAAAAAATTCACTTGTTTGTTTTTCTTAAGTTCCTAATATGACTTACAGTAGCATATTTTAAAGTACCTTACCGAGTTTCAGCACGCTTTGACCATACGCTTTTGAGAAATGAAGGCTGTAAACTTCAGCTTGTGCGAGACTTCTAAAATCTAAATGCTTGGAAAACCCCTCATGTTCGCTAATTTATTCAATGGGTTTGTTTTGAATTTCCGCACGGGTTCTGCCACTTGGGAATCGCGAGGCCAGGAATAATTAAAATTATTGTTGAAATTAAAATGAGGATTACATAAAATTTGTATTTCATGGGACTGTGTGCAGTAACCCATGAAACAGGTGTTACGTGTTATGTCCACATGGTAGTAAATATAAGTAGCGACGAGGGGAGAACATTTGAAGAACGTTTCCACAGTAGGATACTCCTTGGCACCAAAACATTACTCAGCCTGGAACTATTATTACAAATACCTTACTACACTTGCAAAATTAATCCTCATTTTAATTTCAACATTAATTTTAATTATTCCTTGCCTTGCAATTCCCAAGTGGCAGAACCCGTGCGGAAATTCAAAACAAACACATTGAATAACTTAGCAATCATGAGGGGTTTTCCAAGCATTTAGATTTTAGAAGTCTCGCACAAGTTGAAGTTTACAGCATTTATTTCTCAAAAGTGTATGGTCAAAGCACGCTGAAACTCGGTAAGGTACTTTAAAATATGCTAATGTAAGTCATATTAGGAACTTAAGAAAAACAAACGAGTGAAATTTTTTGACGCCGAAAGAATACAAATTTCTTGATTTTTGCAAATATTCAGCAATAACCTATATTACTTCGTTCGCCGCATAACGTTAGTTACAGTTTCCGATCTTCTTGCCTTTGGCACAGAAGTTTCAAGTGGTATTGAACTTCCATATGGTATGTACGATTTAATTATTACCGTAATATTTCTCCGGCAGTTGAATCAGATGCTTGAGCATAACATTTTAAGGTTAAAATTGATCAGCCGTTTGCTGAAAAACTTGTATGGTGCCGATTAACCTGAAACTTGCCTGTCACAGACCTTGGAGGTTGGGCACTCATTGAAAGTAAAATGGAACAAATCCATCTTTTGGGTTTTGAAATATACGCTCTTTCCTAGAAAACAACGTTTTGGAAAATCGCTTATATCTTCAGCAATTCTCTGTTAATCACTTTCTAATTGTACTTTTTATAAAATTCGAGGATTCTTTATTAAAAGTCCAAAAAATATCAGAAATCGGATAATGTTTAGCTGTTCAAAAATGCGATTTAAAAAGACCCCCGTTGCCAAAATAAATAGCCGTGGGCCACCTTAATTTTTATTTTTTATTTTTTAACTATGTAAATTAAGTCTAAGTTCTTTTATTTGAATGAATGCCAATTTATAATGGCAGAAAAACAGCAGACAAAAACTATACAATGCCGTCATAATCCTTAAGGCTGGTTCTTATATAATCGTCCCAGTCGCCTGAAAACGTGTGTATAGCTTTTGTCTGATGTGCATTGACGCATAAAGTTTATGAAAAGCTCTATACGTTTTCGGGCGACTGGGACGATCGGGACGATTATATGAGAGCCAGCCTTTAGTGAGTTTCTTGCTTTCATTGTCAGTATCAATAACGTCTTATAACTTAATAGGAAAGTTCAGGCAACTGAGCAAACTGGCAATTTATTACTTAAACGACAGTATTTAAGTCTTCTTTTTACGCTTTCCACCTGTTGACAACACAGACTTTGAGCCCGAGATGATCGGCTTATCACCCTTCTCAGTGCAAATGCAGCAGACAGGGTTCACCACTCTCTCTTCATCTGTTCATTGACAGGGGCATCAGGCTCCGTTCTTCCACATCTGCAACATATCAGATCGAACTTGTTGCACGAATAGCATTGTCTCTCCACTGGTTCATTGCAGGACAGGGCCTCTCTAATGAGAAACACACTTGCTAGGGGATGTTCGTCTGGTAGAATGGAAGAACCGCACGTGTACATCAGTGAATCAATAACCAGAAGAAATTTGTTCATAGCTGCATGAGAAGGCTTTGTCGGAGAGTACACACACCTCCATTTGCCACAGCTGACACATTCCACAGCATCACGCACTTTCTCCTTTGTGAAGTAAGGCTTGGCAGTCTTGTTCTCCTTGTTTGCTGCACCTGGATGATCAACCTCCTCTTTGAATCTATAAATTTCTAACACGGATTTCTACATGTTTTATAGACCCCCCGATATTATTCTTTCAAACGAATCACCAATCCATGTGAACTTGCAGCCATTTGCAATCTGCCATCGATCTCCAATGACTTTGTAACCAGTCCTTCTAACTTAGCAACCAAGCTTACTAGAACCCAGACCTCCACAATTGAGTCTTTTTTTTTTTTGCCCGACCGACCGACTCACTTTTATGAGGGGAGCTGCGATGGGAAACAAAACATTTTATTGGGATGGCCTTAGCGGTCGCTTGTTTAGTCCCCTGACCGACACAGGACTCGCTTTAAAGTTTGCCGCTAAGCGCAAATCATAACAGTAAATAAACTTTAGCTTCTGTAGTTTCACATTTTCGGTAGATCCTGGTGTTTGAGGTCCTGGCATGTGTGAATTTTCACGTGCAATCAGTCAGGCGTGAACGTGACAGTCTGACTTTTGATGAGTCTGTCAAATTGCTGAAACTTTCTGGTTTTGAAGCCAATTCGTAATGAAAGACGTGCAAAAAAACTTGTATATTCTTACCAGAAAACTTATATTGAAAGTTTTCCAAAACATTGAAGGTCAAAATTAGCATATTACAATTGTCTCAACAATTGAATCCTTTGTATGTGACAAGTGTAGCATAGACCAGTTCGCGATAAATTCCGACATTTTGAAAGGGGTGCAAACATGGCGCGAAATACAGTGGTTGTATGGGAATCGATGGGAATCCGATGCCAAATAAAATCTGTAAAATCGAATTTCTGAAATATTCTTCAGATACAAACTTAAAGGATACCAGGTAAAAGATTAACATATCAAAATTTGAGGGATGTAGCTGTGCTGGCAGTAACTTTTCACACGGAATTAGACTCGTTTTGGTAGTATCGTCGTGTACCGTTGAGATCCGTGGGGAATCACACCTCGCGCGCTCGTATGGTTGTCGTAACGCTTTTATAGTATATATTATACTATTATAGCATATTTTATGAATATGCTAATGAAGTTGATATAAATCTGGTAAAAAAACGACGGCAATCAGTGAATTCTCTCGTGGTCTAATGGTTAGGGTTTGTGTTGGTGGTGGGTAAGCCATTGCATTCATAATTTCTTAACCGGCCCGAGTTTGAATCCTGGTTCAGGCGGTAAATTTTTTTAATACTGAGGATAACGTATAATCGTTCTATAATTTCTAAGTGTCGATTCGGATGTTCGTATAAAATTTCTGAGTCTCAAATTATTCATAGCGAACGTGGGTAACGAAGGGAATTTTATGACGCAGTTGGTTAAACGGTACACGACGATACTACCCTCATTTTTACAGACTATGTATGAAAAACTGAAAATACGATTGCACGCTTCCCAGCACAGCTACATCCCTCAAATTTCGATACGTTAATCTTTTACCTGGTATCATAAGTTTGTATCTGAAGAATATTTCAGAAATTCGATTTTACGGATTTTATTTGGCATCGGTTCCCATCGATTCCCATACTAACACTGTATTTCGCGCCATGTTTGCACCCCTTTCAAAATGTTGGAATTTATCGCAAACTGGTCTATGCTCCCTTTGGTTACTCTGCATTCAGCTTTGATGAATACTTTCCTTCATTCAAATCGTGCTCTTATAATATTAGATGCTGATTAGATGGGTATATGATGGCCTTAATACATGGCTTCTAATCAATTGCTAACTATATTCGCTCGACAGCATGTCACTTTCAATTTGAAACTACTAGTTGATATCCATTGCTATAGCGATACTTCGTGTTGATAAACATTATAATTGTTGTGCTAGTGTGCCAACCATGATTTCAAAAGGCCTGGCATATTAATGACAAATGGTTGACGTGGCAGCTAGTATAAGGTGTAATTTATGTTAGTTGAGGTACGAAATTCACAGAAATGAATATTTTGCTGGCACGGAACAGAAGCCTGGGGAGAGTAGTGCTGAGAATTATGGGTAATGTGCCATAAGTAGGAGAAGCCCGAGGCATAACGAACATAAAGGGAAACCATTCTGGCTAGGTTAGAATCGTCCGAGTTTAATTTAAATCGGCATAAGATTGTATTTATCATATCGGAGTAAATGTATTTAGATGACCTCAGCTCCCAGAGTTGGCGGCACTGCATTGGTGGGAGTATACGTTCCCGTTTAGTCCACACAGTGGTTTTGGGTTTTCGATTTTCGTATCCGGCAGTGTTGCAATAACTAATAATAGTAGTAAATAGAGACTAAAAGTTGAAGAACGAATGCCTGTAAGCAATTATGAGCAATTATATGAATAAACGTCGTTGGGCTCGGCTGACCAACATGCCCAAGTATTCTACGTGACTGTGTGTCTGAATTGTGTAGTGGAGGCAAAATGGTAGTATATCGTCGTGTACCGTTTAACCATGCAACTGCGTCATAAAATTCCCTTTGTTACCCACGTTCGCTATGAATAATTTGAGACTCAGAAATTTTATACGAACATCCGAATCGACACTTACAAATTTTAGAACGATTATACGTTATACTCAGTATAAAAAAATACAATGGCTTACCCACCACTAATACTAACCCTAACCATAGACCACGAGACAATTAGCTGATTGCAGTGCAGTGTTTTTTTTTTAACAGATTTATATCAACTTCATTAGCAGACTTAGCATGTTTATAAAAATTATATTATAGTACTATAATAGCGGTACGACAACCCTCCGAGCGCGCGAGGTGTGATTCCCCACGGATCTCAACGGTACACGACGATATACTACCCTAGTAAGCATCTCAATACCTAATGCTGCTCCTACTCCGGCCTCAGCAATCAAGTTATGTCCACAGGCATGTCCCACAACAGGAAGAGCATCGTATTCACAAATAACACCAACACACTGTCCTTCTGTTCCACCATACCGAGCACTGAATGCCGTGTCCAAGGTCCAGTGTCGAGTCACATCAAATCCCTTGCCTTCAAAGAACTCAGTGAGGACGCCATGGGCCAAATGCTCCTCAAAGTTAAGCTCCGGGTTTTCCCAGATCTTCTTGTTTATTTGGCGGAGTTCTTCTGAGTGTTTGTCTACAACTTCGCAAGCGATCTGTTTCAAGAACTCAGCAGTAGTATCCCTGTCGTCCGCCATTTTTTTTCACGTGACTTTCATACTGTGGGAGCAGGTCAAGTAGGAACCAATTTTTTTCACCAGACACAATACAATACTTTATACAATACTTTATTTAACCACGTGTCACCTAGGAGCTTATACAACTCGATTAAAGGGGCATGGTCACCTGGTAGTCATGCGCAGTAGGCGTGCCGAAAGTACTAATTAGCATATCAAAATCTTCCCGGTTGAGCGAGCGTACGTGAAAAGGTCGCAAAGGGGAGGATTTGTAGTAGCATTTTGAAGGCTGGCGGCCCTGTATTAGGGAACCACGTTGTAACAATGGCTTCAGAGTCGATGGAGGAAGAAGTTGAGTTGGATATGATAACATTTGGACAAATAGTTATGTTCTTAGAATGTTGAACATGCTTGATTTGGACAATTTTGCATAAAATCTGATATCGGCGAATTATGTCCAAACACTGCACGAAAATCGAACAAAAAGTACATTAAAAATACTTTCTGATGCCAAACGAACCACAAACACAAAGAGCATAGTCTTCTGATCAACCAACATACATATTCATGAAGCTGTAAAATAAGTTCCAGTCCATAAAAGCCGATAGTTCGAACTAGTACAAACACGCTAGGTAAGCTCAAAGGATTTTCTTCACAAGTAAACATTGTAGTGTCAAGCACTACACAATGCTTCCAAAACTGTAGGCAAACTCCCGTTTAAAAATTCCCTGATGTCGAAATAATCACAGTAGCTCACACAGGATATTCTTATGAGTAATCTACATTCATTTGAAGCTATCAAAATTGTTTCGGAGTCCATAAAAACCGATAGATCGAACTAGTGAGGTTATAAACAGACTTCCGTTGCAAATAAACATTCTATGGTCGAGCGCGCTACAGTATGCTTCCAAAACTGTAGGCAAACTCCCGTTTAAAAATTCCCTGATGTCGAAATAATCACAGTAGCTCACACAGGATAGTCTTATGAGCAATCGAAATTCGTTTGAAGGCATCGAAATTGTTTTGGAGTTGAAAACCGATAGATCGAACTAGTACAAACAAGCTTGTTATTAATTCGCAGACTGCGTTACGAGTAAACAGCGCGCTACACTATGCTTGCAAAAGTGTACGAAATGCACCGTTCAAACATTCCATGATTCCAAATAACTACAGCAGCTCACACAGGATAGCCATGTGAACAATCGACATTCATTTGAAGTGATAAAAATTGTTTTCAAGTGCATGACATCCGATAAATCGAACTAGTACAAACATACCGTTAGTTCACGCCATGATGACTTCCGTTTTTTTCGAAATTTTCTAGCTCATTTTCGCAAATCAAACAAAAAAAGGCTATAGAACTAATAAATATATACATCTAAAATACTGTACGAAGTTTCGAGGACTGATGGCCCACACAAGCTGTTAAATTGGACCAGATTATACCACGCTCGCATTGATGGCGGATAAGTTGAGTTTCCCGTGGCCCACGGAATACTCAACTATCTCGCCCCTACTGCGCATGCGCTTAACCGATGACCATGCCCCTTTAAACGTGAACGTGAACAAAAGATAGGCAAATGAAAATACATACAAACTTATAATTTAAAAAAGTTTAGATACACTTGATGTTTAAGATTATTAAACAGTCTTAAAATATTACAATATTAAAAATGTATATTAAACTATGCATTTATAATCATTATAATAAAATTATATTAGAAATTTCCTGGTAATTATTTATGACGATAACATATGTGATCGTAAAGCGCTTTTAAAAGATATAATTTCTTTGCATTCCCTTATTTTAGTAGGTAGTTTGTTCCACAGAACACTTGCTATATATGAAAACGATTTATGTAGCCGCCATTCCAAATGAAAACGAGGCTGTTCTAGTCTGGTACCATTTCCGCGCAAGTTGTAGCTTACCATCTTAAGCTTGAAGAAGTCATTTATATAAGCTGGACCCCGATCGTTCATGCAATTGAAAATTAGAATTAGAGATTGACGGTTCCTACGTTCAGCCAATGTTCCTGTGTTGGCGTATTTGAGAAGATAATCGTATGACAATGACTTGGACAAACCCAAAATAGTCCTTAGTATGTAGTAGTTAGTGTCCTCCATCTTCCTAGTTTCGACCTTTCCAATCCCTAACAGGAGTGGACCGCAGTATTCCAGATGGGGGAGAATATAAGCTGTCAGCGCAGGGTACCACCCCATTTTTGACCATATATTTTCATTCTGGGGGGCCTAGTAACAATTTAATACAGCAAATGAAATGATTTGTTACTGGATTATGCCATTTTAATAGCCCCCTACCCAAAATGGATCAGTCTTGAGGGCATGTGTTTTGACCTGCTCCCTAAACATGCATCCACCTCTGTGGCCCAGGTTCGATTCCCGGACGCGACGCCATGTGTGAGTTGAGTTTGTTTGTATCTCTTCCTTGCTCAGAGGGTTTTCTCCGGGTTCTCCTCCCTCCGCAAAAACCAACACGCTAAATTCAGGTCTCGTTAGAAATTCAGAGTGGCCATATTTTTTTGAAAGGAGTTTTCAGGGGGGGGGGGAGTAAGTTAGTAAGTAAGTGACTTTATTTAAGTGGTAATGCAATGTATTTAGTTTTGCAGCTACTTGGGGACACTAGTCCTACGATTTTACGTCCTTATCCGAGAAGACGTGAAGGTCTAACCGTTTATTGTACTGTATTATGCAAAGGCAGCACCTTCTACTCAGTCATTTTAAGACCCCGAGTGTTGGTCCGTCCGGGGTCTGAACCCGCGACCTCCCGCTCAACAGACCGGGAGGCGGAAGAGAGAAAAATTGAAATAAATATTGTTTGCAGAGGCAGGGAACTTAAATAAATTGTTTGCATGGAGTAATTCCTTTAAATATTTTTTTTTGCAAAGTAGGAAAAAATCGTTTGGCCAGGAGCAGTAATGGCAAAACTGATATTACCACAGGCAGCCCAAGCTCTGTATTTGCACTGTGTGACTATTATTTCACAAAATTCTCAGATAAAGAAAATAAACTTACCTTAAAGAGTTTGTTGTTGTCCTGTTGATTCTCTGGGGTCTAGAAATGGCGGTTATGGGGCATTTCTCTCACTTTGGGTTTTTCTCTCTTCTCTTTCTTAAAGAAAGGAAAGGCTGCACACTCAAATTCAAACCACGAGGCACTTGAGGCCGATTTTTCGCACGAAAACCCATCCGATGGGCGTAATTTCCTCCGTCAGGTGAAAGGTAGATAGTTTTTCTTACCCCAGAAGTTTACAGACTTGAGAAATCATTATCCTAACTCTTCCAAATGAACTCATTTCTTTGAAAAAGCCCTTTCATTCTTTGTCAGAAACTACGTGTTTGCTGCTATTCGGTCATGACCGTGGCAAAATTCCTCTTTCCGGCAGAGGGACAGTCAATAAATTGCCAGAAACGTTACTCTCTCCCCACGGGGTCTAACGTGCCGCCTATTGTACTGAGTAGCCAATCGCGTGGCTACAATTTCAAACAAGTTGACAACGCTTGACGTCGGCTTGTTCCCAAAGATCACGGGCTCAGAACTTATACATTATATACCTTATTTTGAAACTTGTCTACAAGTGAATCGGCTCTATGGTAAAGTGGTTTAGAGCGCGCGCCTCGAATCCAACGATTAGGAGTTCGATTCCATACAAGCCAGTAACATAAAAAAAAAACACATTCTCCTTTCTCAGTTTTATTTTATCTTTTCCTCTATTTTAAGCTATTTTTTGATTAAAATGATCGCATACAAAGTACGTTAATCTATTAAAACTGTAGTGTTCGATACTTTCACAGGATTTTATATCATTGCACTATAATAATAAAAATAAAAATCGAGGTCATGACCGTGTTGGAGCTTGAGAGCCAATGCAAAACAAAGTGCGGCTCTAAGGCGGCACGTTAGACCCCGTGGGGAGAGAGTAACGTATCTGGCAATTTATTGACTGTCCCTCTGCCGGAAAGAGGAATTTTGCCACGGTCATGATCGAATAGCAGCAAACACGTAGTTTCTGACGAAGAATGAGAGGGCTTTTTCAAAGAAATGAGTTCATTTGGAAGAGTTTGGATAATGATTTCTCAAGTCTGTAAACTTCTGGGGTAAGAAAAACTATCTACCTTTCACCTGACGGAGGAAATTACGCCTATCGGATGGGTTTTCGTGCGAAAAATCGGCCTCAAGTGCCTCGTGGTTTGAATTTGAGTGTGCAGCCTTTCCTTTCTTTAAGAAAGAGAAGAGATAAAAACCCAAAGTGAGAGAAATGCCCCATAACCGCCATTTCTAGACCCCAGAGAAACAACAGGACAACAACAAACTCTTAAAGGGATACCCGAGTGAAAAACACATTGGGGCTCAAAAGAATCTTCAACATGTTCTTTGTTCAGAAAATGTATTAAAATTTGATCAAAGGTTTTTAGTATTAAGAACGAGCACCTCAAAGTTGGCCCCACGAAGACATGGGCGCCGCCATCTTTGTTTGCATTTACGGAAGTGACGTCACTTCGTCCCACCAGCGTTCTCACTCTCTCACTTATTAGGTGTTTTTAGGATGATAAACGCCTTAACTGTACCTCACATACATTGTAGTTCTTATACTTATTCAGAAGTCACTCGAGTCTTTTAAGCCATGTTGTTTTGCTGTTATTAAATGGCAGTTACGAGACCTTGTTGTTCGTCTGATAATTTCTCGCCTTCCCAATGCTTTTCTTCCTCCTCCCAGTCTTCTGAACTTTTCTCATAATGTCGTCTTCATCATAATTCCGGTTTCTGTAAGAATTCCTCTGCAATCTCGATGAAAATATATCCACTTTAATTCCGAGCGTGTGAAAATCATACAAAGACAAGTAGCCGCGATACGCTGGTGGGACGAAGTGACGTCACTTCCGTAAATGCAAACAAAGATGGCGGCGCCCATGTCTTCGCGGGGCCAACTTTGAGGTGCTCGTTCTTAATACTAAAAACATTTGATCAAATTTTAATACATTTTCTGAACAAAGAACATGTTGAAGATTCTTTTGAGCCCCAATGTGTTTTTCACTCGGGTATCCCTTTAAGGTAAGTTTATTTTCTTTATCTGAGAATTTTGTGAAATTACTGTGATATTACTGACTCGTCGCAGATTAGGAAAACACGTGACCAAGTCCGCGCGGGGGTAGACCGATTAAGCAGACAGCTTAATCATGGCAGTAATCACGACACCGATATTTAGGGACATCTATACATTGGAGCACGAGCGAGGTAGGCATCAAGTCACCTGGACAGGACTTCTTGCCAGCTGCTGAAGTAAGTCTAAATACTTATAGCTCTGTAATTATCTTACGCTTCATTCAATGCCTCATGTTAATACGCTTTGTCAATGCCTTACGCTTTGTGTGTAATGATTATTCTAGATGTTACTCAAGACCATGAGACCTATTTGTTAACCTTGTTTGTATTATAACTTTGAAGTTATGAATCAAAAGTACATGCCTCTGTGTAATACAAGTTGATAATGACGTCATTCGACATATGATACTAGTTGAACAACATGACTAAATATAGCAATACAACATTCCTCCAATGCCTATTATACAGTGCTTATGTAGCAAGTGTTCACACAGTTCAGCGTGTCATTGGGAATTTCATCCCAGCAGACAAAATCGGTTCGGTCTCTTTGTGCACGAATCCGGAGTGGTACCGTCGTTGCGTTTCTGATGTATGCTGGCTGATCTCGGTGTCTGCTGGTGCTGGCGGTCCTTGTTCTTCAGCCTCCGCATCAGCGTCGTCAGCTGGGGCTGGTGGTCCTTGTTCCTCGGCCTCCGCATCAGTGTTTGCTGGTTCTGGCGGTCCTTGTTCCTCGGCTTCCGCATCTGCTGGTGGTCCTTGTCCCTCAGCATCATCAGCATCTGCTGGGGCTGGCGGTCCTTGTTTCTCGGCCTCCGCATCAACATCTGCTGGTGCTGGCGGTCCTTGTTCTTCAGTGGGATTATTACCTGGCGTGATAATCCAAGGGGGGGTGTGCAGGCGCCCTTCTTCCCCTAATAGGTCCTGTCCCGGCGTTACCATTGTCCTGTCTCTTTCGTCTCTGTCGACTTGTGGGCGGGGTAAAACACCAACCTTGTTTTGGGTGGATAGCTGCTCTATCCTCCAGTGGTGATGGTTTGCCCATGATTCTGTTGTGATGAATTACCACTAACTCTCCCGAAGCTTCCTTCCACAATTCATAATCAACACTGTTGTTCATCCTTCGGATGACATCCCAGGGCCCTAACCAACGCGTTGATAGTGATTCTGGTTGCCCCTTCCTTGTCCACTTGCGTTTAATCCACACCCTTTGACCAGATGTAATCTCCGATATGTTCAACTTCTTGTCGCAACTTATCTTCATCTTGTCACAAGAGATGGCTAATGCACCCGCAACCTTCTGAAAGACTTCGGTTAACCTCTGATGAACTTCTTCTCCATAGACCTGAGCAGTTACCGATTCCTCTGTTTCTCCTCTTGGGTTGTCCCACAGTACATCCTGCGGCAAAAGAGGATTTCTACCATGAACAACTTCAAACGGTGAGCACTTGGTGGATGCATTCTCTGCAATCCGTAGGCCAAGTAGAACCTCTGGTAGTAGCTCTGCCCATGCGTTTATTAATGATCGCTTTTAGAACTTGCTTAATGGATCTGATTGAGCGCTCTGCGAACCCATTGCCCTCTGGGTGATAACTGCTGGATCGTCTCTTTATTATGTCAAACCGATCGCATAGTGCCTTCATCGTTGCGCCGTCTACGTTTCTTCCTTGGTCCGACAGCACACTTGTCGGGCACCCATGTCTAGTGACCCAGCCTTTCCAAAACGTTTTCACCAGTGTCTGCAGTTTGGTCCTTCATTGGTTCGGCTTCCACGTACTTGGAGAAGATATCCCCAATCAGCAGGAAGTATCGGTAGCCCTCGTCTGTCTTGGGCAGCGTTGCAATGTCTATTGCAATGGCACGTATTGGGTTGAGTTCGTCGGGAACAATAGGCACAAGTGGGGCCTTGGGTGTCATCGAAGCTGGCTTGACCTGTGTACACGTGTCGCTGGATTGTACATGCCTACCCAGTAGAAACGGTTGTTCAACAGTGAATAGGTCTTATCCACACCGGCATGGCTTACGGAGTGGAGCTCACCGACAACAAACCGCCGTAAGCTAGCCGGTACAACTGGCCTCCCTGCTTTAGTCAGTACTCCATCTTCTACTTGCAGTTGTCGACTCACCCTTTTGAAGCGCCCCTGCTTGACAGGCTTGCCGTCTTTTACTAAACGCAGGCAAGGCCCTATAACTACATCAAGGTCTTGTTCCTTCACGAGGGTGGTCTTGAAATCGTCTTCTGAAGTGGCCAGCACGTGCTCTTCAAATGGATCATGATCCGACTCTGCGGAGCAGTCTGCATTTTCGTACCTTGGATTCCTTCTGAGGCAGGCTGGTTACCATTGGCTTCAGCCGGCTTGTAGATAATGGAGTATTCAAACTGTTCAAGTTCAGCCGTCCAGCGCGCAAATTTTCCTCGGGGATCTTTCTGCTTGCGTAACCAGATGAGGGGATTGTGG
Organism: Actinernus sp. WN-2022; assembly: GCA_030867875.1. NCBI lineage: Eukaryota > Metazoa > Cnidaria > Anthozoa > Actiniaria > Actinernidae > Actinernus > Actinernus sp. WN-2022. Next base: position 105,642,837 of record JAOWCC010000019.1, on the reverse strand, counting down.
TCGGTATAGAGTGTGAGAGGGTTCGCTCGTAAGTAGACACTCCACTTCCGTGGTGCCTGAATAAGTGCAAAACATTCTTTTTCTGTGGTCGACCATTTTCTTTGACTGACAGACAAAGCCTTTGAATAGTAGGCAATTACCCGGTTGCGTCCCCCGCTGTCTGCTTGTGAAAGCACTCCCCCTACTGCGTGTTGGCTTGTGTCACACTCGATCACAAAGGTGTGGTTCCAGCGTGGAAATGTGAGCACCGGTTTCTCCAGTAACAGTTGCTTCAGGCTATCGAACGCCTGTTTAACATTGTTCGTGCTATTTGAATGGAACATGGTCCCTCGTTAGCTGACATAATGGTTGGCTTAGCTCTGAAATGTTTCGAATGAACTGACGATAGAATCTAGTTATCTCGTGGAGATTCACATTACTACACCACAACACCTCCGTCAATTGCTCTACGTGCCCGAGGAATTTTCCGTGGTTAATAACAACTGGCTCATCCGTGACATTGAGTAATTTGACATGAAATACTCCACTCAAAACCAGTGTTATACATGCACGGCTTGGATATACGTTGGATATGCCCGGAATGTGTTTACACGGTCGAAGTCTGCGTCGAGAAATGCGAGCGTCATTCGACACTAGTTGAACAACATGACTAAATATAGCAATACAACATAGATATTCAAGTGTTACTGCAATGCGCCAATCTGTCGGTTGGAACAGAATGCCGTAGATACATAAATATTGCAACGATGATGTATAAAACTGTCCCGACTCTGTTCAAGTTGCTGATAATAGAACACGCTAGAACCATCCTTATAAATTTCGGCATATTCCAGCTAACATAAATGCGTATAAGTTTTCTTTTCCCCCGCGAGTTATTCCAATGTGGAATAATCTTCCATTAAGCGCAGTTAAAGCAGGTTCAGTAGATATTTTCCAGAGGCACTCCCTGCAAATGTATTTCCCCACCAGTCAGTTAAATAGCACAATGCTATGAAGAGTGTAATTAGGTCTTTGTTTCTGTTTATTGTTATTATTGATCATCGCATTTATTTAGATACGTTATATTTCTTGTTAAAATTACACGTTTCTTTTTTCCCCGCCACTATTCTCACCGGGAGCTCCGCAAACAATGGCCATATTAATACTTATTACACAACCCGGGGATGCGGAATTCGGTCCGTAGAAATGTGTTACGTAACCAGATGACGCTTTCTGCATATATAGAGCCTCGCCTTGTTCAAGTCCTCTTTAGTCTTGTCAACTAGCCACGTTGGTCCGCTGCTACGCTTATTGCTCAACATCACGTTCATCGCTGCGTCTCCATCTCTGCGTCTCCATCTCTGCGTCTCCACGTTGGTCCTCGACCCTAGAATGCTGTCCAGGAGACGAAGCTTCAAGCTATATATACGTATATATCCTCGCTACCAGATGTACCAGCCCAAATTCACTTATTCAGGCTACATTAATTTAACCTCCTGTTCATCTTGCCACTGAAAAAGTTTGATATCGTTTTTATTCGTTGTTCCAGGAGCTGTTTTGACAGGTTCGTTGTTCAAAATTGCCTTACATAGCGTTCGTTATTTTATAATCAGCATGTCTCTCCTTTATATGTGTATATATACATCTATATTTCGGTTAGGTTTTTAGAAGTTTTTTTTGAAAATTTGAGAAAATTAATTATGAATGATCGAACTTACGAGGTATTCTATAATTATTCCTATATTTCTTATCTTGTATCGCTATTGGATTATACAGCTAGGGAGCGAGTGGGTCTCGCCAAGCGAATGTGTTCGCTGCTTAATTTTCCTTAGCTAGAATGCGAGTGTGTCTCGCCAAGCGAATGTGTTTCGCAATTAAGCTCGTTACTTTTCTGAAGAAGGAAGCGAGTGTGTCTCGCCAAGCGAATGTGTTTCGCTGTTTAACTTTCCTTAGCTAGAATGCGAGTGTCTCTCGCCAGGCGAATGTTTCGCCATAGGCTCGTCAATTTTCTGTATAAGGAAGCGAGTGTGTCTCGCCAAGTGAATTGTTTCGCTGCTTAACTTTCCTTAGCTAGAATGCGAGTGTGTCCATTTAGACTAGGGAGCGAGTCTCGGTCTCGCGGGCGAGTTTCTCTCGCTAGTTGACTAGGGAGCGAGTCTCGGTCTCGTTGGCGAGTGCGTCTCGCTATTCAGACTAGGGAGCGAGTCTCGGTCTCGCTTGCCAGTGTCTCGCTATTTTCTTTGTGCTATGTGCCTAGAACAGAATTTTGAACGATATATTACGCCATACATGATTATCCTATTCTCTACTGCCATACCTAGTTCACGCCCATTTGGGCCTCCGTTGTATTGTGTAGCTAGGAGTCTATTGTGTCTCGCTCTTAAGCTATGGGGAGCGACTGCATGTGTCTCGCAAAGTAGGGAAAGCGAAACGTCTGTATCACAACTGCATAAGTAACCATGAGCATCGAGTTTAATTAACACGTTAGTTAACGTTTCTCGTTGAGCACATGTGCTTCGCTATTTAGCCGACTACAAGGAGCGAACGGTGTTGTTGTCGCTGAACCTATGTTTTTTTCGCTATGTACATGTTTTTTTCATTAAGGAGTATTCTGGGCCATTACATCACACTGCCCTGTTTTTCGTTAGAGTTTATTTTTTTGCATAACATAGCACAATTTTGTCTTTATATTTTTTTCATGCAAGATATTTTCAGTATGGTTTCCCGGTGTAAAGCTTCTACGATGGGGTTATCTAATACCCTTCATTACTCTGTCCCTGGACGGGGTATTTCGGAGTTGCTTCGCTTCGGGGCTATACTCTTTCTTCGTATATATCTTATTGCTTTCAGTGCATCGGCGAGGGCTACACATTTATTGATTTTCGCTCGATATGATTTTCTATGTTCGGTTTACGTCTATGCAGTGGCGTGATTGCATGGAGGAGTATAGTCCCAAGTGTTCGCCCCATGTAAGGTAATCAAAGAGGGTCTTCGATTCTGGATTCCGCATCGTGGATTCCGGATTCCTAAGGCTGGATTCCGAATTCCATACTCGTGGATTTCAAAATCCCCCTAATTATTTCGAAGCTTTCTCTCATTGTTTCAGCGGAAAATATATAAACGTACAGCTTTAAAAAATCAATTACTACAACATTTTAGAGTAAAATACCAAAGCATTCAAGCAAAAGTAGCTGTAGTTGTAGCTGTGGTTGTTCAGCCATGCCAAAGCTATACAAGGGTAATCCACCGAAATCTTAGAATAAAGCCTTCTGAATATAATGTTTTTCAGTTTTATTTTCCACTATATTTCTTAACAGTTTCTGAAAAAGAGTATTCAAATTTATTTTTGCCAATGGTATATATGTAGACTGCCTTCAATTTATATAGTCGTCAGTTTAAAAAGACAACTGTATATGTTTTTACTTATATTCAAAGGTATTTCGATATGGCTGGAGCATGTGTCAAAGTTCAAAGTTGATATTGTCATGTGTAGAATCAAAAGCCGCCTCGTGAATAGACCTTTTTCGAAAGTATCCTGCTTGAAAATCGGCTAAAAAAAGGAGAAAAGCCAAGCGCTGTACAGCGGTGAACAAGGGAGCTTTTCTGGTCTTGTTTCAGACCACCACGTGACCGGCATTTGACGTCACTAGCAAAAAAGATCCATTAGTTTCATTTTAGAACGCCGTTCAAAATGGGTCTGTTCTATCGAGGTCTAAGTGATAAATTCAAATGGCTGGAACAATTAAGTTGTTGGCGCACCTGTTAAGAAGAGTCCTCTCGGGTTCCAGAAGTAGCGCAGGTAAACGCAAATACGAAGCGCCGCTAACGGCAATGGAATTGTAACCGAATTTCCTCTTACGCACTAGCAGTAGAACGTCCAGCGACACACGACTGCTTGAGGCTCACAATAAATGGCTTAGCCTAAAATAAAACGAGTTGTTCATCTTCCCGATAACCCTCCAGTCTTGGTGGAACTGACGAATCTGCCACTTCAGGAGTTACTCCTTCGCTCTCCAACTCCATATCCTGCTCATCCTCGCTTATGTTATCTTCGTCATCGCCATCCTGCACAGCCTGATGTCTTCCTCAGGCGAAAGATTGACATTTCTTGTGAAGCCAAGTACTTTTGCCAAAATGCAGTTTGGGGAGTTTTTCATTGGAGACTTCACCATACGTGTATACCAGGAGATCCTCTGCCGGTCTGGTTAAGCCATTTAAGTGCCACTTTGTTACCTACATACTTTCCACTATCCGCCTCAACGTGTACGTCCTGTAATAGAACTTACTAACCAGTAGGGTGATACCTCCCTCCGTCGATTGTGTCTTACAGCGACGACATCTTTTTTATGGTAAAGAATTTGGACTCTCACATTTCCACCTCGCACATCATTCCCGACATCCACTGTATGGCACGCCGTAGTTACGTACGTCAAGGTCTGCTGATGACGGCGAAATGACAGTTGGGCGCATACTCAGGGCATATGGAAGAGTTCCTGTTAACTCTTAATTGTCTTACAACGAAAACTGGCTTGCCTGACACCTCTTCCGTACTCTGATACAATCCCTCGTCACTTCTTCTCTTCTCCTGTCTTCATCAGCATTTCCAATTTCTTCACTAATTCATGATTGGCAGTGTCCAACTCGGAAGCTACGCTACTTTGGTCACTGCGCACGATCTCAATATAGAATATGTACATTTCTATATTTTAATTGACATGTATTATTAATGTATTTGTAACTGTAGTCATTGTAAATAGTACAGAGTGCAGAATAAACTTGAACTTGATTGCTTATTAGGTCGCGAGTTATCACTCCTAATCACTTTCTCAGGATAGAATGAATTCGGCTCTGTGAAATGCGAGAAGTGTTTCTGGCATATTCGAGAAGTGCTTCTAACATGTCGTCTTCCACACTCTCCTGCATGCATAACCTGCTATTGTTGGCATATCATTGTCGGCACGGCATCTTTGTAAAACAGGGATTTTTCGTTTTATTATATTGTATATTTCATACATGTACATATCAGTAGTTTTAGGCATTATAATTAGCGCTAGAATTTTTTTTTTTAAATTGTGGTATTTTATATCTTTTAATATTTTTGTATAGTTAACCTGATAGATCACCGTGTCGAAATAAAGTTTTGACTTGACGCATACCCTCAAAGCTTTCCACACTTAGGGTGGTCATGCTCTCAAACGAGATGCCACCAGGAAGGTGCTCTTGACCAATCTCCATCATGCATGGTGTTGCAGACTTGTTAGGAAATCTAGGACAATCCGGAGTGACTGTCTTGTTGTTCTTGGAACATTCTCAAACTCATTAATAATTCATGAGCTTTTTAGTCAATCAGAGGGCTGCATTTGGTCACATGCATGAATCTTGATACCCAATGAAACACTAGGAACATCACCAGTGATGTTCATGTGTTCTCATTGCATCAAGATTCATGCATGTGTTGGACCTAATAGGCCCTTTGCAGCTAACAGTCACGTGCTGATATAATACTTCGTTAACGAATGAATCGAGCTCGTGACCCCATGGTAAAGGCGTTGCCATGGATGCTGGAGAGCAAGCTATCTTTAAAAACGCTGTTTTAGAAAGATCAACAATCGATTGGAGGTGGAAAATAGCATTTACAAACAGGTTTTGCTAATATCAATACCGATCTCGTACAAGGCCTTTAAATAAATGAAGTCAGAATGTTTTTGCTCTCCAGTACAACCACGTGATTTGTTAGCTGCAAAGGGCCTATTAAGCTACAAGGATTACAGCAATAAGTATGACTTTACATGTACACGGAGAAGTGAAGGAGAAGACGGAAATATAAATCGGTGTCCAGAGTGACTCGAACCGTCATCCTCATGGCTGCTCTTGACCTACTAGTCCGCTGTCTTGCCTACTACGCTATCGGGCCGTTTGTTGAACCGTGACAAAATAACAATCACAACCCTTGTAGTCTATAATTGCATGCAATAAAATTCCAGGCAACAATACTTTCTAATGATTTATGAATGCAGGTATTGTTTTCGCTTGAGAAGTCAGATCAAAAACTCGAGCTTCGTGTTTCACCAGGGAATCCAAACACCTCGAAATAATAAAAGTACTCGGCCGAAGCGGCCTCGTATTTTCATCTTTCTCGGTGTTTGGACCCCCTGGTAAAACACTAGCTCTCGTTTTTGATCTATTACGTCATATCCGGACCGTTGGTATTTACCTTCCCCGTCCTCTCCGTGCCTTGTTTCGCGACTTGCAACTACTTCCTGTACGTGCTTTAGGTGATCATTAAAAGACGGTAACTCCTCTTCTTTTGCCTTTTTGTCCAATATAAAGATGTTTGCATATTCAGATGATATTTCTTTCTAAAGTTATCATTCTCATGGCTGTTTCCTGTATCGCACACAAGGATAGTGTTTCTGTATGAGCACATGGCAGAAAGCATATTCCAAGTCATAGGTCATAGGTCCTAGATCATTGGCCGGTCTATGGCCGTTTGACCTTTTTGTAACATCCTGTACAGTCTTTGACTAAAAGGATTAATAAATATGAGATGAGATGTGAGGAAACCTCAGGAGCTCAGCCGGAGCAGTAGTAACAGGGTCGGCCTGAACAATGTCAGTGTTTGTAGAAGAACCAATTCACGAATTTTTTTTGCACAAAATATATAGACGAAATTCCGACAGCGACATGCCCGAGACTGTCCGAGTTTTGAAACACAGACAGGGACATGCATAACCCCCTCAGGGCTCGACCTTAACGGTAGTCAACTAGCCAAATACTAGTGGATTTTCAGTTTTGGCTACATGGGATATATACAGTATATATATATATATATATTGAGTTGAAGTTGCTTGTTTACTAGCCATGTTGGCTACTAAATTTCTGTGACAACTTTTCTAGTACTGTAAACCAACAGCCGATCTTCAGGTGGCCATGGATCCTTTATGCACCAGTCAATGTAAACCCCCACCCCCCCCCAACCCGGGATAGGGTGGGGATTAGTGGGGATTTTGCCTCACAGGGAAAGCAAAAAACAGAAAATGCCCCACCTATTGCGGCAATTGTGGACAGTAAATGCAGGCAAATGCCCCCACCCCAGGGGACAAATCACTAAAAATAAGTCATTTTTGTTTTACAAACTTCACACATTTTAGCTTGCAGTGGTCTGGGCTGTCTTTTATTGCTCAATAGGGTCTTGATCTACATGTACTAATGAGATTGAACACAGAAGAAGCCAAACAACGTGACAGTATTGCTGAAATTCGTCCTGAACTATACACGGAAGTAGAACAGAGAAGTCTGCAGTGGCATGGACTGTCTTCTATATAAATTGTACTTGTGAGACAGTCTTCTATGAACAATTCCCCGCCACATTTTGCCCCACGTTGGCCCCACACTCCATAGTGGGGCATCAAATAACCGATTTTCCCCCACCCTCTGGGGCACTCTACCGTGTCAAAAGCGATCGCTTGCCCCACATTTGCCGCACCCTGTCCCGGGTTGGGGGGGGGGGGGGGGGGGGGGGGGTTACTTTGACTACCTTATTATAGGAAATTAACAATGCACGTTGACAACGCGAAGAAAATTTACGTTACACTAAATTGACGCGAATTTTTCAAAAGTTAGGTTTACATGCATTAAATTAACGCGAATTTTTCGATAAGCATCTTGCTTTATTTACTGCGATTTTCATAATTCTGCAAACTCGCACTTTACATTTCTGAACGCCAAACTGCGTTTTGGCTTCCGTCAATAAAACCTTCCAAGACAAGTGCACGGATGTTTCTAAGTTTTTTTTAAAGCCGAAAATTTGGGTTTGAAGCCTAACTAGACCCTATCAATTCAAAAGATCTTTCAAAGCCTCACGGTGAAATCACCAAGAGCTGCTCACTCGTTTGATTGACGGAAACCAAACCGCAATAGTGACTCTGAAGAGCCAATAGAGGAGTCATGAACTAATAAGGTTTTGAAATGAAATAAAGGTGCTTTAAAATAACAATGTTGTAAAATAGCGTGCATTAAATTTACATCGACATTAATTAAGATACATTAAATTAACGCGAATTTTGTAAAATCGCGTTAATAAAGTGCATTGTTAATTTCCTATAATAAGGTAGTGCATTAGGAGCAACATCGCGTATCTCTAATATTGCCTCGGTCATTGCCTCAACTGTAAAATGCCATGATCATACCTTTGTTGCTATACTGCACAAATACTAGCGTATAATTACGTAGGAATGATTACTCCTTTGCGATTTTTGCCATTTTCAACAATCAACAAGAGCCCATCTGGGCTTTCACTCGGGCCACATGAGATTGAAGATGAAATACACTTTCATTTGAAATCCTCTTAGTATCAAGTCGTGCTTTACTCGCCAGTGAGAACGTCAAAAAAACAGACTGGTCTATTAATCGCTTTTATGGAATGACTATGATAACGCAGGATTCGAACAACAGAATACTGGCAAATTCAAGTGTATAAATGCAATACAATGACATATTCAGACTTTGAATTTGATTGAAAATAGATCAAAAACTCGGGGAAATGTCCGGCTAAAACTGTATGAATAAATGTGAAATGAAACATAAATTTCATAGCAAGAAAAAAAATTGTAATTCCTATAAATGAGAAAGCTCTTCTATTAAGCCGCTTCTCATATACACAGACTGTTTCACAAAAAACATTTGCGCTTATCGACACAAGAATTCAGTTGACCTTTCAAATAATTTATTCTGAGGTACGCATACTCTAAATCAGATGTTAAATAAAGCGATAATTAGAAGGAAAAGTACATTAACAGACAAACTGAGAGGAAATTTATTCAAATCAAAAAGAGTTTACTTACAGTACTTACGTAACTGACACCTTCGTGCACATATGCACTGAATCGGAATGAAAGTCGAAGCCTACCTCGAACTTAACTTTCAGCTAACCTGTTTCCTTTCATTCCACAATGAATAATAATCTCATAAAGTAAGCCCGTAGCTTTCAATAAATTTGCCAGTGTCTGAATGAAACAGCTAGATCTTTTCCAATTTCTCTCACGAGTCACGGCAGAAGACAGTCTCAAGCTACAAAACTTGAATTTTGATCCTCTTCACAGTAATGCACCTATCAGCGGCTTCCCCGTGGGGTCGACCCCCGGGGTAACCACGGAGATATGTGGGGGAATACAGGAGGATTGAATGCAAACATTGCCCCTGGGGTCGGGGAAATGCTCGACTTTGTTTTATGGTTGGAAAACTGGGCTGGGGGATTTATTCAAATTGTTTTTGTCATCAGGGAAACTAACCACGGAGATTGTTTTTCCTTGTTTATTAATACAAGAGTTAAAGTGTGATATGAGATATACCGAGACGACCAGTGTAGAATTTCGATGCCGAGTATTCTTGACTTGGGCTACCTGTCGTACCTCGAGCAGTATAGACTGGGTACTAGTGCTTCACGTGCTTTTCGCAATGCATGCCATCTACAACCGTAGGGTAAGGACGACTTTTAAAATCCAATCCTTTTGGGGTTATCTGTTGACCATCTGTCATCAAGTTTGGCATACATGAAATCATTACATACGAAGCATAACTTTTTTATGTTTAGTTTTGCCAAAATATCGAATTTTCGTATTCATTAATGCTAAAACAAAATGCATGTTGCTCGCAGCAAGAATTGTCAACTTTTATATCATTGAAGTGTTAATAAAGTTTATTTTCAACATTCTGTTGAAAATAGAGTGTTCAGTAGTCAATTCAGCTCCATTTCGTGCAAAATGACGGGGGATTGTAGGTCGTGGAAGACCTAACCAGGGGACTTTGAAAGGGACGATTCCCCAACCCCTGGGGGAAATCATCAAGATTGTTTCTGTCTTTTTGCAATCCCCCTGGTTACCCCGGGGGTCGACCCCTCGGGGAAGCCGCTGATAGGTGCATAACGTAATTTAACGTCTCCGATCAATTCCTCTCTCTTTGCTGGCAGTTCATGCTTCTTGTTCGTGTAGTCGCCCCACTGAGCCGTAACCACAAAACGAGCACAGCATTTCAGTTGGCATACACTGCGTACATCTGCTTAACTAATTAGATTTGTAAAAATCTTAGCGGATCATGTAAATATTCCGCTTGGCTCAAATATGAGGGTTTCTGCCGTCAAAGTTCATTTTTTGTTTCAGTTTTCCCCATATTAGCAGACTTGTATAATGTCTCGAGCTCTCCGAATCCAGTAGAAAGACTCTGGTTATTCTGTCGTAAAACATGGACCTGACCCAAATTTAGGTTGTATTGCATCATTGCCCACGATGGAATAGATTTCTGACAATGACTATTCGAAATTGATATCTCCTTGTCTCGCCTAGTCTGAGCTTTGAATTTTCTTATCTGAGCGCGACCACTTGCATTTTAAGACTCGGCGCTGCCACAGGCAGCCCGAGTAATAACTCGACCGAGACTGGATTCTAGCTTACCGCAACCTCGTGACCAGAGCCGCCATCTTGGACCTGACCTAGAAGACCCTGGGGACGAGGTTGAGCTTACCATGCAGAAGCCGATAGATACGTATGTCTGTATCGACTATTATTTTCGATGCCTCGATGGATATTGGAGACTTCTTATCTTCCACGAATTCCTCTAACAGTTTGAAAAGAAGAGTAAGTGATGATTCTAAAGGAGAAACTTGGAAGAACAAATATAGATTGTATATAACGAACGTTACATTTTTTTAATGACTAGCAAAAACGGCTCTTTGGTTAGTGAAAATTATCTACTTACTAGCCGTAAGCCTACTAGCGAAAAAAGTCAAGGTCGAGCCCTGCCCCTAAAAGGACCTTTTATTCATTAGAGAGTTAGTGAGATTTTTAGCAATAATTTGATTTTCTCTACTTTACGTCCAAGCCCTGAATTCAAGCAGTGTCACTTCCTAGCCTTGCCAGCAGGCGAGATTGCGCAACTATTAAAGAACTAGACAAACAATTATCCGACGAAATTCATCCATGGCAGCGACTCGTAGAGCTCCCTGTACATCATGGCTCAGGTCCAGCGATCGCGTAGAGTACATAAGTGTCGGGTTCTATACTCCGCCAATGAGCGTAACAAGAACTTGTTTATTCCATGCGCCTCATCATTTTAAGTGATTCCCTTGTTTTGCAATGCGCATGTTGGTGAAATCTAAAATCATAGTAATGCACCCAAACACAGGTATTTGTACCTGAATCTTACATATCTTAATACTTATTTAACGTTGGCAATGCAGAACAAGTTCATTTGGGCAATTTTACGAAGACTTTTACGAAACTCGCCCCAGTCCTTCCACGGAAAAGTGCGATATTTGCAAAATATTTTCATATATTTAAACTCAACGAGGTTGGCCAACAGATTCCAAAGTACGTATAAAGAATGTTTAATTTCTGGATGCTTATTTACTCTTATGCAAATACTGTAAGTAGCTATTTTTACGCTCGCTCAGGGATACTAACAAAACAGATTTCGTCGTATTCTGCTGTAGTACTGTCCACTTGCAGTATTTTAAAGGTTTTTACGATAAGTTTGGGTTAGCGAGGCGTGTTCCGTCTTTTCTCGCTGACCAATCATAACACTCGCTTTTCATTAACATTAACAGATTCGGGATTTCCGGAAATTCTCGAAGGAATTACGAATTATTGGCACGCGAAGGCAGGTGTCGAAAGTGTCTATCAAGAGCATCAAGGTTGGGCAAGTAGACGTCACCTCAGTAACTGCAGCGCGAAATCTAGGGGCCTGGTTCGATTCTCAAATGGACATGTCAACCTACATTAACAAGACTTGTGGAAGCGCATTTTACTATTTATACAACATACGTCACATAAGAAAATATATATCTAGAGAGTGCACAGAGACTTGTCCATGCTTTCATAACTGGCAGATTGGACTATTGTAATAGTCTCCTTTACGGTCTTCCGGACTATCAGATCCGCAAGTTACAACGTGTAATGAACGCCAGCGGCGCCCGCTTAATTTTTTGCTCGCCGAAATTTTGCTGTATCAAGAGCTTCACTGGTTACCTGTGCGCATGCGCATAGAATAAGATTTTCTTAATAACTTTAACGTATTAATTCCTAGCTCTCTAACAGGAATTCCTCGACTGATATTTGAGTAGCAGAATGTTAGGGTGCATTCGATTGACCTTATTCCTGAAAAAAACAACACTGGCACAATGATCACTACAAATTGCTCATATTGGGACATTTTAGCCACTAAAATACTAAATGTATCCTGAATATCATATTATGTCAGCGAGCGTTTGTATCTTGTAGTGCAAAATGTGCACTGGTGGCTCAGCCGACTTTAGCTTTTCAGTTATTCTGAGCCTCCTTGTACTAAATTGGGTTATTATTAGTCTATTATTCTTTGTAAATTAAGAGTACAAAATAAACTTGTTGTTGTGCCTGAACCAGTGATTTCCAGAGACTATTCCATGTATTCTTATTCTGGAGTGTGGTCAATCAAACGTGCCCCTAGTTTTCTTGTTTTGTAAAACTTGTACAGTTTAAAACAAACTTCTGTAAAACAAACGTTGCACGCAACCAAGGGTGATGGTCAAACTACTTCACAGTCAGACAAACTAGTGAATGAATCTCTAGAACAGATAAGTTCTTGGGGTAATAGAGTAATTCTTGTCTGACGTCATGCGATGTTAATGTCTTTTCCACAACACTGGGTCACGTGAGTAAAATGTCAATCACCTTCGTTGAGTCTACTTGAAGTTGAACTTCAGTTTGACGAGATATCGCATACGGACCTAAAAACAAACAACAGATAAAATTACATGAGAAGCCAAATATTAGCATAAAGGCGTGGCTACACACTTTCTGAAAAACTGTCGCTTCCTCAGCGCACGATGAAAATCGCATGTGTAACCACTCTTGCACAGGCAAAGTGACAGCCAATAAGAGCAAGTACTACATCGAGGCAATTAAGTAATTGGTCGTACCCGACAAAGTTTGTCGCCCGTGTTGCCATTTCCGCGCGCTGGGGCTTCGCCTGTGCAAGCAGACATGGCTCGTGTAACGCGCCTTGCGGCCCAAGAATGAGTGGAATAGCCCGCGATACTCCCATTTAGTATAAACCAACTGGTGGACTATTACAAATCCTGCATTCTGATTGGCTACCCTACTATAGGTCTATTTGTGATAGCCCATGGTAGAGAAAAACCCCACGCATTTTCACGAAATAATAACATTCTTTCAACTTCAATTTCCTAGGGGGGGATAAGCATGTGGTGAACGTACCTGGTTGGTGTTATAGACCACATATTCTGAGAATAATGGAGGAAAAGAATGCAGCGCATTAGTATTCTAGGGAAAAAATGGTATATACTTAAACGCAGAAACATAAGGGAGTTGAAACGTGTAACACCCATACGTCGCTTTAGTGCCATGCTCTGGATTATTCAGCAAATAAAAATGACCATATATGGATTAAATGGCAGTCAGGTTCTGTGACTAGACTGTATTTTCCAAATATGATACTTTTTATTCACTGAATAATTCGGAGCATGGGGCCGCTGTTACACGTTTCAACTCGTGTTTCTGCTAAACGTCAATATCTGGATTATTTTATGGTTGAGATGGAGCATTGACAGACTTTGAAGAACTTTGTACAATGTCTGTACGATGTCTGTACGATGTCTGTACGATGTCTGTACGATGTCTGTACGATGTCTGTACGATGCCTGTTCGATGCCTGTACGATGCCTGTACGATGCCTGTACGATGCCTGTACGATGCCTGTACGATGCCTGTACGATGCCTGTTCGATGCCTGTTCGATGCCTGTTCGATGCCTGTTCGATGCCTGTTCGATGCCTGTTCGATGCCTGTTCAATGCCTGTTCAATGCCTGTTCAATGCCTGTTCAATGCCTGTACAATGCCTGTACAATGCCTGTACAATGCCTGTACAATGCCTGTTCAATGTCTGTATCATGTCTGTATCATGTCTGTATCATGTCTGTATCATGTCGGGTTTACCTCGATGTAAGAACCATTCCCTAGAGACCATGCCCTTGCGCGCTCGGTGAGTAGTCGTATTACAATTATAGTGTATTGAATACTATAATACTATAATTTATGCAGCTATCATTAGTGGATATAAATACGTCGGGAAAAAAACGATTGCCACAAAGCAAATTCACTCGTGGTCTAGCGGTTAGGGTTAGGATAGGGTTGTGTAAGTCATTCTCTATAAATCTTATATTCCTGGGTTCGATTCCTATGCTGAGCGCAGTGAATTTTTTTTTTCAAGTAGAGGCTCCCCAATTCCTTGTAAAATTTATAAGTGCCACTTTGGGTGCTTGGGAATATTCTAAGTCCCAAATTATTCATAGTTAACAAAGGGAATTTTGTGACGCAGTCTGTGAGGTTGTTACATCGAGGTAGAGCCATAATGTCTGTACAATGGCTGTACAATGGCTGTACAATGTTTGTGCAATATTTGTACAATGTTTGTAAAATGCCTATGCAATGTCTGTGCAATGTTTGTACAATGTCTGTGCACTGTCTGTGCACTGTCTGTGCACTGTCTGTGCACTGTTTGTGCACTGTCTGTGCAGTGCACTGTTTGTGCAGTGTCTGTGCACTGTCTGTGTGCACTGTCTGTGCACTGTCTGTGCACTGTCTGTGCACTGTCTGTGCACTGTCTGTGCACTGTCTGTGCACTGTCTGTGCACTGTCTGTGCACTGTCTGTGCACTGTCTGTGCACTGTCTGTGCACTGTCTGTGCACTGTCTGTGCAGTGTCTGTGCAGTGTTTGTACAATGTTTGTGCACTGTTTGTGCACTGTTTGTGCAAATGTCTGTGCAGTGTTTGTGCACTGTTTGTGCACTGTTTGTGCACTGTTTGTGCACTGTTTGTGCAATGTTTGTGAACGTACAAATTTACTGGCGTTTTTACAAACATTTTACAGAATAGTAAAATTTAGAGTAGTAGTGTGCATGTTGTGTATTCAAAGACTGGCCCCGGGATCCAACAAATGTGGAAACAAAAGTGTTGAGAAATAATAGTGAATCCCTTCTGATATTGTTATAACACACAAGTGAACTTGACTATCAAACAAACACAATATTTAATGTATATGTCTTGAAACACACAGTGCAATATGCAATATGCAACATGCACATGCAAGCCAGTCATTCTTGAAACAGCTGCATAAAGACAGAACCTTTACTGTTCTATATCTCACTTATTAGACACAACTATCTAGTAAATAAATCCAAACTTAGGTTACTGAATAATTTATTGTTACTTGTATAATCAGATGTTTAAGTTTTGTACTGGCTTTATCCCAAGGAGTCTTATGCATTCGGTCGAGAAGGTACATTTCCAGATATTTTTCCTAAGTGGTTTTCTCTGGGGTTTTTTCGTACTGGGCAATAAATTTACTATTATTTTATTTTATCTTTATTTTTCTTGCTTTGCATCATTATTTTTCAATGTCAACCAGAAGTCCTATCGAATTCTGTGTAAACATTTTGCAATCATGGTCATATCAGGTTGACTGGAAATGAGTTGATTTTTCATCGGTTCAGCCATCTTTGAAGATGGAAATAATATTGTATAATTTATATTGTTACATATTATGAAGTGATCACTTATTTTCTTGTAATTAATAGATTACTTATTAAATTTACGTTTGCTGCTATTCACCAGGCAATCGGCACAGTCACACTCCATTAGTTTGTCATGTGGTTTGTGTGTTAAGCGCATAAGTAGGAATGACATTATTACTGTCACAAAAACTTACCGTTGTAGTTCAGTGTGTAGCCGTTAGGGTTTATTACACCAGTTTCAGTATTTTTTCCACATGGTACAATAAGACCATCAGGTCTGTAACAGAATAATACCACACAAGTAAATCTAAATGTCTACAAAAGTTACAGGTAATTAACATTAACACAGAACAAGGGCTGCATCAGGCAGAAAGGGCTTAGACTGCAAGCAAGCCCATTTATTTACAATCATTTGCATTAGGAAAAGACACCATTGGAGTCAAATTTGGAAAAACAAAGTTATGTCAACCCCTTCTCCCCCCTCACCCAATACAATGTTGGCAGAAATATTGTCATTTCCAGCCGAGTCGTAGCCAAGACAACATTGAATCGGAGGGGGGTTTGCACAATACTGATCATAAACAATCTGAAACAAAACAAATATGTAACATGCTTTTAGATTTCTGCCCATAGTTTCTTTGATAATGCAAGTTATTTTAGACTGCAATCAAGTCCCTTTATCTTTCTTGGTCAGTGTATTTTGTTTAACTAATTTTGACGAGAGAGGAATAGAACCAACTCTAAAACGAATCCCATTTACACATGTACTCAACCTTTATAGACTAGTGACCAAGAAAAATAAATTGTATAATGGCGTTCATAAAAACAGTTTCAATGTTTTATTGTTACCTGGCTGTGTTCTCTGAAGGGTCAGGGGCAGTCTTGCCAAGTGCCTTAACACTATGGTGACCAGGTGGCAGGTTATCAGCACTATAGTTAGCTGCTAATAGCTCGTTACATTTACCAGTAATAACAGTACACTTGTTACCTGACTGTGTTCTCTGTAGGGTCAGGGGCAGTCTTACCAAGTGTCGTAACACTATGGTGACCAGGTGGCAGGTTATCAGACTATAGTTAGCTGCTAATAGCTAGTTTCATTTACCAGTAATAACAGTACACTTGTTACCTGACTGTGTTCTCTGTAGGGTCAGGGGCAGTCTTGCCAAGTGTTGTAACACTATGGTGACCAGGTGGCAGGTTATCAGACTATAGTTAGCTGCTAATAGCTAGTTTCATTTACCAGTAATAACAGTACACTTGTTACCTGACTGTGTTCTCTGTAGGGTCAGGGGCAGTCTTGCCAAGTGCCTTAACACTATGGTGACCAGGTGGCAGGTTATCAGCACTATAGTTAGCTGCTAATAGCTAGTTTCATTTACCAGTAATAGTTAACAGTACACGTTTTACCTGACTGTGTTCTCTGTAGGGTCAGGGGCAGTCTTGCCAAGTGCCTTAACACTATGGTGACCAGGTGGCAGGTTATCAGCACTATAGTTAGCTACTAATAGCTCATTACATTTACCAAGAGACACCTACATGAGAGAAACAAATCCAACTCAGGTTAAGTTGGCACAATAATATTATTAGACCATCAACCTGTTACGTGGAAAGATCATGTTACAAATTATGCTTTAGAGCAGCTCATTAAAGGAACCTTGGAAGAAAAACACTGAGGGAGGGAGGGTTAATCATTTTGCACTCTAGATTTTACCAATTGAGCCCAAATATGTCCAGGAATAAAAGGGTTATTATGAGGAATTTAAATCACATACATGTAACAATTTCAATGTTTCCTTTAAAATAATGTTCAGTACCTCACTTAGAAGGAGAAGGCCAGTGTTCTTGGATCTTGATGCAAAGCAGTAGTTGGCACTCTTGGATGACATGTCGGCAAAGTAGATTCCTTTGCCAAACTGAAACAAAAACAATTTGTTACCAAGTGAACACAACTTTTATAAAAAAAAAAAATGACACAACACAATATATATACACAATCTGGAGACCCCGCTGCTAAAATATTTTCGTAACTTCATTTTATGTATGAAAAAAATATTCTAGCTCTCGTATGTCCAGTATGTGTTTTGGGAGAATAGTATGACCATATGCTCTCCTTGACCAGTTCAAATTTCGAGCGCAGAGACATCGCATACACAGTCTGTTTTGCTTTCTGGTATACTCTGTCAGAACAACTGCATTTATTCCCGAAACAGAAATATGTTTTCTTCAGTATTTTAATTCTTTTTTCCCAAGCAGGTATTTCCGGAGAGTTTTTGGAAAACAGTATCGCAGTATTCTCAAACGCGTATTCAGTGTATTTGAATTTCGCGCACAGCTCTTAGTAGCCAATGGTACTTGAAGCACCAAGTGCGGCAGCACTCGTCTGCTCTAGAAAGACTGTATTTATATCTGAGCCTTCAGGACTTGATAAACCCGGTCTTTTATTCAATAGACATGCGCATTTTCCTGTCATGTAATCCTTTGCAAATTTGCCAGCTTTGCAACTGACTTAGACTACGTCTAGTTAAAGCTCAGAGTTTGCTCATCATTACTGCAAAAGATAACTCGCAAACCATTCATATTCTACAGCAATGTGTCTGAAGTTGAAAGAAACAGCTTAACCTGCATGTAATAAATAAAAACAAGGTCCGTATTGAAGGGCGAAGAGGATTGCTTTACGCTTTACAAAAGTGTATGCAACAGCGAGTCCGGCGAGTCCGCCTGTTGTTTGAATCACCTTCAACAGTGTAAGTAATAAGCCGGTGGATCCCACACTCTGTTCAGTCCATATTCTAAACTTTGTGATTAATTTATGAAGTAAGATTGAAGTTCACACAGCGAGTAAGTATAAAGGGAATGTAGAAGAGCTTGTTTTTGTCATGGCGGTTCCAGTTTAGCGTGTTGGTGTATCACACAAGCTAGGGGGCATCAAATAACTTTATCCTTTGAACAATGCACATTTATTCGGCCTATTCAGAAAACTAACTAAATTCTCCAGCAAGAAAATAGAAAAGGAAGTACAGCAGCTATATAATGGTCAAGTACTTAGCTTTGAAACTATATATTTGATATTGGCCGGAGAGCTCATTGTGTGTGCATTTTACAAAGATCAAACTCAGTGGCTTCAAACGGTTAGACCGAAACTGTGTCTGTGGTATTTGCAGACCATTTGCGGACCATTTGCCGATCACTGAATAACCAGTGATATTTCCATTGAACAGTCTGCTTTAGAAACAGACTTAGACGTACCTAACTCTCAAGGCTGCGAGCAAGAAGACAGCCGACTCGCTAACAGAACTAAAGGCATTTCCGACCTGAATTTGTTTCAAGTGAACTGCATGCAGTAATTTATCTCCGGCTACCTCGAACTTTTCGCTCACTTGACTGAAGATTTTGAGTCACTGGAACTTTATACCTTGGTTGCAATCATGGATCCACATCAACTCGAATTGTTTTTAAAATATCATGTCTTCTATATTCTATTTGGCTTTTACAGGAAATAGTAGTGTGAAATTCACAGACACCTCTCCATTCATAACGATACCGAACTGTCAACTTGTGGTTTCACGCCGTGACGTAAGGGTAGATTGAATCCACCCTTACGTCATTTTTTGTAAGGCCTAAGCTCCTCATGGATTGCAATTCCTCAAGATCTGAAATCCCACAGGGCCATAGAAAACACAGGTGGAATGTACATGGTCAACATCGTCACGCCTTGGCCAGTCAAACTTCTCAGCACCCACTTTGTGCAGAAACTTGAATTGTGTAAAGTTCCCATCATCAGATGCGGCCAGTGCTCTGCCAATGTGAAATTGATTGACATAATCAATGGCATAATAATCCTCTGCCTTGATGGGGTCAGGAGGGATTGAGTGCAAAGCTTGGTTATGCAGCTCAAGAACCATATACTTCCTGAAGTCAGGAATGCTGCTTGGCTGAACCATGACATCTCCCGTCACAAGACACCTGGCATACAGGCAAACAAACACACCACAGTCCCAGCTATTATCTTGTTGTGGGATGTCACCTGGCTTGTTGGTGAGAAATCTCCACTGGCTGATGTCAAGGCTAGGATCAATCTTCTGTAGTACACCCCACATTTTCTTCAAAGCTGCCTCTGCTGTTGGCTTTACAAAAGCTCCAGCTTTGCTATCCAGGGCTGACATCATCTTCTGCTGTGGAAATACAGCCACAAGGAACCAGTGCTCACTGCTAGCAGGGTTGCATGGTACAAGGATAACATCTTGCTCCAGCAGGTTTCCTCTGTCTGTGAGACGCCGCTCGGCAGAAGCTCTCTCAAACATCCATTGTAGTTGCTGCCTTGATAGCCTCCAAGTAACTATCTATTACAAAGTTATTGAGGAAGTTATCCTCTGCTCTTACATGACCACCTTGCAGAGAACTTAGATCACTTTCAGAAATTATGCCCTTGCCCTTGAATCTCACTTGGCTATTCAGAATAGCATCTACCAAAGGAACCTTGGGTGCTGGCAGAGTAAATGGTGATAACGTGCTGAGCTTAGCAATCACCTCTGGTGTTAAACCATGCTTTATTGTAGGGGGAGTGGTTGATGGTGCACCATGCTTGATTGGAGACGTTGGATGAACCTCATGTTCTAATGGACAGGATTCGGTTCTCTTAGCCATTGATTCAGGTACCCGCTCCTTGCCTCGAGCATCCAGATGTGGCTCTGAGATCAGGACATGCTCTTGGCATGCATCCCTTTGAAAGAACTGGGAGTTCTTAGCAGTTGTGATGCAGGTGTCTGATGCCTTTGCCACAAAGTGAACTGAGTGGGTGTGAGGAATGGGTTTGCACTTTTGCCATCTTCCTTGCAACCTCTCTGCAACTTCTTTGACCTGATTCTCTGGGATGTAAACGAGGTTTATCTTGTTACAAACTCTCTGGGCTGTCTGGAAAAACTCATAGGCATCTGTTACCACTGCACTGCTTTGGAGAATGGAGCACCACACTGCCCTCTTCACTTCAGCCCCTATCCCATCACAAGGGCCTTTTCCATGGACTGTTTCGAAGAAGCTCCAAGTTGCTTCACTTCCAAAGTCTTTCTGATGATATAGGAGACTTGACAGATTGAATCTATTCTTGAATTGGGAACCTGCCCCATCACTCCAGTAGTGGACTTTGTGAACCTCTGTCACCCTCTTTACATCCTCAAGTATTGCTGTATTAAATGTGTAGACACTGGCCTTGTCATGGGACATTTCGTTGCTGACCACCGCATATGATACATGCTGCAAATCTCCTTGCTGACCTCTGAAGTAGACAACAGCTGTGAAGAGGGTCACCATTTGGTTGGACCAATGAGCAGCCATGATCTCACGTTGGTGCTTTAACTGGAAATTCTCAGCAAAATCTTCATGGATGATGATCTCTCCTTGAGGCAGGGTTTCTTTAAGGCACTTCAGCTCTTGAAACCGGCGTCGCTTGTTGTAAACATGTCGTCCAAACGGCTGGAGCTGCGCCAACAGATCTTCCTTTGCATCAGCTACAGTGCAATCTACCTTGATCTTGCTCACTCTTCCATCACTTGTATCCCACTGGTAGTATGAGAGTGGTTGGTTCTCCTCACAACTTAAAAAAAAAAAACATCAACAGGCTTGTCAATCTCACACAGTGAACAATCCCTGCTTATGCATTTAACATTATCCAAACTGCAGACAGTTGCACTTAAGAAATCTTCTGCGGTTTTGGGTACTTTAGGGAGAACACTGTGAAGTCCTTCAAGCAGAAGTTCAATGTTTTCGTGGTATTTGCACATACACACTTCTTGATCTCGCAAGGTCATTGGTACCACTTGAGGGGGTCTCAGTGAGGCAAACTTGGACAATCCAACCGTTATTTCAAATTCTTGGGTGAAGATTTCATACATCTCTGAGATGTTGAGAAGCAAGAGTCTCTTTTGCAGATGCTTTCTGCCTGTGGCTGTCTTGACAGATATGAAATATTTCCTTCCAGGACACATTCTGCTGATATCATCTCTTACATAAAATTCCTCAATTTTCTTTTATTACCTCTTCATTTGACAAGGCATCTGATCTTCTCTTCCTGTCAATGCCTTCTACTTTTCTTTTCTTCACTGACTGATCACACACTTCAAGAACTGCTCTTCTTTTTCTGGGGGACATTCCCTCTACTACCTTTGCAATAACATGGGACACCTTACTTGGACTTTGTGGTAAGCTCTTTTTCACTCTTCTAACTGCCTTACCAAAACTTTGAGGACTTTTGAAATCTCCAGCAATGCATTTCTTGGCAGATCTATTAGCCATACTTGAGCTTTCAGCTTTCTTTCTCTCTCTGTAGCATCTTTGGCTCTCTGTTTTCTTCCTCCTTAACAGTGCCTTCTCATTCACAGACATTTTAGATTTAGATTTGGCATACTGGTTTGCCTTCCTCTCTCTATCTTTTCTCTGATAGGCTTCCAGTTTTTCCTCATCACTTTTCAACTTCTCTCTAAATCTCCTGGTCCTTTTAGCACTACTAGACATACTCACTACAGACAGAATTTAACTTGTGGACCATGCCTTACAGATCTTTCAAAGCTTGTAAGCTAAATAGCTACCCACAATTCATTGGGAATATGAACTGCACATGCTCAGAACCTTTCTAGTTCCAGTCTTCTATATGCTGGCCGAGTACATTACGACTGGTGCTGAATACTGCTTAGTGAAGCAATAACCACAGAATGCACTGATTTCTACCATAAGTCAGGGCTTCAAGTGGCCAGGGTAAAAAATATAGGGATAAATATAGGACATTTTTCAGGAAAATATAGGGCTAATATAGGGCAAAATGAAGAAATATAGGGAGATAATATAGACGAAGTTGGCGATGTTTTCCATCCATTAGCTGGATTTTAAACAACAACAAACACATGAACATATAAAAAATAATGCAATGGCTCTTTATTTCTCGATGTCGATTTTCTTGCAGTGCCGTGAACGTGCCCATGGCAAAATAGCCGGCATTTTTCATTTCTTATTAACAAAAACAGTTAGAAGTACATGAAATATCCAATAATTGTATTCGTTTTTTAGTTAGTAGAAAAGAAATTATAGAAATATAGGAAATATAGGACATTTTAGAAAATATAGGGAAATATAGGGAAATCTAAAAAATATAGGAAATATAGGAAATATAGGGACACTTGAAGCCCTGATAAGTTACCCTGCTTCTTCAGGAAAAGCCATAAATAAAAGAAAATTTTGAGTTTGGTAATAATATGGCACATTTTCAGTTTATCTTGATTGAATGTAGTCTCCACGACAGAAATGTCGTCTCCGCAACAGAAAATGAATTATACTGGATTTCACCCTGCCAAAAAAAAAGTTCAGAACTTTTTGATATGGCACAACTTACCCCTGGTTGTTAATTAGAACTTATCAAATTTTGAACCAAGTCAGCTGTGATAAAAACTTTAAGGTCCAAAAACGTTGCGGAGACGACACTTTGCAAATGGAATGCCCATAACTCATAGCTAAGATACAAGATCTACTTTGAAACAGCAGTTTTAAAATAAGGGCCAGTGGCACATCCTGTCCACAGGCCTTTTTCAGAATTTTATGTTTTCATTCTTTTTTTTAAGCAAACAAATTGTTTGTCGTCTCCGCGACAGTCATTTCACCTTTTGCTATAATTAATTATAATTTATGCAACAATGCAGCTATGGAGTTGCGAACCATTGCTGACAAAGTAAACTTCAGACTCTTATCTACACTTTCCTGGCCAATTTAGGGTTATTTGTGAAAATTTAGAATCTGATGTTGTGGTACCAAAATACCGTGGTAAAAAAAACGCTAACTTGTTTTTACTGTAAAATATAACTAGAATACCAACAATATTATACCTGGCAGTTAAGTTCATTTCTTGCATAAAATTAGTTCTAATTAAACTGGTTCAACTTTTGTGTTGCTGGAAGTTTAAGTAGCCTCCAATTTTAACAATGAAATAAGTCAGAATAAGTCATTTCCTAATATTTTAGAAACTGTGATACTGAATGAAACTCAAATTAACACAGTAAACCAGACCAAACTAATTCAGTCATAAAATATTCCACATTTTTATGCCGCTTTTCTCTCGTATTCACTGAAGCATGCCAAACCCACAACGTTTCATTACTTTCTTCTTTAGATTCAGCCCACCATATATTGTTTCAGTAAGCTTTCGGCATGTTTTGCCAAATCTCACTGCCGAACAGTGACCTGAACAGTGCATCTCATTAGATGTGTCTGAACATATTAGGTTTATGTATATAACTGTATATTTGTGAACCATAACCTATCTGCAAATGAGTGTATTTATCATTAATACCAGTAGGTACTGTAGTCTGCATCTTGAATCACTTACCATATAACCAGTAACAGGTGCCTCTGGTGGTGCTATTCTCAGACCCTGACTCAGAATTCCAGCCCAGTTAGTCAACCTTGAGCCATGCCACAACAACATTCTAGTGATGACAAGCATATCAGTCAAGTTTTAACATTTTGATTATCATGTAGCATTTCTGACAGAAGGGCACTACAAAATAAGCAGTGCTCGACCTTAGCAGTAGTCTACTAGTCCTGGACTAGTAAGAAATGCTTCTGGACTAGTAAGAAATGCTTCTGGACTAGTAAAAAAATAGAGCCACTAGTCACAGGACTAGTAACTATTCTATAATTTGTAATGTTTAATAAAAGATAAAAACGAAAACATGTTGTCCTGTGATTGTTGTTTGGACAAGTTTCTTCGCAAACGTTCTGAAAACAATCGCGAAAAGGCCGAGAAGACTGAACAAGGCTGAGGCGAGGACTGGGCACTAGTCAGCCCCAGGAGCTCCCGTGAAGGCCACTATCGCTGCCAACTTTGTTTTGACTTGTTCACTTGTGGGTGTATCATGAAAGGCTTAGAGATCAGCAAATACTGGCATGCCGGAGTCAGGACTACCAGGAATTTTCTCTGGACTAGTAAATTTTCAGCTCTACTAGTCCCAGGACCAGTGATTAAAAACGTTAAGGTCGAGCACTGATAAGTGTCCTGTTTATCATGTACATTGTAGCTACTGTCAACATAAGTGTGCTATAGAACATTCTACAGATCTGGACTCTGCTACATTGTATCTCAAATGACATGTATTACGGATCCGGACTCTGCTATCTCGAATGACATGTACTCACTTCTAATGTCTTCAGTTAATAATTAACCAAATCTTAGGTTGACCGTATCTTACATGCACGAACATGAGCTGCATGTACTGCACAATGACAAGATGTCCTTCAACTGCCACTGTTTGACCCTCTGACACACAAAGTCATACCTACAACGAGGGGAGTTACTCACCTATTACCAACATCCTTAAAATCATCTTTGTGATGTTGCATGGCAAACACGTCAACGACTTCCATGACATACTGGTTATGGGTCTGTGCATGTGTGTTGGCTACATATTTCTGGACCATCTACCATGAATAATGTGAATACAATATTTCAGTAACGCTCAAATGTGTTTCTTCTACATGTAATTGGAAAGGTGAGTGCTAAAACAGCTTAAAATAATGACTACTGATCAAATTCTAAATTCTCCCTTACATTCTTAACTTTATTACTGTCAAAGGGAGAATTTGAAACTTGATCATAATTCATTTACACCATTATTCCACAAAACCCTTCAATTGTAACAATAAATATTATTTGTCACAATAGTCCATTTTCTCAAGTATGCACATGCAACAGGCTTGACGGGCCGGTAAATACTTCACGTGGGCAATCACGTAGTGGTTTCCTATAACCCTCCCTATTATTTCATCCAATACTAAATCCAAGCTGCCTACATGAAGTATTTCTTGGCGGGCCATGAGTTTTGTTAGCTTTTGTTAGACTCGTTCTGATGCGTCAGCCTTTGTTATTCAAATTATTGGCTATTGTTCAAAAATTGGCGGCTATTGTTCAAAAAGCGATTTGGCGGGCCAATATTGCATGTGCATACCTGAGAAAATGGTCTCTTCAAGTAAGTATAATATCTAAGGGAGAATTTGGAACTTCATCATAATTCGTTTATACCATTCTTCCACTTAACCCTTCAACTGTAACAATTTGTCACAAGTAAATATACAGTGAGCTTTAACCTTTACAGATCAGGTAATATTTATTTTCTCTTTTTAAAGGGGAAAAAAAGCTAATTAGCTGCTCTCCTACATTGGTATTCAACCAAACATGTTTTGCTCTACTGATAACATTATACCTTGAAGTCGTCATGGGTGTGGTCAAGGGGTGTAAGATCACAGCGCAGGGACTTGTAATGTCTATCAACAGGGTGCTCCTCGTCATCAACCTCAGCCTTCAACATTGTGATTGCAATCTGGATATCGCCCAATGTCTGTCAAGAAAATGGTTTTAGAAGGATCACATAATAAAGGCCAGTTTATAAATGGGAAATAATACTTTTTTTCAAGTTAGTACAAACCTCCAAAAGCTCCAGCTTCATTTTCACTTCCTCTTTCGTTCGCAGTAATGGAGGCCTTTTCATTCTGTAAGAAATACAAGTCAAGAGTTGGATTAAGAATGTGACCAAACCATGCAATCTCTGATTCAACTCATTGGGTTGCTAATCAAATGTTGAACATCATTGTGCAGAACCTTATGGGTTCAAACCTGACCAACAGTCAGGGTCTTAAAAGGTGCTCCCTTCGAGATGTTTGATCAATATAAAAAACAAGTTCAAGTGTTTGACTGTGGACGTACCGGTACATGACTTTTGTATTAAACACTGAGAAAGCAAATGAATCTCAAGGGATGCAGCCCCCTCTTCCCCATGGAACTGTCCCCCCCCCCCTCCCCCCCCCCCCCCCCCCCACTCCCAAATCAAGACCAGATTAAATTTAGTCATTGAATGGCACTTACTTGGGCTACATACCGTATACGTGTAATGTGCTCAGCCTCAAGAGTTTTGGAACTTTTTTCCCCATTTGTTTTCTGACTTTGCCTCTTACCCTAAAATCCTGGCAACAACCCTAGTGGCACCCTAAGGTTCTTGTAATATTGATCAACTTACCCAAAGCAGTGAGGAATGCGTGTGTAAAACTCATCGCATGCTTTGATCAGTTTCTTTCCAAAGTTATTGGTGGTGATGCAGGATTCTATGGATTTGAGAGCTTCGTAACCTGCCTTAATCTGATCAGTTGTCAACTTTCCTTCGCATCAAAAAAATATAAATCAGCATGAGGTAATCAGAAATCAATACTTTGTATTAACGCACTAAAATGAAAAATCATCTCATTTTGAGCCTCAAAGAGCTTTAATTCTGGGCCCAGTTCCTCAAAGCCTGATTAAGCTAGTCCACGATAAGATGGTCAAAATAGGTGTGGATCCACTCAGCGAAGACGCCTCATGTTTTTGGGTAATCTTTACTTTGATTTGCTAATTCATGGACTACTGATTTGGGTACAGTCGAAAAAATAATGTTTGAATGAGGAACAAGACAGTAGCACCTTTCTACTTGTAATTCTAGAATAGAGAAAGACTTTCACACCTTTTATCAAGAGAACCCATACATACAAACATAGTTACAGTGTACATACATACACTTTATTTCAATTCGTATTTTAGAGTAGCATAAATATGCTAGTAATCTCTGAAGGAAAAAGAAACAACAATCTTATATTAACTTGTCAATAAGGATGGGCTAAAGTGAACAAGTTGCACCGTAAATACGTTGTCGGTAAGTGGTCGGTAAGTGGTCGGTAAGTGGTTGGTAAGTGGTCGGTAAGTGGTCGGTAAGTGGTTGGTAAGTGGTCGGTAAGTGGTCGGTAAGTGGTCGGTAAGTGGTTGGTAAGTGGTCGGTAAGCTGTCGGTAAGTGGTTGGTAAGTGGTTGGTAAGTGGTCGGTAAAATTGTGTCGGTAAGTGGTTGGTAAGCTGTCGGTAAGCTGTTGGTAAGCTGTCGGTAAGCTGTTGGTAAGCTGTCGGTAAGCTGTTGGTAAGCTGTCGGTAAGCTGTCGGTAAGCTGTTGGTAAGCTGTCGGTAAGCTGTTGGTAACCTGTCGGTAAGCTGTCGGTAAGCTGTCGGTAAGCTGTTGGTAAGCTGTCGGTAAGTGGTTGACTCATTTGAACCAAAATATGCTTTATACCTTCTTAAAGTCAGGATTCTAAAATAATAGATTTGCCGCAGTTTGTCGCAGTTTGCCGCAGTTAAAGAACACGTGTGAATCCAAGATGGCGCGGGTTCACTAATTTACGGTTGAATCGAGAATATGCTGCAAAGAAGAAAAGACAGATATAATGAGTACACTATTTTCATCAATATCCAAAAAAACTACAACGTAGTTAGAATATGCTATTGATAAATTTCGTTCTAACATTGGAAAGCTACGTGATATCAAGAGCGTAGCGAGTAGTACGCACATACGCACACTTTGAGTTTGAGACGAAAATTCCCTATTTGTACTATCAGCTGAATTTTACTTTGACACGAAAATTCCCTGTGGAAACCATTCGTCAAGTACTGTTGGTAAGCTGTCGGTAAGCTGTTGGTAAGCTGTCGGTAAGCTGTTGGTAAGCTGTCGGTAAGCTGTCGGTAAGCTGTCGGTAAGCTGTTGGTAAGCTGTTGGTAAGCTGTCGGTAAGCTGTTGGTAAGCTGTCGGTAAGCTGTTGGTAAGCTGTCGGCCGACCACTTACCGACAACAAATTTACGGTGCAACTTGTTCACTTTAGCCATAAGGATGTGGGGTAGCTACATGTAGGTGCCATTTGCAATGCAAGTACTAGCAACAGGCAAGCAATGCGCAACTAAGGAGGGAACCATGGCAACCAAGCCATGGGTCAACCCCTGGCACCTGTCACACTGGTTTCACAGTGTAAAAAGATGCGGTACTTACCTAGGTCTTAAACCTTCCATAGCAGGTATGGGTGGGTGGGGCAATCCGGCAAGTAAATGCGAAGCAAGCAAGGTAGAACTGAGCACGAGGGCAACTCGTCACATTTGATTACCTCGTTGCACATGCGCCAAATGAGCACTGTCTGCTGGCCAATAGCTATTTGCAAAGCAATCCCAAAATAACTCACCATGGGGGCAAATTTGTCACACAAGACGACCCCATTAAGCATGTAATTATGAGAAGAATATGTGACCTTACACCAGAAAACGTACAATAACGCCTTTCCGTTAAAACGGGTAAAATAAACGACTAACAAACGGGTTTTCAAGTCGTTTACACAGCTTTCTAGGCCGTGTAAACAAGTTGGAAAGCCGTGTAAACGAGTTGGGAAGCCGTGTACACGAGTTGGAAAGATAGCCGAAAAAAGCAAATGGCTTTCTAAAACGTTTACAGTGCTCTGTGACAGGTTAGCATGAAAATTCGCTGCACTCTGCGAAATTTCTTGCGAAATTTCGCTTGGTACTCTGCAAATATTCGCATGAAACTTTGCTTCTTTGAAATTTTGATCCTTCGAAATTTCGATGCCCCTCCAAGATCAAGTCACTTTTTCCAGCTCACTCGGTCAATTCGACAAACCTGAGTTGTAAACTATATTTGGACTTTGAGTAACTGAACTTTACGACTCACTTTCGAACAGTACAGGAGGACAACTGCAGAGTTTACTTCAGTTCAGTTCATAACCAGGCTAAGAATAGAAATCTGATGCTTTGAACCCTGAATCGAAGGCCGGAAGGCAAATAAATGAAAGGAATGCGTTACTAATCGCATGTCCCAACTTCGGAAGTGTTCAATTTTGTAAACGTTATCCGTATATCCACAATAATATTCAGATCCTTCAGACTTCCAGATCTTTGTAAAAGTAATTGCATGCAGTTATCGAAATGTCGTGAGCAGTAAAATAAACAAAACACTACGGCTGCATGGCCCGCTTTAAAGCTTGACTCACTCACTGAGCGCAAAGCATAACACCAAATAAACTTTTGCTTCAGTGTAGTTTCACATTTATGGCATATCCTTGTCTTACTACCGTAGTATTAAAAGGTTTCGGCAGAAATCATTGTAAATGTTTGCGTATTAAAATCTCAACTCTTCTTGGAGTCTCAATTTCCACGTGTAAATCAGTCAGGCAGGAACGTGTCAGATTTTTTACAGAGCATGAACAGAGTTTTGAAGCAACGTTTGTCATGAAAGACATGCAAAAACTTCTATACTCTTACTAGAAAACTTCTACTGGAATTCCATTTGAATTAAAAAGCTTTAATGCATCGGATCAGATCAGTCAGTTTACGTAATGCACCTATCAGCGGCTTCCCTGAGGGTTCGACCCCCAGGCTAACCAGGGGATTGTAAAAAGACAGAAACAATCTTGACGATTTCCCCCAGGGGTAGAGGAATCGTCCCTTTCAAAGTCCCCTGGTTAGGTTTTCCACTACCTACAATACCCCGTCATTTTGCACGAAATGAGATCAATGGAGCTGAATTGACTACTAAATCTTGTTAAAAAGAAAATGGAACTTTATTAACGCTTCAATTAACTTCATAGTATCTTTAAGGAACAAGACACACTTCAATGTACTTCAGTTAGTAGCTCAGTAATAAGGAACAAGACAGAAAGTCTCGGTACATCTCATATCATGCTTCAACTCTTGTATTAAAGAAGAAAAAACAATCTCTGTGGTTTATAGTTTCACGACAAAAACAATTTGAACAAATCCCCCTCCCCAGTTTTCCAACCCTAAAACAAAGTCAAGCATTTCCCCGACCCCAGGGGCAATGTTTGCATTCAATCCTCCTGTATTCCCCCACATATCTCTGTGGTTAGCCCGGGGGTCAACCCCTCGGGGAAGCCGATAGGTGCATAAATGGAAAGTGCCCTAGCTACACTGTAATTGCGCCACCGCGGTATTTGTGTCATAAATGAGACGCGCATCTGGCTGACAGTTCACGATTGATGGGGGACTTTATACGCAGGGTATTTACCAAAACCATCTTACTGTACGTTTGTAAAACTGTGCTTGTTATGAATTCGAATTTGTAACGCATTAATCCTGGTGAAAGAAAGGTTAGAATACAAAATTGTGCGACATTCGTAGGAACAAAGAGCAAAATTCGTTTGCATTACTTTTGCACGGCAATTAAACGGCCTGGCCGAGAAACGGCTTCACAACTCGTTCACACGGGCAGAGAGAAAACGACTTTCGAAGCCATGTACACGACTTTCGAAGCCGTGGACACGACTTTCGAAGCCGTGTAAACGGATAACAAACGGCTTTAGTTAGCATGCTGAACGGAAAAGCGTTATTGTACGTTTTCTCGTGTAAGGTCACATATGCTGGTCAATCTCCCAGTTAACTATGATTATTAAATCTCATTAAAAAATATGTATAACTTAGTACAATTCAATCCAATAAGTAGTTCAAAATTTCTTTGACAACAACCCAGTAACCATAGTTACACATTCAAGGTTTAAGCGAGTATCATCAAATCAGATCTTCAGTTACAATTAAATCCAGGATTAACGCTAATCGGGCTTCAAGGAACTCAGACCAGCATTCAAGTTTGCCACAAAATAATGCCACCTTAATTACCTAGTGGAGCCTTCTTTGTGTCATACTTCATCTCCTTGAGAGCATCTTCCATGGCCTGGACATTACAAATTAACTCCACCAGTGTGTGTATTCTGGTGTCCAGTTTACTGTCAGGTAGAGGTGGTTTCTCCTCCTTCACTTTTCCTGCATCCGTTTCATCTTTTTCATCTGCTTTGTAGTCCATAATCAATAAGTCATACTTTCCTTGTACCTTCTCAAAACTGTTACGGTCTTCCCATGCATTTTTAGTCTTGTCCCGAAACCTATGGGAAAAAGGAGGACCTACACATAAGTGGGCAAGGTTTTTAAATGAAGCTAGCAAAATCAAAGTTAACTGCAGGCAACCGGCTGGGCAGCGCTTGTCAGCATGCATGCATGTTTAGCTTAACATGGCGTTGATACAATAGCTTAATAGACCCGTCTGCATTTTTTTTGAACTTTTGATTATGTATAACAGCAAAACCGTCGATACTGCTGAAAAGAGCACCTCAAAGTTAATGAAAATCCCAAATTTGAGAGTTAATCTTGAATAGGAGCAAAGTTATAGGCCTACAAACTCGGAAAATTTTACAGACGTTTGTATGCAAATTTCGACTGGGGCCGGCACATCAAAATTTCCATACAAACGCCTGTAAAATTTTCGAAATTTGCGGCCCTATAACTTTGCTCCTATTAAAGATATAACACTCAAGTTTGGGATTTTGACTAACTTTAAGGTGCTCTTTTCAGCTGTAAATGTTTTGCTGTAAATGTATATGGCTAAAGTGAACAATCTGCACCGAAAAAAAGTGGTCGGTAAGTGGTCGGTAAGTGGTCGGTAAGTGGTCGGTAAGTGGTCGGTAAGTGGTCGGTAAGTGGTCGGTAAGTGGTCGGTAACTTGCGAACTCGAAAATTACGTGTTTGTCATCTCTTCACTAGGTCCAGTTGAAATAAAATACCATATAAGAACACTTCAAAGCTTCTAAAGATAGTTTCACAACACTTTAGTGTTCTTGCAACAATGAGGGCCAACAATAACATCGATAGTTCTTCACGAGCGTAAACCCGACGCCATTTTGTTTTGACCGCATGGTATCACTTGTTACCAGTCCTAACGGAACTAGAGCTGCGCTAGTAGACTCGCAGTGCTTCTCCGTTGTTCTTCGAGAAGCGTCAGACATGCGGGAGAAAACTTTGGAATTTCCGAGAAGAGATGGCTGCGACGAGAGCTGATGGGAGGCTGCTGCCAATGGCCTTTGATGAGGCATTCTACCGATCAGATTAGTCTGA
This sequence comes from Actinernus sp. WN-2022, assembly GCA_030867875.1. Lineage (NCBI taxonomy): Eukaryota > Metazoa > Cnidaria > Anthozoa > Actiniaria > Actinernidae > Actinernus > Actinernus sp. WN-2022. The sequence continues at coordinate 105,610,512 of JAOWCC010000019.1, read as the reverse complement.
TCAACCACAAACAACAGCTCCTTTAGGAGCCACACCATCTCTGAAAGGCAATGACCTCATGATCATGCAGAAACCCATAACCTAGCTGACCTTAATTGGCTTTAATAATAAAAAAATATTACTTCGCGGAAAGTTTTAATAATATATATATTTCTTCGCGGCATGTTTACGCTAATAATAAACGGCCTCTTGTCGGCACGCTGGCGCTACTAATTAGCTGGCGCTACTGAAGGACGGGGCGACAAACAAAATAAATGGCATCTTGTTGGCACGCTTTTCTTCCCGGCATGCTTACGCTAATAATAAATGGCCTCTTCTCAACAAGCCAAACTTGTAGTTTGCAATAATTATAGTCTATATATAATGAATAAAGTCGATCTCTGTTAGCACCAGCTGCTATCGATATCTCTAATCCAGATATCGATAGCAGTATGTTTATTTGCTGCGGGCTGCCTGTGTTGTTAAATGGCAAGATGGGAATCCAAGATGGCGCGGGTTCGCTAATTCACGGAGTGAATGCTGCAAAGAAGAAGATCAAAGAAGAAGAGACTAGTACACTATTTTCATCAATATCCAACTGTCTACAACATTGTAAGCGTATGTTCCAATGCATAAATGGCAGAGGAAACCATCTAAACTGCAGTTCTCAAGTATTGTCGGGTTTGCTAATTCACGGAGTTGAGTGTGACCATTTTTGGCATTTACACTGAGAAAATGCTGCAAAGAAGAACAGACAAATATAATGAGTACACTATTTTCAACAATATCCAACTCTCTACAACATAGTAAGCGTATGTTTCAATGCATAAATGACGGGAAACCATCGGCATAAATGACGGGAAACCATCGAAACTGCAGTTCTCAAGTGTTGTCGGTAAGTGGTCGGTAAGTGGTTGGTAAGTGGTTGGCCGACCACTTACCGACCACTTTTTTTCGGTGCAGATTGTTCACTTTAGCCAATGTATATTATTATCAAAAGTTCAAAAAAACTGTGGAAGGGTCTATTGCTTGCCTCCTCATGGGAGTTGCTGAGCTACTTGCTGGTTTATAATGCACTGGTCCTAGTCTAATCGAAGTCTCACAGAGCTGTCATAAAGCTTTTCAGTTGCTGCAGGACAACTATAACAAATAGCCAATGTTTTGTGCCATAAGCTACAACTCTGGCTTTAAGTTTTACATCAAGTAGCCAACACTCATCATAGTTGCTGGCAATTATGCTGGTAGCTGGCTTCTACTGATAACCCTGGTGTCAGAATATGGGGTATGTATAATGAAAACTTCCACCTACTTTTTTGTAAATATTGCTTTGGCATCATCTAAGTCTGGACCACAGCTCTGCAAGTTGTTTTGACCATCAAACCCAACTAAATAGAAATTAGATCATTTGATAATACATACTTGTATACAATACTGCCACACTGTTATATGTCAGTGTCCAGTATTTACATGTAGTTCAAATTCATTATTCAACATACAGAACTAGATAAATGATCAATGTTCATGAATACTACTGTACCTCTTCCCCAACGCATCCAGACGTAGTACTTCTTGGCCACATTGTCTTCCAGTAATTGGATGAGATAGTACTTGTTGTTGTTGTTCATCACATTAGTCTGATAATCAAGATGTTAAATAGCCTGCTAGAGAGAAGACATATATTCCTTCCCCCTCTCTTGCAAGACAAAAGGAAGACAGAGGGAGGGAGGGAGAGAGAGAAAGGAACTGACAGCCGCTGTCCACAAATGTGGACAAATAAATTAAAGGAAAAGGTTTATGATTGGATTAAATTTTATGCATGTCACAGAGTTAAAATGCTGGTCACTTATGGGTTGGCTGATCATATCACAGGCAGCCCAAGCTAATGATTTTTACAAGGAATGTATGGGAATTTTTAGAAAAAATCTAAAACTTTACTAAAATGATCAATAAAGTCGTGAAATCTTACCTGTGCGTTGTGAAGTTGTTCCTCTTCATCACTGATGTGTTTATTTCTGGTTTGAGGTACTTCTGTGTTTTTTTTTTGGCAGGAAACACAAGACGCCATTAGTCCACGTGGCGTCACTCTTCAAGGCCTAACTTTCAGCATTTTACCTCCAGAAACCCTTTCTTACATTCCTCTAGCACTCATTTAATTGATCCATCGCTTATTTCCTCGCTTTGTAAGTACTCAAATTCGACGGTTTCTGCAGCCAACCTAGCATGTAACAAGCTGGGATACCATCAGCTTGACCTTTTTTCATGGGCTGCCTGGGCTAGTTGAACCACAGGCAGCCTGTGGTTGAATGTGGCTTTTCTTCAGAAGCAGTGATGAACGAGTGCCGAAGGAATCCAAAACCTGTGTTTTTTCGAGGAGATTCGGAGAACATTGTGCATTGAACATTGCAGGACAGACCCACGAAGTTACAAGGCATATCAGCCATTAGAAGAGTGTAATGGGAATGGACAGTTTTACTTTTCATTGAATCGTCAACTAGAGTAGCGGAAATGCCACTAGAACACACCACCACAACATTTCGTCCAAGGCTTTTCAGACGCGTTACGGTTTCGTTTACTCACCAGGATATTAATAGGGACTTTAAGGAAAACACGACAGCAATGTCTTCGACGACAGCATAAAATAGCCTTAATTACAAAATACAACAACTGCACGTGAAAATGCACACAGTCGTCCTACATTTTCACCATTCTCTGCAAAAACACATAGTGAAAACCCCAAATTGTATGTTTTAAAGAGAACGCGAACGTACAAGAAGGTAAATCAATCCGCTGTTCGTTCGGCATGAACGGAACTCTATACTTGGTCATATGTTTCGAAAATCTGATTGTGAAATACAATTCAAGGCAAACAAGGGAAATAGTAGACACCAAATTTCGGGAGAAAGGCACTTTTCTACATCCCGTCGTCATTGCAGTCACCATCCTGGTTGCTTAAAGTGCCTATGAAGCCTTTTTTTTTATTTTAGATATCAATTCTAAATCAAGTGAATAGTAGAATGGTAAAATATATTTTGCTTTGAATGCTGTGCCACTGAGTTAAGGTTTTAATATCCAAAATGCTAATTACATGACGTCAGGGGAGGCATCTGTAATCACTTCTTAGTGGTTGTGAATGGGCGTTTCTACTGATAAAAGAAAACAAATTTCTAATATCATTTTATTTCAACCATAGGTTGATAATAAAAAAATAAAAAAAATTGTAACAAAATATTTTGTATAATAATTGATGCCTCCCCTGACGTCATGTAATTAGCATTTTGGATATTAAAACCTCCTTAACTCAGCAGCACAGCATTCAAAGCAATATATATTGTACCATTCTACTATTCACTTGATTTAGAATTGATATCTAAAATAAAAAAAATAAGCTTCAAAGGCACTTTAAAGTCCCTAATAATTATGTCCTGCTTCGGCAGTTCTAACTGCTCTTTCGTCATCTGTTAGGCTCCAGGAAAGATAAGGGTTAATACAGGGGTTCTCACTGACCTATTTGTCACACCATATTCTAGCCGCTACACAGACATATTTTTTCACTTTCATATTGCAGTCAGTTCAACAAAATCGTCTATAACAAATTCTTGTACAACCTACCTTGGTTCCGTTTTTGGTTATTTACATTTGAAACAGCTTTTGAAGAGAACTAAATCAAGAAATCGACTACATTTCTATTTGACATTTACTTCACCTATTGTTTGCTGAAAAGTTTGTGGGTCTGCCCTGCAGATTTCACCATTCAGCGATTGGTTGATTGAGCACAATGACTTTGTTCTCCGAATCTCCTCGGAAAAAAAACACAGGTGTTGGATTCCTTCAGCACTTGTTCATCAATGCTTCCGAACAAAAGCCATGTTCAACCACAGGCTGCCTGTGGTTAACTAGCCCAGGCAGCCCATGAAGAGGTCAAGCTGACGGTACCCCGGCTCGTTACATGCTAGATTGGCTGCAGAAACCGTCAAATTTGAGTACTTACAAAGTGAGGAAATAAGCAATGGATCGATTAAATGAGTGCTAGAGGAATGTAAGAAAGGGTTTCTGGAGGTAAAATGCTGAAAGGTTGATTTTCGAAGAATTACGAGGCCTCGAAGAGTCCATGCCACATGGACTAATGGCGTCTTGTGTTTCCCGCCTTCTCAATATTTATATAGGGGATGAAAAATAAACCAGAAATAAACACATCAGTGATGAAGAGGAACAACTTCACAACACACAAGTAAGATTTCACGACTTTATTGATCATTTTAGTAAAGTTTTATATTTTTTCTAAAAATTCCCATACATTCCTTGTAAAAATCGTTAGCTTGGGCTGCCTGTGATCATATCAGTTTGGAGCCAGTTGTGTGCATCCAGTCAATATTTTGCCTAGAGAAGTTTGAAAGGTCAATCAAGGTGATATTGGGTCTAGAAAGAGTCTTAATGAGAGAGTTCATAGAGGGTTCTTATCCCACCACTGCCACCATGTAAGGTACGTTTCTTGTAGGTTTATTATTCAAATCAAAGACTACAGTATGAGCCATGTACATAGCTTGTACAAGCGCATCTCGCATATGCATGGACTGTAATACAATCTCTACAATATCAATCTTTAACAATCATGATCACGTTACAATCATTCTGTCCACTAACTCAAGCTCTGCACCACTTTGTCTCGAGAAGTACAATGTATGTTTACTGCTAACCAAACACAGGTTTGAACATAAACATTAGAACTTGTTGCATAATTATTGTGGTTGATTTTCATCTCTATTTTCCAACGGTGAACACAGTAGACTTTCTTGTGAACTATTAAAGTAAAATTAATATACTTCTTTGCTAGTTTACAACTTTCTTTCGCTTCAACGAAGCAAGAGGAAGTGATGCCAACATAATCATGACATCAACTTGCACATGCTCGATAGAAAAGCTGTTAGTTGCAAGGAGAGGTTCCTTTCTCACTCTGTGAAAGGAAGGGAAGGAATATCTGTCTAGCAGGGTATTTGGAATACTGCTACTTCAGAATCAAACTGAACTTATTATAATAAATTATAATGGATTACATACATTGTAACAGTTGGATTATGTCTGTGTCATTTCAAAAGAATAGCATTTTTAGGGACCTATTTTACTCTGAAGAGCTATGGCCCTGTGCATGTTGCATTGCACCCACATAACAAAATATCCGGTTTCACTATCACGTGCATGACATATCAGTCATAGCATTTTCTGCTTATTATTATTACCTGGTTAAGCATAGTATCGGCTTCACTATCACGTGCATGACATATCAGTCATAGCATTTTCTGCTTATTATTATTACCTGGTTAAGCATGGTATCGGTTTCACTATCACGTGCATGACATATCAGTCATAGCATTTTCTGCTTATTATTATTACCTGGTTAAGCATGGTATCGGCTTCACTATCACGTGCATGGCATATCAGTCATAGCATTTTCTGCTTATTATTATTACCTGGTTAAGCATGGTATCGGTTTCACTATCACGTGCATGGCATATCAGTCATAGCATGTTCTGCTTATTATTATTACCTGGTTAAGCATGGTATCGGTTTCACTATCACGTGCATGACATATCAGTCATAGCATTTTCTGCTTATTATTATTACCTGGTTAAGCATGGTATCGGTTTCACTATCACGTGCATGACATATCAGTCATAGCATTTTCTGCTTATTATTATTACCTGGTTAAGCATGGTATCGGTTTCACTATCACGTGCATGACATATCAGTCATAGCATTTTCTGCTTATTATTATTACCTGGTTAAGCATGGTATCGGTTTCACTATCACGTGCATGACATATCAGTCATAGCATTTTCTGCTTATTATTATTACCTGGTTAAGCATGGTATCGGTTTCACTATCACGTGCATGACATATCAGTCATAGCATTTTCTGCTTATTATTATTACCTGGTTAAGCATGGTATCGGCTTCACTATCACGTGCATGACATATCAGTCATAGCATTTTCTGCTTATTATTATTACCTGGTTAAGCATGGTATCGGTTTCACTATCACGTGCATGGCATATCAGTCATAGCATTTTCTGCTTATTATTATTACCTGGTTAAGCATGGTATCGGCTTCACTATCACGTGCATGACATATCAGTCATAGCATTTTCTGCTTATTATTATTACCTGGTTAAGCATGGTATCGGTTTCACTATCACGTGCATGGCATATCAGTCATAGCATTTTCTGCTTATTATTATTACCTGGTTAAGCATGGTATCGGCTTCACTATCACGTGCATGACATATCAGTCATAGCATTTTCTGCTTATTATTATTACCTGGTTAAGCATGGTATCGGTTTCACTATCACGTGCATGGCATATCAGTCAGCATTTTCTGCTTATTATTATTACCTGGTTAAGCATGGTATCGGTTTCACTATCACGTGCATGACATATCAGTCATAGCATTATTATTATTATTACCTGGTTAAGCATGGTATCCCAGATAGCAGAGCCTTCACAGAAAATGTGAACCTTAAAAAGAATATGAAAGTTAGTACATGGATCATTATAAGTGCCTTTGAAGTTGTAAAGAATTAACACCCTTCATGTTGAAAATCAATAAACTCTTTTTCCTAACGAGGGTTACAACAAAAACAATTGAGGCATGAATATATTATTTTAGTAATTCGCGCACATGTGGGATGGTTAAAACCAAAGCAAATATGCAAAATGACTAACAGACTGTGGGATCATGTCAAGTTTATGACTCCCTTATAATAATAATAATTATGTTGTGGCATAAAGCTGGTGTGGGTTGAGGACGTTCATCACTCTCAGCAGAGTTCCTCTCCTAACTCCTAGCCATCATACATGTAGCATGAACACATTAAAGCACCATAATTACAGCTGTAATAAATTATTATAGAGTAATGTTTCTGCATGATCACAATATAAAGACCTTGTTTTTGATATGGCAGTGTTCATCTACTGGTGCTTGTCCTGTAAACACTAAAGACTTCAGTTCTGGAGTACCTTCGTCTATTGTAGATGAAACCTTACTGGCAGATTCCTTCCTTTTGGGTTCCTTTTTGATTTTATTGGTAGGTTTTGGTTTGGAACTGCTAGAGTCCATGTCCTGGGTTGGTGGAGCATCTACAACAAATGCCTTATAAGTACTGAGCTCTGCTTCTTACCACATAAATTCAGCCTCAAAATTACAGAGTAGCAGTACTAACCTACCGTTGTTTGCACTGAGCCATGAACGCATGTGATCGAAACATGTTTCACCACTTGTCAAGTTTTGGTGCCAGTCTCGCCAGGATTATGGCATTGTCATCATACATTGTAAAAATTATACTTTTTGTCTAAGTTTAATTCAAAAGTTATATTTCCAATGAACATGAGAATGAGTTCTGAATCTAAAAGTTTTTAAGGCCTATGCAAAGGAGGAATAATTGTTGTGGAAACATTGTTGCTGATAATGTTTCTTGGGTGAGCAAACAAGCAGGAAGCAACTGAAGACAAATGTTTTGCTGCCTGGCTGAGCAGTAATTAACCAAGAAACATTTTACAACAAACAAATGTTGGTGCATGCACCTTAATCATGCTAGGACGTTTGTGCATGCACAACATAATGTAGCGCAGCCCTGGGATATAGTCAACATTGTTGCTCTCGGTGAGCCAACAAGAAACATTTCTTGCGGAAGCAAACTTTGCTCATTGTCAGAAGCAAAAACTAATGTTTCTGAAACAAATCTTGCTTCCATAATGTTTCCTCATTTGCACAGGGCTTAAGGCCATAAACAAATTATTTAAAGATAATTGATAATTACTACCAAACTTGTTAACTGCATGCATTCTTTATCAGCATAAATTGTTATGAGAATCAGCTGGCCTGAATAAACAGCAAACTGTCATTGAAATCTCGGCATAACTGGCACCAAAACTTGACAAGCAAGCAGGCAAAAAATTAATGTTTGACATCATGACAAAACATGTTATGATCATGTACATTCATGGCTAGGTACAAACAGTAAACATTCCTTGATCAGGGCTGTCAATAAGGGACGTAACCCATAACACCTGTCATGGGCAAGCTCACTCGATGTTATGGGTGATGGTCGTTATGTTCGATTCAAAGTACTCACAAAGTAAAGCAAATGTTACAGGTGCAGTGTCATAAGGAACGGGTACATAAAAAGTTATTGACAGTACTCCTTGATCTGACCTATTAATGTGAAACTAACCTGCTAGATCAGCCTTGATTCTTCTAACCTTCTTTGTTGTTTTGTTGCCAGCAAGGGATTGCACATTGTTAGTTAGGTCTACAGTAGCCTGCTTTTTCAATATAGGGAAGGTAACACTTGACAGGCCATGCAAGGTGGCAGCTTCTAACAAGTATATTGTACTTTGTGAATAAGTAGTCCATTTGTTTTTCCCTTCCATCCACTGCCATACATCTAAATGTGAAGTATATACAATAAAAAATTATATTAAATATAACCAGAGCAAGTTATTTTTAGTCATATAAAATCTGTTGTTCTATGAGACTACATTCTGACAATCAATAATCACAGTAATGATGATGATGAGGACAATGATGCCAACAACAATGATTATTATTCCCCTGTTAGCTTGGTGAGAAATAAACAAAATCTTACAAGCAGCTTGGATAATGCAATAATTCCCTGCTTGTGATTTATGTCTAACAACATTCACCACTCGAAAATAAAAACTGTATCTCCACTCAGCAATATGGGCCGGGTCAGGCAAAAAGGGCCCGGACGACATAATATGTAAATATTTTTTGAAATTATACCATGTTTTTTTTATACTTGTGGTGCGATTACAATATGCATCGCGAGCGCCACATTGTGCTACTAACAAGTAGTGTTGATTTCATGAAATTGACCATTGAAATCGAATATATGAAATTTACGATCATTTTACAGGAGGGTGTGATCACAATTTTAGCAGGCGCAAATGATTCCTTATCATCAGACGATTGTTTCAAGGTGTAACTAAAGTTGTACTATTGCTAAAATCATATTATAAGCAACAGGGAGTAGAATGACTGCAGAAAAGAATTTTTTGGCCAAAAAGTGATCATCTTTTTTTTTTTTTTTACTCTTTAATGCCAGCAGGTATAAATGAATGTCATACATCAAAATCACCCCCTCTGACAGGATTCCGAATTTTTGTGGACATATTTGCAATCGGGCCCTTGCATCAAAATCACGTAAATTTCACGATCTTGACTAAAACTACACACGAGTGAAAATTTATTGAAACTATAATATTATTTTTCTTTGTTTTAAATAAGGGCTGAATCGTACTGGGACAAGTTCTGTCAATTTTACACAAAAAGCTGTCATCGCTACACTTGTCACAGTGCGATTGCCTTTTCTGAGATTGTAGAAAAATTCCTAAGCACAACAAAACTTCAAAGTTTCCGAATGTTTCACTTGTCCTGCTTTGAGACAGGACAAGTGAAACAATGCAGGACAACATTTTATAGAGTAAATACAGGCTATTGTTTTTGAAATTAAACTGTCATATTATAATAGGAGATATTGTAGTTGAGTCTACGAATAGCAGTTTCAGCGGTATTGACCCAAACGCCTCACTTCAATGTAATGAAGCGCTATTCAAACTGTGTATCTAAATTAGTCGTGCTTGTTTAGGAGGGTGTTGGTGTCGTGTAAGAATGATGGTTTCAATGGCGCTTCATTACATTGAAGTGAGGCGTTCGGGTCAATACCGCTGAAACTGCTATTCGTAGACTCAACTACAATATCTCCTATTAGATTACATGGTGAACCGTGACCTCGTGCTGTTCTTGAGAAAGAAAAGGTAACATTTTGAAAGAACAAGAGAAAACAAGAAATCCTGGTGCGATGGTGCATTTTGATTGTCAAAGTCGTTATCCTTTAGTGCGATTCGGCCCTTTGTATGGAGCCTTGAGAAAACCAGACGCCTGTCTGAGAGATGATGCATGTTGACAGTTCGGAAACCACAAAGTAGGATTTAATTACCTCAAACATCAAAATAGATGACAAGCTGTCAACTAAGTAAATAAGTTTAGATTAACTTAGCGATAACCCAGTCGGACCTTTAGAAAAGTAAAGCGGGGTTTGGAGGGGAGGGTTTTGACATTTTTACCTTGCGTTTCTGCCCACATCGGTGCAGATTTTTTTCCCGCACCTCTGCACTAATTTTTGCAGTTTCCAAATTTACTAATGAGAGATTTCTCACAAGACAGCACTAAATAGTTCAAGGGTGTTGATTTGAATAAGTGACCAAGAACTGAAAGTAGCTACATCCGACGTAGCCTGAATTTCAGCCATCTCCTCTGGTTAAAGTCACTACTAATACTACTGAGTTTCAAGTGGAGTCAGAGGCATGCTCCCCCGGAAAAATCAGGTTCTCGAATGCACATTTTCCTGCACTTTCTGGCATTTAATGCATTGTAGATGCGATAATGTATAAAGATTTTTTAAAGGCATTCAGTATTCAGCTAATGAACAAAGTTTTCACCCTTGCTCGATTTTTTTTCTGGGTGATTTTGGCTTGCTCAATTTTTTTTTGCAAATTCAGCTTGCTCGTGTTTCTTTGGGGGGATTTGCCCAAAAAATATCAAATGGTCCATCCCTAACCATAGATTGGCTGATTTACTATAGTTTCAATAAATTTTCACTCGTGTTCACTCGTGTTCACTCGTGTTCACTCGTGTTCACTCGTGTTCACTCGTGTTCACTCGTGTTCACTCGTGTTCACTCGTGTTCACTCGTGTTCACTCGTGTTCACTCGTGTTCACTCGTGTTCACTCGTGTGTAGTTTGATTTTTGTTGTCAATTTCTTGAAACTGACATTTCATGTTAGGAATGAATGTAGTGCTTCTCGTCAAGAATACAATACAATCTTCAACCTGTTATTAGGAACACCATTGTAGGAATTATTTAACTTGAATGTCATCCGGGCCCTTTTTGCCTGACGCGGCACATATAATATTCTCTATTTATTATTATGATTGTTGTTGATATTTTCCTTATTATTTTCCTTTATTTATTTATTATTATTATTATCAACATGCATTGATGTTGTACAAAGAAAATCAGACAAACAAAGGCTGACAAACAATGCAGTGTAATCAGTGGATTGTTTTGTGATCAGTGTCTCTTGTGCCTTTACATGGCAAATACAATTGTACTCTCCGTACTTACACTCGGTTGAGCCAGCTGGCAAACATCTGATTCTTTTCTCCCATCCTGTCTTGGCATTTCTCTGCACCATGCGATCAAATACCACCAACAATGTCGATTTTTTATCAGTGATCTCAACAGTCGGCTTCCCATCTTTCAGTGCAAGGGAGATTTTCGTGCTTTGTTCAGCAGTATGCTGTACCCACTTGTTCTTGCTTCCTTCACAATGCCACGGCGGCCATGCGAGTTTACCGACAGCGCTAGCAGCAGTGCCATTGACTGAACCATTGGTTTCCGTTTTGATTTTCTTACTCGGAGAATGAGGTGGTGCTGTGTCTGAACCTGCTGTAAACATTCAAGACAGTTGGTATTTCAGATAAGTTTAACTAAAACTAAATTTGTTTAGGAATATCATAAGCTTATGACTTATACTCCAATCTGAAAGGGACTGAACATTACATCTACTCTAGGAGTTTATCATATCGTTTGATACAAAGAGAAACACAGAACGAACTGGTACTCTACATAAACTCTTACAGTAGCAAGGAAACCGTAAAAGTCCATTTATTTCAACTTACCAGCAATCTTTCGCCTTCTCGAAGTTGACATTTTACTGGAGACTACGAGGAATTCACTCGCCAAAAAGATGGAAGATCAGCTCCGACTTGCAACTTGGCAAGGAACCAAATATTGGTTAATTTTTGGCGGGAAAATTGTTTAAAACACAGGAAGCCCAAATAGCTGGATCCAATCTTCTCTCCAACTCGAGAGCACAGGAAGCCCAAACAGTATACACATACCGTAATATTGTAGAAAAACAAAAATAAGCTACAATAGAACTCAGCATTGAAGCTATTAAACCAGGGGTATTGACAGAGTACATGTTGGAGGGGTGTGAAATCTTCCTAGCTCCTCTGTATAGTTCTCGGTTTTTCTCCCTCCTTCGCTAGCAAGTACAAATGTTAAACATTTCTATTTCATTTATATGAAAGACTTAGATTCCATTTTTCTAGCATTTCTCCAGCCTCCCTAGTTATTTTTAGACATTTCTCCCTCCTTTGAAGTTGCTTAAAACTGATAAAGGCCTGGGGCCAAGCATGTAAATTTTATAAATTCATTTCCCCCCCCCCAATTTTTATGAACCCGGGCTGGGCACCACACAAGATCCTATCAAAATAGTTTTACCAGGTTTGAAGGAGTTTGAGTACCGGTATGTTATAAACAGAATAGCAAGCCTTAATGAAAAATTAAAAAATAAGAGTTCAGTATGGGATTGGTGGAATATGGCAACTCTCCAACCCATTACTGATCATGAGCTCTTATTTTAGACTCTTGAAACCTAACCATCTCATTAATATTGATCACAATGTCCCCCAACTCAGTCAACACACTAATTTTAATGTGATCTTTCTTGATGGGGTTAATTGTTTTGATTCAAATAAATCAACATACCGGTTACCTCAGTTCCAAAACCTTTGCATTTAGGAAATGGCCAAATTAGGCTGAGCAGGGGCATTGGGAGGTCCTTAAAATTGGGGGAAAACTGAAGCTGCAGGCAAAATTATGTCCTCTGTCAATCTCTGGGACTGGGCAGAGGTGGCTTCATCCCTGGGACTGAAAAGTTGTCAATTTCCATTCAAAGCCCGTATAACTCCAGTCAATGCCACACCCCTCGGGATTGAATGATCCCCAGGGACTGTGAGGGGGTGGGGCAAGGGGGCTTTAGCCCAGATACATAATTAAGATCAACAATGAAATACATACTTGGTCCAATTATATTTTATTGGGGTGGGGTATGTTTCTTTATTTTTTTTTACTTGTGCATAATATTGGAAGAAACAATGTACAGTTGGGTCCATACAAGTAACTTAAAAGCATCCTTCTAAAACTCATAAATAATTCATGAAGCAAAAACAAAGGAAGTCACTGAGCAATAAGTGATCTTTAAATCTGCTAGAGATTTTGTCCTGATTTATATAAACTTTTGCTTCAATTTTCTCGGCCAAAATAAGTCGTCTGAAAACATGACTCTATACTGATCTAGATGTTTGATTAAGTCCGATACAGAATTTTTGTCCTGCTTTATGGGATTTACACACTCTTGCTTTCAGCTCGAGTTTGTAAATCCCATAAAGCATGGCAACTCATTCTGTATCTATTGCATAGAATAATTATATCTAAGGAATTCTTCTAAATAAAATGTTTACGATTTTCAGTAAACACTGTACATGCCAGCTCCCACAGCATGTTAGTCATAACAATGGTTTGTTTCTGCTTTTTTATTTATTAAGGGAATTTTGTGTATATTATTATGTTGTGTTGGAAGAATTAAAAGAAAGAACAGCTTGACAAGTCTTTTGTAAAGTTTATATTCTTGTGATGGCAGGCCACTTTTTGTTCCATCTACATGCATCATGCTGCAAGACCATTCACAGTTATCACCTGAAGTTCTTATATAATGTTGTGCTGGAAATCCACTAACCTGAAATAATAGAATTAAGATATTTAACACAATAATCACAGTTTTATTATTAAAACTGAACAATTTGCTCTGAAATATAAACATCAACTAGCAATAATCAGTACAATACCATATCTATTATTAAATTCTGGTTCACATAACGACATAAGCATAAGCAACATATACAGTGCTGTATTTATCATTAGCAGAACTTGTTCTACTCACAGGTGTGCATTAATTACAGTCTGCATACATGTATGTTGCTTGTACATGTACTCAATATGCTTATGTTGCTAGTGTGAACAGGCCTTAAGATTATGGGGGGGGGGGGGGGGGGTGGTTACTTTATTTCAGGCATTTGTGTGTGTGGGGGGGGGGGGGGGGGTGGGTGTGGCTACATAGAGGTATAATATAATTTTGGGATCAATCACAGTTTCCCACCCCTCCCCCCCCACACTTCACCCTAACCTTTAATTAATGGTTAATCATTAATTAATAGAACGATGCATATCCAGAGGAGTGGGTGGGTAGTTTCCCTGAAACTAGGATGGAGCCTATAACTATCCTTCACTTCTAAACTGTCCTTCACCCCCCACTTGTGCTAGCTGCTGTGCAGGCTACCAGTAATAAAAATCCTCCTTCGATCCAAAGCTACAAAATTCTGGCTCTACTTATCATAATAGTGTCTAATGTGAACAGTACAACAGTATTAACTATTAATTTAAATACTGTTCATCATCCAATCCCATCACTCTCTCTCTGCACTATATTAATGAATATTTAACAAATCACACACATTTTTCCATTGTCCGTACTCTTATTGATCATAGAAATTACATCATAAAATGTCCAAAACTTAAGTGGAACAATGAGTGCAGCAAGTTGTTTCATTGCAAAGTTCTGAACATTTTATGGCATAATTTCTATGATCAATAAGAGTACGGACAATAAAAAAATGTATGCGATTTTTTTTACAACAACAAAACACTTTTAGCTTCAGACAATTGTGTACATGTACAAACTGCCTTCGAGTCGAAAAGGCCAAAACGTAAACAATCATGTCTTTATGCTTTCTCGCATACTATAAAAATACCAAAATAAGCTACTCTGAATGCTATGTAAATATTCAAACCCTGTTTGAACTCTCCAGCAGTCAAACTCTGTATTTATACGTTCCTGTAGGCGGACATTTCTGTAACCGAACGCGGACACTTTTGAGGGTTATAATTTGGATTTTTCTTTTGTTATTATACTCCTGAAAGCAGATACCCCGGAAAAGTAATCCAATTCTCATTTCATTGAGAAACGTGCTCAGGGCATTTTGACCACTTCAGATATCTGTCAGCAACTCTAGCACCAAGTGAGGTTTAAAATTCGAGCTGTTCAGATAATAAAGTAAACGATCACGCTCGAGAGCCTGATCATGTTACATTGTTTACAGTGGTAAATAGAGCAAAACTGGCAAACGAGGTCGAAAACTTTCTTCAGGTACATTTAGGTATAATGTGAAATATATTATTTCAAAGTTATTTCGCTGAGAGAGCTTAGATCGTGATCTGGTGAATGCAGGGCTAAAAGAGCTGACACATGATACAGAACACTCCAAAACAGCAAACATTACGTCTCAAGCGAGTAGAGGTGAAGATCAATTAAATCGTTTTTGGCTATTTTAGCCTTGAATAACTAAATAAAACAAGCAATCACTTTAAGACATTGTAAGTTTCATTTTGTGTCAGTACCATTGAAAGTCACCAGTAGAAGCTCCCATAAGCAGACAAAATTCCCATATTCAACAAGACAGTGTCCTCTTATGAGAACTATTCCTGTAAGTGGACAACTCTACTTACGGACACTTTTTCTGATTCCTGAGGGTGTCCGCTTACGGGAGAGTCAACTGTAGCTCTAAAGATCGGTCGAACTTGACAGAAAGTCAATCACAAATTTGTCGAAAATGCTTTGTTAGACTTGAGAGAAAGCTCAAATGGCACCACACAAGGAAGTTTGATTCACCGATTAACTTTTCCCAGTGATAAAAATAATGCTTTTAAAATCCTCATTTTCTTGATTTTTGGAACAATCATGTGTACACAATGTGGATTCACAAATCTCTGCAAAGCCCACTTTGAGACAAAAGTCTGCAGAGTTTCTGTTAAAATATTGCATATGAAAATTAGCCAATCGGATTGCGAGAAAAGTGGCGGTTGTTGTAAAAAGCCTGATATACATGTAGCCAACACACTGCAATATTATTAATAATTTATTAATATTGCTGCCTACACTCACTGGCTGCAATATTAAGTAATGGTTCGCATAAGAACAGGAGCACTCAATGGCCAGGAATGCACAAAGGTGTTAATTTTTCTATTGTTGAAACTTGATATCTTATTGGTTAAACAGAAATAATTGATTTCACATTATTTTTTTAAAGAAAATGATTGAAGCGGACAATATGTAACTATGTAAAAAGAGAGAAAGAAATCCTACTTGGGGAACATTGAAATATTTTATAATATCTCTGCTTTTGTTTTAGTGTCTTTCTATTGGCTAAATTTCTTTTGGAATCAAAAACATACACAATGAGCGATTTCATGCATTTTAATTTGAGAACATTAATACCACTAGTCAAGAGATATCTTTAGAAAAAATTGAACCATTTTCTATGTGGGATTAGTGAAATCACATTCATTGCCGCAGAACAATAGATCTTGCTTGAGTTCTTATACAAACCATTACTTAATAATACTGCACACACAGCCCTGCTCACTTGCCTTAATTATAAGACAAGGCACCAGGGGCATAGGGAGGTCCCGAAAATTGGGCGGGGGATGATGAATTCTGGGACATTTTCATCCTTTGGGGGGGGGGGGGGGGGGAAGGCAAAATGATGAATTCTGGGACATTTTCATTGATGACTTCTGTCAATCTCTCTTATGGGACTGGGCAGAGGGAGGCAACTGCTCCCCCTCCTTATGCCACTGCAAGGCACTCTCAAACTAACAGTCAAAAGTGCAATGACCCCACGTGAGAGCTCAAATACGAAGCTTTGACTTTATGCCTACACAGATGTCTCACAATTATTTGGAACTCATTTTCTGCACTCTACACCAACTAGCAATCAGTTGTGTGTCTGACTAGCATGCACCATTAAGTGAAATTCAAATTAAATACTTGAATGTTATATTTCAGAGTAAGAGCATAGAGCTACATGTTCATTAATCAGTGTCTTATTAATCAGTTCTTTAAACCAACAAGAACTAGTGTCTGTTGAAGTATGGGCTGAATATCTAATCAGTTCTGCATTGAGGTATACTATTAAAGAGGCTTAGAAGTAATACTTAGATACAGAATGGGTAGCCGTGCTTTATTGGATTTACAAACTTGAGCCAAAGGTGAGAGTTTGTAAATATGATAAAGTATGGACACAAATTATGTATAATGGTTCATCAAACTCATAAATAATTCATGAAGGAAAAACAAAGGAAATCAAGGTACGATAAGTGAACTGTAAATTTGTATGATTTACAGAAAAACAAAGGAAATCAAGGTACGATAAGTGAACTGTAAATTTGTATGATTTACAGAAAAACAAAGGAAATCAAGGTACAATAAGTGAACTGTAAATTTGTATGATTTACAGAAAAACAAAGGAAATCAAGGTACGATAAGTGAACTGTAAATTTGTATGATTTACAGAAAAACAAAGGAAATCAAGGTACAATAAGTGAACTGTAAATTTGTATGATTTACAGAAAAACAAAGGAAATCAAGGTACGATAAGTGAACTGTAAATTTGTATGATTTACAGAAAAACAAAGGAAATCAAGGTACGATAAGTGAACTGTAAATTTGTATGATTTACAGAAAAACAAAGGAAATCAAGGTACAATAAGTGAACTGTAAATTTGTATGATTTACAGAAAAACAAAGGAAATCAAGGTACGATAAGTGAACTGTAAATTTGTATGATTTACAGAAAAACAAAGGAAATCAAGGTACAATAAGTGAACTGTAAATTTGTATGATTTACAGAAAAACAAAGGAAATCAAGGTACGATAAGTGAACTGTAAATTTGTATGATTTACAGAAAAACAAAGGAAATCAAGGTACGATAAGTGAACTGTAAATTTGTATGATTTACAGAAAAACAAAGGAAATCAAGGTACAATAAGTGAACTGTAAATTTGTATGATTTACAGAAAAACAAAGGAAATCAAGGTACGATAAGTGAACTGTAAATTTGTATGATTTACAGAAAAACAAAGGAAATCAAGGTACGATAAGTGAACTGTAAATTTGTATGATTTACAGAAAAACAAAGGAAATCAAGGTACAATAAGTGAACTGTAAATTTGTATCATTTACAGAAAAACAAAGGAAATCAAGGTACGATAAGTGAACTGTAAATTTGTATGATTTACAGAAAAACAAAGGAAAAAGTGAACTGTAAATTTGTATGATTAACAGAAAAACAAAGGAAATCAAGGTACGATAAGTGAACTGTAAATTTGTATGATTTACAGAAAAACAAAGGAAATCAAGGTACGATAAGTGAACTGTAAATTTGTATGATTTACAGAAAAACAAAGGAAATCAAGGTACAATAAGTGAACTGTAAATTTGTATGATTTACAGAAAAACAAAGGAAATCAAGGTACGATAAGTGAACTGTAAATTTGTATGATTTACAGAAAAACAAAGGAAATCAAGGTACGATAAGTGAACTGTAAATTTGTATGATTTACAGAAAAACAAAGGAAATCAAGGTACAATAAGTGAACTGTA
This sequence comes from Actinernus sp. WN-2022, assembly GCA_030867875.1. Taxonomy (NCBI): domain Eukaryota; kingdom Metazoa; phylum Cnidaria; class Anthozoa; order Actiniaria; family Actinernidae; genus Actinernus; species Actinernus sp. WN-2022. The sequence continues at coordinate 105,592,109 of JAOWCC010000019.1, read as the reverse complement.
AATTTGTATGATTTACAGACAAACAAAGGAAATCAAGGTACGATAAGTGAACTGTAAATTTGTATGATTTACAGAAAAACAAAGGAAATCAAGGTACGATAAGTGAACTGTAAATTTGTATGATTTACAGAAAAACAAAGGAAATCAAGGTACAATAAGTGAACTGTAAATTTGTATGATTTACAGAAAAACAAAGGAAATCAAGGTACGATAAGTGAACTGTAAATTTGTATGATTTACAGAAAAACAAAGGAAATCAAGGTACGATAAGTGAACTGTAAATTTGTATGATTTACAGAAAAACAAAGGAAATCAAGGTACAATAAGTGAACTGTAAATTTGTATGATTTACAGAAAAACAAAGGAAATCAAGGTACGATAAGTGAACTGTAAATTTGTATGATTTACAGAAAAACAAAGGAAAAAGTGAACTGTAAATTTGTATGATTAACAGAAAAACAAAGGAAATCAAGGTACGATAAGTGAACTGTAAATTTGTATGATTTACAGAAAAACAAAGGAAATCAAGGTACGATAAGTGAACTGTAAATTTGTATGATTTACAGAAAAACAAAGGAAATCAAGGTACGATAAGTGAACTGTAAATTTGTATGATTTACAGAAAAACAAAGGAAATCAAGGTACGATAAGTGAACTGTAAATTTGTATGATTTACAGAAAAACAAAGGAAATCAAGGTACAATAAGTGAACTGTAAATTTGTATGATTTACAGAAAAACAAAGGAAATCAAGGTACGATAAGTGAACTGTAAATTTGTATGATTTACAGAAAAACAAAGGAAATCAAGGTACGATAAGTGAACTGTAAATTTGTATGATTTACAGAAAAACAAAGGAAATCAAGGTACAATAAGTGAACTGTAAATTTGTATGATTTACAGAAAAACAAAGGAAATCAAGGTACGATAAGTGAACTGTAAATTTGTATGATTTACAGAAAAACAAAGGAAATCAAGGTACGATAAGTGAACTGTAAATTTGTATGATTTACAGAAAAACAAAGGAAATCAAGGTACAATAAGTGAACTGTAAATTTGTATGATTTACAGAAAAACAAAGGAAATCAAGGTACGATAAGTGAACTGTAAATTTGTATGATTTACAGAAAAACAAAGGAAAAAGTGAACTGTAAATTTGTATGATTAACAGAAAAACAAAGGAAATCAAGGTACGATAAGTGAACTGTAAATTTGTATGATTTACAGAAAAACAAAGGAAATCAAGGTACGATAAGTGAACTGTAAATTTGTATGATTTACAGAAAAACAAAGGAAATCAAGGTACGATAAGTGAACTGTAAATTTGTATGATTTACAGAAAAACAAAGGAAATCAAGGTACAATAAGTGAACTGTAAATTTGTATGATTTACAGAAAAACAAAGGAAATCAAGGTACGATAAGTGAACTGTAAATTTGTATGATTTACAGAAAAACAAAGGAAAAAGTGAACTGTAAATTTGTATGATTAACAGAAAAACAAAGGAAATCAAGGTACGATAAGTGAACTGTAAATTTGTATGATTTACAGAAAAACAAAGGAAATCAAGGTACGATAAGTGAACTGTAAATTTGTATGATTTACAGAAAAACAAAGGAAATCAAGGTACGATAAGTGAACTGTAAATTTGTATGATTTACAGAAAAACAAAGGAAATCAAGGTACAATAAGTGAACTGTAAATTTGTATGATTTACAGAAAAACAAAGGAAATCAAGGTACGATAAGTGAACTGTAAATTTGTATGATTTACAGAAAAACAAAGGAAATCAAGGTACGATAAGTGAACTGTAAATTTGTATGATTTACAGAAAAACAAAGGAAATCAAGGTACGATAAGTGAACTGTAAATTTGTATGATTTACAGAAAAACAAAGGAAATCAAGGTACAATAAGTGAACTGTAAATTTGTATGATTTACAGAAAAACAAAGGAAATCAAGGTACAATAAGTGAACTGTAAATTTGTATGATTTACAGAAAAACAAAGGAAATCAAGGTACGATAAGTGAACTGTAAATTTGTATGATTTACAGAAAAACAAAGGAAATCAAGGTACGATAAGTGAACTGTAAATTTGTATGATTTACAGAAAAACAAAGGAAATCAAGGTACGATAAGTGAACTGTAAATTTGTATGATTTACAGAAAAACAAAGGAAATCAAGGTACGATAAGTGAACTGTAAATTTGTATGATTTACAGAAAAACAAAGGAAATCAAGGTACGATAAGTGAACTGTAAATTTGTATGATTTACAGAAAAACAAAGGAAAAAGTGAACTGTAAATTTGTATGATTTACAGAAAAACAAAGGAAAAAGTGAACTGTAAATTTGTATGATTTACAGAAAAACAAAGGAAATCAAGGTACGATAAGTGAACTGTAAATTTGTATGATTTACAGAAAAACAAAGGAAATCAAGGTACGATAAGTGAACTGTAAATTTGTATGATTTACAGAAAAACAAAGGAAATCAAGGTACGATAAGTGAACTGTAAATTTGTATGATTTACAGAAAAACAAAGGAAATCAAGGTACAATAAGTGAACTGTAAATTTGTATGATTTACAGAAAAACAAAGGAAATCAAGGTACGATAAGTGAACTGTAAATTTGTATGATTTACAGATCACTTATTGCACATTGATTTCCTTTGTTTTGCCATCATGAATTATTTATGAGTTTCGTAACTTTAAATACAATACCTTCATGTGACCAGGTGACATATCACCATTTACCTGTTGAAAAAGATAGAAAAGGATGATGCTTGTATAAAACCTGTACTGGTACACCCACCCACTATCATAGCTTGCTACGAGATATTTTGAAATAACTATGAGTTAAAATTTTATTGAATGAACAGGGACTCTAATCAATTCATAGTAGCCACAGAAAATGTAAAATGGAATTAAGCTATAATGTATAAAGACCACTCATAAAAAAATCTATTTTATCAAAATTATGCTATCATGGAGAATTTCCAAGCTAATTAGGGCAACATTTTGCTGTAGTCAGAGAGTGGATAAAAGAAATTCAAGTGAGAGTGATATTGATTCAAGTTTGATCTGTGAATGATGCCTTTTTGCTGAGCAATACCTCCAATGCGATTTACTCCAATGTTCCACAGTACACGGTCCTTTACTGGCCAGCAAAAGTAAAACAGGGAAACTTGTTAGCAAATACATCATTGCACTAGTTCGCATGATAATCAAAATGTATCCATCATTCATAGAAAGAGGGTTTGTATCAGTGCAGGGTCAACTCCATCCTCCATGGCTTGTATCTAGTTAGCATGATAATCAAAAGCTATCCATATTCATAGAAACAGGGTTTGTATCAGTGCAGGGTCAACTCCAGCCTCCATGGCTTGTATCTAGTTAGCATGATAATCACAATCTATCCATATTCATAGAAAGAGGGTTTGTATCAGTGGATGGTCAACTCCATCCTCCATGGCTTGTATCTAGTTAGCATGATAATCAAAAGCTATCCATATTCATAGCAACAGGGTTTGTATCAGTGCAGGGTCAACTCCAGCCTCCAAATGAGGCTGAGGCTTGGTTACCTTTCAAGAACTGCAATATTGAGATGAGCAGATATACAGAAAATACTGATTTCATTACTCCTCTTTAAAAAATTGAGAACTGCATTGTTTTCTTTTCAGTGAACTACATAAAATTATGCCCTCTAGCTCCCCAGGATCAAATAATTTCAAAGCCTCATATTACCCTCTGGCGGCACTAGTTTATTGATAGACCACACAACATCTGTAAGGAGGTCACATACTCCTGTAGGGAGAAAAACTGCCAACTGTCACAATGCATAACATTTTATTCACAAACAACTCAAAAGGATCTATGATCAAAGCAAGCTGTGCTGGGTGCATAACCATTAACACTGCATCATTGGTCCTATAGACTGCTAATGTCGGACATTAAATTAGAGAGTTTGGCTGAACTTAACATATGATGTTAGCAGGGTTAATGTTTATGCAACCGATCCCTGAAGTTTTTCATAATATTGTTGTTTACATTTTTTTACTTCCATGTGAACTAAAGTATTTATTACGATGCATGATTTAATGGGAAAGTAAAAAGGAAGGAACCCACACAGTAAATAAATACTACACTAACCTTTGTACACATAATTATTAAAGCCTGCTGATTTAATCACTCACCTTTGTACACCTATTACAAACAGGAGGCCTTCACCTCTCAAAACCTTGCATTTTATTGGACCCTATTTGGATTGCACTGACAAAGAATTCCATTGTTTTAGGGTTAGGGTTTGTATTGTTTCAGGGTACATGTAGGTTTCGAGTAGTTGAAGGCCGTCCCATTACAAAAGGGTGACAGGATGACAAACGACAAAAGCCCGAAATGAAATGTGCATGGATCCACATTTTTTTTGGAGTTAAAATTTTAAGATGAATATGAATTGTTTCTTTAAAATTTCTACACACAATCCATTTCAGTCAGGGAATGTTGTTCATCCTTTGCCCTATGTACGTTCTCTGTGACAGTCTTTTTGGAAAGAGGTGTACACAGTATGCAGGGCTGTCATTAAAGTACCCCAAACCCCACTTACAATTATTTTTACCTAGTATCATAAACCTCTCTAGAGTTTTGAGCACTTCTGTGAAGAAATGAAGTATTTATTCAAATTATTGCAAAGTCAACTTTGTGAGATGATGTCACTGTCATGGGTCAGGAAAGGTCAACATTTCAAACAAGCATAGAACACAGAGTATTCTCCGTAAACCAAAAATGTCTTCACAGAAGGGTACTCAAAACCTTTTACAAGTTAATAGGTATAAACTTGTAAGAGGGGTTTAGGGCACTTTTTTGTGCCATAAGCTATAACTAACAACTCCTGGCATTAAGTTTTATATTACATATCCAGCAGTCATCATAGTTGCTGGTGATATTCGCTGACTTCTAATGACAGCCCTGAGTACAATGTAAGCGAGTAACTAACAAGAAGAACATGGGAAGTTTGTACATTATTTCATCAGTTATTAGCTTTTAAAAATTATCATTATTTTAAACAACATTAATGGAAATCTTAATCTCTTACGTATAACCCTTACAACTTGCCAAAGAAGTCATACAAACCATTATTTGACATTTAGGATTTAGGATAAGTATGCTTATACAGATGAAGTAATAAAGAATGCAAAAACAGTTTATAAATGACAAGTAGACAGTCATGTGATCAGGTTCCAAATTCTCCCTCAAATAGTAAGAATACACCTTATTTTAAAATGGGAAACATTACTTTTATAACGTAGAGTGTAAAAGGCAACAGTTGACTGCTATTAATGATTGACATCCACCAAAACACAACTTATTAATCAAGACAAAATTCTAAAAGGGCGTGTGTGACTGAGAATCGCTGTAAAGACCAAACTGCTAGATATTACTAACTGTGACATATTGTACTAGTAACATAATACAATGTAGTTGGGTCTATCTACCAGTAGAATGTGATCACTTAAGCTGCCTTTGCACTCGGTCACTCTTTACACTACATAACAATATTATGTACTACTAAAATGTTTACAATTCAGATTATTGAAGATGGTATGCCCTTTATTTGGAACATTTACAGATGCATACAGTGCAGAGTTGAAACGTTTTCAATGAAGATTCACTTCAACCATCGAAATAGTAAACTATATTGGATTCAAACGCTGTTTGCAGATTTCAAGCTCTGGAGACGTGGCAAGTAGTAGAAATGCCAGGTACTTCTCTTTGCCACTTGTAGTCTACACGTATATGTGTCCTTTATGAACTACTCAATTATTATAATGAAATTGATACACTGCACTTGTAGTTGCTGGAAGTCTGCTAAAGCCATTCCAAATGTCTACCTCCATCTTTATTTGTACACGATGGTCAAGCTCAAGCAGGTGAGAGGAATCAGAATAACATCATTGCAGCATTTAGTAATTAAATCTTAGGTTACTATGAAGACTAAAACTATGAGTAGTAAACTTTCTATAAAATTATACACTAACACAATCATTTGTCTACACAAAGATCATCTGTGGGAGCCCAAATAGTATACATGCATGTACTTATTTCAATAAAATGTTGTCTTGACGAAAACTAAGGTAAACAAAACAGCTTTCAATGGACTAAAAAGAAAAACTTTCCAGTCTTTTGGATGACATTGCTTGAAAAGAAACACGGTCGAGAGATATGAAACACACAGAATCCCATAATACAACATCGTTTTGGCCTTCCCCTTGCTTTTCTGAATGACAACATTGATTTAAATCAATGGTAACTAGGTGATCCTGTAAAAAAAACTAGTTTAGGTCTGCATTGGCAGAAAGGCCGATTAAGGTATATAACTACCATGAGTCAGAACTTAGTAGCAGCTAAAGTTTTAAGCATTTAAGAAATTAAACAGATCTTTCATGTTTGCACAGGCTCATGCAAACCGAGGTAAGTTTGGGAGAATTCTCACAAACTTCCCGAGGTTTGCATGAGCCTGTGCAAACACGGAAAATCTGTTTCATTTCTTTTATAAAATAATTATTTTGATAAAAGAAGCACTTACGGTGCTTGTCTTACGGTGTGACGTCATTTCCATGTTTGCACAGGCTTATGAAACATGGCTACATGTATTAGCCAAACCAGAACGCGTGTACTATCTAAATTATTTTATAATAGTCCTTTAACCCTAAGTCCGCTTTTTGCTCTGATGTTAGCCTTTTGCCTTCTGACGAAAGGCTAATGGTCAAAACCTCAGCTGCTAGTAACGTGCTTCTCCCAGTGGTTAGCATACCTTAATAGACTTTTAGTTGATTATACCAATGTTTATTTAAATCAGCATAAATCTTAGCCTGCGTGCAGACGTTCTCTCTCCCTGCAAAAATCGGGAAAGAGACGTCTGCGAAACGCCGTTGATAATAGTGTTCTGGTCATAAATTATCATAATTAAAATTCGTAATTACTTTTCCTTGCCGATTTTAGCGAACACAACTGCGTACATTCTCTGTCTACTTCTTTGAGAAAGAGTTGCTGGACATTTTCTCTCAAAACTGTATTCTTCCATACAGCCGATGCAATCTGGCTACAAGTTCCACAAAACATGTTACATCTTACCCAAACTTTCAAGGCCTTCGTGTTAACATTTGTTTTGTTCGGCCATTCAACCGGCTTGACTTGGACGACTGACTGTGTTTTGTTTGGTTCAATATTTTCACCTACAACAACTGAATCATCCAGAATTGGTAACACAGACGGACAAATGCGAGAAAGTGGAATACCATGGAGGTACATGTACGTATATTTTTTTGATTTTCTCGCTGCAGGAGTTTATATTCTTGTGGTCGGCAATCTTCTACGAGGAGAAGTACGTCAGCTCAATCACATTTCCACGTCTAGAGCAGCTCGTTTCGGGGCAGAGCTGGAGTCAGTCTGACTCAAACAATTCCCCAGCACATGTACATTGTACTGTCCCTCTTCTTTACGACCAGATCTGCGTTTGTGGCTTTCGAATGATAACACTCGTATAATAAAAGATCTGCCTTCATAGATTATATTTCACATCTCATCTTTTCTTCAACTTCAAGAGGCAGTGTTTACAAATATATGGCGAATTTAAGTGAACTTCGAAGCTAAGAGTAGAAAGCTCTACTTTTATCCTAGATTCTTGTCATTATGTTTCACAATATCAGCAAAACTAGGAGCCCATTACAAATAAATGGGGCAAAACTTCTGGCAAAACATAAGACACAACTAGACGTTTGTTGTGAATGAATACCTCTACGGGATGAAGGGTTTCAAAAAGTAAACATGGGGTCATCTCGGGAAGTTAAATGACTTTATGACAATCCTCCGTCAACAGCCAATCAGCGTGTGGTCCCCAAATACTGGAGAAGAAACATGTGACCAGAACACGATTATCAACGGTGTTTCGCAGATGTCTCTTTCCCGATTTTTGCAGGGAGAGAGAACGTCTGCACGCAGGCTACATAAATCTACCCAAAGAAGTAAAAGAAGGGATATAGTTAGACCAGCACTTAAACAAGCAGGCTGAAATTGCTTTAAAATATACTTTACTTTAAGTTGACAATATTATTAGGCACATGAACTAAGTACCAAGAATGTGTGTCAGGAAAGTTGTGCGTTCAAAACATTCCTGTTAGCAAGAGTTCTGTGAGAAAGCAACAGCTAGGCTTCAAACAAAGCTTTTCTATAGATATCACTGTATTTTTTTCCAAACAAATCGTCAATAGGAATTCATCAATACCTACGCATGAACAATGGCAAAATGGAATTATTTCCATCAATGGTTTTTGCCTGAGGATGTAAGTCTGCCAGTTCCCATTATGGGTATTCAGAGATTATATATTGATGCTTTTTTGGATTATTTTCCTGTGATATCTGTTCCCAATCTAACACATTCCACCAGCTGATCACTCAGGTTGCTAATTAGGCCAAATAAAAAATCAAATGTGGTTCCAGTTAACCGATCGAGCTTCAATTTCCCCTGCTGACCCTACAACTTTTTCCAACAAAATTTTAACTATAAATGTACAAGCTTGACATTTATTTAGAGAATCACTGTTTTTTTCTTGAAATCTGGGACAAATTTATAACCAACCTGTGTAAACAAAATAAATAGTTACCACCTACCATACATTTACCTGCCAGCCCTATGTTTTTTGTAACTGTTATCACTGGAAGTTGGAGTCTAAACAGTCTAGTCTTAAATTTTGATTGATGGTCGGCTAACATTTTTTTTTTCCAAACATGGCTTAAAACTTCCAGGTCATACATGTACTTCAACGAAAACTAATAAAGTGTAACTGGAACCACAATTATTTTATTGAGCCAAACTAAAACAGCACAAGTTCTTAGATTCTTAGCAAAATCCATGTTGCTGTCACTACAATAAGGAACTAAAGAAAAAAGTTATTAAAAGTATGAAACATTGTATAAAAATGTTACAACTATAATGAGAGATTTGTGCATGTTTAAAGTCACTGTTCATATGTGTCCATTGTACCTCATATCTTTTCCGTGATAAAGGGGTGTGTTAAAGCCTGGTTGAGTGAGATTCTCTTGGCTGGGTCCAACATCAGAATTTTGTCCAACAGATCCTTGAGTTGATTCACCTTGCGTTTATGCTCCTCGTTAAGCTTATGGTAACCAAACAAAGACTCTAGGACATCTTTGTTAGGGTTGATGGCACTCATGACCGTTACCTTTTCCTATAAATATAATAATAAATTTGGGCTTAAAGCCAATAGATATTTAAGATTTTAAGGCTATAACTTGTGTAAGTTATAGCATTTATACAGGTAGCAATTAAGATTAAATAATAATTTTATCAAAAATGATTTATAAGATCTACAGCCTGTTTGTTACCATGGTTTGTTACCTGTTAGACTTGTGGGGTCCTTAATATATAAAATGGAATGATGGGGTGCCAGGGTGGTGCAGTGGTTAAACACTTTGCTTATCACCATAATTATGCGAGTTGAGTTTGTTGATATCTTGCCCTTAGTTTTTCTCTGGGTTCTCCGGTTTTCTACCCCCCACAAAAATAATAATGTTAAATTCCAGTTCGATTTGTGGATTAGCCAGGTCCTGACTTTGATCAGTTTTTCAAAATTTAATTTTCATAGTTTAATGTTATACAGTTTAAGCTTTAACTTTTAAAGTGCCAATGAAATGAAAAAATGGATCCCGTCTTTATTTTATTTTATTAAATTCTAGGTTTCTCTTAGTCATTTTGTACAAATAAAAATCAATATGGAGAGCACAATTTTTTTTTGCTGTACCGAAGTCAGGCAGAATTGCCAAAATCTGGCGACAGTTTTTATGCCGTTAAAGATATGGTAATCACATGCGTGACGTCACAAGGTGTACTCATTTATATTCATCCCCATAAATACTACAAAATAAGTGAATTTTTGGCCAGTTTTCAATTTAAATATGTAATGCTTTGAGAAACCTTGAAGATGGCCATAATTTTGTTTAGAATCCTTGCAGTCGGCTTTGTGAATATAAATCAGTACACCTTGTGACGTCACTCATGTGATTAGCATATCTTTAACAGCGTAAAAATTGTTCAATGCCAGATTTTGGCAATTCCACCTGACTTCAATACAAAATAAAATTATGTTTGTGCTCTCCAAATTGATTTTTAATTGCACAAAATGGCTAAGGGAAGTCTATAATTTAATAAAATAAAATAAAAACAGAATCGATTTTTTCATTTCATTGGCACTTTAAACTCTAAACTGGCCATTTATAGGCTGCTTACCCTTTGTGTAATTTTGTCCACCTCATGGTAAAGGAAGTTACAGGCCTCGTCAAAGTGTTTCTCCCTCAGAGTTCCCCTTCGTATCATCTTGTTTGGCATCTTACCCTTGTAATCCATCATCAACTTTAGCATCTCGTTATTTGACTTGCCAGGGAACATGATCTTACCAGTGTAGAGTTCGTTGATTGTACAACCAACTGACCACAGGTCCACTGCATACTCATACTTGGCTCCAATGACTAGAAAAGAAAAACAACAGCCAAGTCGCTACAGTGCATGCATTCACTGTTTGGTTTGACAATTTTTGAATACTGGACATGCCTTTTGGGGACCAAATGGACTTGATCATGAATTAGTAAAAAAGACTGACATTTCCCTCCCTTTTGCTATCATCCTACATACAGCTTCTTGCTAGAGTGGTTGTACAAAATAATGTAACAAATCAAATTATTGGCATCTACTTCAGGGCCCTGGAAATAAAATAAAAGTTATAGTGATGTCACAAAATTGTTACTACTGTAGTTATGAAAATATGGTTGCAAGTTCACATTTGTTAGTCACTAGAAACATAATCCAGTGACACCCGCTATATAAATCTGAAAAATTGTAAAATCTCAATAAAGCATAACACAAGACCTGTTAGACATTTATTCATTTATTTCGGCACAAACTAGTCACCAAATTTGCGACTGCAGAAAAGTTTTAGTCACAAGCGATAGTAATTTGGTTGCATTTGCAACTTTATTGGTAGCAATTTCGAGCCGGGCAACAGCCAAAATGGAACAGAAGATAGTGGACAGCAATGGTCCAACTAGTATCTGTTTCATGGGTAAGAACATGTAAACTTGTATATACTGGTATATAATATTAATTATGCCTCTATAATACAATATACAATACCATGCCACTTACTGATTTCTGGTGACCTATAGAAACGACTGACGAGATATGGTGTAATGTCGCAATCGGTGGCTAAGGACGCTGATCCAAAGTCACATAACTTCACCATCAGCTTTGATTCATTTACCTAATATGAGGGAAGATAAAGGGAAAATAAAGACGTAAAGATAAAATTATAACCTTTAATACAAAAAACATTACCGGTAAGCAAGAAAACACAAGCACCATAACAGAAATATTATTTTTAGGTGATTATTTTACAATGTGAGCCATTACTCAAAATCTAGTCAAACGATTTTCTTTTCAAACTGCCAACTGTTCAAACTTATAACACACATACAAAATTCAGAGCCCAAATTTTCAGCAACTTCTGCCCAAGGGATTTTGAAAAAACCATAAGTTTGAACAGTTTCCAGTTGTTTAAACAAAATCGTTTGACAAGATTTCGAGTTAATGGCACAAAATGTCAAAAAAGTTGGGTTGGCTTACATGTACGTCACAATAATTATGTCATTAATATGTGTGATTGGGTCAGGATTTTGACATTATCAGTTGTACCAATAAATTGTGCACTGTTTGTGAAAATTTGAGCAGAATCAGGCAAACATCTTGAAAGTTGTGAGAATTCGTTTAAATTTGCAATGTGGCTTCAAAGTTTCGATCGAGACACCTTAAGGGTGGGATTTTCTCGCTTGTGGTAGAACAAATATTCAACAATAAAAATGACTCTATATGAAAGCAACCTTCAGTACAAGCTTACTTTCATTTCATTTTGTGTAGTATATAGCTGTAGTATAGCTTAATATATTTTTTTCTTTAAAAGTGTTAATTTATGGAACCTTTCTTAAATGTTCTCGCAGATAAACCACAGTCCCAATTTTGAACGAAAATTTTGAAAAAAAAAAAAAAAAAGTGCAGCTCATACAATGTATGCAAGTGTTTATGGTAATTATTATGTAAAAATAATAATACACTGTGTAGTGTTCTCCCCAGGATTTTGAGAGCCAGGGGGTGCGACATATTAAAATTCTCGACCTCGTGGGTATAGCGCATGGATGCCATGGGAATGAGGTTGGGAATGAGATTGGAAACGACCCTGTTGTACTCTGGGAGAATTTCAAGATGGTGTCAACGAACAAGGGAATATGAGTAGAAGAGATATTGCAGAAAATTCTGGCTGTCAAACAGTAAGAATAAATTATTAAGATTGTGAAAAATACTAATGCCATGCAGCATCATGTTTTGCAACCTCAGGCCAGCTGGCAGCAATCCTTTTTTGCTAAGTCAAGCCAGGTGACCCACCTGGCTTAAAAAGACTGGGGAGAACACTGCTGTACATGTAGCTTACCAGGATGTTGTCTGGTTTGATATCTGCATGTAATATACCAGTTTTCTTCATCAGCTTCAAGGCCAGAAACAGCTGCTGACTGTACGACCTGACAGCCTTGATGTGAAGACCAACATTCTGGCCATATTTACGTAGAACCTCTCTTAAATTCATGCTGAAATCATACAACGAACATTCACTGATGCCAGTCATGTAATTATGAGAATTTAATTTAGTGAAACTGGATGGAAATGATTTGCCCATATTAGATTTTATTCTCCAGCCATTCTTCAATTGCTTCTCCCAGGCTATCCTTATGGAATCTGCTCTGTAAAATGAGTGAACTCGGTGACAACACTCACTTTATGAATGTCACAACATTCACCTTTGTAGCCTGAGGAAATCAGATGCCTCTCTCCACTTCCTAGAGAGAGAGAGACATCTGAGATTCGGGCTGGAAAATTTCATAAGTACTGATGATGTAAAACATGAATCCAATTAATAAATGTATGAGCATGTTACACTTTCGAAGATGGTGAACAAATACTGTTCAACATGCTCTTTATTGAGAAACCTAGCAAGAACTATTGATGTTTTGTGGTAACAGTTTCAGATAACTGAGTCACTTGAGGATGGGGGAAAGCGACCTAGAGTGTAGTGACGAGGGGTGACAGTTTTCTCATGCTAACGGCTGATAAACTACACTGACAGTGCCCAGTAATGTAAATATGCTTGGCACCCTGATGGCAATCTTTGCATTGTCCATTATATTAAGCTTTTCTGAAGAGCCAGACTTTGAAATTATACCTCAGTATAATTCATAATAATACAAGATGTGGTAATTCTAAAAATTTGCAAGTGCATTCAGCTCACAGCACAAACAATATCATAAGGTCACCGTGTGTCATGCCGGTGACGGATCAAGAACATTAATTGTAGTTTGTTAACAGAAACATGGCTAAATAATGTCACCAGAATATTTTTTATGGTCCAACCTATTAGCCAGGAATCTTGTTTCTTTCATAAGTTTAATTCCAGGATTCATTCACGAAGTAATGCTATGAAACACCCACACAATGTGAGGAGACCTGTTGATGTATTGTGCATCAAGTCCCAGCTGTTTTGGTGATCCTGTGGGATAAAAATTATTTATTCATAACGCGACCTATTCAACCAATCAGAATCACTACCAGGATCTTGGTAACATTACATCATCAAAATGGAATTTTCCGGCTCATATCTCAGATGTCTCTCTCTCTGTGAAGTGGAGAGAGGCATGTGATTTCCTCAGGCTATTACCAGTAAATATCAAATCTAACTACTGTAACACAACTGTAAATCACAGCCAACTATCGAATATTATAATTTATACAAACTCAAACCAACAACATACAATGTCTCTTATAGAATAATATTTTCTAATTCTTAACATTTCAGCGACAAAGAAAACTGGACTGATAGTTTAACGTGATAGTCCTCAAGCCATTTAATTATTTTGAGTGCTCTCATTGTCAAATATATTATCCAATCACAGTGGGTCTTTTATCTATGGATTACTTGCATCACTAATATGGAGATTTTTGTTGTAAAATATGTATCATACTATATTTATAAACAATTTGGATGTTGTCTGGCTGTTATTTTGTGTATGTTTTCATTGTTTTGCGGTCGAAGAATGCACACCCTCTCTGGTAATGCCGCTTTGTGGATTGTTTTTGCCCTAATGCTGCACAGACACGGCCTAGAATAAACACTACTGGTTACTATAGTATGCTAAGCACTACTGGAAGCAAGTTTGCAGTTAAGTGCATGTACATGTAGTTCTTCCTCAAGTACTGAGAGTGCAAACATGTAGATAACCACTGTATTGTACTAAATTCCAACCTCAGTGATTCAAAAACCAAGCACAGATGGTTCTTGTGAAAGAAGTGTCTAAACAGACGCAAGCAATGGTACTTGTCATCTGGATCAGTGTCATTCAGCTTTTTGAGAAACTCTAGCTCTTTCAATCCTGTCTTGTGCCTGTGGGTAATTAAAGAGAAATTGGAATGTGATAAATTTAAATAAATCCACAAGTTCAAAAAGCAATTATACTACTATCAGGGATGTCATTAAGTTTTTAAGTAACTTGTGAAAAATAGCCAGTCTTTTTGTGCAGTAAGCTACAACTGTGGCTTTAATTATGTTTTACATTAGAGCCATTTTCGATTGAGTGTTGAAAGCAACAAGTGATTGTTTTGGTTTTGCATTTACTTAGCATTTCTAAAACCAAACTTAATCAGGTTTTGTTTTAGTGAGAGTATTGACAACTGCATTTAGTTTGCCTCGTGATTGGTTAAAGTAAAACCAATTGTGGATTACTTCAGATTGTGATTGGCTCATTGTATTTTCACTTGCTACTGTGATTGGCTATGTAATGACTTTGGTTTTGGTTTTACAGTACTTAGCTGGCAATCATCATCATACATGTAGTTGCTGGTAATGTTATTGCATCTTTATGCATCTACTGCAAATGTCAACTGAAAACTCTAAAAAAATAAAGAGTATAGTTTACGTACATCATCTCATTGTTCCTGATAATCTTGACCACAACATCCTGGTTACTTCTGGCTTGGTCTCTGGCTCTGATGACATTACTGAACACACCACTACCAGAAAACCCATACACGTTGTACCTTTTATCCAAAAGTTCACCAATACGAACTCCTAGTAGATAAAATACATAAAATAAATGGACATTATATTTTTATTAGCAATAATTATTGGTTAGACTTCACTGTTCTGTAGGTCGTATCATATTGGACTTCACAGATAAAGAATCCCATTGTTTTAGGGTTAGGGTTTGTATTGTTTTAAGGGTAGGCTATTGTTTGGATAACCAATAACATTTCAGGTTGCAAACGGTGAAGTCTGCCCCATAATTATGGACATTCGCATACTGGTATTATATCAAAACTTTATATGGATAGACTTTTAGTCCAGTAATATAATCTTGTCAAAGTTAAGCATGAGCTCATTGGTGAAATGGTTGTTCATGCCAGAATGTTATTGTTAGAAAAAGTGACAGTTGTTTAACCATCTTGGTTTTGTAGAGCAAATCTATGTTAAAAGCTCATAGTTCTAGATGTTGAAGTCATTGTTTCCTGTGTACATGTAGTTGTTGTTGTAAAGCTTCACAAGTGTACACTGTACTACATGTACATACAGTAGTTACAAAATAATGTACTGCCAGAGCAATATGGAGCTTCAAAAAAATGTGAGTGGCAAAGAATTGGAACCCAGTGATTCACTTTGCAGTTGGCCTTTGGCAATTTGCCGAAATATTTACCAAATATCTGGAGATATCTTGGGCCAAATTGTCCGAAACTAATCATGCACACAAACATGCATTTAGACAAGTTGGTGTGACATCTCCCAGATTACCTCAAAATGCAGGAAAACACATCAAAATAATGCAAAAATATTCAGCCGGCTGATTTTGTTTTCAGTTCAACTCACTGCATATGTGTGTGCCTCTGGGCTGGCACTCCCCAGCCTCTAAATGTCTTAAACCAAACACATATCATGGGACAAGAGTCCCAAACAATACATTTTTCTAGCATAAACACTGGAACCCACAATGCAGTACTTACTATAGTATCCCTCTGCATCATCCCAGTTATCTGTTAGATTAGGATTCTCTTTTGCTGCATCAATTTTCATGAGGGCATTGCCAGGGCTCTAAAATGATAAACAATTATTATAACTTAAGGTTACTTTTTACATTTAGGTTACTTTTTTTTTATAATTATTTTCATTGCACTCCATCTACATGTATTTTTGCCTACTATTCATCATGTGTCCAATTTTACTGCATGACCTCAATCAACTTCTGCATGTGATTTGAATGTACATTGTATCTCGGATAATAGGAAGAGGTAAAATATTCCCATATAATTATTATAATGAGCAAGGGAAAGAAACTCAGGCATTTTGGGTGGGCAGACGAAGAGATAACTCACATGGGCCTTTGCACCAGGGCCATTCCACAGTATTTGGGCCATGGAACTCTCAATTCTTAATTACTGAAAACTTACAAGATCATTGCATTTTGCCATTATTTATTAACTAAAGTAGAAAATAATATGATTTTGAAATGTCGGCACACTCATTATCATTAATTAGCTGAAATGTTTTGATATTTCCAAAACAGTCAAAACGCAATTCACAATATTTTATAAACTTCTGAGTTCAAGTTCAATACAACTAGACAGTATATAAATGAAAAAAAATTCTGAACTGCAAGTTTTCTTTGTTCTATTTCAATAATAACAAGTGTCACGGATGGAAAAATTATGTCAGGGAGGGGAATTAAAACTTAAAAAGCTGTTAAAATTACTTAGAAATTGCATAAAATGTATAATTTTCATACATTCAATACAATATATTATGTTGTTTGTACCCAAATCAGATCATTGTAACCTCTGAGCATGCTCATAGCAGCAATGCATTGTGGGCAAAAGTTAATTTGAGCATGCTCATACAGCCCCGCCAAAAATCATTGGGACATTTACCACGTCCGTACCTCGTGCAATGACCAGGGTTTTTCCTCGGTAAACCCCGGTAATTTTTTTGTGGTCGCCGTGGTCGTTTTGAAAACGCTGTGGTTGTTTTGAAAACGCCTCTGTCGTTTTGAAAACGCCGTAGTGATTCTTGCATGCAGCGCTAACAGAGGTCGTAACTGAGGTTCGGGATTCAGTGTACATGTGTCGACTTGAACAAGTGAGATTGTGGCGAACTACATGTAGTCAGTGCTGTGGAGTGCACACAACACACAAACAAAAACGACAGTACATCGAACTGTGAGCTTTACGGGAATAAACTGTGGCGAACTAGTTGGCGGTGTAGCATGCCGAGTTTGAAGAAGTTTGTTTTAGAGTGAGAAACAATGGCGCAGTTGAAGTAGTGAACCAGACGAAGAATAAAATGTTGATGTGAATTAGAGAGCGGAAAAGTTAAAGCTTTTTTTAATGGCAGTGTGAAACAAATTTCTTTAACTCAGCAAGCTAGAGTGACAAACAATGGTGCCGTTGAAGTCGTGAGCCAGTCAAAGAATAAAATGTTGATATGTATTAGAGAGCAGAGGCCGAGAAGTTGAAGCTTTTTTTAATGACGGTGTATCGTGCCGAGTTTGAAGAAGTTCGTTTTAGAGTGACAAACAACGGTGCCATTGAAGTCGTGAACCAGACAAATGTGTATTAGCGAGCGGAGAAGTTTTTAAACAGTGTCTGCCGAGTTTCAAGATGCTTCTTTTAGAGTAATCAACAGTGGCGCTACTTTTTTGTTGTTCTACTTCTCCAGAAGGGAAATATCACTTCACCAAAAGTGAAATTTTACTTTCCAAAAGAATTTTCATTTCGGCTCTAAGCTGTGGCAAGCGCCTTGGTTGATGACCTCAACATACAAACCGCTGCGTTTTCAAAAACGCCGCAGTCATTTATGCGATGACCTCGGCAGAAAACCGCGGCACCGTGTCCGATGACCTAGGTTTTTCCACAGTCGGAGGTCCCTATAATTGTAGCAGCAATGCATTGTGGGCAACCTTTGCCTTTGCCATGTACTCCATGGAAATGTAACTAGTAATAAGTTTGATTTCTCGTAGATTGACATTTACAACCTTGTTTATGTTCCCAGGATAATTACCTAATGTTATATAAGTTAAATTAATATTCCAGTGGGATTAATTAAGACAAAATTGGTATGGCATTGTTATGGGACAAAACTTTCCCCTCCGTGACTTTCCCTCTGTGATGCTGGTCCTTTTGACTTACCTCCTAGCTGGAGAACTTAGAGAAATTACACATTTGATTATTTGATGTCATTGGTTAGTTGATGAACTAAATGTTTAATAAAACTTGTGTTTCAAGTTGTAGCTTTTATATATTCACAGTAATTTGGGGTTAGTTTTGGAATTGTACTTTTTGTGACTTCTCTGTTCTCCTCCGTGACAGATAACATTAAAAATAATATCTCCCTGGGTATTTTATGAAACATTTTGAAATTCATCACACCTAAAGAGCTATTGAAAATGGTATACATGATGGTTCAAAAGTTTGTTTAAATTGAAGTATCTAATCGTTAGGCAGCTTTCAATCTTGTGATTTTCCCCTCCGTGACATGCAAAATACTGTGGAATTGCCCACCAGCATGAGGAAGTGAGAGCAAATATGTTCCAAGAAATATGAGAAACTTTCAGATTTCATTGGGAGAGATTTTAGCTTTCCATGTTTTCTTTTCTTAGAACTTGTGCAAGGATATGAAAGCTATGAAAAGTAAAAAACGAAGAGTCAAAAATGAATACAATAAAAGTAGCCGTAAAATGAAGAACTCAAACTCTAAACTCATGTGCTTGGTTTGCACATTGAGTAAACAAGTTTATCAATAAAAATATTCTTTTTTAGGAGAAAACCAATATTGATTTGTAAATAAAACTGCATAAATTTTACATAATGGTTAACCACCTTTTGGCCAGTATAGTGTCCATGAATATTGGTTTTGGCATTACTAGAATAGTTCCCAATAATTCTGTTTCTTTCATCTACATGTAACCCAATCGAATTGCAATGGTTTACAGCAAAGTATGTATGAACCACTGTGGTCTTACTAAACTTTCTTCACACTCACAAGAAATTAGTTCAATCATGGCTTTCAAAATTATCTAATCATGCTGTCAACACACTTACACTGTAGTGCTCTGAAAACATATCATCCACTCCAAACATTTCACCATTCTTGGCAGCTGGCTTTTCCTCCTTGGCCTCTTCACTATCATTGTTTTCCAATGCCTGCATCACCTTCTCCTCGTTCATATCATCAGCATGCTGACTGGAAGACAGGGCAATGTCTTTCTCAAGGTCTTCAGTAGCACGTTTCTCAACAGTGTCACTGTCGTCACTGTCACTGCTGCTGCTATCAGAATCAGAGTCTTGTGATGATGTGCGAGATGTTACAGATGTGACGATGGACTCAGGATTAGAAGGAGCTGCCCCCGGACCCAAGTACTTGTTCACAATCACTTGCCGCTGCAATCTACGTCGTTCTATTATCTTATCCTCATCTTCTTCATCAGATTCCAATGCAAAATTGTAGAGTTCATTGCTACAAGACAAGAAGGCAACCTTAAATAAGTATACAGTACCACTCAAAACTTTACCAGTTTTACTCAGTGATAGCCAACGACGATCGCCACAACAATGCCTTTTGTATCATTGCAGATAAATTTATTAATTTTACAAGGATGATTAGAAGTACATTTATATGGTAAAAGAAATTTTACTTGATTGAAAGGACAGCTAAAATTAAATTAGGTTAAGCGACCTTATTTAATGTCAGTAACTCGTAATAGACTTGAAAGACTGATAAATGTGAGGCAGATGGGAGACCTACGATTTACATGTAACATCCTTATCCGAAAAGGTCTAACCATTTGCAGTTCATGAACGAGATTTCACAAAGGCAGCACCTTCTACTCAGTTATTTTAAGACCCTGAGTGTTGGTCCGGCCAGGGTTTGAACACGCAACCTCCTGCACAACAGACCGGTGCTAATACGAGTTAACTGGGAGGTGGTTAAAGATTGCCTGAGCAACAAATCTGCCACAATGTGTGACCTTTGCCATGGTTTTCAAGTGTAAACTATCCAACTGTGAAGTTGGTTTTTTAGACTTTATTTTCAGACTCTGTTGTCTAATCAGCGACATCTCTGAAAACAATGAAATATACATTTCTGTGATGCCATCCAATTTATTTTGTATCACGCCTATGATTGGCTGCTGCTGAAAAAAGGCGGGAAAAAGCAATAACTATTCACGGTTTGAGTATCCTTACTGTAAAGAGATGCCTGCACACTTGGATATTTTATTCAAAAATTCATGAATAATTAAGGAAGCAAAAAGAAAAGAAATCAATGACTGTGAAGACATTTTACCGGTATACCCTGATAAAATTTCATCCTAATTTATATAAACATTTAGCTTGGATTTTCTCGGCCAAAATAAGTCGTATCGCCAAAATAACTGAAAAAAAGGTCTCTTTACCCTCTTTACATGTGAATGTTTTTGAAGTCGTTTAATAAACTCGCAGCAAATTTTGGGCCTTGATCAATGAATTTCTAATTAGGATTATATAAAATTTCATCCTACTAAATATTTTTTTTATGTCATTCCCTTGAGATGTGAATCTTTCTTTCATTGCATTCTTAATGCGTTTTTAATGCAATTAATAAAGGCCTGTAGCTTTAGCCTGTAGCTAAAATATTGGAAGACTGAATCGATCCTGGTTGCATTATTCTTTATGTGTGTGGGCTGCCTGCCAGCACACCTTTGCCATGCGAGCATGGTTGCAAATTGATCGAAATAAATTATCACTGTTTGCGATTTCTAAAATTGTAATTCATTGTCTCAAATTAGGACAATAAAGTTCTCTTGCTGTTAAATAAACCCACTTGGCCGCTAGGTGTGTAGCCTATTTATTATTCTAATAATTATACATGAGAACAACTACATGTACCAGCCAGAGGCCTCAGTTTGTACCCAGTTGAATATTCTCATGAGTAGTAAGTCTTAAAGTACCTACAACTGTATAACCCTTCTTGCAATTTTTATAGCTATGAATCTCCGAAAAGTTTTGAGTACTTCTGTGAAGAAAGTTTTGGCTTACAGTGAATACTTTATGTTGAAATCATGTAATTTAGGGTGTTTAGAGCTAGTCACTAATTTTGGGTTTTATAAATACATCACCGCTTATCCAAATCCTAACCCTACAATTTTATCCAATGCATGCGCACTACAAATAAAGTCGGACTTCGAAAATGTTGTCAAGTTGCACGATTAAGAAGCAGGAAACTGTGAACTTTAAGCGACTTTTATAGAGTTAAAACCAAACTAAAAGAAAGCCAGAGAATAGGATTTCACCTCTCACTTTATATTTAGAAGAAAATTTATGGAGGATCTCTGACACACTGTTTATATAATAGACTGCAGTCTGCAGTGCAGATGTTGTCTCTTGAGTCGGAGCAAAATACTTTGGCAAGGAAATTATGGAAGTAAGTACCTGTCAGCAAAAAAGTGGTGCACAAAGGAATGATTTTCAAAATGTTATCCTGTCATCACAAGACTGAAAGTGCCAAAAATAGCTGTGAATGAAATCAGTCTCGGGCAGATATTATTATGTGTATAAAACTCACAAAGTTATCAACTGTCAGTGTCAGTTTTGTTGCATTGTACAACTCACTACAGCTACAAGCATAGTCACCGGCAAGCACCATTAGCCCTAACATTCATTGATAAAAGTGGATGTTACGTATTTTCGCAATTGTCTATGATAACGTGAACAAAAACATGAGTAAACTGTACACCTACAAAACCATTATTTCCCTGCACTAGACGTATTTTTCATTAAAGTACAATAAAGTAAAAGAATAACAAAAATCACTGTATATGCTTATTCAATTGTCATGAGAACTAATCTAAATCCTAACCCTAAATTTAAAAACACCCTCACCGTCCACAACGGGTGCTCACTAATTTAGGGTGTTTAGAGCTAGTCACTGAACCACACAGACTACATGATTGTATAACCCTTCTTCCATAGTCCTGTTAACTAATCCAAATCCTAACCCTACATTTAAAAACACCCTAACCGTCCACAATGGGTGCTCACTAATTTTACCATCAGTAAACATAGGTGCTTAATATCTTTTAAAAAGACAGTATTTTTTACAATCTTGAAAAAATTGCACCAGTGCAAAATAAAATTGAACCGGTGCAAAAAAAATTGCCCCACAACATATATTCTCTATAAATCAATGTTGTTGTGATAGAAAGGAGCCATGGAGAATAATACATTAATAATAATAATAATAATGGCCATATTTATATAGCGCCATATCGCCACAGTTCATGCCGCTTTACATACAATGTATCACAGTGATTTTTTTTGGACTGGTTATGGCGCTAATAGCTGCCACACAGTTTACAATGTTGAGTGTGTGGTTAGTGCAATGGCCAGGCTGCTGTACCGGGTGACAATCCCCTTTACTTTTCTGAGTAGTACAACAGGTTCTTTCATGTCCCCTTCAAATACTGACTAGAAGTGGAAGGAGACAAGGCCAACAGCTTATAAACGTCCCTGCCCAAGGACACGACCGGGATTCGAACTCCCGACCTCCCGCACTCTAGACCGTGCTCTACCAACTGAGCTAACCAGTCCAATTTTTTTTGCACTGGTGCAATTTTTTCAAGATTGTAAAAAATTACAATTTTGTACAACTGTCTTTTTTAAAGATATCAAGCACTTATGTTTACTGATGGTAAGGGTGTTTTTAATTGTTGGGTTAGGATTTGGATTGGTTAACAGGACTATTGAAGAAGGGTTATACAATCATGTAGTCTGTGTGATTTAGTCACTAGCTCTAGACACCCTAAATTAGTGAGCACCCGTTGTGGACGGTAAGGGTGTTTTTAAATGTAGGGTTAGTATTTGGATTGGTTCACAGGACTATTGAAGAAGGGTTATACAATCGTGTTGTCTGTGTGGTTTAGTGACTAGCTCTAAACACCCTAAATTAGCGAGCACCCGTTGTGGACGGTTAATGGTGTTTTTAAATGAGATGACGTCTACCCAGGAATCGACCCAGGCTTTGACTTACAGTACCACCCAGAAGTACGTTAATTTTTTTTGCGTGTAACGCATGCAAAATTCCGTGCATGTAGTACACTCATTTGCGTGTACTACACGCACGGAATTACACGCACGGAATTACATGCACATGAAGAGAAATTAATTTTGTCTGGGGAATACACGATTACCATTTTTAACAATTGTTTGTGTGTTCAACTTCCAAATAAAGCACAGCGGCACCGACTAGTTCGCCAAAGTTGATTCCCGTCCAATTCATCACACACTTCAAGCTGCAGTCTTGTCTGTTTGTTCGACGACATTTAAAGGAGCTCATTTAACCAAGATGCATTGCGAGTCACTGTTATTGTTTTCATATGGGAAACTACTTGAAATCGGACAGCTGCCAATCAGAAAATGTGATATCGGGCTTTTTATAAATAGAGTTTACGAGTTGAACTGAATGGCCGAGATCGGCGGGGAGATCGGTTGCCTTTATACTTGAAGAAATATAATAGAATGAGCGGAATTACTACGGTTCTCCGATAAAAATTCCTCGACGTGATGCTAGCAATCGATCTCATGCTCGATCTAGCGAACCAATTTGTCCAACTTCTGGACCAAGTTCCAGCGATGCAGATCGTGTGGCAAGGAAATTAATCAATTCTACGATAGCGTTATACATTTAGAGTTCTTTCATTTCTAGGCTTGTGAATGCAAGAATGTGTAGTCGAAAGAAAGGAGCTAGGTTGTCCCTGCCAAAATGCTGGTTTGAAATGTTGAAGTACTGTTTGCCACATTCTATTTGTGTTCAAGGGTTGTGCGTTCTTTCTCCATACCACATAATTTTTGACTCGCCAATGCAATATGCAAATTTGAAATCAAATTTGAGGAATCGAATCCGTATAATGTTATTGTTTGTTAGCCTGAATTTCAGCCGGTTTGTGTCATTTTAAAAGCCCCTTGACTTCTGTTAATCGTACATTGGATATGCTGGGTAAAAAAATAATCGATCAAACAGTTTTCTGAGCGCCCAGCGGCACTTGATTGAACTTGAAGTTTATTCATCAGCAAAGAAACATTTATAAAATAGGTTTCCACTTTACAGCCGCTCATGCAGATATCAACACAACATTTCAATTACTTTAATTATCTCAGCGTTGTCCATGTACATTGAGCAAAAACCAAGACTATAAGACTAAGAGAGAAACTGCGAGATTTGTAATCTTGCATGTATCGCGTGTGTACCGCGTACTCGAGTCTTCAGTCAAAGCAATTTGCTTTAAATGTTGTAAGTGTCCGAAAGGCTCAGCTCTTCTGACCTTTAAATTTCTTGTCATTTAGGTCTGCGGGCCGATCAAGCCAATGTAGAAAGGCTCTGGTTTGGATAAACTGTAGGAATTACGATCAAACAGTCGGCTAACTCCAGTACAGGCTCTAGTAATAATTTCACTGACCAAAGGCGACTCCAGAGTACATTCAATATTTCTCCTGGCAGGTGAAAATTCGGAAATATATGACTGAACACAAAAACTAATAAATAAGGAACATTTTCCCCTATAAGTAATCAACTGGTATGCCCCTGTGAGACCGATGGAATAGGATTTGTTTCAAGAAGCTCTCCAGAGCCATTATCGGGGGCCCCAAAAATGGCGGTTCGAGAAATTTGAGCTCGCAATGCATCTTGGTTGAATGAGCTCCTTTAAGGCTGAACTCTCATTGTTTCACACTTAATTCTAGCCAACGTCTTGTCTGTTTATTCTACTCAACGGCAAACGCCTAATAGTGCCGGCAAAACTTTATTTTCGTTTCACACTTCAAGCCAGCATCTTGTCTGTTTATTCAATACTGCCGGCAAAAGTTTATTTTCGTTTCACACTTCAAGTCAGCATCTTGTCTGTTTATTCTACAGCAAACGCTAATGTGACGGCAAAAGTTTATTTTCATCACACACTTCAAGCAATGGTCTTGTCTGTTTATTCTACGACAAATGCCAATACTTCTGGCAAGAGTTTATTTTCGTTCACGCTTCAAGCCAACGTCTTGTCTGTGTATTCTACAGCAAACGCTAATGCGATGGCAAAAGTTTATTTTCATCACACAATTCAAGCCACGGTTTAAACACCACAAGCAATCCGTTCGAACGCCACAAAGAATTTGTTCGAACGCTACAAGCAATCCGTTCGAACGATGCACTCAATTCGTTATTCCATCGCAGCCTGTGGAGCTTTCACGAAGGACTAAAAATTTAAAAAACGTTCTAATGGATAATCTTTACATTTGTTCATTCTGTCACCAAAAGGCAGGATTGCATTACAAAACACCGTCCCAGCGCTGGTTTGGTGTTTTTAGTTCATCTGATAAACTTTAGCTTCTGTAGTTTCAACTCATATCTTTCCATCCTTCAGAATTTTTGTTGAAGTAATTGCAAATGTTTTCAATTGAAGAAGCCAGCTTTAGCTTTTTGGAGATACAAAGATTCTCTGTTAACATTACTTTCAATTCAGCCGTGGAGAATGATTGTCTGTTTTTTTACACAACAAGACCTCTAAGAGTGCCGCGAACTTCGCGGGAAGTGTGATTTTATTGCATTGTAGTTTAAATCACCACAGAGCTTCTCAACTTTGCTGGCAAATGATAACGTCTACTAAACAGAACATTCTGGAGTTCTTTTTATTTAATGTGGATCCGTTTCCAAAAGTAATGAGGTCCGAGTTTTGAATTGTGACATTTTCCGCAAACTGATTTGAATAATCAATGACTCCGCAGTGTTTGTTTTGCTTTGAGATCGCACCAAATATTCTCTACGGATAAAATTTTCTTTTAGAAATCGAGATGGTTACAGAATCAAACGTCTTGAAAGTTTTTACTTCATTTGGGTATCTGAACAGTTTCCACCTGGTGCGAAAAATGGTTTGAGTCCATTCAGTTTTAATTTGTTGTCTGTTAAAGTGCCTATGAAGCTTATTTTTTTATTTTAGATATCAATTCTACATCAAGTGAATAGTACAACGGTACAATATATCTTGCTTTGAATGCTGTGCCGCTGAGTTAAGGAGGTTTTAATATCCAAAATGCTAATTACATGACGTCAGGGGAGGTATCTGCAATCACTTCTTAGTGGTTGTGAATGGGCGTTTCTACTGATATAGGAAAACAAATTTCTAACATCATTTTATTTCAACCATGGGTATAACACTGATAATTTAAAAAAATTGTTTAATTGTAACATAACAAATTGTATAATAATTGATGCCTCCCCTGACGTCATGTAATTAGCATTTTGGATATTAAAACCTCCTTAACTCAGCAGCACAGCATTAAAAACAAGATATATTGTACCATTCTACTATTCACTTGATGTAGAATTGATATCTAAAATAAAAAAATAGCTTCATAGGCACTTTAATATTAGCGTGAGAAAGGCACTTTAATATTAGCGTGAGAAAGGCACTTTAATATTAGCGTGAGATCGTACAAACCATGTCGAACTTTTGCAGTCTTTGTGATGTTAAATTGTTCGAACGTTTGGGCAAGCCATCCGAAAGTATAGGGCAAGCCGTTCAAACGTTTAGGGCAATTCGTTCGAACGTTTAGGGCAAGTTCGAACGTTAAGGGTAATCTGTTCGAGTTTTAAATCAGACCGCCTGAACGCTTACAACAAGCTGTTCGAACGCATGCAGGAAATAGTTCAAAAATTAAAACTTGCAAGAAGGGTTATAGGCACTTTAAGACTTTGACATTCAAACTACAAATGTACAAGGGACTTTGAAATGCCTCAGCCCTGTTAAGACATATTTATACTGGAAACTAACATGATGTCAACAGTAAAGAAATGAAGTGAAATCTTAAAGAAAAAATCCCACCTCCAATGTAGGGTCCAAAATTGTGCCTTATTTGGCGCCAATGCGACTAAATTTTGAATGTTGGCAACCAAAATTTCAGAGTTAGTCGCCAGCTGGCGACTTACCTAAAGTCTTCACAATGTTTTCACAATGTCCAGAAGTCACATGATGTTCTAAGTAAATTTAGCCAATAAAACATGCCAGCAAATGTTCTTTTTCGAGTGTCACTTGAAACTTGAAATGTGGCAACCACAATAATTGGTACAGTATTTTGGTGACTAAAACATTTTGGCTAGTTGCCAGTTGGCTGGCACCTATGTGAAAAAGTTAATTTCGGACCCTGCAATGGGATTCAAACCAACTTTCTCAGATGCCATAGATTTCTAGCCCACCCCCTTACCAACTACACTACTGAATCACTTGCCCAAAAAGAAGAAGAATCCATGAGCACAACTGTACACAATAGTCCAACAATACTCTTACAGTGCGACAATCTCGTACCCAGATCCCATTTGTTTCTTACTGCGCATGCTCAACGAAAAAATAGGGCTCTGGAAGAATCCGATTTTTGTGTATTCTGATTGGCTGTTCTGAACAATGCAATTTCACCGGAAGTCAAACAGCTTTTTGGGAGTTGGACAAAGGCATTGGAAATTAGGGGAAATATCTAAACGCTAAAAACCGTTGGATTTTACCTAAATGGATGCCGTTAAAAATCTTCAGGGATTCTTAGATATTTGCTTGCATCCTATCGGGAGTTCATATCACTTCACGGCCAACACACATCGCATACAGTACATGAATTCTCAGAATTCGAAAATCGAACCCAACTGGATTTACCGTAACAGCCGGATAGGTAATACTACACATTCCCATATTAACAACAATATTCGTAAGTGCTCTATAGGCAGAAGTGGCATTTTCCGATCTCATAAACTTGTGCCGACAGGCGCTGATCGCTTAAATATAAGCGTTTGTATGGGAATACAACGAACTCCAGCCTTCAAGGAGCTAAAATACGAGACTCGTACGTCAAAATGCCTTGACTCGCTTCTACGGTGTATTCAGTTGCTGTTTGTGTGGTCATCAGGCTCAGGTAAGGCGATTTCAGCGAGTTTTCGATCCACATGAATCCTCGATCTTGTGTACTGAAATCTGTGATGTCTGATCATGAATCCACCGTACGATATTAAAGAAACACGAGCCTGATGCATGAAAATAAAGCCTTAAAATCGAAACTAAAAACGGCAGAAGATGAAAGAGACTCCCTAAGGCTTGCCCTGACGCTAGTAAGCAAAAGATCACTATCAAAATACCGGGTGAACTTCCAAATCTAAACCAAAACCTAGGCCTGAGGCGCTGAGCGAGAATACGACTTCTCAGGGTGACGTAATGATAAGCATGCGCAGAGTTGCTGGAAGTCCGTGATTCGCGGACTTCCGGATCGGATTCTTCCAGAGCCCTATTTTTTCGTCGAGCATGCGCAGTAAGAAACAAATGGGATCTGGGTACGAGATTGACAGTGCGACTACTGAAACCGGGGCCACTTAGATAACGAGAACCAATCACATTGCAGAACGAAAACAAAGGTTACTTGAGCCAATCAGTGTTGATTACAAGACAATAGCATTTTCAACTTGCTCGAGCTGTGATCCGGTAAAAGACGAATTTGGTGGAGTAGTTCTGAAGTCCAAGTCTTTCGAATGAAGAAAATTGCATAGATGTGATAGGATTTATACTTTGGAATGTTTTATTTTCGTTTTGCAATGTGTTTAGTTCTCATTCTCTAAGTGGCCCCAGTTACTGTAGTCGCACTGTAATTACAAACAATAGAAACAATGCTTTCATAAAACATATGGTACAGTTCAGCATTGTTACAGTACGTTTACATACAACTACATGTACAGGTTTGTACTTACTCTGATTCAGACTCATTTTTTCTGGTGAGACCCTCGGAGAAACTCCCCTTGTACCTGTCAGAGGACCGTCTTCGGCCTCGTCTTGACCTGGGTGACCTTGAACCATTTCTCTTAGGGGATCTACCCCTCCTTCTGGGTGACCGGCTTCTTCGAGAGAATCTTTGGTACCTTTGAGGAGAGCTACTCCTCCTTCGACGTGGAGACCTTCCACGATTCCCTCTATCAAAAGTCTTAAAATCTTTATCTCTCGACCTGCTTCTCTTTCTAGCTGGACCTGGGCTCCTGTCTCTAGATTGCCTGGAGGATGAACGAGGGCTGCGCTCTTGGGACCGACTTTTTATCCTAGATAAAAGGCTTTTATCTTTCTTTCTTAATGAGGAACTAGGACTCTTTTCTCTAGACCGGCTTCTCTTTCTGGAAGACCTATTAGGGCTCCTTGAACTCGACTTTCTACTGTGTTCTTTGGACTTAGAGTCATCATTCTTCACACATTCTGCTGATCTAGATCTTGATTCTCCAATCTTTGACCTCGACTGCTTTTCTCCATCCTTTGATGATGACCTCTTGGAACTCTCTCTATAAGAGGTTTTATCTTGATCCCTAGGTCCTGACAACTTATCTTTGTCTCTAGACAGTGATGTGTCAAGATCTTTTGAAGACTGCCAAGGGAGTTCATTTGATCTTGCTCTCTGACCCCTTTCTTCAGATATAGATTTTCTAGTACGCTCTTTAGACCTTGACCTCCGATCCCTTGATTTCCTATTAAGATCTCTGGATCTCCCATCGTGATCCCTTATTTGTGATCTTTCCGTCTGATCTTTTATTTTGGACGTTGAATCAAGATCTCCAGGTTTTGATCTCCCCTCACTACTTCTTTCTGGGGAATGACTTTTTCTTGACAATGTTGTCCTTGAAGGGAAATCTCCTCTTGATTTTTGATTTGGAGATCTAGATCTCCTTTCATCAACCTTTCTCAATACATCTGTCTCCTTTGAAGTCCATCTCTCTGGCAACCCATCCTTTTCCCTTTCCCGATGTGACCTTTCATCTCTCCTAACTCTTTCTCTTGCTTTTTCTAAGTCAGAAAAACTTCTATCAGCCTTATATTCCAAACTGCTTCTTGAACTTTTATGTTCACTTCTATCTGGAGTTCTTTCTTTCCTAGATCGATAATACTGCTCAGATCTATCTTTACTGCCTAAACTATGATGATCAGAAACTTTCAGGTCGGATAAATCTCTCTTAGTACTCGAAATACTGAGTCTATCATTCGTCCTGCTAGAAATATCCAAAGAGGAACTTTGTCTTTCTCTTGAACTCTGCCTTCCTTCGTCTCCATCCCTTGAAGAATACTTATCCTTACTGGAACAGCTATCTTTTCCATCTCCATCCACTGCTAACTGCTGTTGTAAATAAACTTTGCGTTTTTCGAGTTCTTCTAACTCACCTTCTATGGACTCAACTCGAGCTTTCTTTTGAAAGGGTTCTGCCTGAGCTTCAGAATCTTTTTCGCGTCTATGGCTATGCTCTTTATGCTTATGTTTGTGGCGGTGTCTGCGGTATTTGTCTTCATCAGATTGTTTGTGGTGCTTGTGATGGTGCCTATGGTGGTGCTTGTGTTTCTTTTTCTTCTTCTTGTGCTCGTGCTTGCGTTCTGACAAAGAAGAACTTTGGCCAATTTTGCGGCCATTTTTAGAACCATCTGCCGACGAATCGCTGCCAAAAAAAACACGAACAATACATATAATAACTTAACTAACATGACACATGAACAACCTGACCATTGAATGAGAGCGTTATACCCACCTTTCGGAGCTGTGTTCTTCATTTTCGGCCTTTTTTGACAGTTTTTCGTTGCCATTCTCTTCCAATATCGCGATGGCCGCCATCTTCTCTTTGGCCATGTGATGTGACGTCATACCCCAGGACTTCTCGACCAACACAATTTTTGCTTTCCGGAGAGGGGTAAGTAGGACTAAAATGAAAGTGCAAAACAATTAATTTTTCATTTGCTTATTATTAAAATAACAAGATAACTTCTCAATTTTAGTATCATTCTAACTGGATAAGTATAAATACGGTGTGATTACGCTTCACTACGTCTAGCGTTTTTTAATTCTTAAAATCTACCGATACCCTCCCGGATAAAACTGTTTCTGTCACTGTTTTGCTGCAATACAAGTCTCGTGATGCGGATACAATTTCCTTTCCTTTGCACTTGGCTCAACATTCTCCCGCTCTAACCAATAGCTTTGTTGCAAAAGAGCTAGCAATGCCAAGATTGGTTATTCTGGCTTTCGTTTTGTCGGCGGTAGTTTTGGGATGCAAAGCACTGCCTCACGAAACAGTGCGTCGTCTCAATGATCTCGATCCAAGAACAGCCAGAGGATTATTACCTCCCAACACATTCCACGGTCACAGCCTGGTACATGCATTATTTCCCAACGTAACCGATGATTGTCTTTGGGCACTTGGGAATTTGACATCCAACAATTCTACTTTAAGTAAATGTAAGTACATGTACTATTAGAACAAGAGGCCCTGAGGCAGCCCGAGAATTGGTTCACTACTGATGCTCTTGTGATACAAATATCTCGAAAAATGGCCAAAATATGTTTCCGGAAATTCTCCATAAAAGCTCTAAATATCTCGTAAAATTCCCTAAATATCGCCATACATATCTATGTTATTTTAACGTTTATGCGAAGATTTGCCTTAATATTGTCTATGAAGCGTTACACAAACCAACATGTTGTGAAAACGGTTTTATTGGATACATACTTGTGGTACAAACTTGTTAAATGTCAGTAATTTAACGTTTGATTAATACATGCAGTGTGTACAAAAGATATTTGTGATAAAGACAAATTAAACTTGCTGACTTGCTAAACCCACCCCAACAAAGTAACACCACTGGATAGTTATATTGCTGGCTCGGGTACATCAAGAAAAAAACGCCAGAAAACCCCCAAAGTATGCTTTAAAAGTCCTAAATTTTCCAGAAAATTACATTTTTTTCTAAATATCTTGGAATTTTCTAAATATCCCAGGAGCTTCTAAATATCTCCCAAAATATCCGGATATTTGTATCTAAGCCTATTCGTTACCCACGTATGCCCGGGGGGTCAGGTTTCGAAATGATAACCTGCTGTACATGTTCATTTCAGCCACAATTTCTTTCAATTCTGTAGTTTAATATTACTTTCTTTTCAATATTAGTTCCTTGAGGATCTTTAGAATTATAAAAACTTGGTGTGGGTGTTGTTGATTGAAGTGCAGTGGTTATTCGGGGAGCCGAGGTGGCGCAGCTATTCGGGGAGTTGGGGTGGTGCAGTGGTGAAGCACCTTCGCCTCTCACCTCCGTGGCCCAGGTACCATATGTGAGTTGACCCAGGTTGAGAATCTTTCCAAGATCTTGGGAAGATCTTTCCAGGATCTTCCCAAGATCTTCCCAAGATCTTGTCAAGATCTTACTTATTTCTTGCAAGATCTTGTCCAAAGACCATGCAGGATCCTGTATACGTAGGATCTTACAGGATCTTACAAGATCTTTGCAAAGATCTTCATATGAGTCACATTTTAGGATTTGGTTTTTCATGTAGTGTTTCTGTAGTGCACTACAAAACGCTACAAAATGAGTGTCTACCATAGAACGTTGCAAAGGACACTGCAAGCCAACTCGATGCTACGTTCAGCCTCGCTTTCATGTCAAACTCGATTTTCTCAAGTTTGACAGTTTACCCAAAATAAATATTCAATATGACAGTGATATAAAGTCTGGATTATGGGAAAATGCTCTGACGTGTTACGAAAATACATCATATTTACAGAACGCTACAAGCACTACAGAACGCTACAAGCACTACAGAGCACTACAAGCAGTACAGAACGCTACAAGCACTACAAGCAGTACAGAACGCTACAGAGCACTACAGAACGCTACAAGCAGTACAGAGAACTACAAGCACTACAGAACGCTACAAGCACTACAGAGCACTACAGAACGCTACAAGCACTACAGAACGCTACAAGCGCTACAAGCAGTACAGAACGCTACAGAGCACTACAGAACGCTACAAGCACTACAGAACGCTACAAGCACTACAGAGCACTACAAGCACTACAGAGCACTACAAGCAGTACAGAACGCTACAAGCACTACAAGCAGTACAGAACGCTACAGAGCACTACAGAACGCTACAAGCACTACAGAGCACTACAGAACGCTACAAGCACTATATACAGAACGCTACAAGCACTACAGAGCACTACAAGCAGTACAGAACGCTACAAGCACTACAAGCAGTACAGAGCACTACAAGCACTACAGAACGCTACAAGCACAACAGAGCACTACAGAACGCTACAAGCACTACAGAGCACTACAGAACGCTACAAGCAGTACAGAGAACTACAAGCAGTACAGAACGCTACAGAGCACTACAGAACGCTACAAGCACTACAAGCAGTACAGAGCACTACAAGCACTACAGAACGCTACAAGCACTACAGAGCACTACAGAACGCTACAAGCACTACAGAACGCTACAAGCGCTACAAGCAGTACAGAACGCTACAGAGCACTACAGAACGCTACAAGCAGTACAGAGCGCTACAAGCACTACAGAACGCTACAAGCAGTACAGAACGCTACAGAGCACTACAGAACGCTACAAGCAGTACAGAACGCTACAGAGCACTACAGAACGCTACAAGCAGTACAGACCACTACAGAACGCTACAAGCGCTACAGAGCACTACAAGCAGTACAGAACGCTACAAGCACTACAGAGCACTACAAGCAGTACAGAACGCTACAAGTACTACAGAATGCTACAAGCATGCACTACAGAAGGCTACTACAGGGCACTTACAGAACGCTCCCCCTCCTTTTTTCCCTCTTCTCTTCCTCCTTCCTCCCTCCCTAGGGCCACTACACGGGCTATAGAGAATGCTACAAGCACTACGTAACGCTACGAGCAAGCAAGTTAAAATGACAGGTATTTGATGATGCTACGACCTGGCTCATCAGTTACCTGGTATCAATTATGCCTTTTTCTTTGTAATTGCGTTAAGCACTCTGAATGATGAAATGGATATTGTATACAACAAAGGGACAACAATTGGGTAGTTTGGTTTATTGGTTTAACTCGCTTTAATAATTGTACTCTTTGCTATTTTATAGCTGGTTGGCTTTTGATGCCTGCTAACTTTAAGATGTAGACACAACACTCATTATAGAATAGATCATAAAATAGTACATATGCTCTGATTGCATGGGCTGTTACCCGTGTTTGCATGAGGAAATCAAACAACATGCAGACAATTGACTTCAAGGGAGCTTTTTCACTTTTTCACGTCTCTATAGGATTCACCAAGAGGTCCGTGCTCCCAGACTACTCTTTTACACTATTTTCTATTTCTTAAAATTTTAACTAAAGGATATTGGTCAAGGTGGCATTGTCATCCAATAGCACGCATACTGTTCGGCCGACTCGGTAGTAAACTCAACTTCTTTTATTTCCAATGGTTTACATCGATAAATACCCGAAAATCTAAACCTAAGAGGCGAAGAATACAAACTTCCCTCTGTTCAAAACCTTATCCCGACCCTCCTCGGTCTGCCTCACTCAGTTTTTCTTGCCTCAGCGGGAAAGTACAAAGCGCTAATTGGCTCAAACCGTTCGGTGTCCTATAACAAGCAAACTAATAATAACTAATCGATAGTCCTTCTAAACATTCCCCCTCCCCGCACTGGGGGGTTACATAATCCAACTCTGTGACCTAAGCAATCCCTAGTTACACTGTGTTGTCGCTCTGTAGCGGAACTAACTTATGGATAGGCCTAATGACAGTCTTGGTCCCGCACTGGACCTTTGCCACTCTGGTGTGACCGTCCCTACCAGGGTAGGTCTCCACAATTCGCCCCAAGGGCCAGCGTCCTCTTGGAAGATTGGGCTCCAGCGCAATCACAACATCACCTTCCTTCATGTTTTTCGTCACTTCATTCCACTTAGGTCTAGAGTTCAGCATCGGTAGATATTCTCTCATCCATCTCGTCCATACTCGTGAGATCAGCTCCTGTACCTTTCTCCAACGTTTACGTGGATTGAACTCCGTAGTGTCTACGTTCGCTGGGGCAAATTGCCCACCCATCTGCCCGTAAAGGAAGTGGTTTGGTGTTAACGGTACGTCATCCCTTGGATCCGCAGACTGGTAAGTTAATGGACGCGAGTTAAGAAGACTCTCAGCTCCACTAAAGACGGTGATAAGCTCCTCATCTGTCACATCACTGCTGCCTAAGACAGACTGCTTTGGAACAACTGATCTTGAGTGATATGTCATGAGAGTTCCAATTACTTCCTCTGTCGTCTTCGATGTGCACACCTCGGGCATCTCTCTAGGACGGTTTACCATTTTCATCTTTGGCCATTCACTGTTCTCCTTGGCCAACCACTCGGGGCCATTCCACCACAGAGTGCATGCGATTAGCTCAGAAGAGCAGACTCCTCTTGTGCACATGTCTGCTGGGTTCTGGTCGGTAGGGACGTGTTGCCACTGTGACGGCTCCGTAAACATCTGTATCACCCCAATTCGATTTGCCACAAACGGCCGGAAGTCCTTTCCTCGACCACGAATCCACCATAAGACATCAGTGCTGTCAGAGTAGAAAGTCACATCCTGCATCGGTATATCCATAACTCTCAACAGTGACTGTGTCAACCGCAAGCCTAAGACAGCACCCATCAGCTCCAGCCTTGGTACTGTTACTGGTATCAATGGTGCCACTTTACTCTTTGATGCGATCATTCTGCTTGTGACAGACTCATCTTCGTATTCACATCGAAGGTAGACAACAACACCATATGCTTGCTGAGAAGCATCAACAAAGGTTACTATCTCCTTAGACTTGACAGCTTGAGCACTTCGTAGGCAGCGAGGGATTTTTACCTCCTTCAGACTGTGCTGTTGGCAACCTCATCCTGTATTTCGTCATCCCAGTCATAGCCCCTTGTCCACAGTTCTTGAAGCAGAATCTTGGCCATAATGACAAATGGGCTTATAAGACCGAGAGGATCAAATATTGTGGCAATCTTTCTGAGTACATTCCGTTTGGTTATCTGTAACCCAGGGGATGGCGGTGAAGTGGAAATCGAGAACATGTCCTCGGTACTGTTCCATGATATCCCCAAAGTCTTAACAACTGGATCTTGGCCATCATTAATCATGATCTCGGTGGCACGGTCTTCCTCAGGTGTTACCGCAATCACCTTAGGTGAATTTGAAACCCACTTCCTGGCCTGCATGCCAGCTTTTCCCCAAAGGGCCTTCAGTTGGTTGTAGAGCTCAATTCCTGTTTCCTCATCTTCTACACTGTCGATCGAGTCATCCATGTATGTTGACTTGAGTACTGTTTCAGCAGCCAACGGATAGCTGTCTTGATGCCTTCGTGCATTCTCCTGGGCGACAAACTGGGATTCCATTGGAGCAGAGTTATTTCCAAAGACCACCCTACTGAATTCATACTCATCTGGGTCACGGTTGGTCTCGAGATCTCGCCATAGGAAACGAAAATACGGACAATCCTCTTCTCTGATCTGGATCTGAAGATACATTTCCTTGATGTCGCAAACTACAGCAACAGGATTGCATCGGAAACGCACTAGCACGTCAAACAGCTCTTTCTGCAACTTTGGACCTGCATGAATAACACTATTTAATGACACTCCCTCATACTTTGCTAAACAGTCAAAAACTATTCGCACTTTTGTTGTGGACTTGTTCATCCTGACGACTGGGAAGTGTGGTAGGTACCATGCATCAGATGCTTTTTCGGTTGTGGAGACTTTGCGCAAGTACCCTTTTTTAACATAGGATTCTATGATCTCTCGATACTCTTTTTCTACGACTCCATCCTTCTTCAAGTGTTTCTCAGTGCTACTGAGGCGGGAAATGGCCATTTTGCGATTATTTGGTAGCTTCGGTCTGTTATCCTTCCATGGCACAGCTATCTGGTATCTGTCATCAACATATTGCAAAGAATCTCCAACTTTCCTCAGAGCGGTTTTCTCTTCCTCAGTGTACACTTTGACAGCATCGGTTTCAGTTCCACAGCTCTCGATTTCCCAGAATCTCTTAAGAGTTTGATCCAGCTCACAACAAACACCAGCACTGGTGCTGCAACTTTGTACCGATTCCCTAGTCAACAAGGTTCGGATGACGTGTGACTGAGCCCCAGATGCTTCTCTACCATCAGGAGCACCAATACAGGTCCATCCAAGTGGACCAAGACGCGCAACCGGACCACCGGACTGACCACGGATGTCAACCCTCGAATAATGCAGATTGGTATTGTCCACACCAATCAACAAATCTACAAGCCCATCCTTGGCTGGTTTGGGGAAATCATATTCCACCAGATGGGGCCATTTGCTTTGGTTCTCTCTCCAGTCCTCAACTTCATATGCCCCAGTGACATTTCGAGGGCAGGTCTTCACACTTATCTCCTTGCTAAATTGACCATCATCACTTTCAATCATAACTTTGACCGGCATAGAGTGAAAAGTCTCAACCGAGTCGTTGAGAACGTGAACCTTAACCGGGTGGTAAGGTTCTTCCAAACCCAGCAAACCTGCAACCTCTTCATTTAGAAATGATTCATTTGAGGCATCATCTAAAATAGCATTGACTTTTACTTTCTTTCCATTAGCCTTTAACCACACAGGGATGGTTCTAAGAGAATAGGTTTTGACCGGGCCTTCAACCCCCTCCCGTGTGGAAACCAGGGCGTTATAGTTTGCTGCTTCGACACTTTTGGCCGGCTGTGGTGGTTTACTCACTGCCTCATGCAGTAGGCGGTGATGGTTCCGTTGGCATCCATCGATCTCACATTTCTGCGCTCGCCTACAGTCTCTTCCCTGATGATCATTAGCCAGACAACGGAAACACAATCGCTTCTCCTTTGCAATTTCCCATCGCTCATCAACGCTTTTTTCCTGAAACTGCCTGCACCTCCACACTCCATGATTGGTTCCAGAACAGTAGATGCAAGGTAACTTTTGCTTGAACGGTTGTTTCCCAGTTGCACTCTCCCTGCCTGTTACTTCTCTATTCTGCTCATCTGAACCAGTGAAAAATGACCGTGACTTATACCTATCAATGCTTCTCGGTTTCGGCATAGTCCCATCTCCCTTAGATTTGGACTCAAGCCCATGTGACATCTCCACTGCTTCCACTTTAATCCTAACTTCCTCCTTAAGCCAGTCCTTTAAACTCAGAACTGATCGAACACGACTATGCTCTCCCAACCATCGGCTGTAACTCTCTACCTGGCCATCCGCAAGCTTTTTAACTAACAAACTGTGCAGGGTTCCTTCCCCAAGTTCTCCATCACGACCCTCGGCCTGTAATTTAACAACAGTGATCCGTACCAAAATCTAAACCTAAGAGGCGAAGAATACAAACTTCCCTCTGTTCAAAACCTTATCTTGACCCTCCTCGGTCTGCCTCTCTCAGTTTTTCCTGCCTCAGCGGGAAAGTACTGAGCGCTAATTGGCTCAAACCGTTCGGTGTCCTATAACAAGCAAACTAATAATAACTAATCGATAGTCCTTCTAAACACATACTAAATGCAACAAGGTGCTGGTTTGGGTGTAAGAGTAAGGTACAATTGCAATATTTACAACACCGACATTTCCATTTGTAATCTCAGTGTGACATAGAATGCCCTTAATGCCTGATACAATGGAGAAAAAACTGAATAGTGTGTTTGGGGTCTGATAATTACACTTTACTTAAGATATTGGTAGCTGTGAAGTTGTCCCTGATTAACCTTCAAAAAGCAACAGCTTACTCTTACTATTTAGCATAACCAGGCAAACTTGAAATTTATTTGGCTAAACATGTCTATTGGTCCGGCAATTTCGAAGAACAAGTGTGTGTAGACAAACTGTACTTGCCCGAGAGAAAACTAAAATACTAAACTGATGGGCTTGTACGAAGCTTAAATGCACCGTTCTTCTCATACAATGGAGAAAACTGATTTGTGTGTTCTGGGATCTGATGATTACATTTTACATTATAAGCCTAAACAGTAACAATTTAAATGAAATTATAATGTTGAGAACTTAGCTCTCGGTCATTTTGTACGTGCGTTCGGTCCGTACGTCATAACCTCGAGCCAAATAGTTTCCCGTCCGGCCCTCCCACACAGTCAATATAAGTACATATTACTCGTTCCAGCAGAAAAGGTTAAAGCTGGGGGAAACTCTGCGAAAGCAAATAACGTTTCCCTAGATTTTTCAACCCTGGAAAATTGTGGATTTCCTAGAATTCGGAAATCCGGGAAAGCACGGAAAATTTTCGGGATAGCTAGGCATTTTCCGGGCTTTCCACGGATTTCCAGGTTTCCTTATATTCCGGCTTTCCCGGAACATCCCAGATTTTTTCGGGCTTTCCGCGGAATTTTACTCGCGCGGAAAGCCCGGATGGATAACGGGAAAGCGCAGAATATTTTCCGGGCTTTTTTTGCGGAAAACCCCGGCTTTTCCAGGTTTTCTTAAATTCCGTGGTTTCCCAGAATATCCCGGATTTTTCCGGGCTTTCCGCGGAATGTTACTCGTGCGGAAAGCCCGGATTGGCTCCGGGAAAGCCCGGAATATTTTCCGGGCTTTTTCGGCGGAATACTATTCAGTTTTTTCTCCATTGTATCAGGCATTCAGGGCATTCTATGTCACACTGAGATTATGAATGGAAATGTTGGTGTTGTAAATATTGCAATTGTTTTTATGTACTCTTACACCCAAACCAGCACCTTGTTTCATTTAGTATGCGTGCTATTGGATGACAATGCCACCTTGACCAATATCCTTTAGTTAAAATTTTAAGAAATAGTAAACAGTGTAAAAGAGTAGTCTGGGAGCACGGACCTCTTGGTGAATCCTATAGAGACGTGAAAAAGTGAAAAAGCTCCCTTGAAGTCAATTGTCTGTTGTTTGATTTCCTCATGCAAACACGGGTAATTAACAGCCCATGCAATCAGAGCATGTGTACTATTTTATGATCTATTTTACAATGAGTGTTGTGTCTACATCTTAAAGTTAGCAGGCATCAAAAGCCAACCAGCTGTAAAATAGCTAAGAGTACAATTATTAAAGCGAGTTAAACCAATAAACCAAACTACCCAATTGTTGTCCCTTTGTTGTATACAATATCCATTTCATCATTCAGAGTGCTTAACGCAATTACAAAGAAAAAGGCATAATTGATACCAGGTAACTGATGAGCCAGGTCGTAGCATCATCAAATACCTGTCATTTTAACTTGCTTGCTCGTAGCGTTACGTAGTGCTTGTAGCATTCTCTATAGCCCGTGTAGTGGCCCTAGGGAGGGAGGGAGGAGGAAGAGAAGAGGGAAAAAAGGAGGGGGAGCGATCTGTAAGTGCTCTGTAGTAGCCTTCTGTAGTGCATGCTTGTAGCATTCTGTAGTACTTGTAGCGTTCTGTAGTGCTTGTAGCGTTCTGTAGTGCTCTGTAGTGCTTGTAGCGTTCTGTACTGCTTGTAGTGCTCTGTAGTGCTTGTAGCGTTCTGTACTGCTTGTAGTGCTCTGTAGCTATTTAGTGCTTGTAGCGTTCTGTACTGCTTGTAGCGTTCTGTAGTGCTTGTAGCGTTCTGTACTTGTAGTGCTTGTAGCGTTCTGTACTGCTTGTAGTGCTCTGTAGTGCTTGTAGCGTTCTGTACTGCTTGTAGTGCTTGTAGCGTTCTGTACTGCTTGTAGTGCTCTGTAGTGCTTGTAGCGTTCTGTACTGCTTGTAGCGTTCTGTAGTGCTTGTAGCGTTCTGTACTTGTAGTGCTTGTAGCGTTCTGTAGTGCTTGTAGTGCTCTGTACTGCTTGTAGTGCTCTGTAGTGCTTGTAGCGTTCTGTAGTGCTCTGTAGTGCTTGTAGCGTTCTGTAGTGCTTGTAGCGCTCTGTAGTGCTTGTAGCGTTCTGTAGTGCTCTGTAGCATTCTGTAGTACTTGTAGCGTTCTGTAGTGCTTGTAGCGTTCTGTAGTGCTCTGTAGTGCTTGTAGCGTTCTGTACTGCTTGTAGTGCTCTGTAGTGCTTGTAGCGTTCTGTACTGCTTGTAGTGCTCTGTAGTGCTTGTAGCGTTCTGTACTGCTTGTAGCGTTCTGTAGTGCTTGTAGCGTTCTGTACATGTAGTGCTTGTAGCGTTCTGTACTGCTTGTAGTGCTCTGTAGTGCTTGTAGTGCTCTGTAGTGCTTGTAGCTAGCGTTCTGTACTGCTTGTAGCGTTCTGTAGTGCTCGTAGCGTTCTGTACTGCTTGTAGCGTTCTGTAGTGCTTGTAGCGTTCTGTAGTGCTTGTAGTGCTCTGTACTGCTTGTAGTGCTCTGTAGTGCTTGTAGCGTTCTGTAATGCTCTGTAGTGCTTGTAGCGTTCTGTAGTGCTTGTAGCGCTCTGTAGTGCTTGTAGCGCTCTGTAGTGCTTGTAGCGTTCTGTAGTGCTCTGTAGCGTTCTGTACTGCTTGTAGCGTTCTGTAGTGCTTGTAGTGCTTGTAGCGTTCTGTACTGCTTGTAGTGCTTGTAGCGTTCTGTACTGCTTGTAGTGCTCTGTAGTGCTCTGTAGTGCTCTGTAGTGCTCTGTAGTGCTCTGTAGTGCTCTGTAGTGCTTGTAGCGTTCTGTGGTGCTCTGTAGTGCTTGTAGCGTTCTGTAGTGCTTGTAGCGTTCTGTACTGCTTGTAGCGTTCTGTACTGCTTGTAGCGTTCTGTACTGCTTGTAGCGTTCTGTAGTGCTTGTAGCGTTCTGTAGTGCTTGTAGTGCTCTGTACTGCTTGTAGCGTTCTGTACTGCTTGTAGGGTTCTGTGGTGCTTGTAGCGTTCTGTAGTGCTTGTAGTGCTCTG
Organism: Actinernus sp. WN-2022; assembly: GCA_030867875.1. Taxonomy (NCBI): domain Eukaryota; kingdom Metazoa; phylum Cnidaria; class Anthozoa; order Actiniaria; family Actinernidae; genus Actinernus; species Actinernus sp. WN-2022. Next base: position 105,550,262 of record JAOWCC010000019.1, on the reverse strand, counting down.
TGGTGCTTGTAGCGTTCTGTAGTGCTTGTAGCGTTCTGTAGTGCTTGTAGCGTTCTGTACTGCTTGTAGCGTTCTGTACTGCTTGTAGCGTTCTGTAGTGCTCTGTAGTGCTTGTAGCGTTCTGTAGTGCTCTGTAGTGCTTGTAGTGCTCTGTACTGCTTGTAGCGTTCTGTAGTGCTCTGTAGTGCTTGTAGCGTTCTGTAGTGCTCTGTAGTGCTTGTAGCGTTCTGTAGTGCTCTGTACTGCTTGTAGCGTTCTGTAGTGCTTGAAGCGTTCTTTTCTCTTATTGTTTTATCTACACTTTAATAGGTAGAATGTAGATGAAAGTATCCTTATCCCGAGTCTCCTTAAATGTACATGAAAGCGAGGCTGAACGTAGCATCGAGTTGGCTTGCAGTGTCCTTTGCAACGTTCTATGGTAGACACTCATTTTGTAGCGTTTTGTAGTGCACTACAGAAACACTACACGAAAAACCAAATCCTAAAACGTGACAGGTATAAAGATCTTAGCAAGATCTTAGCAAGATCTTAGCAAGATCTTACATAATCTTTATAAATATTGCCAAGATCCTACAAGATCTTACATGATCTTACATGATCTTAAGAAAAAACTGCCTAGATCCTGCAAGATCTTACAGGATCTTTATAAACATTGCCTGATCCTGCAAGATCTTACAGGATCTTTATAAAAAAAATCCTAGATCCTGCAAGATCTTACAGGATCTTTATGAAAATTGCCTAGATCCTGCAAGATCTTACAAGATCTTAAGAAAGAAATTACCAGATCCTGCAAGATCTTTATAAAAATTGCCTAGATCCTGCAAGATCTTACAGGATCTTAAGAAAGAAATTACCAGATCCTGCAAGATCTTACAGGATCTTTATAAAAATTGCCTAGATCCTGCAAGATCTTACAGGATCTTAAGAAAGAAATTACCAGATCTTGCAAGATCTTACAGGATCTTTATAAAAATTGCCTAGATCCTGCAAGATCTTACAGGATCTTAAGAAAGAAATTACCAGATCCTGCAAGATCTTACAGGATTCCATACCAATGATACATATCTTGGTAAGATTTCATACTAAAAGGATCTTGCACTAAGGAAGCATGGCTTGTTCTCCATCCTCATAAATTCGGTAAATATGAACCTAAAACTTGCCTTGGTTACTAATTTTTGCTTGCTCTTTCATTTCTGGCATCCATATTGTTCTATTTTGGCTCCCTTCACTATTTACACCCAAATTGTATACCATAGTTGTCATTATAAACACAAAAAAATAACACTGACAGTAATTTTGTTTAAACTATGTATAGTTTTAATTAATAGAAACAATGATGCATACATGTAAGTGAGTTATTATTACAATCGCCAGACAGTGAAATGCTCCTATTTATATAAATAAGTAAAAACTATTCATTTACAAACTGCATGTTCATGTAGTTTGAATTATATACAATACACATATGTAATCCATTTCAAAATTGTCGTATTCTACTAGTTTAAGAGTCTTGATGATTTCACAGGAAGCCCAAGCTCTGTTTATGTAAATTTAATTTATAAGGGTTTGTATGGGAATTTTTTAATCTGGTTTTTCGATAAATATACTGTAATTAAACTCATCACCAACAGGGAGAGGAGGGTGGGAGCAGTGATCCGCAACGATCAGTAAGCAAAGGCACTGAATAGCAAACACCAATGATCCGCGATGATCAGCAAGAAAGCTATGACTGAAATGACCACGCACAAAACCACATGTAGCCCCTGTCAGGCCCCTGGGCCCCCCGCATAACATATCTCTATGGGGGATGACTGCTGGCCAGCATTGTCTCGAGTTTAACTTAGCCTAAATTACATTTAGCCACATTTAAACTCATCACCAATAGATGAGCTTGGGGTTAGGTACCTTTGGTTGAAGTGCCGGACGAGCATGTCCAAGCACAACAAGGAGGTAACCATGGCAACCCTGCCACAGTCCACCCCCAACCGAAGACTCCAAGGTGCTTGGAGAAAGGAGGGACTATGGACAGGGTAACATGGTACCTCCAAACCAAACCACCCCAAGCACCATCATTGTGATGCAATGGCACTGTAATAATTATACATACCGAGCTGACATTCGCCACTAAGCCAACTGCTGCGACAGACTCGCCAAGGCTTCCGAAGGAGTCCTTATATAGAGCTGATAGGCATTGCTACTCCACCTACCCAGCGCCTGAATTAAATGGTCCGGCACACCATTGCGAGCTGCCACGGTCGCTGCTCCTATGCGGAAACTATGGCTAGAATACTTTCCTGAAATTTCTGCAGCTGCCATGATTTGTCTGAGCCAGTTGGTTAGACAGGTGCGAGTTAACGGTTGACCATTTCGGAGCAGGAACAATGGACCTGGGGAATCGCCCCTGATCGCTAAGTATGCCAGCATTGCTTCGAGTGCACACAGAGGGGGCTTTCCCTGTCCAATGTGGATAAAGCACCCCTTGCGGAACGGATCTGTTTTGGATGCCTTGATCTTAACTTGCATGCAAGAGGGGGCAACGCTAGAATCCACCGCAATGTCTGTCACATTCAAGTGAATCCCTGGGGAGTAGCTTGCCAGATTGGGCACCGTAAATTCAGCCGATCTCAGAAAACCAAAATACCCCAGAGTGCACGCAGCCCAAAACATACAGTGGTCAGGATCAGTCAAGTCCAAAGATTTAAAAATAACCGACATGAGACCATCAGTAATTGGTAAGCGTTGGGTTGAACAGAAGCCTTGAGTACGTTTTATACCACGGACCACCCTCTGCAATCGCAGACAGTTAAGTAGAGGGTCAGAGAAGCCTTGTTCGATGTGGAGAGACCTGACAGCCGACAAGTAGACTTTAATAGAAGAGTGTTGAATTGAGTCCGCCAAAAAAGTAGCAAACAAGCAAAGAGTCCATTCATCCACGGGACAAGGGGAGCCATTCACATGCAGCTTTCCAATTTGGAGGCAAAAATTCCAGAACTTCTTCTGTCCAGAGGTATAAGACCGACGTGTAGAGGGGGCTAGGCCCTGCCCCAGGAAGTTCCGGCAGCGCTCCTCTAGCAAGGAGAGGTCAGGTCTTCCAGAAAGTGTGGCGGAATTTGGACTGGTGTTGACCGGGCCCCGGGCGCTAACTGCTTGAACTCCTGCCAATAAAAACGAGAAAGAGCATCAGCGATTCTATTTTGCACGCCTGGAATGTGCTGGGCCATGAAAGTGAAGTTGAAACGAGCTGCTGAGGTGAGAAGACTACGCACTAGCCGCATTATGCATGGGACTCTGGATGTCCTGGAGTTCAAGATGTATACTACAGCCTCATTGTCAGATCGGAACATCACATGCTTCTTAGACCAGTTAGCACCCCATACATGGGCCGCAATGATAACTGGAAATAGTTCTTTGTATGCAATGGACAGCTGGGCTTGACAGGGGGCCCAGCTGCCATTGAACCATTCCTCCTTGTAGTAAGCTCCGAAGCCAACTGACCCTGCCGCATCCAACGTCACTTCTAAGTCAGTCGCTGCAGCCATCCCAGGGAAATGCCAAAAGCTGACCCCATGCCAGTCTGCTAAGAAGTGATGCCACCACAGAAGATCCAACTGGAACTCCCTATTCAAGCGAATTGGGTGGTCTTTCTTGCGAAAGCAACAGAGGAGATCAATCATGCGCCGAATGAAGGTTCTGCCTGGCCACACAACTTTTGCCGCATGATGGAGGTGACCAATGAGAGACTCTAATTGGTGTCTATTGCACCAACAGCGTGTGACCCATGACTGCAGCAACAGACGCAGGGCCAACAGTTTTTCGGCAGGAAGACGTGCTATTTGATTGACTGAGTCTAATTCAATTCCCAAGACCACGAGAGACGTGGCAGGACCCTCGCACTTCTTTGGGTGAAGAGGCAAGCCCAGCATTCTGCAGACCTCCTGCGCAGTACTGAGATTTATGTAGCATTGTTCAGAATCCGGAGGACCAGCCGAGATGAAATCATCCAAATAATGCACTAGGTCTGACACATGATAATTGTGTAACAAGATCCATTCTACCATGGTTGCCACAGAGTTGAAAATGTAGGGCGCAGAGCACAGACCGAAAGGAAGGGTTAAATCTACAAAATACTGACCGCGCCACTTCATACCCAACAAAAATCAATCTGAAGGATGCACAGCAATGTTGCGATAAGCTGCCTCTACGTCAAATTTTGCCATGAGTGCTCCCCGGCCATACTGGCTTACCATACTGATTATTTCATCCACCCTGATATATTGCAATGAAAATTCCCCCTGGAGAGGACAGGTCAAGAATTAACCGCCACTTCCCAGATTGACCTTTTTTGGGGATCACTCCAAAACTGCTGATATGCAAATTATGTAAGGGGGAAGACTTGAAGGGGCCTGCCACCCTACACAGAGACACTTCGTTGGCCAGGTACTCATCTATGACTTTGGGATGCAAATAGGCTGAGGGCCTGTTTTTCTTAGCCGACTTTAGCTTATGCGACTCGTGAAAGCCTAGTTTGAAACCATGACGCAGGCCCTCCACTACAAATAAGACTTGTTGTTGATCCGGGTGGGACATCAGCTCCCGAACAAAGTGGTTCACACGGAGAGGAGTGACACTTGCGACTGTAGGTAGAACTATAGAGGCTGGAATAAACAAAGGCAGACATAAATGCAGGGCCCTATCGCCTAGCGAAACATGATGAGCAACACTGGGACTATACACAATTAATTATAAGGCTTTTAATAACAAGTATGAATGAGCTGCCGACATGGGCACAGCAGTTACCCAAGAGACCTGCCCAAGCTAGGCCAGCGCACAGCATAATGGCAATAAAATGGAGCTGAACAATGTAGTCAATAACAGAAACAATTCGAAGGTCTCACAACAAGGCAAGTCCAGTCCATAACTTAGGCCAGGGTGTCGAACTGGCCATCAATGCCTCCTATATTTGCTCTCGCTGGATGTAGGTACTGGAGAGCGGGGTCTGTGCCTATGTTCCACAACAGACCTGGTGCTAGACGAGCCAGGGCACTCTTGAGCACGATGAGAGCCCGAGCAGCTGCTGCATATGTGTGCAAACCTGCAGGGTGCGTAAGGAGCCGAGCACCGACCACGATTCCATGACTTGCACACCACAGAGGAAGAGTTTGATCCATGGGGCTCTGACGACCCGGCTGATGTTCCCCCAGGTAGGTTACGAACTGAGGCGCCAGCAGAGTGAAAATTATATAATTGTACGTTCATGGTCGACCAATCAACGCTCTTGGTGGCCGCAGCGTATTCGTGGAATGCCTGGTCATATGCCAGCCAAACCCTACCGCTAAACTGGCGATATGTGCGCAAAATTAACAACTTGTATTGCGTTAGGTCTCGCCATCGATGGGGGAAGTAAGATGTAAGGACAAAGGATAATATTGTAAAAGCCTCCACCCAGCTGCTGAGATCTTCCACGCGGCGCCGTTGTTTCCTCGGTGTTGACGTCAGGACTACTCGTCCGTCAAACAGCAACTGTGGTTCAGGTTCGGCGTGAACCAAATTAGCCGCCAAAAGATCGCTGAGGTCCAAGTACTTGCCAGATACAATTTGGGCCACGATCTTTTCCGGAATTGGTGAAAAACCTGGGCCAACAACAAAGGGCTGATGAAGTGTCGGCAACGGAAGACCTGGCATTTCCGGAATGTTTGGCTTAGGTGCGACGCCAAACGTACTTCCCATGTGTTGTTGGGCAATGGCCTGCGAAGCTACTAAACTCGGCGCGAGCGACGACACAGGTCCCGTGAACGTATTGACAAACGAAGGTACAACAACTGGGGGCCTACCTTGTAAACTTGAGGCTGACGAGGTCGCTGGAGGAGTCACAAAACCGGCGCCAGATGACCATAGCACCCCAGTCCTTGAACTCAGATCCGAGGTTTGTGCGACGCCAGAACTGCCAGAGGCGATGACCGTGGAGACAGAATCGACTGCCGGGCTCACACAGGTCGTAGCAGGGACCTTCTCCGCTGCCAGAGCGGCCTTAACCGCTGCGACCACAGCCGAAATGAACTCCTGCGACATTGGAGTCGTCATTGGGCTGGTGACCGATACTGTCGAGACGGTCGAAATCTCGCTCTCCGAGGATTCCGCCACGTTAAACAGACGGCTGTCCAAACTATTCCTTGTTTGCCGGGACATAATTATGCGATAAAGGGCAGTGATCCGCAACGATCAGCAAGCAAAGGCACTGAATAGCAAACACCAATGATCCGCGATGATCAGCAAGAAAGCTATGACTGAAATGACCACGCACAAAACCACATGTAGCCCCTGCCAGGCCCCTGGCCCCCCTGCATAACATATCTCTATGGGGGATGACTGCTGGCCAGCATTGTCTCGAGTTTAACTTAGCCTAAATTACATTTAGCCACATTAAAGTGAATAAAACTTACCTGGTGTCTATGATCTGTGTCTTGGCTGTGTCTGTACGTAGTTTGAGCGAATTTGGGCGAATTTTGAATCCCTTACTCTTCATACTATAGAAGAGACGAACTTCAAATCTCGGGTTCAAAGCCACTCACGTTTGGGTCGATTTTTTTCCACGAAAATCCCATCAATTTAACATTCTATCCCCATCAGCATATGCAGTGATAAATTTCCAGTCTATCTGTGCCAACCAAACGAAGATATCTGTATTTGTTGAGCTACAATCCACTATTGAGTCCGCCAAAATCTCGCCATAAGTAGCCATCTATGCCCGTGACTCTCCAAATGGTGCCAACACAGGAAACCCAAGCTCTGTTTATGGCTGTTGGGAATTTTTTAATCTACATGTAGCTTTTCGATAAATATATTGCAATAAAATGAATAAAACTTACCTGGTGTTTATAGCCTGTGTCTTGACTATGTTTGTATGCAGTTGCAGCGAATTTAGGCGAATTTAAAATCCTTTCTCTGCAACTAACGAAAGCTAGATTAAAAAAATCCATAGCTTGGGCTTCCTGTGTTAACGGTTTTGGCACCACTTTGGCGAGTCACGGGCATAGATGGCTGTTTATGGCGAGATTTTGGCGGACTCAATAGTGGATTGTAGCTCGGCAAATACAGATATCTTCGTTTGGTTGGCACAGATAGACTGGAAATTTATCACAGCATATGCTGATAGGGATAGAATGTAAAATCGATGCGAGTTTCATGAAAAAATCGACCCAAACGTGAGTGGCTTTGAACCCGATATTTGAAGTTCGTCTCCTACCTTTCATTTCTTCAAAAGTATGAAGAGTAAGGGATTCAAAATTCGCCCAAATTCGCTGAAACTACGTACAGACACAGCCAAGACACAGATCATAGACACCAGGTAAGTTTTATTCACTTCATTACAGTATATTTATTGAAAAGCCAGATTAAAAAATTCCCATACAAACCCTTATAAATTAAATTTACATAAACAGAGCTTGGGCTTCCTGTGATGATTTCGATAAATAAACTAAATTAGTCTGACTATTTACTAAATAATTATTAAAGTTAATGTCACCTAAATTAGAGGGTACGACTGCAGCTCTAAAAACCTTGCATTTTATTGGACCCCCTTTTAGCCACACTATAAAGAAAGTTATTGTTTAGCGAATTAAAATTACATAGTTGAGATGCAGTAGCAAAAACTGCATCTCATGGAAAATGTAGGAATTCCATCACTTTAACTGGACTTCAGTGACTTTCGAGATGAAATTTTTAGAGATCTGTTGCCTTAGTAGCGAATCATGTTATCATGCCATATATGTACATGTACGAGTATCTTAGGCCGACACTAGAAAATATTCAAAGTAAGAGAAACATGAAATACCTAGAACAGGGCTTTCAAAATCAGAGTAGATGGTCAACATACATGTAGAAAGGTTGGCTGCCATGTCAGTGCAAGGGTATTAATGTATAGATGATCAGCAGATTCAAAATTCAAGTTTGGCAAAAAATAGCTGCTGATTTGCCACAAAGAAGCTGCCAGAGTCCCAATGGGAGTCAGGTTATTTTGAATGCCCTGCTAGGAATTCCAAGCCCTTGCTTATTGTAGAAAAGCTGGAAATTCCTAGAGAATCTTAAAAACAGTAACTGCAGGTCAGCCAGTCTTTGAATTCCTTGGAATTTCAGGTAATTACATTGAATCTAAAAATTAAAAAAACTTGACTTTGCCATCCATATTAGAACCAAATGTAAAAACAAGAGTTTATTATCATAGATCTGTAGAACTTTAAAGGGAGCCTTTGCTGAAAAAACAATGTTTGCTCTCCAATGCTCCTTATGGATGCCTACATAATTATGTAACTCTGTTATGGTGTTTGCTGTTAAACTCATTTGAATTTCCCATACGCTGCCATCTTGAATCATATGATATCACACTGTTGCTTCTATTGTCATAAAACAAATAGCTCCTTTGTTGCGTAACTTATTATAGGGGCAACATTCCAAATCTTGAGAAGATCTTGATAAGATCTTGCAAGATCTTTAGAGAATCTTTCCAAGATCTTGTAAGATCTTGGTAAGATCTTGATAAGATATTGGTAAGATATTGGTAAGATCTTACAAAACATGATTTCAAGATCTTGTAAGATCTTTATAAGATCTTTCCATGATCTTGTAAGATCTTGATAAGATCTTACAAGAAAATATTTCAAGATCTTATAAGATCTTTAGAAGATCTTTCCAAGATCTTGTAAGATCTTTATAAGATCTTTCCATGATCTTGTAAGATATTGACAAGATCTTGTAAGATCTTATAAGTTCTTATAAGATCTTTGTAAGATCTTGTCAAGATTAATTCTTTTTAGGAAAAAATGTTTTTGTAAGATTATGCAAGATCTTGGCAAGATCTTTGCAAGATTTAGTAAAATCTTACCAAGATTTTACAAGATCTTACAAGATCTTGACAAGATTCTCAACCTGGGGAGTTTGTTGGTATCTCTCCCTTGCTTTGAGGGTTTCTGTCCTGGTTCTCTGGTTTTCCTCCCTCCGCAAAAACCAACACGCTAAATTCCAATTCAATCTGTGGATTAGCTGGGGCCTGGCTTTTATCAGCCCCCATGGTAAGTTTCAGGTCCTGGGTTTCAGGTCTTGTTAGAAATTCAGAGACTTGAGTAGTCTGCAAGATATTGAGTCACTCTTTCACATTTGATGCATGGTAATAATTACCATGATAATTACGACTACGATAAGTGAAGCATTCTAGAACAACAAAATTCCACATAATGTTGCTATTCCTTGTGAATATTTAGGGAATGTGTCCTTCTACATGTGAAATAAAGTCATCTATCTAGATCAAACTATCTAGATGTTTGATTTTTGAGTAATTCTCAATTAAACAAACCAGAGCAGATGGCTGAAATTCAGGCTAAATTATCAAATGACAATACAATATTTTCGATTGGGGTTGCAAACTACAGCTAGACCACCATTTTCAAATATTAGTGAGCACTGTGCTAGACAGTATTAATTTTCTACATCTTGAAGGAGACCGAAACTTATAATGGCAGGCCACATGCAAAGAAACATGCGATTAATTTCCACTCATTTTTTTTATCATCGGGGTCGCAGCAAGATAAATTTTCATTCCCAAATAATTATTAAAAGTATTTGTACTCCTAAACGTTGAAGGGCTTGTTGTTGCTGTCAAATGCCAACCCCTTTCCCCCCTCCCCCCTCCCTTGGGCTTTACATTGATAGGTGCATAATATTTATTAAATAAACCAGCTAATTCTGAATTATTTTTAATGGAACATGGACCGAATGTTGAAGGGTTCGGTGCCGATAGTTAGCTTACAATAAAAAAGTCAGTCCAGTTTATCATTGTCAAACCATTTTATTTTACAATGCATTCATTGATTTTATTGAGAAACCAACAGTCAAGTCTGAGCCTACTGCCTTGAGTCTAAATCGCAATCTCAGGCCACTTGATTCATTCGACCTGAATTGTATCCAAGCAATGCAAGCATGCTCGATATAAACTTGACAGAATTTCAGCATGGCCTTTTCCCTCTTAGCTGCACATACACAATACAAGACTGTGCTTTCTGCGATGAGGGTTGGAACAAGGGTACTGATCTGCACTCAGTTCATTTACTGATTTTTCTTCTAATTTATTAATTAATTTAGACATTGATGCAGCTGGGAAACTTCCAAGTGGATTTGAATTAGGGAATCTATTATGGATTGGTTCTTATAGCCTCTGCCAGACCATCCCATCAGCAAAATACTGTATGGTAAATGCTGGAGCACATTTGGGAAATACAGTGAGTGTCATTTATTTGTTATTTAGGAACATGGGGATAGCTAGTGCAAATGGGAACTACCATACTACTAGTAGGTCATCAATTTTTATATGCAGCACAAAAGTTGGAGCCAAAAAAAAAGGTTTAGCACTGTAATAGAGCTATCATTTTGTTTTGTGCAAATATGCACAAAAGCTGTCATGCTTGCATCAACTGAAAATTAACAGTTAAATTATTGTTGACCTCCACCATATTTGACATCACGTACAAGCCACTCAGTTAAACTATAAGCCGAACAACTATATTAACTTTAGCCCAATAAAGAGAAGCCTCTTCTGCTATAAGATCATTTTTGTTGTATGACACTGAAAAGTACACATCATTGTGCAAATTATGGTGTTGCCATGGAAACTCTCAGCCCCATGCACCTTTCACCTTGAACATAAAATTCCAATTTCTTTCCTTGTTACAAAAAATAAGTTGCTTAAACTACTTACATACATGTACAATGCCTACATTGTTCCAAATCTTATTTTGGACTACCCTGCTAGCAGAGGTTTCTCATCTCTCTGCCTTTCCTGTCGCTGAGAAACCTCTGCTCGCAGGGTAATTTTGGCCCCACACCAAAAAAATTCTGTTTGACCAAGATGAAATTAAGGTAGTTTGTGTTATTTGTAGTGGAAGCCTGAGGGCAGAGTGTTTCCATGGCAACATAATTTGCACAATGATGTATTTTCCATAGTACCACATAATTTTCGCGGCTCCATTCTCGAAAGCCTCTGGGACCAGGGTATAAATACTACCCCTGTTAATTTTCACTATTTTCATGTATAAATACTACCCTGGTCCCAGAGGCTTTCTTCCGTTGGAGAGAAGAGAAGTGAGCCACGAAGCAGTGATCAACGAGCCGCGAAGCAGTGAACAACGAGCCGTGAAGTGGTAAGAAGGGAAGTGAGAAGAAAGCCTCTGGTAGCCCGCGACCATTGACTGATTGTCCCGTGCAAATAGATTTGAACTAGGGACAATTAAGATCTGTCCCTTCCTCCTGATTGGAGGAATATTTAATTACCTTATAGCATTCCATGATTGGCTATTGTCTAGTGGTTCCTCGTTAATTGATCTAGTGATGTTGATTGGCACCTATTATTAGCATGACGCGATAGTGAGAAAAGGTTGTGGGCTACCAGAGACTGTCTTCTCTCTTCCCTTCTCACCGGCTCGCTGATTGCCTCTTCGCGGCTCTTTTCTCGAAAGCCTCCGGGACCAGGGTATAAATACATGTAAATGCTCATACTTGAATTTGAAGCAAAAGTTCCTTGGAAGAGATTGTCATATCGCGAATTCTTCTCATTTTACACCTCCATTAACTAACAACATTTTGAAGGATCCTCATTCCTTTAATTGCGAGATTCTATAAGGAAGATTTTCTGGCAAAACTATACTGGTGGCACAAGTCCTTGTCGACTGCCATCTTGCAGGGTTTTCATAAATAATACTGGTGTCAATCCCTTGTGCAAAATTGTGAAGAACGCCTGGTTGTTTGATCGCAGCTAAATTGTTGGAAGGGTGCATCTGGCATGTTTTGGAAGGTACATTTTGTAAATATGCTTTATCACGTTTAAATATTCTGGAAATTCTAATATAATCAGATGAAATTTGAGACCGATTGTGCAAAATTGTATGTGAGCGCATAATATAAGAAGCCATTCCAACATCATTGGCAGACAACTGCAGTGCGATTTGAGACTGATTGTATGAAATTGCACCTCAGTGAGTGCATATTAAATATCAGAAGCCCTTCCAAGATGGCGGACACCTGCAGGGTGTTAAATTATGCAATCAGATGCTATTTGAAACTGATTGTGCGAAATTTGCGCATAATGTCAGAAACCCTGCCAAGATGGCGGACAACTGGTGTTCCGACGAAGCCGAATGAAGCTGAACTTCTCATTAGTTTATGGATAGATTTAACAGTTCAGGAAGTTTCAACAAGTAAACACAATATACATGTAATGCTCAACAAAAAGCCTATATGGGAGCAAATTAGTGCAAAAATAACAGCAGATGGTTAGATATACCAAATGGCAAAATTAATGTGCAACTTTAACCTGAATCTTTAAATCATTTCAGAATTCTTCTCATTTTACACCTCCATTAACTAACAACATTTTGAAGGATCCTCATTCCTTTAATTGCGAGATTCTATAAGGAAGATTTTCTGGCAAAACTATACTGGTGGCACAAGTCCTTGTCGACTGCCATCTTGCAGGGTTTTCATAAATAATACTGGTGTCAATCCCTTGTGCAAAATTGTGAAGAACGCCTGGTTAATTGTTTGATCGCAGCTAAATTGTTGGAAGGGTGCATCTGGCATGTTTTGGAAGGTACATTTTGTAAATATGCTTTATCACGTTTAAATATTCTGGAAATTCTAATATAATCAGATGAAATTTGAGACCGATTGTGCAAAATTGTATGTGAGCGCATAATATAAGAAGCCATTCCAACATCATTGGCAGACAACTGCAGTGCGATTTGAGACTGATTGTATGAAATTGCACCTCAGTGAGTGCATATTAAATATCAGAAGCCCTTCCAAGATGGCGGACACCTGCAGGGTGTTAAATTATGCAATCAGATGCTATTTGAAACTGATTGTGCGAAATTTGCGCATAATGTCAGAAACCCTGCCAAGATGGCGGACAACTGGTGTTCCGACGAAGCCGAATGAAGCTGAACTTCTCATTAGTTTATGGATAGATTTAACAGTTCAGGAAGTTTCAACAAGTAAACACAATATACATGTAATGCTCAACAAAAAGCCTATATGGGAGCAAATTAGTGCAAAAATAACAGCAGATGGTTAGATATACCAAATGGCAAAATTAATGTGCAAATTGTCTTTGAATTGAGTATAATTTACTTCTGGTGGAGTGGTGTGAATGTGCCTTTAGATATACAATACCGCCTAAAATTATTGACGCATAGGTTTTACCGTGGTTGTTGCACGGGGTAAAGCCGCAGTAATTGCGTCAATAATTTCAGGCAGTACTGTAAGATTGCTATTCTCACAGTTCTTTTCATTTAAAACAGACTGTTGCTATTAGATGGGGATTGTGTGTTCCAGATGTATGCAGTGAAATGGATGTTGCCAATACACTTGAAGATATAATTACAGGTACATGTATATAATCATGCTGTAACATTAATGTTCACTTTAGCCACCATTGTAAATGACTTTACTCGAAAGTTCAATGTGACCAAAGTTAAGGGTGATTGGACATGGTCAACCTTAATGGCTGTTGATTGCATGTTTGGTTGATCGACAAGTCGACTGAAACTCAACTACAAGAATATTAATTGCCTACTATAAAACCCAGATGATCAATATTATTAACCTTGGTCCAATCCAGTGTACACATTTTTCACTAATGTTCAATGCCCTTTCTCCGTCAGATCTTTTGTTTTTCAAGAATATCCTCGGAGTTTCAACAAATGCTAATCCAAGAGCTGTCTACTGTGCCAAGCACTCTGAATACAGTGGTTGGGCAATTGCTATATTGTAAGTAGGCACTTTGTTTGCAGTTGGCATACATCATAGCAAATAAAATAATAAGCCCTAAGAGATTATTATTGAGTTGAAGTATCTGTATATTAAGTATTTTTTTTTTATATATTCACCCGTAACCACATGCCTTAAAGTTAATTCATACATTCACCACTCCTTTTTAACTAGTTGGCGCGCCATGCACTGGAGATTACGTCATAAACTATTGGGAATTTGACAATATTTTGCTTTTATTTTGAGCTAATATCTTCTGCTAGTTGATTTTTGAGGAAACTCTTAAGACCCGAAGATTTTAGCTCAAAACAAAAACAAAATTCATCAATTTCCTGATCATTTGTGATGAATGCCCAACTTGAAAGGGAGTAGTGAATGTGTGAACTTTAAGGCGTGATTACGGCCGGGTGAATATGAGACCAAATCAAAATAATTTTTGGCTCTGCATACATGTATGTACTCAATATCAATAATACCGACTAAAATGGTGACATCTGCAAAGCATAGAAAACATGTTTTTATACACCTACGTGTATTTCAGAAAACGGTTGTCCCAGACAAGCAACATGCATACATACCCAGACAGTAGTCGATTGTGGTTATATAACTGTCCAGCTAGCTAGCTGTGCGAAACAGATAATTAACTATGAGTGTAATATATGCGAAATCCATTCGAAGGAAACCATTAATATTTGTGTTATTAAGTTTTTGATCAAAAACAAATGAATTGACTATGGTAGACTTTCAGCTACAACCACAATCCACTTTGGTCTGCATGTCGCTTGTTGTTTGGGACAGCCTATTTTGAAATAGCTGTATATAACAACAGCTAGTGGATGTGGCTGTACCTAAAACATTATAATAATATTTTTGTATATCCTCAGATGAATGAGGCGGATTATATAGGTCTATAGCAAGATATGCTAATGTATCCAAGACTCATTTCACACACACTCCTTACTACATTCATATATTCTCTGCACACAATGCTCAAATGCAACTCACATGTTGATTTTTATGGAGGGAGGAAAACCGGAGAACCCAGAGAAAAACCCTCAGAGCATGAGTGAGAATCAACAAACTCAACTCACATATGGCGCCGCGTCCGGGAATTGAACTCAGGCCACAAACTAGTAGTTGCATGCTTTCACCTACATCTTGCAGAGCTCGAAACTAAGAAAAAAAAGGAGGCGTAGTTTTACGCCCAGCTTAAAAAAAATTAGGTGTAATTCTCCAAAATTTAGGCGTAAATGTCAAAGTTTGACAGCTCCTATCTATAGGTTTTGTCATGCAAAACAACTTGTTTCGCGCGGGAAAATAGTTTACATTACAGGAGCTGTCAAACTTTGACATTTTGCAGTTAAAAGTTCAGACTTCACACGCCAAACGTCGCCGCGTAATTAGTAAATTATGCATTTCAAACTTGAAACAACAGACAAAAAAGTTTACACTAAACGCTTGCTTGCAAATGGTAGTAATTTTTTCAAAAAAATCAGATCGTTTTAGAGATTTGGAAATAAGACTTGTCTTCCAATAATTTTTACCTTTGTAAGAGGATCTAGGCGCCTAAGTGGAAAACTTTAGGCGTAAAACGAAAAATCTAGGCTTATTTACGCCCGTATCGGGCGCAATTTCGAGCCCTGTCGTGTCCAAACATCTTTGATCTTTATTTTAATGTATTTTGTCGTAGGTTTATGTGTGCCATTCTGTGCTTGTGTTGTCTTGTGGGTACGATAATTGATATGCTGGAGAACTTTACCATCCTTCCATTGATCCCAATCAACAAGAATTCCACCTTCATGCCAATTCAGAATAGCTCAGCTGCCATCAATGGAACACTGCCGTCGGGTGTTGTGGATCAGGATACAGGAGCTGTCAGTGAAGAGGATCTTGACACTGATCAACTGTTAAATTCTAATCCAGAAAGCAATACTTCTCTACTACCAGTCCAGCTCGTTACATGCAAAAAAAGTAATTATCTCCTGATATGTTATTTATCGGCCATTCTAGCAGCTCATTCATCGAGCGGCCGACCGACTGACCAATCACCATCGATTATGGTCGATCACGATCAAAAGCAGTCAACTACGCTCGATCACCATCGATTATGGTCAATGACGATCGAAAGCAGTCAACTACACTCGATCACCATCGATTATGGTCAATGACGATCGAAAGCAGTCATCAACTACACTCGATCACCATCGATTATTGTCGATGACGATCAAAGCAATCTACTACACTTGTCGATGATGATCAAAAACAATCAACTCAGTACACTCGATCACCTTCGATTATGGTCGATGGCGATCAAAAGCAATCAACTACACTAGATCACCATCGATTATGGTCGATGACGATCAAAAGCAGTCAACTACACTCTATCACCATCGATTCACTGGCTGTCTAAATTTACAAACAAAAGCAAAAAACTAACTTTGTGCCACGCTAAAACAGTACTTAGTCAATGGTTTATGTTATTAGTGTCTGTTTGTGACTAATAAAATACTAATTAGTGCTAATCCAAAGCAAGAATTGGAATTCAAATTAGTCTGTAGGGCTAGTTTTTGGCTTTTTTTTCAAACATTGAGCGACAATTAGAAAACTCCCCTCTTAACAGCAAAAAAAAGAAACACAAAGATCGAGGACTTCACGCTATGGTGAAAGAACTCTACACTGCCCTCGTTATAACAGATACCCGAGGGTGGGAGAACTTTCTTAACATCGGCTACGAAACTTTAGAACATGGTCACAACCAATCAGCATTCCCCATTTCAGCTGTCTAAATCCCATAGTTAATCTAGACCCTGTATATTTTTTCGAAATGTTCAGAGTTTCTTACAGTAGTTTCCAATAATTTCAGAAAAGAATATCTCGTGGATGTGACCAAATTCTAAGACGGTTAGATAATGAACACTCGAGTTCTGTGTGATTTAGAGTGCCTTACATTTTAGATAGAAAACCACAAGCACTAGTGCGCTCGTGGTTTTCTATCTAAATGCTCGGCACTCTAAATCACATAGAACTCTCGTGCCATTATCTAACCCTTACATGGAACACTCTACCTGTTCGGATTAGGGCTAAACTACAGAATACAGGGCCACTTACCAAGGTCTACCCCAGAGCCACTGGCTCGGTGGCTCGGTAGTCATGATTATAATTAATATGCAAGTTACCTGTGGTATATTATATTGTTAGTGGCTCGGTGGCTCGGTGGCTCGGTAGTCGCATTGATGAGTAACATCAATGGCAGTGAGGTCGGTAAAAACATAACTAGAAGAGTTAGGGTTAGGGTTAGGGTTAGGGTTTAGGTTAGGGTTAGGTCATTGAATATTCATTTAACGGCCCGATTGCCGAGCCACCGAGCCACCGCGAGCCACTAAAAATATACACTCCAGGGTCATTGAATATTCATTTAACGGCACGACTACCGAGCCACCGAGCCACTAAAAATATACACTCCGGGTCATTGAATATTCATTTAACGGCACGACTACCGAGCCACCGAGCCACCGAGCCACCGAGCCACTAAAAATATACACTCCAGGGTCATTGAATATTCATTAATGATACTTCGTTCTTTTAAAGACGATGATATAGACTACCGAGCCGAAATCATTGAATATTCATTAATGATATTTCGTTCTTTTAAAGACGAATAGACTTCCGAGCCACCGAGCCACCGAACAAAATAGATGGAGCTTCAAAAGTGGCCGTGCATTCTGTAGTTGCTCCTTTGTTGTAACTTAGTGATAACTTATTAGCGGTAATCTTTTTGTGGTAGTTTAGTAATTAGAAATTGGATACAAATCAATTAACTGTAATTTATCGTAGTTTAGCAATTTAGCTATATACATAATTTTAATTAGTGCTCATCACTTTTGTTGTAATAGCTACAGGAGGGCCACTAGTTCATCGTAAAATAAAGTTGTTATCATTATTATTATATATATCCTTTTTCCACAGGTATTGTGACTCAATTCTTTTTATGCTTCTCACTGATCAAGAATACAAACAAAATCTTTGACACGAATGTTACTCCAGGAGCAATAAGATCACTAAATGGGATGCGGGTACTCAGTATCTCGTGGGTCATCCTGGGACACACCTACCTGTGGCTTCTAACTACTGGTGTCATCAGTAAGTGTCCTCCTATAATGTGTTGCATCTGGCTTTTTACTTAGCCTGCTTTCACGTGGTAGATGGTGTTTTTTTCGCACAGCAAATGGATCATCGAAGCGGCCGCCATATGCATATTGGCCGAGCGTGATTGAGACCTGGGATTGAATGATAAATCCCCCTTCCCCCTCCCCCTCGCTTACCCCCCGTAGGTAATATTTTGAACAAGCAGCCTGCGCGAGTGTTCTGGAGGCAAAGTGTAATAAAGTAGTCTAGATTAAGTGTATGTGCGTATATTGATTCAATCTGTATCAAATTAAGGAGACAAATACTTCATACCATTCTTTTGACAATCCTTTTATTTTCTTCTGTGCAGATAATCCTCTGACGTCACTTGGGATAGTGCACAGGTTTTCCTTCCAAGCGATTAATAATGCCTTTCTGTCTGTCGATAGCTTCTTCTTTCTTAGGTACATAGTATAGTCTCCTTTGCAGCTGTTCTTGGGGTCGTCATGTTTTCGTGTTGGTTTTAAATCATTTACATGTATGCCAGTGCGGTACATGTATGTCCCGTCCTAGGATACCAGGGGCAGTTGGTAACTGGAAAAAAGGGGACGAAGGGGAGGGAGATGGGGGAGAAAAGGGGGAATGCCGAAAATAAAACTTTTTTGCCCATCACCAATTGCCCCTGGGTATCCGAAGATGTGTAAGGCCTTGTGATTGACACATGCCATGCATTCCAATTTTATGCAATATGTAAGGGTTAGAGACTGCTTGTGAGTTCTTTATCGACAAATACAGGCACGCGCTGACTGTACGATGAACGAAAAATAATGAATACTGCATGAGGCCGAAGGCCGAATGCAGTATGAAGAAATTTTGAGTTCATCGTACAGTCAGCAAGTGACTGTATTTTGCCGATAAAGCACAAAGATAAAGTCTCTAACCCTTTTAATATTCAAACTGAGTGCACTGTCAGCCGTGAATTTCAATTGAAATCAGTTGTCAATAACAATTTCATAAAGAAGTCAAATATTTCGCATGAATTAAATCATTTTACGGTAAATATCTCCACAAAGAAAAGTCATTTCAATAGACAATGAATAAAAACAGAAGTAGATAACTTTGCAAAGAATAATTTACTTTGGCGTTCGGTCAGTTTAGTTGACGCCTTGCGAGTACATGTTTGTACATTTAACTCGAAAACGTTTCTCTTGGAGCCATGTATTAAAATATCGAGTATTTAGCCGGCTTAACTCCTAGATAGTCTACTTTCTTTAATAGTTTCTTTCATTCGAAAATAACTAACCTGCAGATTCCAGTGAATTGAAATCTTGAAACCGGCCTCCATGTGCTCGGCTCTGATGCAAACATTTTCCAAATAAAAATATCCTAGGTTTTTTAACCTTCCACTGAATTGTCGCTTCATTGTCTCCTCTTATTGACAGAGTAAGGTCTCGCCGGAAATAAAATCCATTTCTTCAGTTTGGACTGCTAGAGTGTTGAAGAAACTTTTGTTTACTCAGACACATGTTGACTAGTTAGTTGTTGTACTTCCAGCGCTTGCAAATCAGCCATTTCTAACGAACGATTATGCAAATGTTTGCCGGCTGAAAACATAATGCGAGGCGAATAGTATGATTGTACATTTAACTCGAAAACGTTTCTCTTGGAGCCATGTATTCAAATATCGAGTATTTAGCCGGCTTAACTCCTAGATAGTCTGCTTTCTTTAATAGTTTCTTTCATTCGAAAATAACTAACCTGCAGATTCCAGTGGGGCAGTGAATTGAAATCTTGACTCGAAACCGTGTGCTCGGCTCCGATGCAAACATTTTCCAAATCAAATATCCTGGGTTTTCGAACCATCCACTGAATTCTCGCTTGATTTTCTCCTCTTATTGACAGAGTAAGGTCTCGGAAATACAATCCATTTCTTAAGTAAGACTACTAGAGTGTTGTAGAAACCTTTGTTCACTCGGACACATGTTGACTTGTAAAGTTGTACTTCCAGCACTCGCAAATCAGCCATTTCCAACGAGATTATGCAAATGTTCGCCTCAAAATATATATCTTCTGTCACACAGGCAACAGAGTTCAATCCTGCCGTTACCTTTCTAGTAATTGTCTGCATTTTCACTGTTTAATATGCGATGAGGTTTTCCAAGCCGTCCAAACACGTAACTAAGCGAAGGACTAGGTCTCCCTTTCCCTATAGGTAAGAGAGGGTCTGGGTCGAGTGCTGTGGTCACCAATAATGCACGCTCATTAGCCAATCACATGCTTGGATTTTGTACAATGCACGAAATTTGAACATTAATATGTCTGTTAGGTTAGGTAAAAAAATGTCACCTTACAGTTCGCCGACATGTAGCCAACAGTTTGCAGACATTTCCCAACTGTTGGCTGACTGTTGACCAACAGTGTGTCAAGGCCGACACTTTCAAAATTTATCCCGACAGTCTGCCATTTAAACCCCCCCCCCCCCCCCCCCCCCCGGGAAAAATGGGTATGTATGTGAGGCCAAGAGGCTCAAACCCTGACCCTGTTTGACCCAATCCGAGCTCCAAAACCCTGATTGGCCCCTTCTTTAAATTGTTTTCAAAACACGGTCGGATATATACCCCGGCCGGTATACCGCGTACAGGGATTGCATGCAAAATATGCGGAACATTTCAAGTCGGGACGTGTCATTAGGTAAACAAATCAGCAGATGAAGTACATAGATAAGTACACCGACCCTGACTGCACCCAAATTATACTCAAATCCTGACCCTGATCTGCCCAAATCAGGTCAAAACCCTGACCCTAGCTACCTGCCCAAACTGAGCTCAAAACCCTGACCCACCACCGCGGCACATACATAATACATCACAAACAGGAGTACCCTCCCTCCCCCGGGCATTTAACGGTAAAGTGTCGGCCAACAGTCGACCTGAACTAACGGTAAAGTGTCGTCCAACTAACGGTAAAGTATCGGCCAACAGTCGACCTTTACGTGTCAGTTGGATCTGATAAAGTACACTTTTCCCAGGCGTTAATAGTTTTTTTTTTAGTGAAGCGAGCAAAAAAAAAAAGAAACGCCTGCATTGCAGGCTAACTTTTCCCAGGTCAAACGATGTGTATTGTATGTAAGATAGCTGTATAAAGAGTTGCTGTAATAAATAGTTACTCTGGGAGGGAACTGATCTAACACAACTGTTGTTTTATAGTGGTTTGCTAGTGGCGTATATTGGACTTCGTCATATGCACGAGGAGGATGGTCACTTGCCTTTACTCAAATTCTATGTTCATCGTTTCGTTCGGTAGGTTCTAGCTGCCAGCAGGATGATTCACTCCAGGGAGTAGTCACAGAATAGGCCTTTTGCAGCAAACAGTCACGTGCTGATTAATTCAGCTCGTGATCCCATCATGGAAAAAGGCTTTACTGGATGGCAAACAAACTTCAAAACATTGTTTTAGAAAGATCGGCAATCGATTGGAGGTGGAAAATAGCATTTACAAACAGTTTTTGCTAAAAACATGAACAATCTGGTACAATATTTTATGCCATCCAGTACGACCACGTGATCGCATTCCTGTAAAAGGCCCATTCAGTGGACACCGCATGGCAAAACCTTGCGCTCCGCTGGCTGAAAGAGCGAAGGCTCTGGAGTTGAAATACAAGTTTCCGAGGTCTTGAACTTTTATAGTAAATGATTTTATAACTTAGTAAACTCACAGTGAATTACGAAATAAGAAACTCAGTTCAACCTGTTAAAGTCTTAGGCTTAGCTTTTAAGTAGTTTTATTGTTTTTCGTGAAACATTTCACGTATTATACGCATACATTCTTAAAAGTAGAAACAGGGTTGATTGCGCTTCGGCGGGAGACTGGGGAGACGCGTGCACAAGGCCGGCTCATCCAAAGTGCATGCGCATGACGCGGTGTGGGCTGATCGTTTGTGGCTTCCATTGTGTGTTCCTGTCACGTATGAAACCAGTAAATCAAGTTAAAATCAAGTTAAAAACCCGTAAAGTGGAGAATAACATCTGTGGAAGCTCAGGAATACAAATCTATAGGTTGTTTACTCAGCAATGAAGAAAAATTCAGTAAACGAGTAACAGACTTGAAGGGGCACTGTTGACCCTAAAGTGATAAACTTTCACATGACGAAAGACAAAAATAACTACTCGGATTAGCAGAGTATGCTTTCCAGGTATACTGGAGAAAATGTGAGACAATTTTGATGAAGGATGGCAAAGATTCGAGTGGATGAAAAATACTGCTTTTTAGAGATTGAAATCGGTTCACTGTAATCCGAAATCAAGTTTCTAGAATATCTGTCTACTAGAAATGTCAAGCAAATAAGTACTTGCAAGAAATGTTCATTTGATTTCACATGGTCTTAAAATGCTTTTTGATATCACGTTTCAGCCTGACTCCAAGCTACATGTTTGTAGTGTGGTTCTACGCCACACTCGACCCATTCCTTGGAGAGGGACCCCTGTGGTACACTCATCAACAGGGAAACACTTGCCACAAATATTGGTGGACCAACCTTCTTTACATCAACAACTTCTACCCCAATGACTTGATCAAAGAGGTGATTATCTCCTAATCCGCTGAAGTACAGAATACCTGTCCACTCCAAATAGTTAATGGAAACACTGCCACCACAGTCTTCACTCATTATATTCGTCAACCACCCCGAAGTGCGCAAAGGATTATTAGCCAAAGCCGACCGTTCCAATTGACCTATATCATTATGACGTCAAATCAAAACAATCTATTGTTTCAGGGGCGGATCCAGGGGTGGTTACGGGGGTGACATGTCCCCCCCCCCCCCCCCCCTGTCGAAATTCTGTATAAGAATTCGTAAAAATAAAATACATTCGTTCAAATTTTGTAAGAAATTTCGCACCAGAAACTGTACCGGTCAAAATAGTCACCCCCCTTTTTCAAATCCTGGATCCGCCACTGTGTTTAAACGCTAAGGATCACGGTCGTGGGAGGGGGACAAAACAGCAACAACACAAAGGAAATCGCTATCAAATGCATTTTGTAGAACGTAGAATAGCGGTAACAGCCACCAAATACTGTAAATATTGTGGGATAAACATTGATACAGCTGATATCTGGAAACCAGATAATTCGAAGTTAAATTTTCCTCAGCAGAGCAGATTTAGTTCAAAATTCTATTGTTAAAGTCGATTCTGTCCCCCTCATAAACAAGCCGTGACGTCATAATGATATTGGGTAATTGAAGACGTTTAGTTGGCCGTAGATCTAGATCCTTAAAGGTGAACTGAATCCTAAAGTCTATACAAAGTTGTATTCGAAATAACTAAGTTCTGCTATTTTATTTTTCTGTGTTACGCGTCTATGAAGAGAAAATTTGTCTCCATGTTCGATTTTCCGCTGAAAAACCTATATTGTGTGGCTGCTCAATTCAGTGCAAATTTCCCCATACCGTACATCACACATACCAAGGAAAAACGATCACACCTCCAGCACAAAGAAAACACAATGGTCCACAATTAGAAACCATTAGTCCCGGCGCTATTCAATATCGGGGACATCATGACAAAACTAATTTATACCCCGTACCTAACGTCACAAATTACAAGACTTGAGCTGTCTGTACATAGCGGATGTTGTCAGGAAGGTTTTCGGATCAGTTTCTCTTCATAGACACGCAACACAGAAAAATAAAATAGATATTTGTATAGATATTGGGTTTAGGGTTCAGTTCCCCTTTAATAGAAGTTTTCATTCACAAAAGTAAATAGGAATAATTTCCCCTTTTTTCGATGATATTCTCTGAGTATGCTTCTCCGGCGGTTTGCAATTTGTGGAGAATCAAGTCGATAAATGGAACTACCAGCAATGCAACAGAATGCAACAGCGCTGATTGGCTAATGCAGACCCTATGCGCAGGGTTAGAATCGGCTGGTTTGGGACTGGGGACCACGGTGGCAGTTTATAGTTTATATATATATATACTTCGTTCTTACTACTGACTACCGAGCCACGTTCTAAATATCTGAAATCATTAATTTCGGGAGTGTGGACCGCAGTGGAAGTCAGTTTCAGGTAAGATGCCTTCATATCACTACCCTGGGTACAAGAGGTTCTACTGCCCTCTCTAAGCCAAAGTTGAGGATCGACGAGAAGGCTGGGAGAACCTCTGGGCGCGCGAAGTATGTCGCAGCAATCGTTACAAATGAATTTGCTCTAGGCCAATCAGAGGGCCAGGGTCAAATTCTGACTCATACAGAGTCAGACATACTTCGCGCGCCCAGAGGTTCTCCCAGCCTTCTCGTCGATCCTAAACTTTGGCTTAGAGAGGGCAGTAGAACCTCTGGCACCCAGCTTATATATTCATTTTGACTGACGGAAATGGTGTGTTGTCCCCTTAGCCTTGTGTAGTGTAGAGGGGGAGGAGGAGGGGAAGATGTAGGTCGTGATTGGGTTAGAGAACTCCGATGATGAGTGACATCATCCAGTTTTGTGTTTTACCTTATCATTTGGCTGCTTGCTTTTCAGTGTCTGGGCTGGTCCTGGTATTTAGCAAATGACATGCAGTTTTACGTCATCAGTCCAGTTCTCCTGTACGCTGCCTACCGGTAAGAACACTACGCAGATTGCCCACTGCCTCTGGGTCCGAGGTCGTACCTGCCTGTTCATAAAAACGTCTATGCAGGGCTCGAAATGTTATTCCAACTAAGCCCCCTAAATGGCACGTACACAAGAGTATATAGCATTAAACTTAGGATAACTAGGTGATCTGTATGGTCAACCTAAAACCACGTCAATTCAGATCTAATTCTCTTACAGTGTACCCTGATACCAGAGTTTTTCTAACAAACTGATGCCATTTTGTTGTGCATCTGTCTCCTATAGATGCACAGCTGACGTCACGTTGTGACGAGAACAAAGAAGTACGCCACGATACGTAGTCGAGTGGGGTGACTGTTGTGACGTCATCTGTGCATCAGGACAGACCCACGGTGAAATGACACCAGTTTATATTAAAAATAGCAAAAAAAGGACGAAACAATTCCATACCAAACATAACGTCAGCTGTGTATCTGTTCTCTAATAAACACTTAAAGTGCTACTACGATAACAATTTGAGATATTTTTACGTAATTCTAAAGTAAAGTTGCTATAATTTTTCCTGTCCAAATCGTTTTTTTTGTATCACGAAGGGAAGTCTTATTTATTGGGATCCGAATCTTGAGATTTCATGTCCGCCATTACCCGGACCCGTTCCTGTGACAGAGCTAATTTCCAGCGGAAGTGACGTCATTTTCTCAACAACATGCGGGGCTACGTTTAACACAAACTTTCGCACGAACGAATAAGTGAAGTACTTGTTTATATTTTTTTTCCAAAATGGAAAGGAAAGAACGAATTTTAAATGGCAATATGCATTTACAAGAGCGACTGCTGATCGAAAATCACGAAGTACTTGGAATACGCTTCAGTAATGGCGGACGTATTTCGACGGCAAACTCTCTGCAAAATTCGTAGTTTAATTTTGTCCTTTGGTAATATTTTTCACTAATTTGGATATTTTCGACTCTGTGTGTCATTTTGGAAGACAAAAAAGTAGAAAAGAAAATGGTTGCATTTAGTCGTAGTAGCACTTTAATGACTGGTCCCGAGGAAAACTGTGAGTTTTGTTTCCCTCGACTTTGTCTTGGCAATCATCGAGATTCGAGGGAAACAAAATTCACTGGTTTCCCGAGGAAGTCTCATTCAAATATGTTTATCATTTTCTGTGTTATAGGTTTGGTACTAAAGGTCTTCTCTCCAGTGTTGGTAGCTTGTTAGCTGCAAGTTTTGTGGTGACCGGTGTACTGATCGGATACTACCGACTACCAGTGGCTTTTGCTGGTGAAATTGTAGGAGGGTGAGAAAACTAGTGTTGTGCCCATCACCATTCCCAACCCTTCCCCTTAAAATCCCTAAATCTCAGGGCTCGACGGGAGCCAGGGTAGCCTAGTGGTTAAGCGCTTCGCCTCTCACCTGTGGCCCATGCAGGTTCGATCCCCGGACGTGGCGCCATATGTGAGTTGAGTTTGTTGGTATCTCGCCCTTGCTTCGAGGGTTTTTCTCCGGGTGCTCCGGTTTTCCTCCCTCCACAAAAACCAACATGCTAAATTCCAATTCGATCTGTGAATGGGACCTGACTTTGATCAGCCTCTTATGGTTGTTTCAGGTTCATTAGAAATTCAGTGGTTTTTTTAATCTTCACTAGCGAGTTCTTGCTTTAAGGTACAAACGTGGTATATTTACAGGAGTTTATAAGCTTAAAGGAGAACTGAAGCCTAAAATCAACTTTAGCTAAATGAGGAGATCTAAACATGAAAAGACTCGTACCAAAATTTATTTTACCGTGTTTTGCATCAAAGGAAAGAAAATCTGCAAATCTTCTTCCCAACTGCCGCTAAGTACAGACGGCTCAATACTCCAGTTTCGTGTTCGAAAATTTCCGCTGAATGCAAGGACTACAGACGCATGCACGCAGGGTTAGTCTCATTCTGATGTTATACATTCATAAATACCAGCGAGAAGGTGGGCTATTTACAAATCTGCGTGTTGTTGTAGTTTCGCGTTTTGCACCTTCTTGCTGGTATTTATGAATGTTTAACTTCAGAATGAGGCTAAATCTGCGTATATGCGTCTGTAGTCATTGCACTCAGCGGTAATTTTATAATACGAAACTGGAGTTTTCCTTTAATCTGTGACGTACGATGTGGGGAATAAATTAGTTTTGTCATGTTGTTCTTGGCTTTGAATAGATGGACTAACGACTCATAATTGCGCACTATTGTGATTTCTTTGTGCTGAAGGTGTGGTTGTTTTTCCTTGGTATGCATGACGTACGATACGGGGGGAAAACACTGAATTGAGCCGTCACACAAACTAGCTTTATCAGCGGAGAATCAGCTATTTTTCGACCTTCAACACGTATTTCCTCTTTTTAGACGTGCACCACAAAGAAATCAAATAGCAGAACTTATTTCTCTTGAATACAAGTTTGTTTTAGGGTTCAGTTCTCCTTTAATTCTTACCAGATGTAACCAGTGTGAACGTACAAGTATGTTCCATTTAATTTTGCCAGTACCCTCCAGATTTGTCCAGTGGAAAAAAAACATCCTCCTGTAGCAGACATTTGCTAGTGGATTTAGAAGTTCAGTTTGAATGCACAGGGTTAGAAGAAAAAAGAAATTAAAGCTCGAGGCAAATTTCAACCTTGTTCCACTAGCCCATTAACTAAAAAAAAAAAAAGCCTATTTTAGTTCCCTGTCCATAGGGCAAGTCGTCAAAACAATCTACTAGCCAACAGGGGAATCCACTAGACATGTGCTATTGGACAGCACTTTCGTCGCGCCTTGAGGCTTTCTATTTCGAATTTATAACAGTTTTAATGCTTGTGTGTTTTTCAGTGGGGCTCAGGCAAACTTAGGCAGTAGTGCAGACTACTCAAACCTGGTATACATCAAGCCATACTGCCGTATATCGCCATATCTCGTCGGTATTGCCCTTGGTTATGTATTCTATAAGGACAAGAAACACACGCTCTTCAGGAGATTCAGACCGGTAAGACTGTGTTTGTTATGGCGGAGCTCTCACGCGAGCGAGCACTATAAATAGAGGAGAGAGGATGGATGAGAGCAAAAATTGGCGACTTCCGGTTTCCCTCGCCGTGGCGCTCGATGTGCCTGAAAATGTGCTGCACTTGCGCTCACACTGTTGAAACCAGACATCCCGGATCGATCCCTTGGCCAGAGCTTGTGATAATTTGTTCTTTTCTTCTAAACCTTTTGCACTGATTTCCCTTGATTCTACCAGTTATTTTTCTGTCTTTATCTTTGTTTTCTTTACATAATTTATCGGGTTTTTTTCCGGGTCGTTACATCAGTTCAGACAATTGGGAGCTGCGCTTTTAGCCTTGCCTAAATATATATATATATTGAAGTGCAAATAAGCAGATAAATTAGCAGTGGTATAGCTAAACGTTTAGCAGGTACAGAGGACAAACCTGTAGATACCAAGCAGCCTGCAGGAGTAGTCTAAGTGTACGTATAGAGGACAAACCTGTAGATAATCAAGCTGCCTGCGGGAGTGGTGTGGGGGCAAAGTGTAATAAAGTAGTCAAGATTAAGTGTACTCACAGAGGACAAACCTGTAGAGATCAAGCAGCCTGCGAGAGTGGTCTGGGGGTAAAGTGTACTGTAGTCAAGATTAAGTGTATGCACAGAGCACAAACATGTAGAGACCAAGCAGCCTGTGGGAGTGGTCTGGGGGCAAAGTGTAATAAAGTAGTCAAGATTAAGTGTGGCAGCCTGCGGGAGTGGTGTGGGAGCAAAGTGTAATAAAGTAGTCAAGATTAAGTGTGGCAGCCTGTGTGAGTGGTCTGGGGGCAAAGTGTAATAAAGTAGTCAAGATTAAGTGGGGCAGCATGTGGGAGTGGTGTGGGGGCAAAGTGTAATAAAGTAGTTAAGATTAAGTGGGGCAGTCTGCGGGAGTGGTGTGGGGGCAAAGTGTAATAAAGTAGTCAAGATTAAGTGTGGCAGCCTGCGGGAGTGGTCTGGGGGCAAAGTGTAATAAAGTAGTCAAGATTAAGTGTGGGAGTGGTGTGGGGGCAAAGTGTAATAAAGTAGTCAAGATTAAGTGTGGCAGCCTGTGGGAGTGGTGTGGGGGCAAAGTGTAATAAAGTAGTCAAGATTAAGTGTGGCAGCCTGTGGGAGTGGTGTGGGGGCAAAGTGTAATAAAGTAGTCAAGATTAAGTGTGGCAGCCTGTGGGAGTGGTGTGGGGGCAAAGTGTAATAAAGTAGTCAAGATTAAGTGTGGCAGCCTGTGGGAGTGGTCTGGGGGCAAAGTGTAATAAAGTAGTCAACATTAAGTGTACGCACATGCTTTTGTACGTTTAGTATATTACCCATACGGCCCCGCATGCACTTTACTTTCAAAACCATTTACACAAGTCACGTGATGGGGGCCGTACGTGTTGGATGTGAGCGGGCCGATTTTATGCTAATTGCCAAATGATAAAAAAACGTATTGACTGAGTTTATTAGTTCGGGCGGAACGGAAAATATTGAGCTCTCGGTCATTTTGTTGGGAGCCTGCTGTGCTTGGTCCGTACATAATGAGCTCGAGCCAATTATTTACCCGTCTGGCCCAGGCTTCCACTCATTTCAATGTTCTCTTAATTACTGTAAAAACAACTAAGACAGTAGCTTGTCCCTAGAACGGATTTCGTATGAGTGGGCAAGTTACGCATTGACTTACTGCACGATTGCCGTACGGCATGCCGTGACATTGAAATGGCTTCCTTACTTTTTGTGTCTTGCTGATCCAATCAAATTACATAGTTACGGTGCGGCACGGTTACGGTAAGCCTACCTACGTATGTGCCATATTTTTTGCCCCACTCATACGAAATCCGTCCGTTATAGAAGTGTTGAAGCCATAACAGGTGGTTTAGTGATAAGGCCAGCAGTTATTCGTGTTTTCAAGAGAGCCAAAAGGAACATTTAAAGTTATTTTGTTGTCTATTTTATTATTATGTCAACAAGGTTTAGTTTACCTTATCTACCAACTTGTGCACTGGAAGCAAAAAGCGCAAAACCTAAACAGTAGATTTATCAAGAAAAACATCACACTCTTTTGGGAAATTATTCTGTTCAATGAACTCGTACCATCCTCATTGGCTGTATAGCAGTAGAGCGGATTTCGTATGAGTGGGCAAGTTACGGCAATGACTTACAGCACGGTTACCGTACAACATGCCCTGACTTTGAAATGGTTTCCTATTGTTTTTGTCCTACTCATCCAATCAAATGACGGTACGGAGATACGGTAGAGTAAGTTACAGTACGGTTACGGTAAGGCTACGGACATGCCGTATTTTTCCTACTCACACCAAATCCGCTCTAAGTGCAAATAACCGCATACGCCCTGCACGCATCCATTGAAATTCGTTTGTTGCCGTTGTTTTTAGGATATGCGCATACTGGTGGTATTGGGTGGCTGGTGCCTCGCCATCATATTCGGTCTGTCATCCGTATACGGACTGTACAAAGCATTCCGCACGCACCCTGAGCCCCTCACCATGACAGAGAACGTCATATATGGGGTGTTTAGCAGGTTCACGTGGGCAGTAGCACTTGCGTGGGTCATATATGCATGCCATACTGGCATTGGAGGTAGGGAATTTAAAAAGTCACTTTATTTATAGAGGGGTAACACGTTTACCGCTAACATGTAGCTCAGTACCTCTGTTGACTTAGTCCTACCACAGGCTTCCCAGACTCGACGTATATTTCCCGCTTATTAGTCTATTGGGTTACCTGTGGTTTATCGATTAGTTTCATAACGATCTCAGAAGAGTTTATATAATTGCTCGGTGTGAATTCTTTTTTCCGATTCCTACGAAACAAATCTTCAATAATAAAAGATTGATGCTTAATGAAGTTGTGTGAGTGATTTTTTGGCGATTTGGGGCCTTCTAAAGCAGTTTATTAGGATTCGACATTTTGACCGTTGGCCGCGGCTCTACAAAAAGCGCGGCTCTACAAAAAGCGCGACCTTCCAATGATCTGTAAGAACCAGAATGACCAAAGCGGTCCAAAATTTTCCCGACCCTACCCAAAACGATGCAAATCGCCTTTCTTCATGGGGGGACCCCCAAGCGTGAAATTATACTTCCGCTCGAGGAACGGAAACAAATATATCGCCAATCAGAGAGACCATTACTAGGCTTTTAACGAAACTGGCGGTTACAGACTAATTTTGAATTTGGAACTCGCGAAAATTTCTCACGTGGAACTGTTGGAACTCTGATTGGCGAGTTCCAAATTCAAAATTAGTCTGTAACCGCCAAAATCGTATAATTTCACGCTTGGGGGTTCCCCCATGAAGAAAGGCGATTTGCATCGTTTTGGGTAGGTTCGGAAAAAAATTGGACCGCTTTGGTCATTCTGGTTCTTACAGATCATTGGAAGGTCGCGCTTTTTGGGTCTCGAGGAGGCCGTTTGGCGATGATAAATTTGATGGATTTTCCTAAATCTCTGGTCAGATGTTGCTTGATAACTATTCCCTCCTGTGCCGAAAGCTGAATAGCGAGCGAGGAAGAAAAGTGCCGATTTTTGGGTGATCTTTGAGGTAAGTGTGTGCTTTGGCAAGGTCGAGTTGCCTACCTTGTATATTTTTGTAGAGCCGCGGCCAACGGTCAAAATTTCGAATCCTAATAAACTGCTTTAGAAGGCCCCAAATCGCCAAAAAAAAACTCACACAACTTCGTTAAGTATCAATCTTTTATTATTGAAGATTTGTTTCGTAGGAATCGGAAAAAAGAATTCACACCGAGCAATTATATAAACTCTTCTGAGATCGTTATGAAACTAATCGATAAACCACAGGTAACCCAATAGACTAATAAGCGGGAAATATACGTCGAGTCTGGGAAGCCTGTGGTCCTACGATTTTACGTCCTTATCCGACTTATTTTATTTGCACTTTTCTTAATGTAACTATACATTACTATTAGTCCAATTTGTTGTTCTTCGACGCCATTTTGAAAGG
Organism: Actinernus sp. WN-2022; assembly: GCA_030867875.1. NCBI lineage: Eukaryota > Metazoa > Cnidaria > Anthozoa > Actiniaria > Actinernidae > Actinernus > Actinernus sp. WN-2022. Next base: position 105,518,750 of record JAOWCC010000019.1, on the reverse strand, counting down.
TAACCAAGCCTTTGGTGACATCGAGGCTGGAGTGGAGACAGCTTAGTTAGAGGCTTGTATCTAGTTATGGCATGATAATCAAAATCTATCCATATTCAAATTCATAGAAAGAGGGTTTGTATCAGTGCAGGGTCAACTCCATCCTCCATGGCTTGTATCTAGTTACGGCATGTAATCAAAATCTATCCATATTCAAATTCATAGAAAGAGGGTTTGTATCAGTGCAGGGTCAACTCCATCCTCCATGGCTTGTATCTAGTTAGCATGATAATCACAATATATCCATATTCATAGCAAAGGGTTTGTATCAGTGCAGGGTCAACTCCATCCTCCATGGCCGCTTGTATCTAGTTAGCATGATAATCACAATATATCCATATTCATAGAAAGAGGGTTTGTATCAGTACGGGATCAACTCCATCCTCCATGGCTTGTATCTAGTTAGCATGATAATCAAAATTTATCCATATTCATAGAAAAGGGTTTGTATCAGTACAGGGTCAATTCCATCCTCCATTCTAGTTCGCATGGTAATCAAAATGTATCCATCATTCATAGAAAGAGGGTTTGTATCAGTGCAGGGTCAACTCAATCCTCCATGGCTTGTATCTAGTTAGCATGATAATCAAAATTTATCCATATTCATAGAAAGATCCATGCGAGTCTAAGTTTCGAGAACTACAGATTGGACTATTTGGTGAAAAGAAAAAAAATGAGAAAGAGGGCACTTTAATAATAGGTGTTTTCCGTATTTTGTAGGACTGGTAAACAGCATTCTCTCCGCGAATTTCTGGATCCCTCTGAGCCGACTGACATACGGAGCGTACCTCGTGCACCCAATCGTTCTCAGCGCGTTTTTCAGTGCTTTCCAGAACACGGTCGCCTACACGGATACATTGTTGGTAAGAGTTAATAAAAGTGCACCTAACGTTTATTTTGTTATCACAAATATTGATTCTACATCAAGTAAATTGTTGAGTGGGAGAGGGTATGCGAAGAGGTGAGGGCTGTGTCTGGCAACAATCGGTTGATGGATGAAGTACGAAAGAAATGGATGACCTTGAAGAGCGAAACAGAAAAGAAAGCGGCTTCAAACCGCAAAGAAGCAAAGAAGACTGGGGGAGGGCCTCCACTGCCACAACTTAAGGAAATAGAGGAGAACATAATAGATGTTATGGGTGAAGCGATACTGCCTCGACAGGATTTCCTCTTCCAAATCCAAGGGATTGGTGCAATCTCGAAAGACTCGTTCCCGTCTTAACGCTCACCGACGTTGGAGCGCCAATAACATGGCCGACATTGTTGTGTTTAGGACATATCCTAAAAGTTAAGACATGGATTTTGACCTCTTAAATTTAGGACACGTCTTAAGACTTAGGAGGTGTTCGTGAATAACACTTTTGTCAGACTAAAGTCTATCTTAGGAGGCTCTTGTGTCCTAAGACACCTTTGTGAATTTGACCCCAGGTCAATTATTGAAACTCGACCTTTTAAAAATTAGCTAAGCTTGTTTTTGTGTTTGATGGTGTTGGTTTTACTTAGTAGATTTTCTCTCACATATTGTGCACTGATTTGTTACAGATTTTCTATTTCCTCGCCATCTTGGTGGTCACATACTTAGTGTCCTATGTCCTCGCGGTCGCCGTCGAGTTTCCCAGCATGCACCTTGAGAAACAGTTTATGAAATAAATGGAGGATACGCTGGAGAAAGCAAGTCATTGCTCAACACATAAAATGATTATTATACAATAAATTTAGATGTACTGACATGAGCGACCGAATTGTAGCGCATACGCGAATATTGTATTGTACTTATGATAGTACGCGAATATTGTAATGTACTTATGATATCAGTTGATACGGAATACTAATAGGCTAACTGCACTTTTACATGGGGTTGACAGGGTATCCATGTGACTTTAATGCTACGTTTAGATTGGTTAGCACCTTTATGAATTGTTAATGATTATAACCCATCAAATATTTTCTCTCGCGCGTGATTGGTTGAATGCGTCACGTGACCCGATATTTTCTCTCCGCGAGCTGGAAATATCAGCGAATACACTGTGAGCGTATAAGCGCGCGTCAAAGAAAATATTTGAAGAATGATAACGACAATAACCTACATTGTGGCGTCGAAATATGCCCCCGTAGCTCATAGTTTCCCTCGAGTTCGCTCTCGGGAACTGTTCTCTTCTCGGATCAGATAATGTCCGCGGATTAAATATCTAGAGGACATTACATGACCGCGCGGAGATACGGATTTTATCTTCGAGTGTTGATTTTCAAAAGTTATATTTTCACATGTGAAGATATCACTTTCTAGAAAGAAATATACACTAGTATCACGATTCACTGATCATTTTGTTTACTTTTGAGACGCCAATATAACATGGTATTGGCGTCTCAGAATACCAGCCTCTGATTGGCTCTTGCGCGAGCCCTTGCAGTTACATGGGTTCCAGGTCAAGTTCAAAAGTCATTTGTTCAACTGACAGCAAGATTTCTACAATTTCACCTTCAGAACACTGTAAATTACAAGATACGAATTATTCAATCCTAAAGGTAAGGTTGGCATTGTAGTTTCCGTCGGAAATCTAACACTCTTATCCGCTAAAAGTACAATTTTCACAATTTTTGAAGAGATTTCAAAACACGTCGCGAAAGTTTTCGCCACTCAAGCCGTGAAACCGTTGCCATAGATATACTAAGGCGCTTTTGAGAATTGAAATTACGATCAGCATAAGTTTGGTGCTTCATTCTCTTCTTTCTTTTAACAATTCACGACTTAATTGTTGAATCGTGATACAAAACTAATTGCGATTTTGAGACGCCGATACCGAATTATATTGCCGGCGTTGGAAGAAAATATATTCTTCGTATTGGGCTTCGTCGCTGCGCGAATTTTTTTATGCGCGAATTTTTTTATGTTATTCTAACTGATTGTATATATCTGTATATCGTTTTATAAAAGATGAACAACATAACGAATGGACTAACGAACGAACAGCTAGGCAGTTAAAGCTGGTTGAAAGAATACTTTAGCAGTAATAGCAGCGATCGTTACGATCAAATAAAAACAGTGTTAAGTAATTAACTCTTCACCCGGTGGCCATCTTGGATTCAACGCGATGCAATCCTTCGTTTTTCGGCTAGGCTAAACTCGTTCTGATATCCCTCAATGCGAAGCTATAGCCTAGCAAAAACAAAGGATTGCATCGCTTTGAATCCAAGATGGCACCAGGTGAGTGACTTGACCTCGACTAGACCATGGTGGAGAGCGATCAGTTTCATACGATCGTTGAGCACTTTATTCAGCGATCGCAGCGTTCATATTTACTTGCATGTCGCTCCGTCATAACATGATACATAGATATTGAATCGCACCAATAAACTTACATGAAGTTAAATATTTTGTATTTCGTGGAGTACCTCCGTAGCTATGTACATAAAACAATAGCCTGCTTGTAGCGTACGGATTTATTCACCGAGGGTGGCATCCGTGTTGAATAGATCGCCGCACTCGGTGAATAAATCCTATACCCCCGAGCGGAAAGCCGCTAAAATGCTTATTTTTCACAGTGGCGAGGTTTTCTCGTCGTGTGCAGTAACAACATCTCTTCATACATAATTAGGAAGCATTGTTTACATAGTTGCATAAGTTTACTGTTCATTAGGCTTCTCATTCTTTTTCTGTCTCGGTCTTTTCACCGTGTAATGTAGTAGATGGGTCGTGTCACATGTCGGTTTTCGTTTCATCATCTTCTAGCTTTCAAGTAAGCCAGTAGTTCTAAGAAAAGCCGCGTTAGGGAATAAGGGAAAAGCGTTAGGGAATAAGGCCCTGTTTACATGGGAACATTATATAATTTATGACTTTACTCTGGCAATCGTAAACATTTTAAAACTACATATAAAATATGTGTTTTGGTAACTGCTAAACTGCATGGACTCGAACCGTAGACCCCTCAAATTATTCTGTCACTTACCTTTCCCGACTGTTCTATTGCAGAAATCGTTGGAAATGTTTGAATAAACTAACTATAAAGCGTTTTAACAATGGACCTTTCAAACAGCTTTGATTAACAATGGTTGTGATTGAACTCGTTGTATGCATTCTGTTTTTTGTTTAGATAACCTTTCTTAACAATGAACGAAGATGGATACCCGAGGAAATTATTTCCCGGAAATTGCCTTTTATTATATTCTTTTATTCCCAAAATATTACTTATTACTCTCCTCGTTAAAATAAGAATTCTCAAATTTTCCCCATTTTAATTCTCAAGAATTTTTCACAAATTAACGAAATTATAATTAGTTATTAATCTACTTATTTAAGGTTACCGGATACCTTCAGGGTGCGTTTCCAGTCTAAATTATGTAGCGCCTCGAGGAAACATCGTAGATAAATCATCCATGTATCATTTTTAAGCTTATAAAATTGGCTACAAGAATATTTTTTTATTATTATTCTTTGAAAATCTCGAATAATCTACCAATAATCTACTAATAATTAATACTAAGCTATGTATAAACAATAATAAATTAAATATAGAGGATAATATTAATATATAATAAATAAAATAATAAGGAAGGTGTTGCAAAACAGATATGTCATCTTAGAAGCAATGAGTCAAATATTTAGAGCTAGTAACCTTCAATAAAATTATATTTCATTTTATCTTTAAATGATGAAATTGAGGAAAGTTTTATATTTTCATCAATGGAATTCCATACTGTAGGACCTAGAAATCTGATATTAAAAATTCCATAGTTTGTTCTTGCTTTTGGAAGATAATAACACTGTTTTGCGGCAAGTCTTGTATTGTAGTTATGAATTTTATTAACTTTAATAAAGAAAGAATGAAAAACAGAAGGTAAGAGATGATTGTAAAATTTGTACATAAGTATTGAAATGTGGAGGGTGACAATATCAAAAAGTTTTATAATTTTTAGAGACTTAAACAATGGGTTTGAATGCTCATCAAATCTAGAAAAAGTAATGATACGCATTGCCTTTTTTTGTAAAATAAAGAGTGGTTGAAGGGTAGTTTCATTTGTATTCCCCAAAGTAATTATCCCAAAGATCAAAGATCAAAAATGGATATATCAAAGCATAATAAAGATTTAGAAGAATATCTATACTAATATAATAGCGAAGTTTGGAGAAAATGCCAACACTTCTTTTGATCTTTTTAGCAATGCATTCTACGTGTTTTTTCCAACTAAGATTCGAATCAATTAAGATACCAAGGTACCGTACTTAATTCTTGCTTTAGATGCTTATCACTTATAGTTAACTTAAAATTTGAGACCTTAATTTTTAATTTTCTATGTTAAGTGAGAGCTTATTAGCACATAGCCAGATATGGACATTGTTTAGTTCAGCATTTATGCTTGTTTCAAGTATTGAGAGATTCTTATGTTCACTGAAAAGATTTGCATCGTCTGCAAATAGATGAAAATCAAATAGATCGGAAGAGCGATGAAAGTCATTTATATATAATAAAAAAGTAATGGACCAAGAACAGAGCGTGTGGAATTCCACAAGATACAGTACTCTGATCTGATATTACATTATTTACAGTAACCAGTGATGCCATTTTTCTGTACTCCTAAAAGAGTGTAGAAGTATCGGGCATCGGTAAACTGTATAGCTTATCGATTGGCGGAACTTCCTAGTCAACCGTGAAATGAATCGAAAATCATCTTTTTCGGCCAAAAATAGAACTTTGTTGAAGTCCATTCTCAGTCGCGTTTTGTCCAATTTTTCTCAAATTTTCACGAGTCGTAGTAAACAGCCGTTTCTCAAATACTTTTGTCGGGGAATTTTGAAATTATTTTTCGTTCAGATTTTATGACCTGGGCCGGGTTGTTCAAAGCCCGATTAGTGTTAATCCTGGATTAACTCTGCACAGAACCTATTGGTTGTCATTGAAATTAACCCTGGATTAGCACTAATCGGGCTTTGAACAACCCGGCCCTGGTTTGTATTAAAATTGGATGAAAAACTACTTTGTCAACTTTGAAAAAGGATAAAATCTGTAATACGTACGCAACATATCAAAAATCCCCGACAATTCAAATTATATTTGAATATATTCAAATGCGCTTCACAAGGTTATATTTTGTGATACAGACTGCTATTGCATGAGTGATTGTTAGTACCTCGGAATACCAGGCTGTTGTGTCGGGAGACAATCCTCTACTCTTTCTCGGAATAACACAACAGGTTCTTTTACGTCCCCCTCGTATAGATTAGAAGAGAAAGGAGACATTAAGTCAATGGTTTATACGTCCCTGCTTAAGTACGCGGCCGGGATTCGAACCCCCGACCTCCCGCACTCTAGACGTGCTTTACCAACTGAGCTAAGTGAGGCGGTTATATAGTACCTCAATGTGGCTTTAATAGACCCTTCCACGGTTTTTTTCAACTTTTTATATTTACGTATAACAGCAAAACCATCGATAATGCTGAAAAGAGCACCTCGAAGTTAGTCAAAATCTCAAGTTTGTGCCCCCCAGTCAAAATTTCCATACAAACGTCTGTCAAATTTCTCGAGTTTGCGGGCCTGTATCTTTGCTCCTATTTAAGATATAACTCTCAAGTTTGGGATTTTGATTAACTTCGAGGTACTCTTTTCAGCAGTATCGACGGTTTTGCTGTTATACGTATTTATCAAAAGATGGGCGTTTTTGCGAAATGACACCTCGACCTCAAGTGAGCATGGTGAGTCAGCAGTTTCTATAAATAAAGGTTTGCTCATCAAACACGTGACTTCTACGAGTACGCACGGTACACTAACACAAGTCGGTACCTCTCACCTTCCACCGCGCTGGACGATTGAGATTCACTTTGATCGATACACCAGATTTCCCTATCTTACTATGATGGCTTCCCACAAAAGCCTACTAGCTAATAAGCAATGTCTAACTTTGCTACTGGTGGTCATATTTTTTGCAAGTTCGGTTGCACTGACTCCAGAAATGTTCAAACAGTTTCTCGAACACCAGGAGCATTTGGCAAGCTCTAGATCTCGTCTTCGAACAGCCAACACTACTAATAGTACTGTAAGACCGATCTCTGCAAAATGTAACGCATCTATTAACAATCTTAGCGAGATGTTGGAGAGCAAAGGAAAAAAGGCAGCTGCGTTCCGAAACTACTGTAAGTATACTAGTTACTGATGTACCCGGGTGATGTAAGATTTTAAGCCTTTTGAGTTTTACTCTTCAGTGTTGTCCCAGCACCCGCTATTAGTTCCATTGGACTACTGGCTTCCGTTATACATGTTAGAGGTCTCATTCACCAGTAGCCCGGGACTAATCCAGCAAGCCGACCTCTTGCTGGCACCGGGTGGCCAGGCCCAGGGTTTATTGCGCCACAGTGGTTCTTTTACGTCTATTTGCTCGTGTGTACGGCAAAATATGACTGGGACAAGTGTCCTTGTTCAAAAGCTGGCATTCTTCTTGTTCATTCTCCTTGGCATGCCAGCTTTTGAACAAGGAGACTTATCATTGAAAAACTTGTCAATTAAGTCGCGAAACTTGCTCGTGTACGGCTCGACAAGGAATAGCGATATGCTTTGTCAGTTTGTGTTCACTTGGTAAACATTACCATTGTTATGCTAATGTTCGGGAGGTCTCGCTTGTTTTGCGTTGCACATATAAATGATACTGCGCATTTTCTAGAAACTGTCAATAAAATACAATAATACGATACAACTTTATTATTTCTTCACGGAGTCTCTTTTACCATAGCACTGATTTCCATAGCTAGAGGCTGTGTTTAATAGAATACAATAGTTGTGGTTTGATATACTGTTCCACAGTTTTTTTAAACTTTTGTTATATACGTATAACAGCAAAACCGTTGACACTGCTGAAAAGAGCACCTCAAAGTTAGTCAAAATCCCAAATCTTATATCTTGAATAGCTAGGCCTGCAAACTCGGAAAATTTCGGAAAATTTGTGTTTGTACACAGGCAGCCCAGACTCGACATATATTTCTCGCTTTTTGGGTTACCTGTGGAATGTTTCATAAGCGTCTTGGAAGAGTTTATATAATTGCTCCTTGTAAATTCTCTTTTCCAATTCCTACGAAATAAATCTTCAATAATAAAAGATTGATACTTAATGAAGTTGTGTGAGTGGTTTTGGTGTGATTTGGGGACTTCTAAAGCAGTTTATTAGGCCTCGAGATTTTCACGGTTGGCCGCGTGTCTACCTCAAAGACACAAATATACACAAGGTATGCAGCTTCGAGGCGCTTTTCATCGATGTGACCTCACTCGCCGCCGAAATTCTACAAGAAATTCAAATTGATTTCGCCTCTGCTTTCGGCACACAAATCCAGAGATGTGTAAGCACTTCTCATCCACGTTTCAGGCCAAACGACGTGAAAACGGCCTGGAAAATAAATTCCTAATTCAAAATATTTCTCTCTGTATACGATCCGCAGATTGATCGGTCCACAAATCAGCGGTAGACATCGCAGGCGGTGCTTTCAAGATAAGTGGGCGGAAAAGAGAATTCACAAGGAGCAATTATATAAACTCTTACGAGATCGCTTATGAAACATACCACAGGTAACCCAAAAAGCGGGAAATAGATGTCTAGTCTGGGCTGCCTGTGGTTTGTATGGAAATTTCGACTTCAAAATTTCCTTACAAACGTCTGTAAACTTTTCCGACTTTGCGGGCCTATAACTTTGCTCCTATTCAAGATATAACTCAAATTTGGGATTTTGACTAACTTCAATGTGCTCTTTTCAGCAGTATCAATGGTTTTGCTGTTATACATACATCAAAAGTAAAAAAAAAAAACGGTCTATTTTCCACATGGTCGATTTAACCTGGGTTTACAGGGACAACACAGGCATTAAGTAGGGGGAGAAAAAAAATGAATAGTATTGTAGAAAACCTGTACATGTAGCTGGCATGGTGTAAAGTAACTATAGAGTACACAGAGAAAGTTGCCGGTGCTTCAGGAGAACTCTGATGTGATAGATGAATGCTCCAGTTAATGGCGGGGGTCCTGTTATTGCTGTACAGTCTGCATGTGTTCGTATTTGTCAATAAAACATGCACACCATGTAGATTGTTTGCCATTTACACAGAAATTCCGGTCGAAAATTTCGGTGTAAATGGTACACCAAATTTCCCAAACTGAATTCCCCGATCGGAAAAAAACATTTACCATTTGTCCACAAACCGTTCCAGATGAAAATCGCTCCGTATAAGGCCTGGAACTGGTACGACCGAATAGGAATTGTAAATGGTACACGATTTCCCATTCAGAAATTCCGGTTGGACTACCTTTTCAGACGTTCCATTAATTTCGGAAATTTTCCACGCGACGAACCGAAAAAACGTTTACCATTTACATTCCAACCGAAATTTCAGGAATTTCCGTGTTAATGGTAAACAACCGTAGTCTCTAACCCTTAGCTTACTTATTTGAAGTACGTATTTGTTGTTTTTGCTGTTGCTTTTAGATGTTGATACTTTTGGGAAGCCTGGAGCAGGCATACTTGTTGGTGGTACGACCTGGTTGGGTTCTTATGGTGAATGTACTAGTGCTGGCATGGAAGGGTTCCACTATTGTCTTGCTAACATTGGACCAATTACAAATTCGGTAAAGTATTGGAAATATGATGCAACATAAATATATATTGCTTATATATTCCCTGCTGGAAGAGTTCTCTTCCCAAGATAAAAGCTAGGAGAGAGAGAAGAGAGAACTCTGCTGGTGTACAATGTACATGTATACGTAGGGATGCTTTCTTTGATATACAGTACTGTTTGAAAATATTACAGCAGGGATCGAAGTGAATTGCACCTGAACAAGTAAAATTTCCATTGTCTCTTAGGGGAAATTTCACTTCCCTGTTGTAATATTTTTGAAGAGTACTGTATGTGTACCGCTGTCCACAATTAATGATTGATGAATAAACCAAAGTTTTGAAAACCAGAAATAGGTGGTTATATATGCAAGGTATTTGAGCCCAATGTTAGTTAATTGACAGAGTTGATAGATAATCCTAGCTAATGCATGCACAACAAAGAAAGTGTCCTTCACCAGCAGATTAATTCTCTTCTCCCCATAGTCTAGAACTCTTTCAGCAGGGATCGATGCAAATTGTGTATGTGCATGGTTTTCAATGGGGCAAGGAGAGCACAAGTAGGGCTGCAGTCATCTATTGTACATGTCTGTTAAATCCTATATTGGAAAGACAAAGGTTGATGGCAGATCATGTCAATTTAGCTATATCAATCAAATAAATCAGATGCCTTCATCAAAACTGAAAATATGGTGACGAGCAACATAAATTAGTTTCCATTGATGTCATTATTACTATCAAACTCAATGGTAGATACATTCAACCTTTGCTACATGTACTATTATGGACTCCCATATAATATCCTATCATTATACTACATCCTTCCCTTACTTGTAACAAACATGTAAATGAAGGGTTGTCAGTAGAAGCCAGCAACCAGTGGATTTCTGCTGGCTGTCAGGATAAAAACAGCTGCCTATTTTGCCTAAAACACTATGTAGGTAGCTCTTTATAATGCCTTTCAATTTCTACTAACAACCCAGCTGAAATGTAGATTATTGTTGCTCATGTATGTGTAATACTCTGACTTAACACTGAAGTCACACATTGATCAGCATAAAATTAAATGGCCAATTTTTTTAAACAAAATCATTTTCCTTACTGAAAATGAAATTTACCGTACTGAAACTTGTACATGGCTTGTTTTGTTTAACAGAGCAAACCACCAAATCCCTTTACTGGAACCTTCAGATGGGGTGTGTGTGTTCCAAAGGATTGCTCTGAGGTTGATTTAGAAAATGGGCTGATGAACATTATTACAGGTACATAGGTTATCACCTATATCATGCTTTAAATATTATGTTCTTTTATGGAAACTGTCGTACATTACTAAGCACAGTGCTATTAAATTAATAATTAGATCATAATGTCATGGAGGTTACTGTTTAAAACCCATAGATAAGCAGCATCGCAAGTTTAGAAGCTTGAGTTCAGAGGACATTTATTTTTTTGGAAGAAAATCAAATGTACATGTACATACATAATTTGTATTTTAAAACCTTCATCGGACTTTCGAACTGGAAAAAACTCCACAGTTGTACAGGTCTGTAATTTCAGCTCTGAATTTGTATTTATATGTTGAGGGCCACAAGTGTATTAGTACTATGTAAAGTGTCACCCTCTTTTAATAAAGTTTGATTGATTGATGACATGAGGGAAATTAGTTACTAATTATATAAATTGCCCTGTGAGCCTCGGGAGGATTTGTAAAAGTCTTCCACAAATCCTCCCTTGGCTCGTGGGGCAATTTAGTAACTAATTTCCCTTGTGTCATGCTATTACTTATAATAAATTTCTATCTGTCAAGTTATTATTCAATATTATGTATAACTCCTACTGAACAAGTTTGTTGCTATGTCACATTACCTGTATGCCTATATATATATATATATTCACTAAATGTATTCCTTATTTTTAGTATTGAAATTACAGAAGAAAATTCATCTTGTCCCTGATGGGATGAGCATCTCTGGCCAAACTTCTTTGAACAGTGTGCATTGTGCCAAGCCTTCTGAATACACAGGATCGGTTATTGCATCACTGTAAGTATTTTAACATATTATTACTCGGGCTGCCTGTGGCAGCACCGAGTCTTAAAATGCAGGCCGTTTTTTTGTTCCATGCATGCATTAAATTATGCATTAATTGTATGGTCACGCTTTGTGATGGTCGTGATGTTTCTCAGATTTTACCCATTTTTCTGAGTTCCTCCTGATCTTGATTTGGGCCGAATGGATGAAATACAAGAAAAATATCATATCAAGTGCTTCCAAGAGAGGACTGGAAAACAAAGAAAGCTAAAATTCGAAGAAATATATATTGGAATCTATAAGCCATCGGCTGTGCTGCATTTAAAACATCCGAGGAGAACATCTTATTTTGGGTGAAGGCACTTCAAGACCAATATTATGAGTCTCTTAAAAACTGTCAGTGATTTACCATAAGTTGGATCGGCCACTTAAATGTAGCCTGCAATGCAGGTGTTTTATTTGGGAAACCGAAATATATTTGGACATGTATTGATGGCGTAGATAGATACACGTGTAGGAAGTAGGGGGGAGGGGAGGAGAAGGGAAGGGAACGCCTGCCCGCAACGCCTGTGATTTTGAAAAACGGCTCCTAATTAGTTATGCATGTCTGATCTGTCAAAAATTACCAGTGCAATTTTCCTCGCTGATTGCATTGTAGGCCTCAGAAAATGTACATTGCCTCCAAAATTAACCGGGTTATCAACCTCTAAATCATCAATGTAACTTCAATGATATCAAGCGATTTATAACAAGTTTTCTATAGCCATTTGGCCGCCACCAAGATTTCAATTTGGTAAACAATCTGTAACCGCAGTGGTGGGCTCGTTCACATGCAGCATTGTTTGCACATCATGAGATGGGAATATAACTCAAAAGAATCTGAAAACAGCTCTTTACTTTCGAAATAAATTCAAAAATAGAATCAGGCACCATCGTAGTTCTTACATATGTAACAGGAAGTTCATAGTATTGATAGAAGTGCTTGAAATAATTTTATTTATGCGCTTGAATATGGTTTGGTCGTTAACATTTAGGCTTCCGCCACATTAATATGGACAGAAAATGCTCGGGGAAAACGTATGTTTTCTCCAAAATCAGTCGGGCTAATATAAAAATCATAAACATAACTTCTGTATAATGTCAAGCAATTTGGATTGTTGTTTGTGTTGTAAATCTAGCCTTCGATTCCAATGAAGTCACTTGATTTTAGAGGGAAACAACGGCTTTGTCATCAGTTTCCTTCACACGAACAAGGAGTTGAAAATCAAACTTTTCCCCCAAATCCGGGTGCTTAGACTTCCTCGCCATTCTTCCAACCGAAAGGCAAGTTGTTGCAATTGCAAACCTTATTTCTGTTCCAGCCTTCTTTAGAGATTTAGCTTTAGAGCAGGAAAATTAACCCGCTGTATAAAGAAATATTCGAAGTCTGCTTCGCCGAACTAATATAACCTTTCGCTGATTACGCTGAAGTTTTCCTCGAAATGCGATATGGACGAACAAATGATTGGTGCCAATCAAAATTGTCAGTACCACACCAATCAGAAGCCTTCGTTCGTGGACGAACAAAGTTTTTCAAAATCACAGGCCTTGCGGGCAGGCGTTTCCTTCTTCCCCCTCCCCCTCCCCTCTTCTTTTCTTTTCCCCTCTTCTTTTCTTTTCCCCTCTTCCCCTCCCCCTTCTCTCGCTTTTTCGTCCTCGCTCCATTCCTACTCGTCTGAAATTCATTCGTGAGCAGAAAACGTCCACGAAAATGGGGAAAACCACTAGAAACGCCTGCATTGCAGGCTAACTTAAATGAGGCAGAGACACAGTCAGAGAGTATTGAGATCAAGTTATTTCGTTCCAGCGAAGATATTGACCTAGCGGAAACGGTTCAAGCTGTCGAAGGATTTTTACTTATTTAACCATCCACGTCTACTTAACAACAGGAGTAGTTATGTGCCAAGGCACCGCATACGAGGCATGGGCAAAGATTGAGTTTCCCAGATTACAGATGAAAGTAGAGAACTTAATGAATCTTAAAGATACTTCGGACGCGGAGTCATTGGATGAAGAAACAGAGGTCATGCGCGACATGCTTGAGAACATGACTTGTTCAAGACTTTATGTTATACTAAGAAAACAAAACAAGTTACAGAGCCTGCAAGTTCACAAGTCAATGAAAAACCCCAAGAGCCTGTAGTTTTGGATCAACATATCCTTGAAACTCCAAAAGCAACACATACACATGAGTCAAATTCAAACCGGAAGAGACATAATTCTTTAGATTCTTCACGAGGGTAGCCGCGACTGGCGGCGATCAGCGAACTTGATAAAGAACAGTAGAGAAATATAGTGATAGCTCCATCACAGGATGGACAGGATACAACTTATAATTTGGGACAAATATAAACATACATTTGAGACAATCATCTATTAGTACTTGGAACCTGCAGTATAACAGAACAGCAGACTAAATTGCAAACGTGTGTTACATGAATAAGTAGTGTTTACAGTAAAAGGTCAACTACTTAATTTACATACGAGAAAAAACAAAAATATTAAATTACATATATATATATTATACTAGGGGAGCAGAGAATGAAAGTCACCGTGCTACCGGCCACTCCTAAAGACTGCTAATATTCAGCTAATAATTCTTCCCTTTGGTTATTACTAAGAGGATTTCAAATGAAAGTGTATTTCATCTTCAATCTCATGTGGCCCGAGTGAAAGCCCAGATGGGCTCTTGTTATTAATTAATGATGAATCTATTTTTTTCTAAATATACGTTTAAAATACTGGTAATAAAAATATTGATTTAAATATATTATTTAAAATGTATTTCTTTATAAATATTTCACAAGTAACTAGAGATAAATTGTTAGGACACATGCTCTTAATCTTTTATCCATCCTTACTCAAAAACTCTCTACATGTACATGTCACTCGTAATTCAGGTATCATCACCACATATCTCACATTTGAGTCTTCAGTCATGTCTTTTTCCAGTTCAGTTGCCTGTTGAATTTCTCTGTACTTGGTGTTTTTCGTTTCTTATATATTTACATGTAATAGAAAACTAAAATATGTTAACCTATTGACTCGGCCACTCAAAATGAAAATATTTTATTCTGCAGCTGAATCAAACAAACAATATCTTGTAAAGCCTATAAACTCTAAGACTGTACAATCATGTAATAATGAATCTAAATTCCATCCACTTTTTTCTGTCCTTTCTAAGTAAAACAATAAACAAAAAGACTTTGTCTATTATTAGCCTACAGCAGAAGTATCATTTTTTTTTCACACTGATCTTTATTATTCCAATAAACAAGCATCATGGATAACAGTAATATACAATATATATGATGTAAAAATGTGAAAATAATAATAATATCTCTATAATAATTATATATACTACTATACAACGCGACATTATAAAGTATTAAAAAGGCAGCGATTCACAAACACCTTAAAATGCTGCATGGGGGGGGGGGGGGGGGGGTCGATCGAGGTAAGATATAATGATGGGCTCATTTCCTTAACAACCTAGATCTAACAGGTGGAAGGCGATCTGCTAGTGGGCTAGCTAGCACTACATATCACTAATAATTATATTCCATATTCTTAAATCAGATGTAACAATGAGCTCAGATATAGGTGTAATATGTATGAGATACCCAAACTTAATGGCTCTGCACTGCAGTTTGACAATTCTAACAAGATCTTGTTGTAGCTAGCACAACCCCATACAGACAATGCATATAGAAACAGAGATAAAATCAAACTCTTGAAAAGATGATCCAGTGACCCTAAAGGATAACCGTACTGCCTACAAATACGTAAGACGTACATATGCTTGGCAGCCTTACTAATTAAAATATCAAAATGCTGGTTTTCTGGATCTTTAAGGCGCGCTGCCACTTCATAAATCTCCCAAGCTCTAATAAATCTCTTCCAGTTTAGGGCTAGATTTCCTTTGAGCTCTAGTTTAGATGGTAATGGAATGTTTACCGGGATTTGTATGAATTTCACCGCTGCCTGTGCTTGTTGTGCTGCCTGTGGCTGTGGCGGATTTTCTCCTTCATTATCCGACATATTTTATTCTTTGGGCGCTTTCTTCTCAAGCTCACTTCTACAACTGCGACAAAACTATTGGTAGTGGCTCCACTCACCGTTTTCCTGATGTTTTGTGTAGTTCTTCTCGTATTTTCTACCTCTTTGGCGTCTTCAGTTTCACTTTTTTTCTCGACCATGTGCTCTCGTACGAAGATCGCACTCGGTGGATTTGCCGTCAGTTTCCCAAAGTTTCTTCATTTTAATGTCCAGCAGAGGCTTCCTAATTAACTTCTGACACCATGTATCGGTGCAGGATATGACAGTACACAACAAGTAGGGTAACTCCTTTGTATTTGAATTGCTTCCGTACAAGTGAATACCGGTAGCTCTGTCACAACACAACTAGACTGTGAACCGGAAAGCATGGTCCCTGCATTCACGCGTGACTGGTGCTGACGTCACCGGAAGTACATATCGTCACACCAATTAGTGGGATCAGAGTTGAAATAGATATATAAATTAGATACCTGCTCAATATTACACATAATACTAGGCATGGTTTCATACATGTACTGCTAACTCCTTGGTTTTAGAAACATTAATTGTCATATGGTTACTTAAGTAGCCCAGTCCATTATATTGTGAACTTCGCTATCGAGAAACATCATTAACCCCAGAACTAAGAGTTAAATCGTCAGCATACCGTAAACACCCGTGTATAAGCTGCACCCCTAGATAAGCCGCACCCCATTAGTTTTGAAGCTTGAATTTAGGAAAAAAACTTTTTTTTTAATACAAAAAATAATTAGAAAATCTTTTGTCCGAGGTCATAAACACTTGTACTTGATGCCAAACTTCTTCAAAAAAAAAGAATAATATTTTGTTGGAGTTCATAAACGCTCGTACTTGAAGCAAAACTTCATCAGATTGTCACAAATACATAATTGCAACTTTAATTCGATCGAATATGGTTCAACTTGCCTTGTCATTTCTTGTGTATATTTTAACCTGCAGTCTTTAAATCACTCCAGAATTCTTCCACATTTATTCCTCAATTAACTAACAACAATTCCAAGGATCCGCTTTCCTTTAATCGCTAGAGCAAGAAAGGTTTTCTGGCAAAACAATACTTGCACGAGTAGGTCTGAGGTCCGCCATCTTGGATTTTCGTTAACTAGTGCCAATCTCCCACATGTAAAATTGCAAAGAATGCCTGGTTGTTTACATGCATGCTTTGACAAGCGCTGTGAATCAGCATGTTTTGGAAGGTAAATAAGCTTAATCATGTTTAAATATTCACGAAATTCTAATATATTAGGTCTAAGGTAGGACTTAGAAGAGTTTTTGCTTTAATTATTACGGTCTAGCGTACAGGTAATTTTCCCCTATTCTGCTGGTTTTTGTGACGTTAGAAATGTTTTCTCGAGCAAGTACTTCATAAACATCCAGATCTTATTAATGCCTAGCCAAATGGGAGAGAAAAAGCAGATCATTTAAAGTCTAAAGTGAATTTTTAAGCCTTAGAATAGAGAAAAGAAACACAGCTAAGCTTGAATTCAGAGTCAGATCGAAAGTTTGTTGGACTAATCAAATCGCTGAACAGTGGACGTTATGCGACCAATCAGATCGCTGTAGCTTAACAAACACACGTACATAATCATAAGCTTAGATCACGCACCACTAGCTTATAATTAACAGATCGAAGGAAACATGGAGAAGTTTGTTTTGGAATCTGCTGTTCGTGGATATCACGTCTACAAGGATATCTGGACTCCAAACATTGGAGAGAATCTTTATGCTGAAAAAGAAATAGGAAATGAAGTAATGATAGATTTGCTGTCGGGTCCTTAAAGCTGGAGAAACAGTTGGCCATCTCCCTTGTGGTATTTTCTCGCTCGTGGTGGAAAGATCGGCCGCAATCAAAGTTACCGGCAAGCGGCGACATTGCAGAAAACTTTGTGGAGGAATGGAAATACCATGTCTTGTAATGTTTAGCTGTTCAACGAAAGCGACTGTGAACTGTTTGAAAAACAAGGATGGTTTAGTTGAACCACATAACACAACTGGCTCTTTTAAGAGCCTCCAAATTCTGAAAGCAATGACCAATGCTTCTAGTTTAGTTTTAATAAAGGTTTAGTGGTATCCACATACAGTGGAGTTTAAACAAATGGTAATTTATGCAAATGTTTGGTACCTTTTCTAGGTGTTCCCGTAGATAAGCCGCACCCCCGATTTTGAATGAACATTTTGGGTGAAAAGGTGTGGCTTATCTACGGGTGTTTACGGTACTTTACTAGTGTAGCCCTGTTAGCATTGACTACCTTGATATCATATAGCATTATTGAGAATAACACTGGTCCAAGTATGGTCCTGTGAGGTAGACCTTTGTTAACAGAAACAAAGGATGATGTTAAACCATCAGCAACAACTCTGCCAACCACTAAGAAAATCAAGAACCCAATTTATTATGAAAGGGTTGATGGGTAGCACTTTAATCTTATTGAAAAGTACAAGGTGATTCACAGAATCAAAAGCCTTTGAAAAATCAAAGGCAAAAACCGGCCTCCTTATCCAGCCACTTTAGCCATGTGTGCTGGTTCTTAAGCAATGCTAATGAAGTGTTACAACCCTCTTTATATGCAAATTGACCAGGACCAATAACTGATCTAACTACTGATTTGATTTCAGATTGGTATATAATTATCTCAAAGATCCTAATAATAATATTGGTCAAGGATATTGGGCGTAGCTTGTTGATACACATGAAGGGAGATTCCTTAGGAAGAGATAATAATTATATTGGCAAGTTTCCATAACTGTGGAACCGCTTGGGATTCAATTGACAAATTAACCCTTTCCCTCCTGCACCACCCGTAACCGCCCAACATGAAGCATGTACCTGGAGAAAATTATTGCATCACACCTAGACATGCTGGAAATACGATGTTGTGATATTATTTCAAGGGATGAATGACTTCGAAGCCAAAGCTGTAATGGGCTCACTTGCCCCTTCCACTTTGGAGAAAAACTTATTTGTTTTGGAGATTGTTGTTCATTTCTTCGCTTTTCACGAATTTTGAGGAGCTGAAAATCGGCTCAAAAAACCCTTCCCATTCACACTTGAAATCAAAAGCAAATACAAAATCACCACTCAGTCATTACAGTACCTTGTTTAATCTTTCCAACCAGCAGGTTTGTTTGCATAAAATGCACCAAACGACTGTGAACCACGCCGATGTTTACACTGCATTTCACTCGACCACATTTACCTGCTCTCACCTCCAACTGCATGCTGGGTAATCAACAAAAAATTCACAAGGGGTCTCCCCCTCTGGGACTCTGGTAGATTTTTTTTATTATAATAAGTCTTTTACCCCAACAACCAAGAGCGGTGATTTGGACTCAAGCCGTTGCTTTAAAGTGACAAAAACACATCCTAATAGGTTGAGCAGGGGGAAAAGACAACCAACTGCAAAATTTCAGTGAAGAATTATTTCATGTGACTCAAAGCAGAAACACAACAGAAAAATCCTGTGAAACCCCTCACAAGGCCTACTAAAAGCAAACCAAGTACTTTTCAGCCATCCTCAGACTTAATGATGTCCTCTAGCTCTCTTGCAGTGGCTTTTTTCTCCCAAATTAGAGCACATTTCATTGGAAACCCTACCGAAGCAGCCATACCTACCGCTAACGAGTGCACAGAATTCTCCCAAATGGCATTGTGGGAAAAGTTTGAGCCCTCTGCTTAAAAAGTCAGCAGTATTTAACTGCCCCGGGCTAGCCAAACTTGAACCAAGGGGGGAGGGTTGAGTTAGCACTCAGGATTTCACCAACTGAGCCAAACATGTCCAGTAGGGAAAGGGTTAAAAATAAGAGTTATTGCTGGTGCTAGTTCTAAAGCATAGTCCCTCAAAAACCAATGTGATAGCTGGTCAGGACCATGATTATCAGGTTTGTATCAGCTAGCTAGGTATACAACTCCTGAAGTTTATATAGGAATACTTTAAACAAATTGGCAAAAACTTACTGTTGTGTGATTCAGAAGTTTTCTGGCAGAGAATAGGTTTGATTACCTTAGAATATAATTATGTGATTTTTTTTAATTCTTTTAATAGTGTTTTATGTGGAGTTGTCCTCTTCCTATGCCTTGTTGGAACTATCATAGAGGTTACAATGGACTGCATGGGTCCAGAACGAATCACGAAGACCAAAAGCACTGACCCTTCGTCAGTAAGTAAAGGCCCAACTGCTGAGGAAGCAGATTCATTCCATAACTCCGGGGTGAACCAAGATACTGAGAAGTTTTTTGCTCAGAGTGGATCATCAGTGCCTATTTTGGTTTACCAGAATAAAAAATGTGAGTGCTTCTCTAGGGCTGTCATTAATATTTTAATCAGTTGTAACTTGTGTAAGTACACCCATACCATAAATTATGGCCATGTAATTAAAGCCATGTTTACAGAGGCCATAACACCACCCGTAACATCCACTAAGCTCAGCCATGACAGGTGTTATTAGAATTCAGTGAATAACTTAGGCTTTTGTACACAGAACTTCTACTTAGCCAAACTAGCTGCAAATGATTTGGGAAATGTATGTAATGTCAGCTCATGTGTAGCTACATGTTTATGATTTGTGAATTCTTAGGTAATTAAAGGCCCAGTACAGACCTTGATGCTTTGTGCGCATCTGTTTTGTTTTGTTTTATTTTGTTTCAAATCTTGTCTCGTAAAACTTTGAAATTTCAACTGCGACAAATGGCCAATTTAATATTATTTATTTATTATGACTTGGAATGATGAGTGGTTTAACGAACTCGAACAAAAGATTATTCTTCCCGAGTTTGGGGTGTGGCTTAATTATACATGAGTTTTTTCCTTAGACTTTTTTTGCAAAGCTGGTTCCCATTATTTTGTCAGGCCAAAGTTAGGGGTAGAGCTTACATGTATATGTGAGGAAATATGGTATTTCAGTAGCATTATTTTATAGGCCACATAAGATTATTTGCTTACACACTTGTTACATGCATTGTATTTGTCTTGATACTTACAGATGTGATAGTGGAATTCTTCCTTTGTTTCTCTCTCATTCGCAACACATCTCGCATCATGGACACTAACATACCACCCGGTGCCATCACATCAATCAATGGAATGAGGGTCCTAAGCATGTTCTGGGTTATACTTGGACACACAATTCTTTGGCAGCTCATGGGGGGAATTACATGTAAGTAGTAAATATAGCTGGTGCCATTGGCAGAATTTCTGGCCATAATTAGTGTCCTCCCAAGTCTGTGTTCTCCCATGGCCAGTTAGCTCTGTGGTTAAGCACTGGTCTGTCGTACATGAGTTTCAAATCCAAGCCAGACCATAGTTAATAGAGTGGAATGGTTAGGAAACCCGGCAAACTTCAAAAGGGCTAACAAAGGCGCTGCGATTTAGGTTGGAAGGGATAAGACAAAAGATTGTGCACGATCATAGTTCATTAGCGTTCCCTGAACGACTGAACTCACACGTTTCTATTGGCTGATTGATTAACATGTTGGAATTTCTATTGTGTTTTGTGCACGGTAGTGGTTGAAAAAAGCTAACAAAGACATTTAACAAAGAAGGTCCCTGAGTTTCCTAACCATTCCACTCTATTAACTATGGCCAGACCAATTAATACTCGGTACGTGTCTTAAAATGACTGAGTAGAAGGTGCTGCCTTTATGAAACAATTTTGTTTTTGAACTGCCAATAGTTAGATATTCACATCTTCTCCGATAAGGGTGTTAAATCCTACATGTAGGTCTCGTGTTGGCCTCAAGTTTATCAGTCTTTCAAGACTACATTACAAGCTACCAAAATGCAATTTCCTTTTTTTGCCCACATCTAATTGTGGGATCATGGATAATCATTTTCATCAACTGAATTTATATTTTTACACATGCAGGCATATTTGCAATACAAAGGTTCTTCAAATCTCAGGCTCTGTGTACCTATAGCTAAATTGAGTGATGCATGCAGCGTAATGGTTATAGATCTGATATATATGAAATGAAAATAATATTTAGTCATTCTCATTCAGTGAAAACCCTTTAAAAATGAGGGAGGATAATATTTTCATTTTGGCAATACCATTTGGCATTTGGCTAAAAAAGGCACGAAAAATGATTGACAGCAGCTGTCATTCTTTCATTCTCGCTATCTTGTGATTTTCTGTGCCACTTTTCGTTCATAAAGATTTCTACATTAATGAATGCCAAAAAGTAGATTGTTCTTGGTGCCATACTCAAAATAGAAGAAAAGAGAAAAGCAGCACAATTTAGTTTGTGAGTAAATTTGGCAGCGGGTGTAAACTTTTTAGGACAACAATTAATGGTTGGAGGGATTGATATGTTCATACTCAAGTTCCAAGAAGTTAGAATCATTGAAGACCAAAAGTCCACATAGCCTGAATTTCAGCCATCTCCTCTGGCTCGTTCCTCCCGAGAGAGACGTCTGAATCCAATAGCTGATAATGCTGTCAAGGCGGATTAACAATTTAATTTATGCAAATAAAACTGTCACGGCAGTAGTAAGAGTTTGTGGGTCACAAAAACAAAGCCATCGCTTGCCTTGAGAAATTATTTGAGATCATGCCGGCCGAAATAAAAGCCTTACCTATGTATATATCTCCAGGTGCCCCATTTGCTTCTCAAGTGCCTCTTATGTTGTGAAAACCTTTTCGAAGCAACAAATCATTATATTATATTTGGAGGCAAAGTACAGTTGATCATTGTCTTTCCGTTGATTTTTGTCTCGCGATCTGCCGTTCGAATCGACACAGCTACGAGATATTACCTATGTAAATGATGCAACAGAAAAGTAGAAAAACATGAAAGGATAATGGAGAATTTCGAAGAAATACGAAGTCTCTTTTACGGGAAAGAACAGTTCCTTGAAGAGAGTAGCGACATTCTTGCGAGTGTGAACAAATAATCGATTATCAACAATCCCACGGACGCGACAGGATAAAATGTACATGTTTACAGGACAGTCGGCCGGTTATTGTGCAGAACACTTTCAGTCCATTTCCAGATGTTTTCCTTACGAACTCAAGGTCTTTGCCAAAGACAATCACTCCACTGAAACTCAACGATCAACAATCGCGAGTCCAAAGTGAATCCTGCCGTCTTCTCGGATGAGTTAATTATGATAATTATGCAAAATTATTCGAACTGATCAAAGATCACTACCAGGTTTTCTGGTAGTGACGTCACTGGACGCAATTATCGGCTATTGGATTCAGACGTCTCTCTCGGGAGGAACAAACCAGAGGAGACGGCTGAAATTCAGGCTAAAGTCCACAAAGAATCAAGCAAAAAAGCTTTGTTATCATCAATCCACCAAATATTTAAAGAGAATTCAATGCAGGAAGCCAAGGTTTATTTCGCGGTTTTGTTTCAGCATGATGAAATTAGAATAACAAACAATCTACTGTGTACGTGGTTGTGGTATTTAGGACCCCGACTTACAAACAACAACATTTATTGTCTCAAATAGTAATGGCGGACTTACATATGTTCTCCTACATCCGGGACCTTTCTATCCCATGATGCAGTGCGTACACCACATCTCCCCTCTACTTAGTATTAATGTTCTTCTAAATCAATGTTTGTATAGAAGTTCTCTTATATGACCATAATGTCAGGTCAATGTAATAAAAGTCAAGTAAACTATCCTTAATAATATAGAGTTAACACATATCTCTAAAACCTAAGCTCGTGTACCTATATAACCCCACTAAGAATGCACGTAATCTTGCATCCAGGTCGGTGCTCGCCTCACGCGCGCAGGTCGCATAGAATCTGAGACGCTTGGTACAGGATCAAGCACAGGTGTGGGATCCTTTACCGTTGTATCTGAAATAGTCTCAGGATTGTGTGGTATTACTTCCTCGCTCTCTACACTCTTGGGTTGCACATCTTCTTGCTCTTCAGTGGCCTTTCCAACCTCAGGCTCAATGAATCTCTTCATGTGCGCCACGTTCCTCATTTTGCTCCTTCCATCAGTGTCTTCTATGACAACAGCATTACCATCCTTTTTAACGACTCTGTACGGTCCAGGCTCATAATTTGGTGACAATTTGTTCTCTCAATGTTGCTTCAAGAGCACTTGATCACCTTCGTTGATGGTGCTGTGTTGCGCTGAATTTCTCTCATCAGCATTCTCCTTTTGGCGTAGTTTTGCACGGGCGTCTCTCTCCCTCAAGAGTTGTTGCCATTCTGCCTCCATGGCCCGGTCGCTCCGCACTCTAAGTTTCGGAAGCTTATCGCAGAACTTCCTTCCCATCAGCAACTCCGCTGGTGACATTCCGGTCACGGTGTGAGGTGTTGTCCTGTATTGGAATAGGAAGTCCTCCACAGCTTTCTTCCAATCCTTTCCTTCCAGCTTGGCAATTCTCACAGCCTTCAGGAGAGTCTCGTTGCACCGTTCAACTTCCCCGTTACTCTGAGGCCAGTATGGAACACCTTTCTTGTGTACTATTCCAAGATAGTCCAAGAATGCTTCAAATTCTTTGGATGCAAAGGGTGGTCCATTGTCGCTACGGACGGTTTCCGGTAGACCGTGTGTCCTGAACATTGCCTCCATACACTTTATCACATGTTGCGCGTCTGTTTTCTTCACTAGAACTACCTCCGGCCAATGCGAGTAGTGGTCTACTACTACTAGGAGATGATCGCCTCCTGATACTTCAAGAAGGTCTACTGCAATGTCGGTCCATGGACCCTCGGGTAGTTTTGTTGAATGGATGGGCTCTGGCTTGGCTCTTTGTCCTACAAGCTGGCATGGGTGGTATGCTCGTATCACTTGTTCGACTTGCTTGTGCATCTGTGGCCACCAGACTTTTTCTCGCAACCTGGCCTTGGTACGAACTATGCCTTGATGTCCTTCATGAGCTAACCTGATAGTACGTTTCCACAGATCCTCAGGCATGACAATGCGATTTCCTCTCATCACCAGCTGCCCCAGGACCCATAACTCATCTTTGAGAGCCTTGTACATGGTACCTTGTAGACGAAACCAGTTTCCTGTGGTCACTGTTTCACGCACCAACTGCAGTGTGGGGTCTTCTTTTGAGGTTTCTTCTACCTGTCTAGGCACTAAAGCTGCAGGCACTGCCTCACTTGCGATGCTACAAGCATATTCTTCCGTCTTATCAACATCTTCATCTTCAGTTTGACCCACCGGAAGTCGGCTTAGAACATCCGCGGCGTTTAGTTTGCCTGGTATGTATCTCACGGTGTATCTGAACTGCTGGAGATACAGTAACCATCGCTCTATCCTGGCAGAGGGTGGTTTTGCGCTTGGCCGCCCAAGTACAATGACTAGAGGCTTGTGGTCTGTGCAGACCTCGAAGTCGATTCCGTACAAGTAAAGGTAAAACTTCTGACATGCCCACCTGACGGCCAAGGCCTCTCTTTCGAACTGTGAGTATCTTGTCTTGACTAGCGTAAGCTTTCGGCTAGCGTAATAGATGGGCCTATACGATCCATCTTCTTGCTTCTGTTCAAGTATTGCCCCTAGGCCAATGGGTGATGCATCTGTTATGATCCGGGTTACCGCACCTTGCTTGTGGTAAGCCATCACCGGTGCTTGGGTGAGCTGAACCTTAATCTCTTGGAACGCTTTTTCTTCTTTGTCGCCCCACTTCCACTGGGTACCTTTGCACGTTAAATCCCACAATGGTCCCGACATTGTGGCAAAATTGGGGATGAACTTTGCGCAGAACTGGACTGAACCAAGGAAGCTTCTCATCTCTGACTGGTTATGGGGTCTTGGAGCCTCGACGATTGCCTTCACCCGCTCGCTTGACACTTTCAGTCCTTCTCCACAGAGTACCGTATTTACCCGTGTATAAGCCGCACCTTTTCACCTAAAATTTTCGTTCAAAATCGGGGGTGCGGCTTATCTACGGGAACACCTAGAAAAGGTATCAAAAATTCGCATAAATTACCATTTGTTTAAACTCCACTGTATGTGGATACCACTAAACCTTTATGAAAGAAGAAGAAAACGTAAAACAAATAACAGAGAAAGATCGTGTAATATAGCAATTTAAGCATAATCATTGGGAAAAAACACGCAATTTGAAAGAATTAAAGCAAAAACTCTTCTAAGACCTACCTTAGACCTAATATATTAGAATTTCGTGAATATTTAAACGTGATTAAGCTTATTTACCTTCCAAAACACGCTGATTCGCAGCGCTTGTCAAAGCATGCATCTAAACAACCAGGCATTCTTCGCAATTTTACACGTGGGAGATTGGCACTAGTTAATGAAAATCCAAGATGGCGGACCTGACCTACTCGTGCAAGTATTGTTTCGCCAGAAAACCTTTCTTGCTCTAGCGATTAAAGGAAAGTGGTTCCTTGGAATTGTTGTTAGTTAATTGGGGAATAAATGCGGAAGAATTCTGGAGTGATTTAAAGACTGCAGGTTAAAATATACACAAGAAATGACAAGGCAAGTTGAACCATAAAGCCATAACATAAGTTGTGATTATTTATTTATGACAATCTGATGAAGTTTTGCTTCAAGTACGAGTGTTTATGAACTCCAACAAAAGATTATTCTTTTTTTGAAGAAGTTTGGCATCAAGTACAAGCGTTTATGAACTCGGACAAAATATTTTCTAAATATTTTTTGTATTTTTCAAAAGTTTTTTTTCCTAAATTCAAGCTTCAAAACTTGGGGTGCGGCTTATCTACGGGTGCGGCTTATACACGGGTAAATACGGTATGTCTCCCATGTAGGTCATGCTTGTGACGCCAATCTCACACTTTTGATAGTTGAGTGTCAATCCGTTTTCTTCCAGCTTACGCATGACTCTTTCAAGGTTCTCGTCGTGTTCCTTGTCATTTGCACCAACAACTCGCACGTCGTCATGGAGGTTGTGTGCACCTGGGCAATCTTTGATGATTTGCCACACTATCTGCTGGAATTTATCAGTCGCCATATTCACACCAAACAGCAAGCGTTTGTATCTGTACAGACCATTTGGTCCAGCAAATGTTGTAATGTCCCTAGACTCGGGGTGGAGCTCGACTTGGTGAAATGCCATGTTTAGATCTAATTTGGAGAACACCTTAGCATTCGAGACCTCCTGTAAGGTTTCCTCGACTGTAGGAACTGGATGCTTCTCCCTCACTATCGTGCGATTTGCTTGCCTCATATCTAGGCAAATTCTGACATCACCGTCTTGTTTCTCAACGACCACTAGGGGGTTGACCCAGCTGGTAGGCCCATTCACTTTTTCAATAACGTCAAGCGCTTCAAGTTGCTCCAGCTTCTCTACAACCTTACGCCTCCTACTGAAGGGAATTCTGCGCAGGGGTTGGGCTATGGGGTGCACAGTCTTGTCAATATGCAGTTTTAACTGATAACCCTTAAGTTTACCCAGGCCCTCAAACACCTTGGGGTACTTTGCTTTAAGAGCTGCTTTCCTGTTTACTTGCTCTACACCTCCTATTGAGCTAGTTGGCTTTACATTACAATTATTGATTTGCACACCAACCCTCAGAATATCTAGCAACTCAGAGGTTTCGCGACCCAATAAAGTTGCTGCTTTGCCAGGCATGATAAAAAACTGAGTGCACTGTGACAATTTTGTTTGCGGTACGCACACATTTAAGCTACACTTTCCTTTTAGTTGAAGAGGCTCAACAGATGCATAAGTATAGACTTTTTTATCACACTTTGATAAGGTAACCCTCCCTTCTGTTATAGCCTCAAATACTTCTTCTGACATTAAGTTACAACTAGCCCCTGAATCTATCATAACGTTTATGAGCTTGTCTTCCACATCCAGCTTCAATGTGTTGTAATTTTCAGTGCTAGTAGTAGTAAACGCGTAGAAATCATCATTTGTCACTGAATCTTGATCACCAGCTTGGCCTTCATGAACATTGTGTACACCCTCGCGTGAGCTTTGTGAATCTCTTCGCCCTCTTCCTCGACTCCTCTCTCGACCACGTCCACGACCACGACTTGAACTGCGGTCCTGTGTTTGCTTGGAGTGGCAGCAGACCTCGAAGTGACCCATATTTCCACACTTCACACACTTGTGTTCACGGGAAATACGACAATCTTTGCTTAAGTGTCCCACTTTGTCACACTTCCAACATTTTCCTTTGAATTTTGTCGAACTGTCATATTTGTGACTGGTTTTAACACTGTTTACTTGACTCTCAGGCATGAGAGTGAGTGCCTCTTTGTCATGGTACTGACTAACAATTTCTAGTAGTTTACTTAGAGTCAATGAATCTTCGCGATACAATTTTGATTTTAGGGGTTTGTCTTTAATGTACGAGATTACATGATCTCTCACCTGGTTGTCTTTTTCCTCCCCGTAATCACAGTGCTCTACCACGGTTTTCAGGCGTGTCACGAAGTTGTTTATTGTTTCACCAGGGTTTGGTTTCGTTGCTAGAAATGTCTGTCTCGCCATGGGGATATTTTTCTTCAGTTTGAAGTGTTCTGACAGACAGTCCATGGCCTTCGTATAATCTTTTGCTTCTCCTGTAACGGCACTCGGGTATGTTTTGAAAACATCTCGCACTCCTGGTCCAGCAATATGCAAAAGAAGGGCTCGCTTTTGTGTCACGTCAGCAACTCCCGAAGCGGCTACGTACAGCTCGAATTCCGCTTTCCATATTCGCCATCTTTGGGCCAATGTCGCCGGTTCGCCCACAGCATCGAACGGTTTCAAACCCGGTAAACCGCTTAAACATACCGCCATTTCCTGTCTCTTTTATCTTCTTTAACTCTTGGATGGCTCTCGGTAGTATTACGGGCGTTTTCTTTTTTATCCTCGTCGCCAAATGTGGTATTTAGGACCCCGACTTACAAACAACAACATTTATTGTCTCAAATAGTAATGGCGGACTTACATATGTTCTCCTACATCTGGGACCTTTCTATCCCATGATGCAGTGCGTACACCACAGTGGTGTGGTCGAGCAGCACTTCAGTGGTTTTCCCTGCCTGATATTGTTTGCTTACTGTGGTGCCATTTTTCTGTACACCTAAAAAAGGATCACAAACCAATCTTAGCAACTATCGTCCTATTTCATTGCTATCTATATTCAACATAATCTTAGAAAAGCTGATGTTTAAGAGATTAATGAATTATATTGATAAACAAAATATCTTATATACCAAACAGTTTGGCTTTCGTCAAAAGCATTCTACAGTTCAAGCAATTTTATCAATTACTGATAAAATACAAAAATCTATTGAAGATGGTTGTTACTCTTGTGGAATCTTTTTAGATTTTAGTAAAGCCTTTGACACCGTAAATCATGAGATTCAAATAATGAAACTTGAACATTATGGCTTTAGAGGAATTACAAAAGACTGGTTTTGCTCCTACCTCAAAGACAGAAAACAAATTGTGTCAATTGGAAATGTTGTGTCAGATTATAAACAAATTTCCTGTGGGGTCCCACAGGGATCGGTCCTTGGACCACTCTTGTTTCTCCTATATATCAATGATTTTAATAAATCTTCTAACATATTTGATTTTCATCTATTTGCTGACGACTCTAATTTATTTTATGCCAATAAGAATCTATCAACACTTGAATTAACTGTTAATAAAGAACTACAAGAAGTTTACAATTGGCTGTGTGTTAATAAACTGTCTTTAAATATCACTAAATCTAATTTTGTTATTTTTCACCCGCCACAAAAAAAGTTAAATTACATAGTTAACTTGATGATCGATAAACAGTCACTAAAGAATGAAAAAAATATAAAATATTTAGGTATAATGATAGACTCGCATTTAAATTGGAAATCTCAAGTTAATTACATAACAAAGAAAATTAAAAGAAGTATTGGTATATTATCTAAAATTCGATACTTTGTCAATTTAAACATTCTTATCAACCTATATTATTCTTTAATTTATCCATTTTTGATCTATGGAATAGTTGCTTGGGGAAATACATATATCTCAACTCTAAATCCAATTATTATAATACAAAAAAGAGCCATGAGAATCATAACCTTTTCCAATTATAAAGACCACTCTAAACCCCTTTTCAAAACCTTAAATATCATTAAACTTCTTGACCTTGTATTTTTACATAATGCATTATTTATGTATGACTTTAAATCAGGTAATCTGCCTCTGGCATTCAATAACTTTTTTATTCCAGTCAACAAAATACACAAATATAATACAAGACTTGCTTCTAGGTCCTCCTACTCTCTTCCTTCAATAAGAACAAATTATGGAAAATTTAATATTAGATTTCAAGGTGCAAAAATATGGAACTCTATTAATAACGATACAAAATCTCTTAAGAGATTAACTTTCAAAAAGAAACTTAAACTTAACATTATTAATACATATTAACTCTCCTCTCTCTCTCATCCTCTCTCAAGTATATATTTACTCTATTTTTATAAAGAAATATTTTTTCCAACTACTTGTTTCTTTGTGCCCTTGTTCGCTTTGACCATAAATCTTGTATGTAAAATAATTAGCTGCCTGACTTGTCTAGCCCTATATGGTTATTTCAGGTAGCTAGTACCAGATTTCCAGAATATCTCTTTCTTTCTTATGTTTACTTATGTAAATTTGCTATTTCATGGTACAAATAAAGCGTTGTTGTTGTTGTTTCTTCTTGAAATTAAACTGGAATCAACACTAGTTTCTGTAGAAGAGTATCCGGCATCAGTAAACTGTATATATAGCTTTCTCTGTCTGAACTTTGTAATCAGCAGAGACTGAACACAACATAAATCGCTCTGATTGGCTATTACCCTTGGAGGCGGGACTTACTAGTCAACCATGAAATTAATTGAAATCCTTAAAGGGGCCGTCTCACCCAGAGTGCTTCGCGTGCTTTGTTATTGTTTATATCCGGGACTTTGACCCCTTGTTCACGGCGGAACCTCACGAACTGAGCGTATATTTATGTATGTTGGTGACATGATAATTTTGCCTTGAACATGGATGACCTTGATGAAACTAATAGTACCTTACAAATTGAATGTGAAGTCAGCAAAGTGTTATACAGCAGTATTTGGCTGCACTATAATATTTACCGCTCACCCGTCGCTTCCCTTCAGTGCTATAAGTATAACAGAGAACACTCTCCGGGTAATACTAATAATTATGAAAGCGAGAGGTTTCTCTCCGTTTTATTTTTACTTGCAGGGAGATATATATATATATATCTGCTAGCAGACAATCTCCAATCTCGTTGCTGGCAGTAGCAGAGAACCAGTTCAAGAGAGAACAGTGAACGAATTACAGCTCGCTTCAATAGAAAATTATTATCTCCAGTCGGCGGCTCTGTTGTCAAATTTCGTGCGAGTATAAACTTTGATCCGAAAATCTCGGCAAAATCACTGCATGAAAGCCCTTCGAAACCAGAGAGAGAGTTAAACGCCGAAGCCCGGCCTCAAAATGATTTTAGGAAATTGCTCAGTTCTTTTCGGGTCGACCAAGAGGAGTTTCGTTGCCTATTATAGTTTGTTGACTATTACCGCTCACCCGTCGCTTCTGTACTATCTCGGTGCTATCTTTCCAGGTAATACTAATAATTATTAAAGCGACAGATTTCTCTCCTCGATTTTATTGTTCCCTGCAGAGAGAGAGAAAGAGAGAGAGAGATCTACTAGCAGGCACTCTCGTTGATGGCAGTAGCAGAGAACCAGTTCAAGAGCTCGCTTGAATGGGAAATTATTATCTCGGCGGCTTTGTTTGTCAAATAACACTTTGATCGACACGGTGAATCCGAAAATCTCGGCGAAATCACTGTCTAAAAGTCCTTCGAAACCAGAGAGAGAGACCTGTTTCCACAAGTTAAACGCCAAAGCCCTGAAAATAAATTTAGGAAACTGCTCAGTTCTTTTCGGGTCGACCAAGCAGAGTTTTGTTGCCATATGGTCGCGTAAGCCAGCCACGGTGTCAGTTCAACAACAAATCGGCTCAAAGATAGTAGATACTCCAACTAAGCGCTAATATATCTTTAAATATAAAGATTAATGGTCAGGATAGCTTCTCCGTGTTGTAGGTGGAAATCCTGGACACAAACGGACAATTGTTTCCTTTTGTCAAGGACGAACGAGGCTCGGGCATCCATCAGAGAACTATGGCCACCTGAAATAAAACTAAAATTTACATGACCAAATAATTTAAGACTGAGGCTCAATAGGAAGAGCAATAAAAAAGGTTCAACCTACATGTAGTATGATTTTTTTTATGATAGCTGGAAGGATGGCAGAGATGTAGAGAAGATTAAGACCACTGCCATAAAACTCTGGATTTCGATGGCATCGAAAATGGCCACTATGCTATGTGAGCGCGCTAAGCACTGTGGGTGAGACGGCCCCTTTAATTGGGCTGTTTCTCAGCTCTTCTTTTCGGCCAAAAATAGAACTTCGTTGAAGTCCAACCTTATCGTGTTTTGTCCAATTTTCCTAAATTTTTTACAAGTTGTAGAAAACAGCCGTTTCTCAAATACTGTGTCTGGGAATTTTGAAATTCTTTTTCATTCAGGTTTTATGACCTAGCTGGTTTGTATGAAAATGCGATGAAAAACTACCTTTTCGACTTTGAAATGGTTAAAATCTGTAATACGCAAAATATCAAAAAAGCCTGACAGTATTTGAGACAATTTAGTTTGGATTTGAAACAGATAATTAAGAAAATAAATTTTCAAAGCCTGAAGGGCTGAACTCCTACATGTACTAGCGGACAGAGTCATTTTGCGTTCAAAAATATACAACATCTACACTTTTAACTTTTGTTCAGAACGGATTAAATATTTACTTTCTTCAATTCAAGACCTTTAAAATGGTATATAGTATGTCTATGTGGCTTTAATTGGGACGCTGCAAGAGCGTTTTTCCAACCTTTATTGAGACCTTAAGGAACGTTAGCTCGACACAGCCTGGAAACCTGAATCACAAAATGAAGAGTATGTCTATTTACAAATACTTGGTAAAAACAATTAAAGCTTTGCACATGTATGGTACTAAGGAAAATACACATCACTGTGCAAATTATGATGTTGCTATGGAAACACTGTTGGCCTTGTGCATGCAGGCTTCTTCCATGAGGAAAAAATATTTTGAACACAGTTTACTGCTATGTGCACATCAGAAGATTTGGAATATTTATTTAGTATTTTATGTTGAGTGGATTAAAGTGATGTGTACTTCTCCAATTATTGTACAATTGCAAAGATTTAATTGTTTTTACTGAGTATTTTTAGAGATAGGCTGCGTCAAAGTTCCTACATCATAGATGAAAATTTTAAAAACCTGAATATCGATCGATGTAAATGTTCATGTATTGATAAATGGAAAATGTTATCCTTCCTCAATATTTCCAAAGGGTTTTCAAATGAGATTGACTTAAGTTTCATTTTGTATACACTTTAAGAGCATGTCTTATTTATTGAAGATCAAGGCTGGGTTCCAAAATCAGCTGGATCGAGATGAATAATTTCATTAACTCAGTAGGATCTTTGAATATTACTGCAATTGTGAAACATATGTACTGACATGAAATTGTAAACCCCTCATAATAATTGTTATCATCATGACGACCCTCAGTTTATCAGTCTCGGCTTGTATAGCTGACAAAACAGTGCCAACATATAGATAACCAGGAGTTGTTCTTTCACATCCTGTTAATTGACCTATATCATTATGACGTCACGGTTTGTTTCTGAGGGGAACAGAATCGACATGAACAATAGAATTTTGAACTAAATCTGCTCTGCTGAGGAAAATTTAACTTCGAATTGTCTGGTTTCCAAGTAATATCAATGTTTACCCCACAATATTTACCGTATTTGGTGGCTGTTACCGCTATTCTACATAATTATTCTACAAAATGTATTTGATAGCGATTTCCTTTGTGTTGTTGCTTTTTTGTCCCCCTCCCACGACCCTTAGCGTTTAAACAATAGATTGTTTTGATTTGACGCCATAATGATATAGGGCAATTCACCTTTATTGTTTTGTGTGTTTTTATTATTATTTCCAGCAAACATTGTTTTGGAATTTAGCATACTTCAAAGATATTCCTTTCAAGTCATTCTCAATGCAACCGTCTCTGTTGACAGTTTCTTCTTTCTCAGGTAAGAACAATAATTTTATTAATTAATCATAGTATTATTCCTTGAGAAGACTTTTTAAGTTTTATTTATGGCATACTAAATGCAAGATTAAGTTTAGAAAATTTCAGTTACATGTGTGGAAATGTGTTATACCTAAACACAAACTTCGATTCATCACTGGCATTCTCTTCACACTGACGTTACCTTATAATCTCTAAGACCCTTTAGCAATTACTGTGCGCTTTGCACGAAATTAACAAGTATTTTCATGTACCTGACCAACTAGCAATGTAAAGAATCTGCTTGCATTGTTGTTGTTACTCCTGATACTTACTGTTATATACGCACATACTATGAATACTCTTCTTAAGAACTTATTTAGGGCATTATTTTTATTTAATTGAACCGAAATTTCCTGGCACTTTTTGTGTGACATCTATAATGGCCTAGCAAAGCCAAGATGGCACCAGCGAAGAACAATTAACCGCAGAGAATATTGTCATGGTCTGTCCGAAGGAATCAGTTTAATTGGTAGTTTGTTTCCTTCCTAAAACGAGGGTACACTAGTAAGAAGATAATTATATAGCCGATAATTCTTCAATCTACCAGCTAGGGAAACACAAAGCAACGAGTGCAGTGAGTTTGGAGAGTACTCTGAGTGCTTTTTAACCATCTTCTTTATAGTGGATGTTTGCATGGCTGTTCAAAGGACTGTCATGGTATGATCTTCGTGGTTCGGTTTTCTAGTGCATGTATATCAGTCGATAAATCCAAAGAATACCTTGCCGTTCCTCCGTTGTATCTGTACTACTAATTCCGATACTTAGCTAGTATAGCTTGTAAGTGTTCAAACTGAAGTCAATTAAGTCATTGCAAATATTTATTAAATCGAAGAACTTTGAAGCAATCAATCATTAGACACTAATAAAATATTTTCCTCAGCGAGCAAATAGTTTTTGCTGCTACTGATTTTCTATTGCTGTATGTTGTGTTACTTAAAAATTGACTTATCCCTCATCTAGATTATTAGTTAGATGTGTATTTGATTAAGAATCGAACTGTTTGTGTTCTAATCTCATGCATAAAAATGTATATAGTGCACTTTGTACTTAAACATTGTTTCAGTACTTAGGTTTTCACACTTTCAGTTATTTTGATTGGAAAGCGGATTTATTGCATGGCTGACAGAGTTAATTAATAGTCGCTTTGCTGTTTGAAACTATATTTTAACCGTAATTCTCACAAGCTATCTCCGTAGCTAACACGGATTAAACTCTATTCCCTTCGGTTTACCTTCAGACTTAACACGGGCCCAAAATCATTGTGGGTATACACAGCAACAATTTTCGACAGCAAAACGCCATAGCCACCATAGGATATTCATCTTAAAAATATTTTAGAAGTCCCTAGGCGAAGCACAAACCAGCCTTCGGCTGATACACATCTACTGAGGTATTGATAATTTTCGCTATCATGAGAAAACCAAATTCATTAATTATTTTATTATACAATTTTAAGCTCAAGTTTTAGCAAAACAAAAAGCTTTTGAAAACGAAGCTACATGTATATAAAATGCCTGTATAAAATTGGTTTGTTTACGATTGAATTTCAGATTCAAGATGTTTTCTTTCTTATTCGAGATAAAAAAGGCATTTCTTTACGAGTTTAGGAGAAAAGTATGACATACATGTAGCTGAGCGCTTAAAATAGCAAAATTGTCAAAATAACGCAATAATTGCCCTGCTTTCTAGTATAAAATTGTCGTATTTGCTTATCATCACTATCAGTGCTACAAGTATTATCTGCAAGCAGGTAATATTGTATGCATATGAGTACTTAGTGCTATAGCTAGGTATTATCTGCAAGCAGGTAATATTGTATGCATATGAGTACTTAGTGCTATAGCTAGGTATTATCTGCAAGCAGGTAATATTGTATGCATATGAGTACTTAGTGCTATAGCTAGGTATTATCTGCAAGCAGGTAATATTGTATGCATATGAGTACTTAGTGCTATAGCTAGGTATTGAAAATTAGTTGCATGTTCTCAGCCAATCAGAATCCAAATGTGAGTGAAATGTATCATGATAATACTTCATATTTTGGATGCAAACATTCTATTGGTCAATTCTACAGTGAAATAGTTTCACATGTAAAGTTAGATTTAACATAATTTTTATTTGGCCTGTTTCAAATGCTGCTACTTTCATTTCAGTGGCTTACTGGTGGCATATTTGTCATTTCGACACATGGAGAAAAAGAATGGAAAGCTGAACCTGTTTCAGTTTTATTTCCACCGTTTTTGGAGGTATGTGAATTAAGTTATATAATTATACACCCTTTTAATAAGTGTGGCTGTAAGTATAATCAATGATGTCATATGCATACTTCTTGTGTATCAGGACTTGAATGCCTGTTTTAAAGATAACATTAAGTTACCAGTGCATCTTGCAAAGTCGAATTATATTGGCATCTTTTATTCAAGAAATAATGAGTTAAACATTCACAATTTGTGTGCTTTCCATGATTGACATCACTATAATTGAATGCTAATCACTTACACATGTATTAAAAGGATGTATACAATGTACATATGGGCCGCGTCAGGCAAAAGGGCCCGGACGACATTCAAGTTAATTAATTCCTACAACGGTGTTCCTAATAACAGGTTGAAGATTGTATTGTATTCTTGACAAGAAGTGCTGCATTTCATTCCTAACAATAAATGTAAGTTTCAAGGATTTGACAACAAAAATCAGGGGTGAAATTTACGTGATTTTGATGCAAGGGCCCGATTACAAATAATTTTTGGATGACCACAAAAATTAGGAATCCTGTCAGAGGGGATGATTTTGATGCATGACATTCATTTACACCTACTGGCATTAAAGAGTAAAAAATAAATAACATGAACAAGATTATCACTTTTTGTGCAGTCATTCTACTCCCCGTAGCTCATTGCGTTCTATATTAGTCAGTTGAATCGAAATTTGGTGTCACATGATTGTGGACTGCCATTTCTCCCCCCCCCCCCCTCCCCCCCCCCAAATTTTTTTTTCAGGGGCATGGCTCAGGCCATTGTTTCGTAGCCAATCAGCACAAGCTGACAGCGAAGGCCACAAAACTGCAAATCGGTTCCCTTCTAGATCTTGTCCCTCCGCGTTTTTTAAACACAAAGGATTATTTGTGCTCGGTAAGTACTCTTTTCTCGTTCAGACACGATGCTGCCTCGAAATCTTGTAGGTAACATTTATCAAAGTCTTCAGGAAGTGTGCATGTCAAAGAACCGACTATTTTAACCATGATTTGTGGTAGTCGGAATTCATTCAAACAACCAAGTTGTGCAGCTCGGCGAAGGAAAATGACCATGATTTGTGGTCTGAATTCATTCAAGCAACAAAGTTGTGAAGCTGCCCAGACTCAACATATATTTTCAGCTTATTAGTCTGTTGGGTTAACTGTGGTGTGTTTCATCAAGCGATCTCGGAAGAGTTTATATAATTGCTTGTGAAATCTCTTTTCCGATTCCTACGAAATAAATCTTCAAAAATAAAAGATTGATACTTAATGAAGTTGTGTGAGTGTTTTGGGGGCGATTTTGGGCCTTCAAAAGCAGTTTATTAGGCCTCTTCAGTTCAAAACTTTTAGAAGGTTGCTTTTAGTTTTTTCAAGTCGAATTTTACGAAGATCATGACCATGTACAGTGTATGTGGAAATGCTGATTATAGAAAACAATTAAGATTTATCCAAAGGAATAGAGAATAATAGCGTAATGCCGAAACATGTATTAACTGTTGACGAAGCATAATGGTGATCATACAATGTACATGTAGGCAATAAAAAGTGCCAATGTAGGAGGCGAAATAGGAAGAGTTGCAGAAATTTCAATAAAAGTAGAATGTAAGAACTGGTGAAATAATTTCCAAGCTCGTTTATAAGTTGGAAGGCTCAAGTTTAGTGGCTACTATAGTTCCCAAGTCTGAGGCTGCAGATACTGGGGGATCTCTGTGGGGAATACGTCCATGTGAGCTAGTGCCAATTGTCTGAACCTGTAATCGAGACAAAGCATCTGCTAAATCGTTATGAATCCCTCGTTTGTGCTTGGTTTGAAAACAATATCATGCTGTAAACAAACTAAAACTAGCTTCTGCACAAAGAACATCAAGTTCTTGGCCTTGCACGATTGCTTATTGATAACATGAACAAGAGCTTTATTGTTGGTGAAGAATAAGATACATTGGTTGCTGATTGCCTGACGTACAGTTGTACCCCACAGGCGCAGACTTGAGACAATTGGGTAAAACTCCAGAATGGCAATATTGCGTTGAACCCAATCATCAGACCATTTCCCATAGCACCAGCCAAATTCTTAGATCCTCCATCCTAGGTGATCGTATCCCTAGAGTAAGGTTGATTAGTCTCTATAAAATTGTCCGACCAGGTTTAATGACTGAACATGCACATTCAAAAGGCCAGTTAAGGACTGTACCTCTTTCAATGTTACCTTCTTACAATGTAAAAAGATTTTGTGATCTTATCAAGAGGTAAATTAAACGAGCTTCTAAAGAATAGAATCCCTGCAAAGTGGTGCATGTGGCTGGGCCACAAGTTTTCGCTGGTGCCATGGGAATACCTAGATAGGAACACAAACTCAAACACGAGTCTAATTGGTCCCGGCAGAACTTGTCAGAAGGAGCAACTATAAGAAAAACATATAAGAGATGCAAAATGTGAGGTTTTTGCATCCACAATTTCAGTATTTTGTAAAGCTGATATGAAATTGGTAGCCATTGATGATTCCCAAGAACCTTCATAATAAATAGGAAAACCCTGCGTAAAACCAGATGAAATTAATTCTGCAGTTATATGGTGATAACCCATGAGAAGAAAAGTTAACTTCTTAATTCTTACTGGAGTTGGCATGCTGGGATTTGGCAAGCTGAGGGTGTTTACTGGAGGCTTTGCTTTTCCAACAACATTACACTTAGTTATTGGGTGGTGGTCCCCACACTTAAAACAAGCTAAGTATGTTTAAAAGCACACCCACCACATTCATGGCCCTTGTGAAATTTAAAACAGAAACCCCTTGGAACATGTGTAGATTCCAATTTTTCCCTGGCCTGCACAGCAGAGAGCTGCATGGGGCTTTCTGCTCAATTAGCTTCACAGGGATCGAAGCCACAATTCCCCATGAATGTTACCCCAGGGAAGAGAGGAAGCTTGAGCCTGTCATAAAAACCGAAAATTTTCATCATAATACCTCCAGTTGTACGTGCCCCTGAGCTGCCAAATCCTGAACAATCTCCCCATATTTCATGAGGACGGGGGTCTCAGTTGGGTACTTACTAGTGTAAAAACCAACAAAAACATGAAAACTACTAACCCAGGACTCACATGCAGCTATAGAGAAAAAGAAAATAATGTTCTTGTTTTAGTCACTGGTTCTAAACAAAGGGAGGGAACCGGCTCACACTCTGCATGCTGAATAATTATTTGGGCTAAAGTGAACAATCTGCACCGAAAAAAAGTGGTCAGTAAGTGGTCGATAAAACTGTTGGTAAGTGGTTGGTAAGTGATCGGTAAAACTGTGTCGGTAAGTGGTTGGTAAGTGGTCGGTAACTTGTGAACTCGAAAATTACGTGTTTGTCATTTCTTCACTAAGTCCAGTTGAAATAAAATACCATATACATGTAAGAACACTTAATAGCTTATTGCGCGAGTCAGAAATCGCAAGTGTTTATTTTTTATTTTTTATTTGTGTCGCTGGTTGGCGCCGTCGACCAATCAGATTTCGAGTGGTCACGTGACACGTACGTTGTGCCAGCCACAGGTTTTTCAAGATGGCGACGAGTGGGAGTTTTGACTTAGCAAAACCTTTAATATCAGCTCTTTTTTTTTGTAAACCAAAGGTTCCTTCAAGTGCAATACCAAATTTTTTGTCTTTTCTAAAGCTGAGAGGTGTTTCACGGGCTTTGGACGGGAATTTATCACATATCCAGATCCACTCAAGGATCCACTCGTGACATAGATGGCTAAGATCTGATCAACACTAATAGGACTAAGAGTGAGACAACAGTTTGTAAATGTAAGTAGCTAAACTGAACATGATAACTTTTATACCAATTGACTGTGGTAGTGTTGTTATTCATTGTTATTAACCTCTCGGAAAGTATAGTAGAAATGACCCGATTTCTCGCGATTTCTCAGTTCTCGATCTGACAGGGTCCTTTTAAAATATTATATGCACATGTTTTTATAAATTCGGGAACGAAAATCTAGCAGGATATGACGTGAACTCTACCCTGGGTACCAGAGGTTCTCACTTCGCAAAGCTTAGGCAGGAAGCTTTTCCACCGAGGAGCGAAGCGACGCTTGCTCCTCGACACTTTGTCCTCCCTTCGCGTCATGCAGTTTTTTGTTTGCCGACGATTGATACGAACGGGCTTCAAACTCCGGCTTTGTCTTCTTCTTATTTTGCTGAACTGCACAGAAGACCTTGAAATTACCGTTCAATAAATCTTCCTTATTTATCCTAAAGAAAGCTTTGATTTTATATACCTCGAAGAAGGAATTTATTTTACTTTCTTTTAACATTATAGCCTGAATAGGGAATGGACAATCTGAAATCTACAATGAACCTACAATGAACCTACAATGTTTACCGTCTCGTTTTTCTCGGCCAATGGAAATCGAGATACCGTGGCGCTGTAATCGATTCGGCGGCAGAGGTTTCTTGGTATTAACATTTATTAGCACAAGTTTCAACTATTCTCTTCTCTTATTCCTAAATTCTAAAGTGTATAGTTTTTACAATGGGGAGCTGGGTTGGTGCAGTGGTTCATCACCAACATTTGCTGAATTTCTTTCTGTTTGTGAATTAAGCTATTTTCTAATTTTTGATTTTTTGGGTAAAATCACTTTAATAAGTTATAATTTCAAAATAGGTAATTTGTCTCTACCAGCATGCTTTTGTATAATAAGTGTTGGTGGTGACATCACATCATTAGTACTAATTTGGGCTTATACATGTATGCACTTTAAGATAACCCTAAGGACCACAACCCCAATCATCTCATCTGGTTCGTTATTGAGAATTACTCAAACATCTAGACAGATCTAGATAGATGACTTTATTTCACATGTAGAATGACACATTCTAAATATTCACAAGGAATAGCCGAGAAACATTATTTGGAATTACTACTCAAATGTTAACCATTGCACTTCAATCAACAACACCCATACCAACTTTTTATAATTGTAAAGATCCTCAAGGAACTATTATTGAAAAGAAAGTAATATTAAACTACATAATTGAAAGAAATTGTGGCTGAAATGTACATGTACAACATGTATGTATGTGTGTTGTGTGTGTATTTTGGCTATATCATTTCCAAACCTGACCCCCACCCCCTCCTTTCTGGGCATACATGGGGCATTTTGACATTTGTAGTCACTGCCATTATATATAAATTATCACAAGAGCATCAGTAGTGATGCGAACCAATTCTCGGGCTCCCCTAGCACAAACCATATATGACAAAATATGCTAGAACTCTATGTATTCAATACCTAGTTACTAAGAGGATTTCAAATGAAAGTGTATTTCATCTTCAGTCTCATGTGGCCCGAGTGTAAGCCCAGATGGGCTCTTGTTAAGATAGGTTCACAACACTTTACCGAAATGAGCTGCTTTGCTCCAAAATATTAACAGTTTGCTTCGCCTGAAGATGTGATCCTATGTAAATCTCCAGCAATAGTAAATTGCCTTTTAGTCAAACAGTTCTTCATTCAACCATGAGTTAAGCCTGTGACTTTAAATGATGTTCAACAGCACTTTACACAAAGTCACTCTTTCGAAATGTTAGTCTGCCATTCCAACAAGTATCTCCACTGTTTCAACCACCTCTCCAGCTTGGTGTGTGACTTTAGAGAGCAAAAGTCTGTTTGAGATTCAGTTTGTACGAGGTAATTAAGCTGTATCCTTCCAAAACATACAGTGTAGTGAGTGTGAGAGCAACAATGTTGTTTCTTGATGTCTTCACCCCCCCCCCCCCCCCCCCATGTAATAGAACAACAAAACAATAATACCTATTTTCACTGTATAAATGGCTTGATAACTTGCTTATTTTGAGCGCTATTTCATTTCTTTTAAATTTCAAGAGTTATCCTAACATGCTAGCGGTTTTCTTCATCAAAAAGCCAAATTGACGTTCAAGATTTTCAAATAATACCGGTAGTTTGTTTTCATTCCAACCCCTTCAATAAAATTAATTGTATTACTTTATTTTAAAACAACCTGTTCAGCTGTATAAGGAACACCACCAACAGGTTTGAAATATTTTCAAGGATGAGTTAAAAGAAAAAAGAAAATCCTAAGCTTTTACTTTTTTTTTGCCAAAATATGTAAGAGCATTGTAGGATACTCCTAATACATTATTATTATCACATCAG
This sequence comes from Actinernus sp. WN-2022, assembly GCA_030867875.1. Taxonomy (NCBI): domain Eukaryota; kingdom Metazoa; phylum Cnidaria; class Anthozoa; order Actiniaria; family Actinernidae; genus Actinernus; species Actinernus sp. WN-2022. Next base: position 105,476,491 of record JAOWCC010000019.1, on the reverse strand, counting down.
TATACTGATCAATTAATGCATCTACAATAGGCTGACGCCTGCCTACATGTTTTTGTTGCTGTTCTATGACAAGCTGATGGGGTTCGTTGGAGAGGGTCCATTGTGGTATTCACAGCAAGTCAACCCAATATGTGATAAATACTGGTGGACTAACCTACTGTACATCAACAATTTTTACCCTACTGCATTTTCACAGTCAGTGAGTACAGTTTGCTATCCTGGGTTCCAGTGTTTAAATGTGTTGCCTTTTGTTGGTAAATAGTATTTACCGCGATTCTCATTGGGTTAAGGGCCCATTGACATAATATTTAAATTGGCCATTGCTAGGGAAAGTTTGAAGCCTCGTAAAACACAGAAAATTAAAGAGTGGGCAATAATTATTGTCAAGGTGACTCCTAGGGTAACGTCTTGTAGTCTGATGATGTCATCAAGTGACATCATGATGATGTCATCAAAATCAGAAAATTTCTAAAATCTCCAAGGATTTTTGATCGACTAGTAATTTATGAATATTTTCCTAACCTGCGAATTAAGGCGCATAAAACCGAGCATGCGTTTGCCATTACGACAAAGAATGAAGATTTTACAATGCTTTTCAGTCCAATTTTAAGCTTTTTTGACGAATGAAATGCCATAACTTTGGCATTTATTGTCGGTTTCCAAAATCGATGCTCGATTTTGTGGAGAACGTGGTCAACAACATTTTAACGGGAAAAAGTTTGGTGTTATTGAAAGCGCGCTAAATGTTTAGGATTTTTATAAACCGGAAGTGAAGAAATTAACGCATGCGCAAAAGTGCCTGTTTTGTGGTCGTGAAATAGTCGCAGAACTGTTGTTGCAGTAAAGTCTACAATAATTGGTCGAACAGGATGTGCAACAGCACTGTTTTCTAAGGCTACCATAAACTGGAAATCAATAACGCATCTGCTACTGCGAGCGTAGCAACGGTGTAGCGAAGCAACGGAATATGTCAATGGGCCCTTAAAGGTGAACATTTTGAGATGAAACAGTACAGTTCTTTGACATTTGAATAGTGTAGGCGCCAAAGTGGTCAATAGGAATCATGTGGGTCACATATTTACAATTACAGTGTTTACAAGTCATGCGAAAAGTGCTGCAACCTAAAATATTGTAAGCTAGTTTCCTTTCCAAGAAAACTCAGCTTATTATTTATCACTAGTGGAGGGTGTGATTGAACTTAGTAAAACCATTGAACAAGATTGATTGATTGGATACTGGAAAACAAAAACCGAACAGCATATAAAATAAGTGGAATTGATAAGAAAAATGTGTTATGTTGTTGAAATTTGTATAGATCAGTGCATTTTTTAAATTAATGATTTGGGGAGTTTTACAAATTCAAAGTTTAGATTTCCTTAGTGTTTGTATTGCCAACCATGTGCACGCTACATTCTTTTTCAATCTGACAGGCTAAACCATAAACACAACTACGAAATAGCTTGTGCATACTGTGCTTGTCTATGTTTTCCATTTGTACATGTCTCAAGATAATGGAAAAGCGAAGAGTTTCCTCACCACGTTGTGTTTTCCACAGTGTATGGGATGGACTTGGTACCTGGCGAATGACATGCAGTTCTATATCATTAGTCCTATTATTATTTATGCCACCTACAGGTAAAAATGATGTATCGTCCAACTGTACAATTAGAAGAAGTTCAGGTAACATTCAGAATGAGTACAAACGTAATGGGATATTCATACTCAGTATTACCAGGAGCATTCATTTGTTATGTATTTGTGAGCCGGCATGTTCCCAGATCAGGCTATTTTTAGAATCAGGTTGCCACAAGAAAAGCAATGAGAAGCCTTGTGAACGGTAATGTTATGCAACAATGTACTAGGCAAACAATGTGTCCTAATGATTTCTGAAAAGATAATTTAAACAGTTTACCAGCCTTCTGCTCGGGGGTATGGGATTTATTCACCTCGGGTGTTCTAATTAATAACCTGATGTGGGAATGTGCTGACTCGCAGACCCAGTATGGGCGATGGACGCTCCTGGTATCACGCATCATGTGTTAATGACACCTGTAGTATTTCAGAGATGAGTCCGCAACATAGAAATAGTTTATGACAGTTAAGTGTCCAGTACGGTTTTGTACATTGTATTTTACTGGTCATTGTATTTTGATGAGCGCGCATAGCAAACAATTAAATATCCAAAGTATCTCCAAGTGTTCAACAATAGTGACAATATCCAGCCTCACTGGACTCACTGGTTAGCTCAGTTGGTAGAGCACGGTCTAGAGTGCAGGAGGTCAGGGGTTCACTGGTTAGCTCAGTTGGTAGAGCACAGTCTAGAATGCGGGACGTCAGGGGGTTCGAATCCCGGCCGCGTCTTTGGCAGGGACAAACATACCTTGTCTCCTTCCTCTTCTAATCTATACGAGGGGGCGTGGAAGGACCTGTTGTGTTATTTCTAGAAAGAGTAGGGGATTGTCTTCCGACACAACAACCTGGTATTCTGAGGTTAACAATCACTCATAATAAATTTATTGTAAACTGCATGGCAGCACATTGCACCACAATAGCAGTCTGTATCATTTGAATATAGAATTTGCACTATAGGCATGAATACCTTTACCTTACACACTGAATTAGTATTCTTGGCTTGCACCTGACGTCACATCATGTTCCATATTTGGACGTCTGCCATATTGGTGTACCACTTGACGCTAAGTGATCCTTGAAATATATGCCAAAGCTGTCAGTTAGCGCACTTTTCTTTTGAATTTCGATGGAGTCTGCGAAAGAGGGATAAAAAAACTCCTGAAGCGATATTGAGAAATCTATTCCGGTGCTCTCAGATTGTCTCGAACCTCGAATCCCATGTTAGGCGGCGATATTCGGAGAACATTTTAGTGATCGGACTTGATCCCGCGACTCTCAGGTAGGCGTGTCTCAAGCTTGACCCTGAATGTTTACCGCCTGTTAAAGCTACAGATCTCGTAAGTTATCTAGTGCTAGAGATGCACTACTACACCAAGCAACAGTTTAAAGCCTTTAAAAGCTTAGAATCGTACAACCAAATGGTGTCTGGTTTTATCACCAGCGTACAAGGCCTACAAACATCAGACAAGTATGTTGTGATTGCAAAGGTCAGGCACAGCCAGAGAATGAATGACCCTCCGTTGCCAATTTGGATTATTACGAGCAAGGAGGGCACCGTTTTGTCAGCACATTGCTTAGGATGCAAAGCTGGACTTGCTGAAGCATGTTTGCTGATGCATGTTCTCAAGTCGCGTGCGTTCTCTTCTACGTGGAAGCTTGGATCCGCATTTATGGCAAACTCGCGTGTACACAAGTTAAATGTTCCTGGCTTCTTGATCCCCACTTACGTTAGCAAAGTGCCTTACGCTCCTGTGAGCGACATCAATTTTTGACACAAAATGCCGATCGCATACAAACTCGGTCATTATCAATAATCTTGTCCGTGTTAACTTCCCGAGTGATCGCTGTTTTCCAATTCCCGAGTCTCTCTCTGCTCAATTCTTCGACTTCTTCTCCCTGATTTGTAATAACTGACTGCACTCGAAACAAGGAAACGTTTTTATGTCGACCACTTTTGGTGGAACAGCCAACAATCAAGCACAAAACCATTTCTATTAGCCATAAACCTCGCCGAAATATAGAAAACTCGTGCTCACACTGTGTTTGTTGACAATTATGGTACACCAATATGGCGGACGGTATCACGTGTCAAGGCGGAAGCCACGTGGGTGCAAGCCAAGAATATATTGCCTGGGCAGATCCAGAATTCTCTTCTTTTTTTTTTGGGGGGGGGGGGGGTTCAATAGGATCAAAAGGGTGGTTTGATCATGGCGACCTCTTTGTTGTTCTTTTCAAAAGGGAGGAGGGGGGTTCGATTTAGAAACATAGGGCCCCTAAGGGCAACTCGTGGATGGTCAGTGAGCTATTTTGGTATATACTACAAATCGCGTGACCGATGACATCATCGTTATGTCATCACCACTAAGTGAATCGTGGGAAGATAATACCATGCCTGTCCAAGTTTGAACTGTCTGGCATTAGAAATGAGGGAGATATGGGCATGTACTTAAAATCACGTAACCAATGATGTTGTCGTTATGTCATCACCACTAAGTGATTTGTTGGAACCCAATACCATGCCTGTCCAAGTTTGAACTGTCTGGCATTAGATATGAGGGAGATATGGGCATGTACTTAAAATACGTAATCGATGATGTCATCGTTACGTCATTGCCATTAAGTGAATGATAGCAATCCACTACCATGTCTGTCCAGGTTTGAACTGTCTGCCATTAGATATGAGGGAGATATGGGCATGTACTTAAAATCACGTGACCGATGACGTCACCACTAAGTGATTTGTGGGGACCAATAACCATGTCTGTCCAGGTTTGAGCGGGCTGGCATTAAAAACGAGGGAGATATGAGCATGTACTTAAAATCATGTGACCGATGACGTCATCGTTACGTCATCACCACTAGGTACTTGATAGGGACCTACTACCATGTCTGTCAGGTTTGAGTGTGCTGGCATTAGAAATGAGGGAGATATGTGCATGTACTTAAAATCACGTGAGCGATGACGTCATCATTACGGCGTCACCACTGTGATTTGTGGGGACCCAATACCATGCCTGTCCATGGTTGAACTGTCTGACATTAGAAATGAGGGAGATATGGGCATTTACTTAAAATCATGTAACCGATGACGTCATCGTTACGTCATCACCACTAAGTGATTGATAGGGACCCACTACCATGTCTGTCCAGGTTTGGAGTGTCTGGCATTAGGAAGTCACCGTCAATACATCTTCTTCTGCATGACCAAATCTTTCAATTCTTGGATACATAACCATAAACATCCGTAAATATATCTTCGGAATATCGAACACTATTCGGACAGCCAACGGAGAGTCTCCGATCTGCACACCATAAAACGATGAATAAATTAGCTACTGACCCACTCCAATAACTCGTGTTCTGCACTTGCGTGCATCCACGAGTTAAAAAGGAGGGTCAGTCGAGCCCCCTGGATCTGCCCCAGATATACCAACTAGGTAACTTTCGTAGAATGAGCAATCTGATTGGTTTACTTTTGTAGGATATCAAACAAAGGGCTGTGTGCAAAAAGGGCATATGTAACTCCTGATAACATTCTAAATTCTCCCTTAGAAAACAAAGAATTCGAAGGAGAATTTATAATGTGATCATGAGTCACTTATGTCCTTGTTGCACAAAGCCCTTCAATTATAATAATTATTATTCCCCAAAGTTGAGGTTTTCTAGTACTTTTAAAACGATATATTAACAGCAAGTTTACATTATTGTGGAAGGTTTGGCAGGGGTGGATTCTTGTTGTCTGCTGGTATTCCTCTTGTCGCCTCCTTCATCGCCACTGGTGTCATCACGAAGCATTATAACTTCAACTCTGGTATACTGGGAGGAGGAGAAAATCCACAGTAAGTATACATGCAGTTATGGTGTTTATTTGTTACAGTAAAACCTGCTTATACGCCTTGGGCCTATATGATTTTGTAAGTACTATTTATTATCTCCGATACAACACAGACTCAAATTTATAAATTACTTAAAAATCTAAATATGTAGAGTCATGCTGTTCAGTTATTTTGACGATACGACCTATTTTGGTCGAGAAAATCAAAGTTAAAGTTTATGTAAGTGAGACCAGTTCTATATCACATTTGTAGACACTAATTAAACATTAATTTCTTTTGTTTTTCCTCATGAATTATTCATGCGTTTTTTAAGGGGTTTTTAAGGGAGAACAACGTTCTAAGATTTGTTAACGCGAATCTACTTTAATGCTCTTTGCACTAGTCTTTTCCCAATTCACACAAAATTTGTTAGTGTTCATGGTAAGTTTTTGCTTTACTAGTACATTACTAACAATAATAAATCGTGTTTCAGTCAATTTAAGAGGCTTTTATGCGGACAGAGTTTTGCATTAATAATAACTATTTACCCACGGTAAACTCATCAGGATTTACATAATTTATGAAGATACATTGTAACGTAAGATAAAAAAACTACAATAAAAATACTAATAATAACTTAAGACTATAAGCTTATATACTGACTATAAGCGATTAAAATATTGTAAGAACTATTAATCTACTAATATTGAACTTTAATTCTAATTTATAATTAACTCTATATGACTACAAACATCATGTCCTGCTTTACATGAGTGCCGTGCTTCTACTTAATAATCTAATTGATGTCAGAAAAGTAACTGCTGCAGGCAGAGCGAAAATTGCTTAGAGTTCTAGCTTGCCGCAATTCTACAGGGAGGCTATTCCATATCACTGCACCACTATAGCTAAAACTGTTTTTCAAAAAAATAGTGCGCGGGAAAGGAATAGCAAGTTTGCCATTGGTATCTCTTAATAGAATAATTTGAAACGCTGCTTCGGTCGACCAATTTCGTACGTAGATAATGATCAGGGACAAGTCCGTTAACAGATTTATAAACCATGACAGCTTTGTGGATTTGCTGTTGTGTTTCAAGTTTTTGCCAGCCAAGTTTTTCGAAAAGACAATCGGCATTAGCGTCATAATTGTAATTTCTGAAGTTTGACAGCTAAGCTTTTATTACAATTCCCCCACACAACGTTAACACTGCAATAATCAAAATGTGGTTAAACTAAAGAGTTAAACATAAATTTGCAGAATTTGCAGACTGATGGATCTTACAAAACCAGGGGAGCTTGTTACTGGGATTACCAGACTGATGGACCTTACAAAACCAGCTAGGGGAGCTTGTAACTGGGATTTTACAGTATTTTAAGATGCTTTTGGTTCTACCTTCTAAAAACACACTTCAATCTCCAATCTTGGACATAAAGCACTTGTGATTCTACTGTAAAAATAATATCATTATTTGAACACAATTACTCAGTTCCAGTTAATGCTCTTTTCCACCCGCCTGCTCCGATATTTTTAGCTCCATCTTTCCTCGCTCACCCCGCTTTTCCCTCAGAGCAACTGGAGATAAGGCAGTCTTAATAATGTGGTGGTGTTATCTCTTTCAGGCCAGCACCAAATGCACCAGATTTCAGTTCATACGTGTACGTGAAGCCATACTGTCGCATTTCACCATACCTGGTAGGGATGGGACTTGGTTATTTGCTTCACCGCATCAGAGAATCGACTCGCCGTCCTCGCATGGTATGCAGATGTATGGAATATGACTTTCTGGATTGTTCAATACAGTTTGCTGTGGAATTAGTTGGTCACTTCGTCTTGTATTGTTTTAGTATTGTCCTAGTCATATTTGAATCTGTTTGGAGTCCCTGAAGGTTCTAGATTTATCAATGTACTGATAACAACACATGTCAATTTGCCTGGAGGAGGCGTGTATACAAATTGTTATCTAATTGAACTTATAGTATAGTTATTCTAAATTTGTGTTGTAAAGTCTAGTACATATCCTAAGGTATATTCAGCAGAAAAGAAGGTGTTTAAAAAACAATCCTTGATTTATAGTTTCGATTTGAAGTCGTACAATGTTGGTTCCCACAGCTGCATTTATAAATGGAGGAGCCTGGGGCGAGTGACGTCAACCCAGGAAATCGGCTGTTCGAGGCTTCGTGGCCGAGCGGTTAACACGGTGGACTCGTGACTTTGATTCCCCATGCGCTCGATCATGTTTGTAAATAGCCAGTCTATTTGCCTCCTCGTAGACTGGGATTCTTATTGTTTAGTTTAAACATGGCCACATCAGCTTATGCTGCAGTTAAACGCACCGTGTAGAAATAAGTGATATTATTATTATTGTTGTTGTTGTTGTTGTTATTATTATTCGAAGAATGGAAATTGGCAAACATTCTACGGTAACATTTATATTTTTAAGTGGCTATAGACCCTATGATAACATAGCAAATTAACGGCATTGTTTCACTGAACATTCGTGCAGTGCATTGCACACATCTCCATGGGCACTTCAAGTTCAACATTCCAGAGGACTTACCAGCCTCGTTCACATGCAAGTCACCAGGATTTATGCATAGGGTCTATAAGCCCAATTGTTGTAATCATTAAAATCTACATCAAATGAATAGGTGAATGTTAAAGTATTCTTGATTGGAGTGTTTCGTCTGAGTTATAATTATTTGGAATATAATAAGGAGTAAGGAGGCCAATAAAATGTAATTTATTTCTCCTTGTGAGTGAAGCTCCTGATTTATACAAAATATTTGGTAAAATCACTAACATAAGGCCTAAATATAACTCGGATGTGTCAAACAAATTGTTATCTCTGCCAGCACGTTTTTGTATAATAAGTTAAGCCTCCTGTGATATTGTATCATTAGCATATTGGAAATACAGTCGAACCTCCACTAATGCCCCCCCCCTCCCCCCCCTATAACGGCCACCTCCACTAACGGCACGTTGTCCCAGGCACCAGTCTATACATTTACTGTTATTGAAACCTCCCCGCAACGGGCACCTCTACACAATGGCAACGGCACACACTACGTTTTCCCAAACCCAAAAATGCACTTAAAATAACCTCTACACAACCGCCACTCAACGAATGAATATCCATACTGTACTTTCATTGAGGGAGTTTAATTTTTAGCCAGTTAAATGAACTGAACCTGGTTCAAGTTGCCATAAAAAATGTAACTTATAACAGTGCTTATAATATGATTGATAATACAGTACATTTGGTGTCAAATTACACTCCTACTCTACACAACGGCCACCTCTACACAACGGCCATAAAATTGTGTCGCCACGGTGGCCGTTGTGTAGAGGTTCAACTGTATAAACCTCTATAACTCATAGACGCAACACTCGAATTAATAAATATTTTATTAGTGTTCTATTTACTAGATGTAGAATCGATTTTACTGACATTTGGGCTTATAGGCACTTGAATAACGTGGTGTATTTTTCTTTAGTGGTTTCTGCTGTGTGGTTGGTGCGTTGCCATATTGCTGGCCTATGGCCCGGTCTTCGGTACTTACAGTGAGTACAGAAAGGATGATCCACAGCCCTTCAACTCGCTTCAGAGCGTGTTTTATAGTACATTCGTACGATGCACGTGGGCATTGGCTCTCGCTTGGGTCGTCTATGCCTGCCAGGTTGGTGGTGGAGGTGAGTGTGGTCTTGTCAAAAATAAAACCAGTTTTTGCTGTTGTGACCTTGTCGCTGTTCCGTGATAGCTCAAGCTGTACATTTCAACATTTTGTCTTTTTTCAGACCAATCCCAAGTCTTGTTTTTCAATAATAGTAATAATAATAATAATTTTATAGCTTATTTTGCGCAGGTTTCATGTGAATATGATCACCTGCGCATTACATTACAGATAAAGTAAAACGATTAAAACTAACATATTTTACTCTACATTATTCGCACCTATACTAGAAAAAATCCACTTTATAAAAACTAATAAAAAAGAAATACTTAAAAACTATACTAACGAACATTAATACTAGCAATTTTAGAGCAGATGAGACTAAAATAACAAAATATGTGTTTGGTGTAAAAATGCCTTGATGGAGACTTAAAAAAGTCTTAATGGAGTGCTTAAAAGATTCAATAGACTGCTCATTGCGAATATGGCATGGCAATCAGAAATCATATGGATGTTATTTTCCTTGTCTCGTTCCCAGGCCTCGTGGACAAGATTCTGTCAGCGCGGTTCTGGATTCCTCTCAGTCGACTGACGTACATGGCTTACCTCGTGCATCCCATGGTGCTGTTCGCGTACTTCAGTAGTTACCAGACAATCTTGTTCTACTCAGACAAGAACATCGTAAGTAAACTCGAAACAAGTTTGAATTTTTATTTTCCTTCTTCTATAGATAATAGCATGCCCTATGCAGGCTAGTGACTGGTTTTGTTGTTTTCTGTTTCATAGATAATAGCATGCCCTATGCAGGCTAGTGACTGGTTTTGTTGTTTTCTGTTTCATAGATAATAGCATGCCCTATGCAGGCTAGTGACTGGTTTTGTTGTTTTCTGTTTTATAGATAATAGCATGCCCTATGCAGGCTAGTAACTGGTTTTGTTGTTTTCTGTTTCATATATAATAGCATGCCCTATGCAAGCTAGTGACTGGTTTTGTTGTTTTCTGTTTTATAGGCGTGGAACTTCATGGCAACTACCACCATCTCTTACTTCACAGCGTTTATTGTATCGGTCACCCTAGAGGTTCCCATGATGCAACTGGAGAAGATTATCTTCAAAACCGATCGCAAGAAGGACTAGTTACTGGTGAAGAAATGGCTGTACAAACATAAAGCAATATCTTGTAAAACGACTCCTTTGACTTCAAGCGGGGCTGGTTACTCAGCAGGGCTGGTTACTCAGCAGGGCTGGTTACCTTTTACTTTCAGGCATTATTGGAGAATTCGCTGATTCTCATTAATACAAGTGTCTTGTTTCCATGGGAGCCAGTGTCTTGTTGCCATGGGAGCCAGTGTCTTGTTACCATGGGAGCCAGAGCTCGAAGAAGAAAAGGCGAAGAGGAGAGAGAGAAGAAAAACAAATTCCATGCGATGAGTTTCAAATCAAAAAATCACGTCAAACCGGTTTTGCTAAACCGTACATCCAGCACTCACGGTTGTGCCGGGTAATGAGTAGATTATCAAATCGGGGACGCGGTTCAAGTTCTGAACTAATGTTCGCATGGAAGTGAGATTCTCGGCAACGGATAACACTAGACGGGATCTTCTTTTCTCCTCTCTCTCACCTCTTGTTTCTTCGAGCCTATAGCTCTAACCCAGGGTAGTTTTTTCGGAACGTGACAAGTTTCCAAGATTACAAAATCGTTAACATAAGTTGATTCGTTTGAGGCATTCAAATTCTTTGACAGAGCGAAAATATCACAGCCAGAAATTACGATCGTAAAGCTTACCTACATGTTTAGTTTGGATAAATATTTTTGAGGAAGCACTCGTGACAAACGTTGGCTGAGTTAATTTCGTGAAAGGTGTTTGGAACCATGAGCAAACACGCAAATGTTTGAAATTGCTACTCGTACGAATAACGATACCTGTATTCTTGGGTTATTAGGAAGTATTGTTTAACAGCAGTTCGTTGCATACTATCATTGATCCCAAGGATAAAATGGTTTTCTCTAATTCATTTCAACAAAAGTGCATGATAGTGTATCGGGCAGGACCAGGTACTAGAAATAGGGAAGTTGATTGTTCGAGAGAAATCCGCTTTTATTTCCACATTTCCTTAACTTCTCCTTGTGTAAAGCCGTACTCATGATATCCCTGTTACTTAGTATCATGTAAACTACAAGTAAGCATAGATTATCAAAGCGCATTCGATGATTACACACCCTTCAGAGACTGAAAGATTATCAACAACATTTATTTCACTCAGATAGAAAATTGTAATTAGATGTTTTTACAACAGTATAGAAGAAAATAAATGATAGTCATAAAGAGTGAGGTGGTTCTGAAGAAAACCTAGGGGTTGTCTGGTCAGGACCACTCAGGCGGTGTTGTAGTGTTCTGGACTACACTGTCGATATTAACAGAATGAACCTAACTGTTTCCTAGAATGAGTGGCCGTGCTTTAGGGGATTTACAAACTCGAGCTGAAAGAAGAAGATTATCTTAGTTACTGGTGCAGAAATGGCTGTACAAACATAAAGCAATATCTTGTAAAACGACTCGGGGCTAGTTACTCAGCAGGGCTGAGTGATTTCCATAAAGCACGGACACGAATTCTGTATCGGACTTTAATATGTATAGAGTCATGTTTTCAGTTATTTTGGCGATACGACTTATTTTTGCCGAGAAAATCGAAGAAATATCAGCAGATTTAAAGATCACTTATCGCTCAGTGATTTTCTTTGTTTTTTAAATAATGCAAAAGGTATGGACCCTTTGGTTAAATAGGTCAAGAAAGCCAACTTTGATTATGTAAGTTATCAGTTGCATTGCGAAACAAACAAAATAAACAAACCATCCATTTTTGGTAGTTTGTTAATAAAATGTAATACTGTGCAAGCATTGCAGCTCAAGACACTTCGGCAACTTACGTCAGGAAGAGATGTGTAAGCACTTCTCATCCAACAGGCCAAACAACGTGCCTGGAAAATAAATTCCGAATTCAAAATATATCCATCGCTATACGATCTGCAACTTGATCGGTCCACAAATCAGCAGTAGACATCGCAGGCGACGCTTTCAAGATGCGTGGGCATGGCAACTGAAACTTTTTGAAAATACCCCTTATTGTAAAAACAAAGGTTGATGACGTCAGGAACATGAAAGTCTGAAGTCCATCAGACGGGGAGGGGAGAAAGTGAGCGGACGACCTCGTACCGTCTGAAAATCAGGCTAGTACTAAGACACGCGGACAACCTCAAAACTTCGTCCTAATAAACTGCTTTAGAAGTCCCAAAATCGCCCCAAAACCACTCGCACAACTTCATTAAGTATCAATCTTTTATTTTTGAAGATTTATTTCGTAGGAATCGGAAAAGAGAATTCACAAGGACCAATTATATAAACTATTACGATATCGCTTGTGAAACATACCACAGGTATCCCAACAATAATAAGCGGGAAACATGTCGAGTCTGGGCTACCTGTGGTAACAGCAAAGACCCCCAGTCGACTGTTTATAGTGGCACGTCGATAGCTAGATTGCTCGTGTGTGCACCTTTCCATTCACAAACTGGTTAGATTATTTCGTTATAGTCCTTTTCATTGCACAAGCGGTAATTAGATCACCACTGTTTTAACTATATCATTCAACAGTTGGTAGTCGTTTCGTTCTTCATTCTCATTCTGATAATTTTGACCCTGTTTAAGCGCCATATGGATGGGCGCTTATTCGAGTGAGAGCGCTTACGGGAATTGGACGCACAATTGTGAAATACCGTACTGACGAGGGTTGCCATAGGTCAGGGAAAATATTTTTTTCAAGGTCGGGGAAAAGTCAGGGAATTATTAGTCGGGAAATTTTATTTTTAGGTTGCCACGACGGCCCCTCATGCCTCAAAGTGTCTGCGAGGGAATGCTACAGAGTTTGATAATGACTTGTTTTGGACGAGGGAATGTCGAACAGTCTTATTGTGGTCAGTGAAAATTATTTTCTGGTCAGTGATGGGTGGCAACCATGCTAATGAAATAAAAGTAATAAAAAAGAACAATAACGTTTTCCAGAGTCCGAGCTGTATTGCTGCACTTTCACCGTTTTTCAGTACATTATTTCATTAGAGGTAAGAGAGACTGATGCATTATGCACTCCAACCAGTGTTTATCTATATTTTTTGTGGGGACGGGGTGGGCGCTAAATCAAGGGGGAGAGCTTGTTCGAGGAAATACGGTATCATACATGCATGGATCAGAAGAAAAACCGCGCATTTAATTATATCTATTTTTGTTATACTGTAGGGTATTTTATCTTTCGATGTATGAGGATTTATAAGCAGCTTAAGAGACGAGCAAGTCAACGCCCCAGTGCGACGCTGCTCTCTATATGTACACTAAGACTAAATAAAACAATATGCGACTTAAAATACTAGGGGCCGGGCCCTTCCTAATTTAGCAGCTTAAGACACAGGCAAGTCAATGCCCCAGTGCGATGCTGCTCTCTATATGTACACTAAGACTAAATAAAACATGCGACTTAAAATACTAGGGGCCGGGCCCTTTCTAATTTAGCAGCTTAAGACACAGGCAAGTCAATGCCCCAGTGCGACGCTGCTCTCTATATGTACACTAAGACTAAATAAAACAATATGCGACTTAAAATACTAGGGGCCGGGCCCTTCCTAATTTAGCAGCTTAAGACACGGGCAAGTCAATGCCCCAGTGCGATGCTGCTCTCTATATGTACACTAAGACTAAATAAAACATGCGACTTAAAATACTAGGGGCCGGGCCCTTTCTAATTTAGCAGCTTAAGACACAGGCAAGTCAATGCCCCAGTGCGACGCTGCTCTCTATATGTACACTAAGACTAAATAAAACATGCGACTTAAAATACTAGGGGCCGGGCCCTTCCTAATTTAGCAGCTTTAGACACGGGCAAGTCAATGCCCCAGTGCGACGCTGCTCTCTATATGTACACTAAGACTAAATAAAACATATGACTTAAAATACTAGGGGCCGGGCCCTTCCTAATTTAGCAGCTTTAGACACAGGCAAGTCAATGCCCCAGTGCGACGCTGCTCTCTATATGTACACTAAGACTAAATAAAACATGCGACTTAAAATACTAGGGGCCGGGCCCTTTCTAATTTAGCAGCTTAAGACACAGGCAAGTCAATGCCCCAGTGCGACGCTGCTCTCTATATGTACACTAAGACTAAATAAAACAATATGCGACTTAAAATACTAGGGGCCGGGCCCTTCCTAATTTAGCAGCTTTAGACACAGGCAAGTCAATGCCCCAGTGCGACGCTGCTCTCTATATGTACACTAAGACTAAATAAAACATATGACTTAAAATACTAGGGGCCGGGCCCTTCCTAATTTAGCAGCTTTAGACACAGGCAAGTCAATGCCCCAGTGCGACGCTGCTCTCTATATGTACACTAAGACTAAATAAAACAATATGCGACTTAAAATACTAGGGGCCGGGCCCTTCCTAATTTAGCAGCTTTAGACACAGGCAAGTCAATGCCCCAGTGCGACGCTGCTCTCTATATGTACACTAAGACTAAATAAAACATATGACTTAAAATACTAGGGGCCGGGCCCTTCCTAATTTAGCAGCTTTAGACACAGGCAAGTCAATGCCCCAGTGCGACGCTGCTCTCTATATGTACACTAAGACTAAATAAAACAATATGCGACTTAAAATACTAGGGGCCGGGCCCTTCCTAATTTAGCAGCTTTAGGCACAGGCAAGTCAATGCCCCAGTGCGACGCTGCTCTCTATATGTACACTAAGACTAAATAAAACAATATGCGACTTAAAATACTAGGGGCCGGGCCCTTCCTAATTTAGCAGCTTTAGACACAGGCAAGTCAATGCCCCAGTGCGACGCTGCTCTCTATATGTACACTAAGACTAAATAAAACATGCGACTTAAAATACTAGGGGCCGGGCCCTTCCTAATTTAGCAGCTTTAGACACAGGCAAGTCAATGCCCCAGTGCGACGCTGCTCTCTATATGTACACTAAGTACTGTTTAAAACACGAACAGCAGTGTTTTATCAAGTTTAAAAATTCGAGGGCGAAGCCCGAGAATTTTTAGACTTGATAAAACACGTGCTGTGAGTGTTTTAAACGGCTTCAAAAACGCTTTCAGAATGCAATGAAAGAAAGACGCACATCTCAAGGGAATGGTTACTTAATGAACCATTGAACCTTTGTATTCACAACGCCATGCAAAATATTCGAGTAATCACCGCCTGCAATTACGAACATCTCAAGGGAATGACATGAAGAAATTACCATACTATGTTGTTTGAAGCGGCGTTTCGCAATGCAACAAGAACCTGCACTTGAAGGATTTGGTGTCGTGGTTTACCTCGATAAAGTTCAAGACTTGGAAGGCGATGTGACTGATATGACGGCAGACTCTAAATTTTTGACTCCGGCACAAAATATGTAAGTTTAATGCACGTTTTTATTATTTTACGGCTTTGAGTTTGGTTTAATAATTGGAACTAAAGTTTGGTTCGGTAAACAAGTAGTGGTAGTTGGATAACTTCATTTTAAAAATATTATCTGTGTATCTCGGTAGTCTGCTGATATTAGTAAATTTAGTGCAAAATTTATTATCTAGGTACCTTATGTTCCGTGTACTTTTTGCTATCTTTGGGTCTTTATCAGTGAATTCTTAATTAGGATGAAACTTTATATAAAATTTCATGTTCATTAGTATTCTTTATATAAAACGTTCATCCTAATTAGCAATTCAATGAGAAAGCTGAAACATCAATAGAAATTCCATTGTCTCAATCATTAACCCCGTTTCCCTCTGGGACAGAATTCAAATCCCTCCGCGGGCCTTTTAGAATGATGAGATTTTATTAGGTATAAAGGAGCATGCACCTGACTGATTTGCTTCATCTGATTGGACAAAATGCTCATTAATTATTCATGAGTTTTTGAAGACTAAATAAAACATGCGACTTAAAATACTAGGGGCCGGGCCCTTCCTAATTTAGCAGCTTAAGACACAGGCAAGTCAATGCCCCAGTGCGACGCTGCTCTCTATATGTACACTAAGACTAAATAAAACATGCGACTTAAAATACTAGGGGCCGGGCCCTTCCTAATTTAGCAGCTTAAGACACAGGCAAGTCAATGCCCCAGTGCGACGCTGCTCTCTATATGTACACTAAGACTAAATAAAACATGCGACTTAAAATACTAGGGGCCGGGCCCTTCCTAATTTAGCAGCTTTAGACACAGGCAAGTCAATGCCCCAGTGCGACGCTGCTCTCTATATGTACACTAAGACTAAATAAAACATGCGACTTAAAATACTAGGGGCCGGGCCCTTCCTAATTTAGCAGCTTTAGACACAGGCAAGTCAATGCCCCAGTGCGACGCTGCTCTCTATATGTACACTAAGACTAAATAAAACATGCGACTTAAAATACTAGGGGCCGGGCCCTTCCTAATTTAGCAGCTTAAGACACAGGCAAGTCAATGCCCCAGTGCGACGCTGCTCTCTATATGTACACTAAGACTAAATAAAACATGCGACTTAAAATACTAGGGGCCGGGCCCTTCCTAATTTAGCAGCTTAAGACACAGGCAAGTCAATGCCCCAGTGCGACGCTGCTCTCTATATGTACACTAAGACTAAATAAAACATGCGACTTAAAATACTAGGGGCCGGGCCCTTCCTAATTTAGCAGCTTTAGACACAGGCAAGTCAATGCCCCAGTGCGACGCTGCTCTCTATATGTACACTAAGACTAAATAAAACATGCGACTTAAAATACTAGGGGCCGGGCCCTTCCTAATTTAGCAGCTTAAGACACAGGCAAGTCAATGCCCCAGTGCGACGCTGCTCTCTATATGTACACTAAGACTAAATAAAACATGCGACTTAAAATACTAGGGGCCGGGCCCTTCCTAATTTAGCAGCTTAAGACACAGGCAAGTCAATGCCCCAGTGCGACGCTGCTCTCTATATGTACACTAAGACTAAATAAAACATGCGACTTAAAATACTAGGGGCCGGGCCCTTCCTAATTTAGCAGCTTTAGACACAGGCAAGTCAATGCCCCAGTGCGACGCTGCTCTCTATATGTACACTAAGACTAAATAAAACATGCGACTTAAAATACTAGGGGCCGGGCCCTTCCTAATTTAGCAGCTTTAGACACAGGCAAGTCAATGCCCCAGTGCGACGCTGCTCTCTATATGTACACTAAGACTAAATAAAACATGCGACTTAAAATACTAGGGGCCGGGCCCTTCCTAATTTAGCAGCTTTAGACACAGGCAAGTCAATGCCCCAGTGCGACGCTGCTCTCTATATGTACACTAAGACTAAATAAAACATGCGACTTAAAATACTAGGGGCCGGGCCCTTCCTAATTTATAAGCAGCTTAAGACACAGGCAAGTCAATGCCCCAGTGCGACGCTGCTCTCTATATGTACACTAAGACTAAATAAAACATGCGACTTAAAATACTAGGGGCCGGGCCCTTCCTAATTTAGCAGCTTTAGACACAGGCAAGTCAATGCCCCAGTGCGACGCTGCTCTCTATATGTACACTAAGACTAAATAAAACATGCGACTTAAAATACTAGGGGCCGGGCCCTTCCTAATTTAGCAGCTTAAGACACAGGCAAGTCAATGCCCCAGTGCGACGCTGCTCTCTATATGTACACTAAGACTAAATAAAACAATATGCGACTTAAAATACTAGGGGCCGGGCCCTTCCTAATTTAGCAGCTTTAGACACAGGCAAGTCAATGCCCCAGTGCGACGCTGCTCTCTATATGTACACTAAGACTAAATAAAACATGCGACTTAAAATACTAGGGGCCGGGCCCTTCCTAATTTATAAGCAGCTTAAGACACAGGCAAGTCAATGCCCCAGTGCGACGCTGCTCTCTATATGTACACTAAGACTAAATAAAACATGCGACTTAAAATACTAGGGGCCGGGCCCTTCCTAATTTAGCAGCTTTAGACACAGGCAAGTCAATGCCCCAGTGCGACGCTGCTCTCTATATGTACACTAAGACTAAATAAAACATGCGACTTAAAATACTAGGGGCCGGGCCCTTCCTAATTTAGCAGCTTTAGACACAGGCAAGTCAATGCCCCAGTGCGACGCTGCTCTCTATATGTACACTAAGACTAAATAAAACAATATGCGACTTAAAATACTAGGGGCCGGGCCCTTCCTAATTTAGCAGCTTTAGACACAGGCAAGTCAATGCCCCAGTGCGACGCTGCTCTCTATATGTACACTAAGACTAAATAAAACATGCGACTTAAAATACTAGGGGCCGGGCCCTTCCTAATTTAGCAGCTTTAGACACAGGCAAGTCAATGCCCCAGTGCGACGCTGCTCTCTATATGTACACTAAGACTAAATAAAACATGCGACTTAAAATACTAGGGGCCGGGCCCTTCCTAATTTAGCAGCTTTAGACACAGGCAAGTCAATGCCCCAGTGCGACGCTGCTCTCTATATGTACACTAAGACTAAATAAAACAATATGCGACTTAAAATACTAGGGCCGGCCCTTCCTAATTTAGCAGCTTTAGACACAGGCAAGTCAATGCCCCAGTGCGACGCTGCTCTCTATATGTACACTAAGACTAAATAAAACATGCGACTTAAAATACTAGGGGCCGGGCCCTTCCTAATTTAGCAGCTTTAGACACAGGCAAGTCAATGCCCCAGTGCGACGCTGCTCTCTATATGTACACTAAGACTAAATAAAACATATGACTTTAAATACTAGGGGCCGGGCCCTTCCTAATTTAGCAGCTTTAGACACAGGCAAGTCAATGCCCCAGTGCGACGCTGCTCTCTATATGTACACTAAGACTAATAAAACAATATGCGACTTAAAATACTAGGGGCCGGGCCCTTCCTAATTAGCAGCTTTAGGACACAGGCAAGTCAATGCCCAGTGCGACGCTGCTCTCTATATGTACACTAAGACTAAATAAAACATGCGACTTAAAATACTAGGGGCCGGGCCCTTCCTAATTTATAAGCAGCTTAAGACACAGGCAAGTCAATGCCCCAGCGCGACGCTGCTCTCTATATGTACACTAAGACTAAATAAAACAATATGCGACTTAAAATACTAGGGGCCGGGCCCTTCCTAATTTAGCAGCTTTAGACACAGGCAAGTCAATGCCCCAGTGCGACGCTGCTCTCTATATGTACACTAAGACTAAATAAAACATGCGACTTAAAATACTAGGGGCCGGGCCCTTCCTAATTTATAAGCAGCTTAAGACACAGGCAAGTCAATGCCCCAGCGCGACGCTGCTCTCTATATGTACACTAAGACTAAATAAAACATGCGACTTAAAATACTAGGGGCCGGGCCCTTCCTAATTTATAAGCAGCTTTAGACACAGGCAAGTCAATGCCCCAGTGCGACGCTGCTCTCTATATGTACACTAAGACTAAATAAAACATGCGACTTAAAATACTAGGGGCCGGGCCCTTCCTAATTTAGCAGCTTTAGACACAGGCAAGTCAATGCCCCAGTGCGACGCTGCTCTCTATATGTACACTAAGACTAAATCAAAACATGCGACTTAAAATACTAGGGGCCGGGCCCTTCCTAATTTAGCAGCTTTAGACACAGGCAAGTCAATGCCCCAGTGCGACGCTGCTCTCTATATGTACACTAAGACTAAATAAAACAACATGCGACTTAAAATACTAGGGGCCGGGCCCTTCCTAATTTAGCAGCTTTAGACACAGGCAAGTCAATGCCCCAGTGCGACGCTGCTCTCTATATGTACACTAAGACTAAATAAAACATCTGACTTAAAATACTAGGGGCCGGGCCCTTCCTAATTTAGCAGCTTTAGACACAGGCAAGTCAATGCCCCAGTGCGACGCTGCTCTCTATATGTACACTAAGACTAAATAAAACATGCGACTTAAAATACTAGGGGCCGGGCCCTTCCTAATTTAGCAGCTTTAGACACAGGCAAGTCAATGCCCCAGTGCGACGCTGCTCTCTATATGTACACTAAGACTAAATAAAAACATGCGACTTAAAATACTAGGGGCCGGGCCCTTCTAATTTAGCAGCTTAAGACACAGGCAAGTCAATGCCCCAGTGCGACGCTGCTCTCTATATGTACACTAAGACTAAATAAAACAATATGCGACTTAAAATACTAGGGGCCGGGCCCTTCCTAATTTAGCAGCTTTAGACACAGGCAAGTCAATGCCCCAGTGCGACGCTGCTCTCTATATGTACACTAAGACTAAATAAAACATATGACTTAAAATACTAGGGCCGGGCCCTTCCTAATTTAGCAGCTTTAGACACAGGCAAGTCAATGCCCCAGTGCGGACGCTGCTCTCTATATGTACACTAAGACTAAATAAAACATATGACTTAAAATACTAGGGGCCGGGCCCTTCCTAATTTAGCAGCTTTAGACACAGGCAAGTCAATGCCCCAGTGCGACGCTGCTCTCTATATGTACACTAAGACTAAATAAAACAATATGCGACTTAAAATACTAGGGCCGGCCCTTCCTAATTTAGCAGCTTTAGGCACAGGCAAGTCAATGCCCCAGTGCGACGCTGCTCTCTATATGTACACTAAGACTAATAAAACAATATGCGACTTAAAATACTAGGGGCCGGGCCCTTCCTAATTTAGCAGCTTTAGACACAGGCAAGTCAATGCCCCAGTGCGACGCTGCTCTCTATATGTACACTAAGACTAAATAAAACATGCGACTTAAAATACTAGGGGCCGGGCCCTTCCTAATTTAGCAGCTTTAGACACAGGCAAGTCAATGCCCCAGTGCGACGCTGCTCTCTATATGTACACTAAGACTAAATAAAACATGCGACTTAAAATACTAGGGGCCGGGCCCTTCCTAATTTAGCAGCTTAAGACACAGGCAAGTCAATGCCCCAGTGCGACGCTGCTCTCTATATGTACACTAAGACTAAATAAAACATGCGACTTAAAATACTAGGGGCCGGGCCCTTCCTAATTTAGCAGCTTAAGACACAGGCAAGTCAATGCCCCAGTGCGACGCTGCTCTCTATATGTACACTAAGACTAATAAAACATGCGACTTAAAATACTAGGGGCCGGGCCCTTCCTAATTTAGCAGCTTTAGACACAGGCAAGTCAATGCCCCAGTGCGACGCTGCTCTCTATATGTACACTAAGACTAAATAAAACATGCGACTTAAAATACTAGGGGCCGGGCCCTTCCTAATTTAGCAGCTTTAGACACAGGCAAGTCAATGCCCCAGTGCGACGCTGCTCTCTATATGTACACTAAGACTAAATAAAACATGCGACTTAAAATACTAGGGGCCGGGCCCTTCCTAATTTAGCAGCTTTAGACACAGGCAAGTCAATGCCCCAGTGCGACGCTGCTCTCTATATGTACACTAAGACTAAATAAAACATGCGACTTAAAATACTAGGGCCGGGCCCTTCCTAATTTATAAGCAGCTTAAGACACAGGCAAGTCAATGCCCCAGTGCGACGCTGCTCTCTATATGTACACTAAGACTAAATAAAACATGCGACTTAAAATACTAGGGGCCGGGCCCTTCCTAATTTAGCAGCTTTAGACACAGGCAAGTCAATGCCCCAGTGCGACGCTGCTCTCTATATGTACACTAAGACTAAATAAAACATGCGACTTAAAATACTAGGGGCCGGGCCCTTCCTAATTTAGCAGCTTAAGACACAGGCAAGTCAATGCCCCAGTGCGACGCTGCTCTCTATATGTACACTAAGACTAAATAAAACAATATGCGACTTAAAATACTAGGGGCCGGGCCCTTCCTAATTTAGCAGCTTTAGACACAGGCAAGTCAATGCCCCAGTGCGACGCTGCTCTCTATATGTACACTAAGACTAAATAAAACATGCGACTTAAAATACTAGGGGCCGGGCCCTTCCTAATTATAAGCAGCTTAAGACACAGGCAAGTCAATGCCCCAGTGCGACGCTGCTCTCTATATGTACACTAAGACTAAATAAAACATGCGACTTAAAATACTAGGGGCCGGGCCCTTCCTAATTTAGCAGCTTTAGACACAGGCAAGTCAATGCCCCAGTGCGACGCTGCTCTCTATATGTACACTAAGACTAAATAAAACATGCGACTTAAAATACTAGGGGCCGGGCCCTTCCTAATTTAGCAGCTTTAGACACAGGCAAGTCAATGCCCCAGTGCGACGCTGCTCTCTATATGTACACTAAGACTAAATAAAACAATATGCGACTTAAAATACTAGGGGCCGGGCCCTTCCTAATTTAGCAGCTTTAGACACAGGCAAGTCAATGCCCCAGTGCGACGCTGCTCTCTATATGTACACTAAGACTAAATAAAACATGCGACTTAAAATACTAGGGGCCGGGCCCTTCCTAATTTATAAGCAGCTTAAGACACAGGCAAGTCAATGCCCCAGTGCGACGCTGCTCTCTATATGTACACTAAGACTAAATAAAACCATGCGACTTAAAATACTAGGGGCCGGGCCCTTCCTAATTATAAGCAGCTTAAGACACAGGCAAGTCAATGCCCCAGCGCGACGCTGCTCTCTATATGTACACTAAGACTAAATAAAACATGCGACTTAAAATACTAGGGGCCGGGCCCTTCCTAATTTATAAGCAGCTTAAGACACAGGCAAGTCAATGCCCCAGTGCGACGCTGCTCTCTATATGTACACTAAGACTAAATAAAACATGCGACTTAAAATACTAGGGGCCGGGCCCTTCCTAATTTAGCAGCTTTAGACACAGGCAAGTCAATGCCCCAGTGCGACGCTGCTCTCTATATGTACACTAAGACTAAATAAAACATGCGACTTAAAATACTAGGGGCCGGGCCCTTCCTAATTTAGCAGCTTAAGACACAGGCAAGTCAATGCCCAGTGCGACGCTGCTCTCTATATGTACACTAAGACTAAATAAAACATGCGACTTAAAATACTAGGGGCCGGGCCCTTCCTAATTTAGCAGCTTAAGACACAGGCAAGTCAATGCCCCAGTGCGACGCTGCTCTCTATATGTACACTAAGACTAAATAAAACATGCGACTTAAAAATACTAGGGGCCGGGCCCTTCCTAATTTAGCAGCTTTAGACACAGGCAAGTCAATGCCCCAGTGCGACGCTGCTCTCTATATGTACACTAAGACTAAATAAAACATGCGACTTAAAATACTAGGGGCCGGGCCCTTCCTAATTTAGCAGCTTTAGACACAGGCAAGTCAATGCCCAGTGCGACGCTGCTCTCTATATGTACACTAAGACTAAATAAAACATGCGACTTAAATACTAGGGCCGGGCCCTTCCTAATTTAGCAGCTTTAGACACAGGCAAGTCAATGCCCCAGTGCGACGCTGCTCTCTATATGTACACTAAGACTAAATAAAACATGCGACTTAAAATACTAGGGGCCGGGCCCTTCCTAATTATAAGCAGCTTAAGACACAGGCAAGTCAATGCCCCAGTGCGACGCTGCTCTCTATATGTACACTAAGACTAAATAAAACATGCGACTTAAAATACTAGGGGCCGGGCCCTTCCTAATTTAGCAGCTTTAGACACAGGCAAGTCAATGCCCCAGTGCGACGCTGCTCTCTATATGTACACTAAGACTAAATAAAACATGCGACTTAAAATACTAGGGGCCGGGCCCTTCCTAATTTAGCAGCTTAAGACACAGGCAAGTCAATGCCCCAGTGCGACGCTGCTCTCTATATGTACACTAAGACTAAATAAAACAATGCGACTTAAAATACTAGGGGCCGGCCCTTCCTAATTTAGCAGCTTTAGACACAGGCAAGTCAATGCCCAGTGCGACGCTGCTCTCTATATGTACACTAAGACTAAATAAAACATGCGACTTAAAATACTAGGGGCCGGGCCCTTCCTAATTTATAAGCAGCTTAAGACACAGGCAAGTCAATGCCCCAGTGCGACGCTGCTCTCTATATGTACACTAAGACTAAATAAAACATGCGACTTAAAATACTAGGGGCCGGGCCCTTCCTAATTTAGCAGCTTTAGACACAGGCAAGTCAATGCCCCAGTGCGACGCTGCTCTCTATATGTACACTAAGACTAAATAAAACATGCGACTTAAAATACTAGGGGCCGGGCCCTTCCTAATTTAGCAGCTTTAGACACAGGCAAGTCAATGCCCCAGTGCGACGCTGCTCTCTATATGTACACTAAGCTAAGACTAAATAATATGCGACTTAAAATACTAGGGGCCGGGCCCTTCCTAATTTAGCAGCTTTAGACACAGGCAAGTCAATGCCCCAGTGCGACGCTGCTCTCTATATGTACACTAAGACTAAATAAAACATGCGACTTAAAATACTAGGGGCCGGGCCCTTCCTAATTTTAGCAGCTTAGACACAGGCAAGTCAATGCCCCAGTGCGACGCTGCTCTCTATATGTACACTAAGACTAAATAAAACATGCGACTTAAAATACTAGGGGCCGGGCCTTCCTAATTTAGCAGCTTAGACACAGGCAAGTCAATGCCCCAGTGCGACGCTGCTCTCTATATGTACACTAAGACTAAATAAAACATGCGACTTAAAATACTAGGGCCGGGCCCTTCCTAATTTAGCAGCTTAAGACACAGGCAAGTCAATGCCCCAGTGCGACGCTGCTCTCTATATGTACACTAAGACTAAATAAAACATGCGACTTAAAATACTAGTGGCCGGGCCCTTCCTAATTTTAGCAGCTTAAGACACAGGCAAGTCAATGCCCCAGTGCGACGCTGCTCTCTATATGTACACTAAGACTAAATAAAACATGCGACTTAAAATACTAGGGGCCGGGCCCTTCCTAATTTATAAGCAGCTTAAAGACACAGGCAAGTCAATGCCCCAGTGCGACGCTGCTCTCTATATGTACACTAAGACTAAATAAAACATGCGACTTAAAATACTAGGGGCCGGGCCCTTCCTAATTTAGCAGCTTTAGACACAGGCAAGTCAATGCCCCAGTGCGACGCTGCTCTCTATATGTACACTAAGACTAATAAAACATGCGACTTAAAATACTAGGGGCCGGGCCCTTCCTAATTTAGCAGCTTAGACACAGGCAAGTCAATGCCCCAGTGCGACGCTGCTCTCTATATGTACACTAAGACTAAATAAAACATGCGACTTAAAATACTAGGGGCCGGGCCCTTCCTAATTTAGCAGCTTAAGACACAGGCAAGTCAATGCCCAGTGCGACGCTGCTCTCTATATGTACACTAAGACTAAATAAAACATGCGACTTAAAATACTAGGGGCCGGGCCCTTCCTAATTTAGCAGCTTTAGACACAGGCAAGTCAATGCCCCAGTGCGACGCTGCTCTCTATATGTACACTAAGACTAAATAAAACAATGCGACTTAAAATACTAGGGGCCGGGCCCTTCCTAATTTAGCAGCTTTAGACACAGGCAAGTCAATGCCCCAGTGCGACGCTGCTCTCTATATGTACACTAAGACTAAATAAAACATGCGACTTAAAATACTAGGGCCGGGCCCTTCCTAATTTATAAGCAGCTTAAGACACAGGCAAGTCAATGCCCCAGTGCGACGCTGCTCTCTATATGTACACTAAGACTAAATAAAACATGCGACTTAAAATACTAGGGGCCGGGCCCTTCCTAATTTTAGCAGCTTTAGACACAGGCAAGTCAATGCCCCAGTGCGACGCTGCTCTCTATATGTACACTAAGACTAAATAAAACATGCGACTTAAAATACTAGGGGCCGGGCCCTTCCTAATTAGCAGCTTTAGACACAGGCAAGTCAATGCCCCAGTGCGACGCTGCTCTCTATATGTACACTAAGACTAAATAAAACAATATGCGACTTAAAATACTAGGGGCCGGGCCCTTCCTAATTTAGCAGCTTTAGACACAGGCAAGTCAATGCCCAGTGCGACGCTGCTCTCTATATGTACACTAAGACTAAATAAAACATGCGACTTAAAATACTAGGGGCCGGGCCCTTCCTAATTTATAAGCAGCTTAAGACACAGGCAAGTCAATGCCCCAGTGCGGACGCTGCTCTCTATATGTACACTAAGACTAAATAAAACATGCTACTTAAAATACTAGGGGCCGGGCCCTTCCTAATTTAGCAGCTTTAGACACAGGCAAGTCAATGCCCCAGTGCGACGCTGCTCTCTATATGTACACTAAGACTAAATAAAACATGCGACTTAAAATACTAGGGGCCGGGCCCTTCCTAATTTAGCAGCTTTAGACACAGGCAAGTCAATGCCCCAGTGCGACGCTGCTCTCTATATGTACACTAAGACTAAATAAAACATATGCGACTTAAAATACTAGGGGCCGGGCCCTTCCTAATTTAGCAGCTTAAGACACAGGCAAGTCAATGCCCCAGTGCGACGCTGCTCTCTATATGTACACTAAGACTAAATAAAACATGCGACTTAAAATACTAGGGGCCGGGCCCTTCCTAATTTAAGCAGCTTTAGACACAGGCAAGTCAATGCCCCAGTGCGACGCTGCTCTCTATATGTACACCTAAGACTAAATAAAACATGCGACTTAAAATACTAGGGCCGGGCCCTTCCTAATTTAGCAGCTTTAGACACAGGCAAGTCAATGCCCCAGTGCGACGCTGCTCTCTATATGTACACTAAGACTAAATAACAATATGCGACTTAAAATACTAGGGGCCGGGCCCTTCCTAATTTAGCAGCTTTAGACACAGGCAAGTCAATGCCCCAGTGCGACGCTGCTCTCTATATGTACACTAAGACTAAATAAAACAATGCGACTTAAAATACTAGGGGCCGGCCCTTCCTAATTTAGCAGCTTAAGACACAGGCAAGTCAATGCCCCAGCGCGACGCTGCTCTCTATATGTACACTAAGACTAAATAAAACATGCGACTTAAAATACTAGGGGCCGGCCCTTCCTAATTTATAAGCAGCTTTAGACACAGGCAAGTCAATGCCCCAGTGCGACGCTGCTCTCTATATGTACACTAAGACTAAATAAAACATGCGACTTAAAATACTAGGGGCCGGGCCCTTCCTAATTTAGCAGCTTTAGACACAGGCAAGTCAATGCCCCAGTGCGACGCTGCTCTCTATATGTACACTAAGACTAAATAAAACATGCGACTTAAAATACTAGGGGCCGGGCCCTTCCTAATTTAGCAGCTTTAGACACAGGCAAGTCAATGCCCCAGTGCGACGCTGCTCTCTATATGTACACTAAGACTAAATAAAACATGCGACTTAAAATACTAGGGGCCGGGCCCTTCCTAAGTTTAGCAGCTTTAGACACAGGCAAGTCAATGCCCCAGTGCGACGCTGCTCTCTATATGTACACTAAGACTAAATAAAACATATGACTTAAAATACTAGGGGCCGGGCCCTTCCTAATTTAGCAGCTTTAGACACAGGCAAGTCAATGCCCCAGTGCGACGCTGCTCTCTATATGTACACTAAGACTAAATAAAACATGCGACTTAAAATACTAGGGGCCGGCCCTTCCTAATTTATAAGCAGCTTAAGACACAGGCAAGTCAATGCCCCAGTGCGACGCTGCTCTCTATATGTACACTAAGACTAAATAAAACATGCGACTTAAAATACTAGGGGCCGGGCCCTTCCTAATTTAAAGCAGCTTAAGACACAGGCAAGTCAATGCCCCAGCGCGACGCTGCTCTCTATATGTACACTAAGACTAAATAAAACATGCGACTTAAAATACTAGGGGGCCGGGCCCTTCCTAATTTATAAGCAGCTTAAGACAAGCAGGCAAGTCAATGCCCCAGTGCGACCTGCTCTCTATATGTACACTAAGACTAAATAAAACATGCGACTTAAAATACTAGGGCCGGCCCTTCCTAATTTATAAGCAGCTTAAGACACAGGCAAGTCAATGCCCCAGCGCGACGCTGCTCTCTATATGTACACTAAGACTAAATAAAACATGCGACTTAAAATACTAGGGGCCGGGCCCTTCCTAATTTAGCAGCTTTAGACACAGGCAAGTCAATGCCCCAGTGCGACGCTGCTCTCTATATGTACACTAAGACTAAATAAAACATGCGACTTAAAATACTAGGGGCCGGGCCCTTCCTAATTTAGCAGCTTAAGACACAGGCAAGTCAATGCCCCAGCGCGACGCTGCTCTCTATATGTACACTAAGACTAAATAAAACATGCGACTTAAAAATACTAGGGGCCCGGGCCCTTCCTAATTTATAAGCAGCTTAAGACACAGGCAAGTCAATGCCCAGTGCGACGCTGCTCTCTATATGTACACTAAGACTAAATAAAACATGCGACTTAAAATACTAGGGGCCGGGCCCTTCCTAATTTAGCAGCTTTAGACACAGGCAAGTCAATGCCCCAGTGCGACGCTGCTCTCTATATGTACACTAAGACTAAATAAAACATGCGACTTAAAATACTAGGGGCCGGCCCTTCCTAATTTTAAGCAGCTTAAGACACAGGCAAGTCAATGCCCCAGTGCGACGCTGCTCTCTATATGTACACTAAGACTAAATAAAACATGCGACTTAAAATACT